>CM077147.1:55289826-55889826 GCA_039583875.1 Platanthera guangdongensis
TCTGTTTACAGCTGTAATACTAGCGAAATCATGTCTCGCTATGTATTCCTCGGATTGTAAAGAAGTGAATGCATAATAATATTCTTTTGTGCTTCCATTGTTTTGTGGGGATAGGCATAACTCTAGTCCTTAAATTATTTCAACAGGATCAGCGTGCGAAGCGGGGTAGTTACGAAGATATTATGGGGTGATTGGGCTATTTGCTGACCACGTTGAGAAAATTTTAAAAATCCTTTATTGCAAAGAAGCAAAAAATCTGGTCAGATTCTTCATCATCAAATTCTGAGGTTGAAGCTGAAGCTGAAGCATATATAGGAATGTTGGCAACTGAAGTGGATGTAGAAGAGGCTGAGTTCTTGAAGTTGCTGGACTCAGTAAATGGAATTGAAGAACATTGTTGTAAAGGGCTGATGTCCTTGACAGAAGAAGATCAGTGCCAGGATTAGCTTGGACTTAGTAAGGTAAAATAATTCTTCAGTAGATTCTGACTACTATACTGGTTTAGAATCAGAAGCATCTGCATCAAAAGATGTGTATGAATCTGAATCTGAAGGAGAGGTTCATCAACTTTTGATGAATATGGTGATCTGCTGCAAGAACTTAAGAAACGCAGAATCCCTAACAAAGCGCAGGCCAAGGAAATTGCTGCTCTTAAGTTGGCTGCTTCAGATTCAGAGAAAATGTTGGATCTAAAGATGAATGAAGTAGCCAAACTGAAGAATATAACTGTTATTCAGATGGGTACTATTACATTCAAGAATGATCAGATCAAAAGTCTGGAAGTCAAACTTCAGAAGGAAAAGGATCTGGTGGCTAAATTCTCTAAGCCAAAATCAGTCTTTATCTTTAATTGATGAATTTATTCCAAAAAGGGTAAGACAGGATTGGGCTTTGAGGGAAATATAAGGGCTGCCAATTCCAAAAGAAAAGGCAAAGCCCCAGTACAGCCTCTAGCCTCAAACCTCCCATTTCCTTCAGAAAAGTGTGGCAGCCAACTAATAGATATGATCATGATATCATACATGGTTATGGTAAGCTTGATATTCAGAATGATAAGGGTGTAGCTCCAGCACTCAAGCAAAGAACCACTGTACCAATAGTTTTAAGAACAGTTGACAGCAATGCTGTTAAAACTATACCTAAAAAGAGGTATAATAGATATAGTGTTGGTGTTGTGGTAAGATAGGGAATTATGTCATGGATTGCTGGCACACCCACCAGTGTCAGGAAGAATGCCAGACTTACCTGTCAGGAGGCTTCTGGTAAGAATATCAAGCTTCAATCTAACTTGAACCTAGAACCCAATAAACATTGGGGTTCTAAGGTAAATTAATTTTATTTGCTGCAGGTGGGTCCAAGTTGCCATACCCCTATATGGTACTTGTACAGTGGATGTTCCAGGCACATGATGGTGTTGGGTACATTACATTAAATGTACCTGATTTGAAGAAGCCTCACCCTACTCAATGATATACATCAAATGTATTTGATGTATTTTGAGTTTAGTTGTGCAGGTTAAGTATCACAGGAAAGCTAAAAAGTTTCTAAGTCTATGTGCCGACACTCAGAAGGAAAGTGTCGACACTTAAGAAGACTTGTGTCGACACCCAGAGAAGCAGTGTCGACACTTGGAGTAATTATGTCGACACCAGGGATGCAGAATCGACACCAGACAGAAAGTGTCGACACATGAAGGTTGTGTCGACACTCAATGAAAAAAAGTCCAGTGAAGCTGTGTCGACACTTAGAAGTAGTGTCGACACCCAGAGGAACTGTGTCTACATCAGAAAGTGTCGACACTTGGAGGCTGTGTCGACACTCAGCAAAAGTCAGCAGAGTCTAAGTATAAGTGTCGACATAATAAAGAATGTGTCGACACTCTGCAGAAGACTCAACACATGAAGAAAGTGTCGACACAATGAAGAATGTGTCGACACACAGCAGAAGACTCAACACATGAAGAAAGTGTCGACACAATGAAGAATGTGTCGACACACAGCAGAAGACTCAATACATGAAGAAAGTGTCGACACTAGGAGGCTGTGTCGACACTCAGCAAAGTTCAACAGAAATTCTAAGTACAAGTGTCGACACAAAGGAGATGTGTCGACACAGCCAAAGTCTCAACAAAAGAAGAATGTGTCGACACAAGGAGCTGTGTCGACACTCAACAAGTATCAACACAGAGGCATGTGTCGACACCAAGAAGATGTGTCGACACTGAACAAGTTCAACACAAGAAGTTGTGTCGACACAAAGGAGTTGTGTCGACACTTACAAGAAATCAACAAAGTATTGAAGAACAAGTAGTTGTGTCGACACACAATATACATTGTCGACACATGATGAAGAAGCAGTGTCGAGAAGAAATTTCTACAACACAAGGAGTTGTGTCGACACCTTGAAGGCAAGTGTCGACACTTAGTCTACTTGTGTTGACACTTAGTCTATAAGTGTCGACACTTAAAGACAGACTGTCTCGACACTTTCAGACAGTTACATATATTTCAAGAAATGACTGGATGACATGACAGCTGTCATTCCAGCCGGTCTACTGCAACTGTCAGAGATGTCAGAAAGCGTTAGAAACCGGATCAGCCGGTCACCATGAAGAAGGCCTATATATTGGTTATTACTGTCAACAGAAAGAAATGATCAACACATCAAATAGATTCACAAGTCTAAGAGATCAACAATCAAAGAAGAAGATCTAGATATTCATTGAAGAATCAAGTGAAGATCTAAGAAGTTGGAGAGAGAGAGCTCCTTCCAAGAAGACAGCCGTTGGAACCAGGCTGTGAAGAAGGTTTCAGGCCTAGGTCTGAATCTTAAGTTGCAGTGATTGAAGATCAACTACAGAGAATCAATCCTATTGTGTTCTACATTCAAGAAGCTTTGAAGAAAGCCAAGTGAGATTGTTCTCAGCAGAGTTCATTCAAGAACTCATCAAGAACCTATCAACTCATCTCTCTATTCAGGGTCGTAGGTATATACACTTTGTATTTTAAATTTCTTGTAGGATACTTAGGGATCTGAGTTGTAAGCCTGCAATTATAAAGGATGAGTGGTAGGGCCTGTGTGCCTGAGTGTAGGATATTCATATCTCTGAGTGTAGGCCTGTTGTGGCTGAGTGTAAGCCTTGTGGCTGAGTGTAGGCCTTGTGGCTGAGTGTAGGTCTTTGGAGAAGACTGAGTTGTAGGGCCTTGGGCCTGAGCTGTAGGAACCTGTTTTGGGGTACTGAGTGTAAGATCTGAGGATCTGAGATAGTGGAGGAGTTTGGCCGAATCTAGTACACTACTAGATAGGCGAAGGGGGATAGTGGATGTACCCAAACCTTGGGGAACCACTATAAAACTGTGTGTTCACTGTGTGCATGTTTGATTCTGTGATTGCTGATTGATTTCTGTGAAGAAATAAGTATAACTCTGTGATATAATCTGTAATCTGCCTAAAAAGTCTAAAAAGATTTAGTCACCTATTCCCCCCCCCCCCCTCTAGGTGATTAGGTACAATTTCTTTCAAGTGGTATCAGAGGGAGGTTACTCAAAAAGGACTTAACTGTCTGAGCAGATCCTATTGGCAGATTCAGTATAAGTAAAGTACAGAATCAAGAAAATCAAGAAACATGGGTTCAATAGAGAATCATAAGGAACTTGGATCCATGAAGTTGCCCATTTGCAGAAAAGAGATTTTTGGCATCTGAAAGAAAGGGTGAGACTATTTATGGAAGCCTCAGACCCTAGAATTTATATCACGGTGAAAGGAAGGGCATATGTGCCTATGAAGGTTTCAGTGCTTGATGCAAATCAGAGAACACCTAAGGACTTCTCTGAAATGACAAAAGATGAGATAATTCTAGCCACAATGGACAAGAGGGCTCAGAATATCATTGTGAGTGTCATAGATGATGCTACTTTTCAGAACTTGATACACTGTAAGACATCTAAGGAGATGTGGGATACCTTGATAGTGTATATGGAGGGTTCAGAAGAAGTGAGGCAGGACAGAAAGTCATTGTTAAACCAGGAATATGAAACTTTCAGGCAAGGTAGGTCTGATAGCATAACAGAATGCTATAAGAAGTTCTATAGGATTGTCAATGAGCTAATGTCCTATGGCAGAGAGTTCAGTAATTATGAGCTAAATGATAAGATCTTGAGGTCCCTAACAAAGGATTGGGACACCAAGATCTGTGCCATTAGGGAAATGGCGAAGTTAGCAGATATCCCTCCTCCAACATTATTTGGAAAACTGCTATATATGAGATGCAGTTGATGGTGAGGAAAGAAGAGGAGAAGACTACAAGAAGTGAGCATAAAGAAAGGACAGTGGCATTCAAGACAGAAGCCACCAGGAAATACAAAGTAAGACTCCATCTCCACCTCCAAAGGTTGCTGAGAATGAGTTAGATGAATCAGAAGGCAGGAATTCTACAGACAGTGAGAGTGATGAGGACTTTGCAGCTTTCACAAGATACTTTCAGAAGTTCCTAAAGAAGAAACAGTGGAGGACTAAGCATCCACAGCATAGAGGTCATCAAAAGAATGACAGAAGAAAGCCCAAGTCAAATAGAAGTTCATCTTCAAAGATAGTTTGTTATTGTTGTAACAAACAAGGACATGTTGTTTGACTGTCCAGAGAAGAGAAAAGAATCTACTGATAAGAAAAAGACACAATTCAAGGGCAAGAAGGAAAGGTCTTTGTTGCCAAGAAGGACAAATCCTGTCAGACATGTCTTCTTCAGAAACTGAGTCAGAAGCTGAAGCTTACATAGGACTGTTTGCTGAAGAAGAAGAAGAGGAGTTCATCCAGATAATGAACTCTATATATGAGCAAGAGGACAGTCAGTGCCAAGGACTGATGGCATTGACAGAAGGTGACAAAATCCAGGAGCAGCCTGGACCTAGTCAGGTACTACATTATTCTACTAGTTCAATTTCTAGTGCTAGTTCAGATTCAGTTACATCAGCATCAAATGATGCCAGTGGATCTGAATCTGAAGGGGATATTCATTAATTGATTGATGAATATAGAGTTCTGTTGCAAGCTTGTAAGAAGAGCAAGTCCCTAGCTAAGAGTCAGGCAAAGGAGATTGCTAATCTTAAAGTTGCTGCAACTGATTTTGAGAGCTGATTGATCAAAAGTTAAATGAAATAGCCAGACTGAAGAACATAACTGTTATTCAGATGGGAACTATAACATTAAAAAATGATCAATCAGAAGTCTGGAGATTAGTCTTAGAAGGAGAGAGACATAGTTGCAAGGTTTTCTAAACCAAAGTCTGTACTACCTTTGATAGATGAATTTGTTCATCAAAAAGGTAAAACTGGATTAGGGTTTACTAAACCTGCTAGGACTGTTCAGTCCAAGTCTAAGGGCAAAGCCCCAGCTCTCAACAAGCCAGCTGTAGATAAAACAGCTAGGAATGTACCTAAGCAAAGGTACAATAGGTTTGAGTGCTGGTGCTGTGGCAAGGTAGGCCACTTTACCATGGACTGTTGGCACAATTCTAGTGCAAAGTTGAGTAGCAAACTGCCTGTTGGAAGATCTACATGTAGCTTTGTTAAGAGGCAAACTAACCAGCACCAAGGACCCAAGAATTCTTTGGGTTCTAAGGTCAACTAATCTGTTTTGCAGGAGAGTTCAAGTGGCCATGTCCCAATATGGTACTTGGACAGTGGATGTTCCAGGCATATGACTGGAACTAGGGGATTGCTAAAGGACTACACACCAATCAAGGATTGTCCTAAAGTCACCTTTGGTGGTTCTGAAAAAAGAATCATCAAGGGTTTTGGTAACATTTCTAGTTCCCTTATTACAATTACTCAAGTGGCATATGTTAAGGTTTGAAACATAACCTTATTAGTATAAGTCAATTGAGTGATTTAGGATATGACATCTCATTTGTCAAAAATGGTTGTCATATCAGGAGGTCAAATGATCAAGAGATCATTTTGACAGGTTATAGAAAGAGGAACGTCTTGTGCCTAGATTATGTGTGAGAACAATGGTTCTCCAGTGTGTCTTGTAGCTGATGAGAAAGTCTCTCATTGTGTTAAATGGCACAAGAGGCTAGCCCATCTCAACTACAAGACAATTGGCAACTTTTTAGCAAAGAGTTAGTGAGGAATGTTCCTTAAGTTAAGTGTATTAAAGATGGAATATGCTCAGCTTGTCAAAAGGGCAAGAAGACTAGATCCACCTTTAATAGCATTAAAAACAAAGATGCTGTGAGGTGTTTATACCTCTTGCATATGGATCTTTTTGGTCCTATGCTAGTTCACAGCCTAGGTAGGAAGGTCTATACCTTTGTGGTTGTAGATGACTACTCAAGGTTTTCCTGTGTGTTCTTCTTAGACAGAAATCTGAAACACCTAGTGTCTTCTATAGCTTTGTCAAACAAATTCAGAATGAGTTAGACAGTATAGTGGTGAAAATAAGAAGTGACCATGGTACTGAATTTCAGTCTGATAGTATGACAAAACTATGTGAAGAATTTGGGATATTTCAGGAATTTTCTTCACCAAGAACACCTCAGCAAAATGGCATTGCTGAGAGGAAAAATAGAACCTTGATTGAGGCTGGTAGAACCCTATTAAGTGACACATCTCTCCCAGAATATTTTTGTGCTGAGGCAGTTAATACTGCATGCCATGTAATTAATAGGGCTACCATTACTAAAAGCCACAATAAAGACCCCTTATGAGATTGTGAAAGGCAGAAAACCAAACCTATCCTATTTCAGATCTTTGGTTGTAAATGATTTATACTTAACAATGGAAAGTCTTACTTGACCAAGTTTGCTGCCAAGTCCCAAGAGGGGATCTTTGTTGGGTACAGCAACAATAGTAAGGCTTATAAGGTCTACAACTTGAGTACTCAAATTGTAGAGGAGTCAGTACATGTAGTATTTGATGAAGCTAGACTTATTAACCATGATTTGTCTAGAAGTATCTGCAGCTCCACAGGTGTGACTGAGAAGATGGACAAGCTCACTATAGAAGAAGGACCTACTGCAAGACAGCAAGTAGAAGATAGTAGCTGTTTTTCAGGGGGAGTACTACATGTACCTAATGCAGAAGAAGTCCAAGGAGTGCAGCAAGTTGAAGAAACTGAAGAAGTTCAACCTGAAGCCAGGATGCCTCCAGCTAATAGGCATCTAAGAGATCATCCGCAGATCAAATCATTGGTGATATAAGACAAGGGTACAAACAAGGAGCAGAAATCTGAGTGCAGCACTCTACTCCAGTTTTCTATCCCAAGTTGAGCCAAAGAAGTTTGAATAAGCCATCCTAGACCCTCATTGGATTGAGGCAATGCTAGAAGAGCTGAATCAGTTCAAGAGATGCAAGGTCTTGGAGCTTGTTCCTAAACCAAAAGACCACAACATAATTGGAACCAAGTGGATCTTTAGGAACAAGATGGATGAACATGGAGTGATTATATAAGAACAAAGCAAGATTGGTTGCTAAGGGATATAGGCAGGAAGAAGTATTGACTTTGATCAAACCTTTGCTCCAGTAGCCAGACTGGAAGCCATAAGAATGTTCCTGGCCTATGCAACCTACCAAGGATTTAAAGTATACCAAATGGATGTCAAGTCAGCCTTTCTGAATGGTAATCTAAAGGAAGAGGTCTATGTGGAACAGCCATCAGGTTTTGTTGATTCAACTCAACCTAATTATGTTTATAGACTTAGGAAGTCTTTGTATGGGTTAAAACAAGCCCTAGGGCTTGGTATGAAACACTGTCTAGTTTCCTCATTGAGAATAAATTCACAAGGGGGAAAATAGACAAGACTCTATTCCTTAGGGAATCCAGAGCAAGATAATACTAGTCCAAATATATGTAGATGACATAATATTTGGGTCTACTGAAAGTAGTCTTTGTAGAAAGTTTGTAAAACTTAAGCAAGGACAATTTGAGATGAGCAGTATGGGGGAACTTAAGTTCTTCTTGGGTCTCCAAGTTAGACAGACTGAGAATGGTTTATCCATATGCTAGTCTAAGTTCACCCTAGAACTGATAAGGAAGTATGGTATGGATTCATCCAGTACCATGAAGACTCCTATGGGGTCAAGTATGTCTCTTAGCAAAGATGATGCAGGGAAACCTGTAGATGAGACTTTATATAGAGGGATAGTTGGCTCCCTACTCTATTTGACTGCAAGTAGACCAGATATCATGTATGCTACATGTGTCTGTGCTAGGTACCAAGCATGCCCTAAAGAGTCTCATTTGACAGCAGTCAAAAGGATACTGAGATATCTTAAGGGCACTCCTTATCTAGGCCTTTGGTACTCTAGGAATGGAGACTTTGAACTGACAGGTTATTCAGATGCAGATTTTGCAGGCTGCAAAGAAGATAGGAAGAGTACAACTGGTACCTGTCAATTCCTAGGTGGAAGACTGATTTCATGGAGTAGCAAAAATCAAACAAGTGTGGCTATCTCCACAGCTAAATTAGAGTATGTGGCTGCAGGAAGTTGCTGTGCTCAACTTCTATGGATACAACATCAGCTTGAGGATTATAGTATTCAGGTAAGTAGAACACCACTATTTTGTGATTCTACAAGTGCTATATCTATTGCAAACAATCCTGTTTCTCATAGTAGAACTAAACACATTGAAATAAAATATCATTTTCTAAGGGAACATGTTGAAAAAGAAGATATTTCACTAGAGTATGTGAATACAGATAATCAACTAGCTGATATGTATATTAAGCCTTTAGAAGAAACCAAATTCAATAGGTTTAAAATTGAATTAGGTATGATAAACTTAGAATAAGTTTACAGAAATGGCTAAGTAAAATAGTGTCGACACATAGAGTTGTCTGTGTCGAGACAGAAAAGTGGTGTCGACACTTCAGAGAAAAGGTGTCGACACATCTAGGAAGTTAGGTGTAGACACTTCAGAGAATTAGTGTCGACACATGATAAGTAGGTGTCGACACATCCAAGTTGGTGTCGACACTTAGGCTTTACTCAGAATTAGTGAAGTAAACTCTCGACTAAGTGTCGAGCTAAGCGGTGTCGACACATCAACAAGTGTCGACACATATATTCTGTCGACTATACTTGTGTCGACACATAGATGTCGAGACATTATAAGTCTGTGTCGATACTTTTCAACAGTGTCGACACAATTTAAGTTTCTTGACGCGCCCTTTCATCTTCAATCCTAGAAAGGTATAAATAGGGTTTCAACATTGTCTGTCGACACGCTCACCAAAGTTTCGAGACCAAACTTGTGTGTCGACATCTCTCTTCTCTCAATTCAAATTCTTCAAACCCTAATGGCGCCCAAGCTCGAGGAGAACGTGAATGAAGGATATGAACTAGTGCGGCACGCGTTTGATGACGCAGAACTAGAGATCAAGGATGTGGTAACCCTAGTTGCAAACTCTGGATTAGATTTTCTTATTTTAGAGCCGACCAAGATATGGAAGAAAGAGGTCCTGGAATTCTTGAATGGAGCAACCCTAGACGATTCTGGACTCAAGATAAAGTCAAGGGTTCATGGAGAAAAGGTTAAGATCACATCTAAGAGTTTAAGAAAGGTACTAAACCTACGAAGGACTAAGGAAGAAGCTGAAGTTTCTGCTTCTAAGACCAGAGAAGCTTTAACATGGTGTGGACTGGATTCCAAGATGAAAATTGGATCAGTGTTCAATAGAAAGGGGATGAATAGCCAAGGCAAATTTCTATCAGAAATTGTTGGCAAGGTGATCATGTGCAAGTCTGGAGGATATGACAGGATTTCAGCTTATATGTTCAATCTGATGACAAGGTTAATCTTTCAGCTACACACTGATTGGTCTGGAGTTGTGTTTGAGAAGATTAAGGAGAGCCTGAAGAAGCCCAATTTGGGTAGGATACTAAGTCTTTACTTGGCTGGTAGTATACCAGAAGTAATGAGTCAAGCTACAGGATCAAAAATCAACCATATGAGGAAGATGGACATGAGGATCTTCTCAAGGTGGGATAGGGTTTTGACCAAGGAGATGCCAACTCCTGAGAAGGAAACACCCCTTAAGAAGAAGAAGCAGATAGCCCCAGTGGCTCAAGAATCATCTAGCAGTTCAGAGGAACAAGTAGTATTTACTCCTGATGAGGAAGCAGAAGGAAATGCTGGACAATCTCTAGCAAGACAAGATGATGCAGAGAGGCAGGGGGAGCTACCACAGGCTAGCCCTCTTCACCAGGATTCTATCCAGGGCGAGCCTCTACTGGTTGAAGAGCCAACTCCTCTAGAAAGTGAAAGAGCTACACAAACCATACTTGAGGTAATCACTGAAATAAACCAATTAGATTTCTCTATTGAGAATGCAGTTATAACTGACACATTATCTACTGCAAATCAGCAACCTCAGGTTCCTAGTCAACCTCAAGATGTTGTCCTGGAGGACACATCTGTTGCAGCACAAGTAGTGTCTGATCAAGTAGTTGATGAGATCAGGAATTCTCCATCCCCTCATCAACAAGAGTTTACATTGGAAGAACTTTTCCCTGATCTTCTCCAAACAGATTTTGAGAAGGAAAGTGCTGCTGCTGAGGGGGAGAAGGCTAAAGTTGAGGGGGAGCAAGTGGAGATTCTAGAAGAAACTGCAAGGAAAGAGCCTGAGAAGCCAAAGGATGTTAAGGAGCTACCTAGGGAGAGGGTAGAAATAGCTAGTACATCTGCTTCTGAAGATGAGGAGGCTGCCAGAGCCAAAAAGAGGAAATTCCAAGTATTTAAGAGAAGAAGCCAAACTTATAAAAAGGCTTTACAAACCATTGCCCCACAGCCTACATTACAGCCAGCACCATCTGTAGATTACAGTTCTCTGATGGTTGCTATGCAAATAAAGCTTGATGAGCAAAGGAAAGCAATAGAAACATATATGGATGAGGGGCATAAGTCTTTACAGTTTGATCTTGCCCAAGACATTAAGTCTATTAGATTTGAGATGAATCTAAATAAGAAAGAGATGATTGACTGCTTCCACAAGGGAGGAAATGCAGTAGTCTATTTAGCTACACATCAGGAGAAAATCAAAGCTCAAGTGGATGATATTGCACTGAAGCAAGGATATGTTCTGTAGAACCAGCTCGGGATGAATGACAATTTGACTGCTTCACACAATGCAATTGTCACAGAGATGAAGAATATAGTTGCAGGACAGACTACAGCTAATGCTACAGCTAAAGCAGACTTTGATAAAGCATTCAAGAGGGAATAACTGCTGTTAAGACTGCAATACAAGACTCTCAGAAGATAATAACTGACAAACTCCAAAGGTTGAAACCTTACTTTAAGGATGGAGTAAACTATTGGATGCCAAATAAGCTTTCAAAAATATGATCTGAGGATCACATGGTTAGAGAAGTCATAAAGGGGGAGAGGGTGTTAGTCAAAGCCAGCTCTGATCATGCCAAGTGGATTTCTAATTCTATCAGAGCTACTCTTGGTTATCCTCCTTTATGTGATGATGATAATGTTGCAGAGTCTGGATAAATCCTGCATATCTAGGAGGGGAGCAACCTGAAGTGGCTCAAGTCATCTACCCTCCTCCAGACTTTGATATGATACATGCTGATATACAATCCATGTATAGCCCTCCTGAGGGAATTGAGAAGGTTATCCTAGAAAACATGGTTCAGCTAGTATCTGAGGCCATATTGAAAGAACAAGAAGCTTTGTTGCTGAAAGAACAAGAGACTAAATTGTCTAAGAAGAGGTTTAGAGAGCAAGCTGAACAAAGGCCTGACTTTGAGCAATGGAGCCCCACTTCAAGGAATATTATCTTAACTGCATGGAAGGCTGCCAAAGACAATATTCAAGATAGAAACAAGTGGTTTTCTGAATTGGAGTGGAGGAAGCATGAGACAAGGCAAGAAGCCATTATGCAATATAGAAGAAAGGCAAAGATGGGAAAGCTACATCCTACTGCCCAGGAGCATAACAAGTTCTTTCCCAAGCCTTATCATTACTTTGAGATGCAAAAGATCAAAGCTGAAGAGCTAAAGAAGAAGGATCTTAAAGGCAAGAAGCATGCTGCTGCTGAAGATGCTGAGGCCCCTGTGAAAGCAAAGATACAGTCTGGGAAGGGCATAGTTATCAAGGAGACTGAGCAGAAATAGAATAGCATTATCTTAAGTTTACTATGTAATCACTTGTGTTAAAACACTCTGTAAACTTTTGTATAATGAATATGACAAAGTTGTTAGAACAATATGATGTGTGATAAATCTATTACATTATTGTTCTGAGATATTTCTGTATACATGTTTTGTTTATTACATGTTTATGAATTTTCCCTGATTGCATAATCCTGTTTTACATCATGATATGATTTTATTCTGTATGGTGTATATCATTGACTAAGGTTATGACTTCTCCAAATAGGGGGAGATTGTTGGGTACATTGGATTAAATGTACCTGATTTGAAGAAGCCTCACCCTACTCAATGATATACATCAAAATGTATTTGATGTATTTTGAGTTTAGTTGTGCAGGTTAAGTATTCACAGGGAAAGCTGAAAAGTTTCTAAGTCCATGTGTCGACACCCAGAAGGAAAGTGTCGACACTTAAGAAGACTTGTGTCGACACCCAGAGAAGCAGTGTCGACACTTGGAATAATTGTGTCGACACCAGGGATGCAGAGTCGACACCAGACAGAAAGTGTCGACATATGAAGGTTGTGTCGACACTCAATGAAGAAAAGTCCAGTGAAGCTGTGTCGACACTTAGAAGCAGTGTCGATACCCAGAGGAACTGTGTCTACATCAGAAAGTGTCGACACTTGTAGGCTGTGTCGACACTCAGCAAAAGTCAGCAGAGTCTAAGTATAAGTGTCGATAAAATAAAGAATGTGTCGACACTCTGCAGAAGACTCAACACATGAAGAAAGTGTCGACACAATGAAGAATGTGTCGATACACAGCAGAAGACTCAACACATGAAGAAAGTGTCGACACAATGAAGAATGTGTCGACACACAGCATAAGACTCAATACATGAAGAAAGTGTCGACACTAGGAGGCTGTGTCGACACTCAGCAAAGTTCAACAGAAATTCTAAGTACAAGTGTCGAGACAAAGGAGATGTGTCGACACTCAGCCAAAGTTTCAACAAAAGAAGAATGTGTCGACACAAGGAGCTGTGTCGACACTCAGCAAGTATCACACAGAAGGATGTGTCGACACCAAGAAGATGTGTTGACACTGAACAAGTTCAACAAAAGAAGTTGTGTCGACACAAAGGAGTTGTGTCGACACTACAAGAAATCAACAAAGTACTGAAGAACAAGTAGTTGTGTCGACACACAATAACAGTGTCGACACGTGATGAAGAAGCAGTGTCGAGAAGAAATTTTCTACAACACAAGGAGTTGTGTCAACACCTTGAAGGCAAGTGTTGACACTTAGTCTACTTGTGTTGACACTTAGTCTACTTGTGTGACACTTAGTCTATAAGTGTTGAAAGATATGGTACCTAAACACCTAGAGGGGGGGTGAATAGGTGACCTAAACCTTTTTAAAACTTTGTTGGCAGCAAAACAGTTATCTCACAGATTTCTACAGCTAACAGCAATAACAGAATATAAACAGTTAATTCACAGCACAGCACAGCACAGCAGACACACAAATTTATAGTGGTTCCCCAATCTTTGGGTACATCCACTTTCCCCCTTCGCCTATCTAGCAGTGTACTAGATTCGGCCAAACTTCTCCACTATCTCAGAACCCAACTAGGTTCCTACACCTCAGGCCCAAAGCCTTACACTCAGCCACAAGGGCCTACACTCAGCCACCCAGGCCTACACTCAGCCAATTAAGGCCTACACTCAGAGTTCTTCAACTCCTACACTCAGGCAACCA
Source organism: Platanthera guangdongensis (assembly GCA_039583875.1). Classification (NCBI taxonomy): domain Eukaryota; kingdom Viridiplantae; phylum Streptophyta; class Magnoliopsida; order Asparagales; family Orchidaceae; genus Platanthera; species Platanthera guangdongensis. The sequence goes on from CM077147.1 coordinate 55,303,694, forward strand.
AGCCCTACCCTCAGCCTTTATAATATAGGCTTACAAATCTCTCAGATCCAATGGATCCTACAAGTTAAAATTGAATTACAATAACTAACTCTACAACTCAGAAAATAAGAGAGGAGTTGAGAGTTTCTTGAAGAGTTCTTGGAAGAACTCAGTTAGATCCAAACTGACTTAGCTTCCTTCAAAGCTTCTTGAGTAGAACTGAATTAGTCTGAATCCTCTGCAGTTGATCCTTGACCTCTGCTTCTTGAGATCCAGATGATTCTGAATCCTTCTTCTCAGCCTTAGTTCCAAAGACTGAATTCTTGATTGGAGCTCTCTCTCTCCAACTTCTTAGATCTGCAGTTGGACTGCCAGATCTTCTTGTGTTGATCCTCTGTGTTTCACTTTTCTGATTACTTGAATAATCTGATCAACCACTTTAATTATTCTCACTACTTGAAAGAACAACTTGTAATTCTTATATCAACAACAACTTCTGTAAACTGTGAGTGCCTATTTATAGGCTTCCTTCATGGTAACCGGCTGGTCCGGTTCATAACAGACTTCTGACTTCTCTGACAGTTGCTGTAGACCGGCTGGATCGGCAGCTGTCATGTCAACCAGTCACTTCTTGAAATTCTAACTGTCAGATAGTGTCGAGACTTTCTGTTCTTAAGTGTCGACACTTATAGACCAAGTGTCGACACATGTTGTGTAAGTGTCGACACAAGTCTACAAGGTGTCGACACAATCCTTGTATGTCTCGACACAGATTCTTCTGCATGTGTCGACACTGAAATTGAGTGTCGACACAAGTACTTGTTCTTCATTCTTTAACTGTATTCTTCTAAGTGTCGACACATCTCCTTTGTGTCGACACATCTTCATGTGTTGAAACTGTCAAGTGTCGACACTGCTTCTTGGTGTCGACACAAGTCTTCAATTTTATTTCTTCAGCTGAGTGTCGACACATTCCCTTAGTGTCGACACTTGTACTTAGAATATTTTGTAAACTTTTCTGTTCTTTGCTAAGTGTCGACACAGCTCCTTGTGTCGACACTTTCTTCAAGTGTAGAGTCTTTAGCTAAGTGTCGACACATTGTGCTGAGTGTCGACACTTACTTCAAGTGTTGACTCTTCTGGTTGTGTGTCGACACATTGTGCTGAGTGTCGACACATTCTTCATATGTTGACTCTGCTGATTGAGTGTCGACACATTGTGTTGAGTGTCGACACTTGTCCTTAGTCTCTGCAGAATTTTGCTGAGTGTCGACACAACTCCAAGTGTCGACACTTTCTGATGTAGACTCAGCTCTTCTAGGTGTCGACACTTCTGCTAAGTGTCGACACAGCTTTTCTGCATACTTCTTCACTGAGTGTCGACACAGCTCCAAGTGTCGACACTTTCTGTCTGGTGTCGACTCTTCATCCCAGGTGTCGACACAATGACTCCAAGTGTCGACACTGCTTGTCTGGGTGTCGACACAAGCTTTCTCAAGTGTCGACACTTTCCCTCTGGGTGTCGACACATGGACTTAGAAACTTTTAGCTTCAGTCCAGTGAATACCTAACCTGCACAAGTAACTCAAACAAACATCAAATACATTATGATGTATATCATTGAGTTAGGTGAGGCTTCTTCAAATCAGGTACATTTGACCAATGTACCCAACAATCTCCCCCTATTTGGAGAAGTCATAACCCTTAGTCAATGATATACACCACTCATAATTAAAAATTAGAGAATGATGTAAAGCAGGTATATATCAACAGGGTAAACTTAAACATGTAATAAAGCACACATGTATACTCATTCAGCATTACAGAACAAACAAGAATTAGACACATTCTACTGAACAATCATGAAATATATTTATCAAAAATTGTTCTTAACATTGTTTTAATACATTTTCAATGTTTTACAAAAATATTGCATATGTAAAAGATTACAACAATGTTCTTAGTCTAATCTTAGTCTAGTTCTGATCAGGTTCTTTTATAACTATGCCTTTCCCAGCTTGTACTTTGGCCTTTACAGCAGCAGCAGCAGGCTCAGTATCAGCAGTCTTCTTGCCTTTGGAGTCCTTCTTCTTTTGTTCTTCAGCCTTGATTTTCTGCCTCTCAAAATAATGATAGGGCTTAGGAAAGTACTTGCTAGGCTCCACAGCTGTAGGAGGTAGCTTTCCTAACTTAGCCTTCCTTCTATACTGGACAATGGCTTCCTGCCTAATCTCATGCTTCCTCCATTCTGCTTCTGAGAACCATTTGTTCCTCTCATGTGCATTGTCCTTGGCTGCTTTCCAGGCTGTGAGAATGATGTTCCTAGAAGTAGGGCTCCACTGTTCAAAATCTGGTTTTTGCTCAGCTAGTTCCCTGAACTTCTTCTTTGACAGCCTTGTCTCTTCTTCTTTGTCCATAGCCTCTTGCATAGCTGCTGTAATAGGTTGAACAACCTTTTCCAGAACAACATTAGGCTTTCCAGTAGTTGGACTATACATTGTGCTTACTTCTGCATGAACCATGTCAAAATCTGGAGGTGGATAGATCACCTGAGCTACTTCCTGTTGCTCACCTCCAAGATATGCACTTTGAATACCTGATTCAGCTACATTATCATCATCACACAGGGGAGGATAGCCCAGTGTAGCTCTGATGGAGTTAGAAATCCATTTGGCATGGTCAGAGCTAGCTTTGACTAACACCCTCTCCCCCTTTATGACTTCTTGTTCAACATGATCTCTTACATCATCTTTCTGGAACCTGATTGGCTGTCCAAGTACCTGATGCCATCCTTAAAATAAGGTCTAAGCTTGTAAGCTGTTCAGAAATGACCTTCTGTGAATCCTTAATTGCAGTCTTGACAGCAGCAATTTCATCTTGAAATGCTTTATCAAATTCAGCCTTGGCAGCAGCAGATGTGGAAGATTCAGCAGACTTATTCTTCAGTTCAGTGACTATAGCATTGTGGGATGCAGTCAAATTATCATTCATTCTCAACTGATTTTCCAGCACATAGCCTTGCTTCAGTGCTATATCATCTACTTGAGACTTTATTTTCTCTTGGTGGGTTGCCAGATAGACCACTGCATTAGCACCCTTTGTAAAGCAATCAGTCATCTCCTTTTTATTAAGGTTCATTTCAAACCTTATTGACTTGATTTCCTGTGCCAGATCAAATTGTAGGGTCTTGTGCCCTTCATCAACATAAGTTTCTATAGCCTTCCTTTGTTCATCCATCTTGATTTGCAGTGCAATCAGTAGAGCACTATAGTCAACAGTTGGGGCTTGTTGAACTATGGGCTGTGGGGCAATGGATTGTAAGGCTTTCTTGTAGCTCTGACTTCTTCTCTTGAAGACAAAGAGTTTCTTCTTTTTAGCTTGTGCAGTCTCATCTTCCTCAGACTCTGAAGTACTGGCTATATTCACCCTATCCTTAGGGCTTGATGGTTTTTCAGCTTGCACATCTAGTGCTTTCTCACTTTCTTGCCTTATAGGCTCTTCCTGAACTTGCAGTTCTCCCCCTCAGCAGCAGCACCCTTCTCTTCAGCAGCAGCAACTTTATCCATGTCAAAGTCCTCTTGATCTAGATTTAGAAATAGATCTTCCATTGTGTATTCAGGAGGTGACTGTGCAGGAGAAGTACTGGGTTCATCAACTACTTTATCAGGAACCACTTCTAGGATAACTGATGTGTCTTGGAGAACAACATCTGGTTCTTGATTTGCTTGCTGAGTTTGCTGATGGACATCAGACAAATCAGAATCTATTACAGAAAAATCTAAAGTATTGAGGTCAGAAAGTACCTCTTGGATAATGAGTGTAGCTTGCTCACTCTCCAGTGTAGAGGGTTGTTCTACAGCTGGAGGCTCCCCCTGGCTTGGATCCTTTTGCATGGGGCTAGCTGGAGGCAGCTCCCCCTGAATCTCAGCTACATCTTTAGCAGCAGGGGTCTTCTCTACTGCCTCTTCCTCATGACTATCAGGAGTGAAAACAACTGTTCTTCACTACCTGAACTGCTGGAGGACTCCTGTGTCACAGGAGCTATCTTCCTCTTCTTCTTTGGAGGGGAATCTTTCTTAGAAACTTGTTTCTCAGGGGTGGACAGTTCCTTTGACAGCACCCTTTCCCACCTGGAGAAGATCCTCATGTCCATCTTTCTCATGTGGTTGATTTTGCTACCTGCAGCAGTGCTCATTACCTCTGGTATTGTACCAGCCAGGTAGAGACTAAGTATCCTGCCCAGATTGGGCTTCTTCAGACTTTCCTTTATCTTTTCAAAGACAACCATTGACCAGTCTGTTTTGAGGTTGAAGATAATTCTGGTCATAACACTGAACATGGAGGCTGACACCCTGTCATGCCCTCCAGTCTTGCTGAGTATAACCTTTCCCACTATCTCTGACAGAAACTTTCCTTGAGTGTTCATTCCTCTTCTGTTGAATACAGATCCTATCTTCAGCTTAGGATCAAGACCACACCAGGTAAGTGCTTCTTTGGTCTTAGATGTAGTCACTTCCTCTTCTTCTTGAATTTTAGGTAGCTGAAGTACCTTTCTCAGAGATTTGGGTGAAATCTTGACCTTGGTGTCATGCACTCTTGATTTGATTCTGTAACCTAAGTCATCTACAGAAGCTCCAGTAAGGAATTCAAGAACTGCCTTCTTCCATATTTTGGTTGGTTCTGAAACCAAGTACTCCAATCCAGAATCGGTGACTAGGGTTACCACCGATTTGATTTCTTGATCGCCATCGTCGAACGCGCCACGAACCAGCTCATAGCCTTCATTGACATTCTCCTCGAGCTTGGGAGCCATTAGGGTTTAGAGATTTAGTCTTGAGAAAAGAGAAATGTCGACACAGCAGTTTTGGTCTCGAAACTCTGAAAGCGTGTCGACAAACAAAGACAGAATCCTATTTATACCTTTCTGGTTTGAAGACGAACAGGCGGGATGGATTACTAAAGATGTGTCGACACTGACTTATAATGTCTCGACACTCATGTGTCGACACAAGTTTAGTCAACAGATTTTATGTGTCGACACTTGGTTATGTGTCGACACCACACTACTCGACATGTAGTCGAGACTTTACTTAGAAAATTCTGAGTAAAACTTAAGTGTCGACACCTCATTGAATGTGTCGACACCAACTTGTCATGTGTCGACACAACATTCTGAAGTGTCGACACCTACTCGACATGTGTCGACACTAACATTCTGAAGTGTCGACACTGAACTTCCTAGATGTGTCGACACCATTTTCCTGAAGTGTCGACACTTACTATTCTGTGTCGACATAGACTTGTCTATGTGTCGACACCTTTTTACTTAGCCAATTTTTAGTTCTGTAAACTTAGTCTAAGTTTATCATACCTAGTTCAATTTTGAACCTATTAAACTTAGCTTCTTCTAAGGGCTTAGTAAACATATCAGCTATCTGATTATCAGTTTTAACATATTCAAGTGCAATATCATTTCTTTCTACATGCTCCCTAAGAAAGTGATATTTAATCTCAATATGTTTAGTTCTACTATGTGATACAGGGTTGTTAGCTATTGAAATAGCACTTGTAGAATCACAGTAAAGTGGAGTTCTACTTACCTGAAATCCATAGTCTTCTAGCTGATGTTGAATCCACAGAAGTTGAGCACAGCAACTTCCTGCAGCTACATATTCTGACTCAGCTGTGGAAATAGCCACACTGGTTTGCTTCTTGCTACTCCATGAAATGAGTCTTCCACCTAGGAATTGACAGGATCCAGTAGTGCTCTTTCTATCTTCTTTGCATCCTGCAAAGTCTGCATCTGAATATCCTGTTAGATCAAAATCTCCATTCCTAGGGTACCAGAGGCCTAGATAAGGTATGCCCTTTAGATATCTCAAGATTCTCTTGACTGCAGTCAAGTGAGACTCTTTAGGGCAGGCTTGATACCTGGCACAAACACATGTAGCATACATAATGTCAGGCCTACTTGCAGTCAAGTATAGTAGGGAGCCAACTATCCCTCTATACAAGGTTTCATCTACAGGTTTCCCTGCATCATCCTTGCTCAGAGACATACTTGACCCCATAGGAGTCTTCATGGTACTGGATGAATCCATACCATACTTCCTTATGAGTTCTAGGGTGAACTTGGACTGACATATGGATAGACCACTTCCAGTCTGTTTAACTTGGAGACCCAAGAAAAACTTTAGTTCTCCCATACTACTCATCTCAAATTGACTTTGCATAAGCTTTGCAAACTTTTTGCAAAGGCTACTTTCAGTAGACCCAAATATAATGTCATCTACATATATTTGGACAAGTATGACTTTGCCTCTAGATTCCCTAAGGAATAGAGTCTTATCTATTTTCCCCCTTGAGAACTTGTTCTCAATGAGGAAACTAGATAGGGTTTCATACCAAGCTCTAGGTGCTTGTTTTAACCCATATAATGCTTTCCTAAGTCTATAGACATAATGAGGTAGAGTTGGATCAACAAAACCTGCAGGCTGCTCCACATAGACTTCTTCTTTCAAATTACCATTTAGGAATGCTGACTTCACATCCATTTGGTATACCTTGAATCCTTGATAGGTTGCATAGGCCAAGAACATCCTTATGGCTTCCAGTCTGGCTACTGGAGCAAAGGTTTGATCAAAATCAATACCTTCTTCTTGCCTATATCCTTTTGCAACCAGTCTTGCTTTATTCTTAATGATGACTCCTTGTTCATCTAACTTATTCCTATAGATCCACTTTGTTCCTATCACATTGTGATCTTTAGGTTTAGGAACCAAGTCCCAAACCTTGCACCTTTTGAACTGATTAAGTTCTTCCTGCATTGCTTCAGTCCACTGTGGATCTTGTATAGCTTCTTCAAATTTCTTTGGTTCTATTTGAGACAGAAAACTTGAATATACTACAGCATTCTGATTTCTGCTCCTTGTCTGAACACCTTGTCTTGGATCTCCAATAATCAGCTCTACTGGATGATCTCTTAGATGCCTGTTGGCTGGAGGCATCCTTACTTCTGGTTGAACTTCTTCAGCATCTTCATCAAGCTGAGTTCCTTGTACTTCTTCAGCTCCTGGTACATGTAGTTCTCCCCCTGGACATAAGCCATCTTCTTCTACTTGCTGTCTTGCAGCAGGTACATCTTCTATGGTTAGCTTGTCCATCTTCTTAGTAAAACCTGTGGGGCTGCATACATTGCTAGACAACTCATTGTTAATTAGTTTTGTCTCATCAAAAACTACATGCACAGACTCCTCTACAACTTGTGTAGTCAAGTTGTAGACTCTATAAGCCTTACTATTATTGCTGTACCCAACAAACACTCCCTCTTGGGACTTGGCAGCAAACTTAGTTAGGTAAGACTTTCCATTGTTAAGTATGAAGCATTTGCAACCAAAAATCCTGAAATAGGATAGATTTGGTTTCCTGCCTTTCACAACTTCATAGGGGGTCTTGTTTAACCTTTTAGTGATGGTAGCCCTATTTATCACATGGCATGCAGTGTTAACTGCTTCAGCCCAGAAATACTCTGGCAGTGATGAATCACTTAATAGGGTCCTACCAGCCTCTATCAAGTCTTATTCTTCCTTTCAGCAATGCCATTTTGCTGAGGTGTTCTAGGTGAAGAGAATTCTTGAAATATCCCAAAATCTTCACACAGTTTTGTCATGCTTTCAGACTGAAACTCAGTACCATGGTCACTTCTAATTTTGACCACTGTACAGTTCAATTCATTCTGAATTTGCTTAACAAAGCCATGGAAGACACTAGGTGTTTCAGATTTCTGCTTTAAGAAGAACACCCAGGAAAACCTTGAGTAGTCATCAACAACTACAAAGGTATAGACCTTCCTACCTAAGCTGTGAACTGGCATTGGACCAAATAGATCCATATGCAAGAGGTATAAACACCTCACAGCATCTTTGTTGTCTAAGCTTCTAAAGGTGGATTTAGTCTGCTTGCCCTTTTGACAAGCTGAGCAAATGCCATCTTTGACACACTTAACTTGAGGATCCATTCCTCACTAACTCTTTGCTAAAGAGTTTGCTAATAGTCTTGTAATTAAGATGGGCAAGCCTCTTGTGCCATTTGACACATTGAGAGACTGTCTCATCAGCTACAAGACAAACTGGAGAACTAATGTTCTCAATCATAATGTCTAAACAATAGACATTCCTCTTTCTATATCCTGTCAAAATGATCTCTTGATCACTTGACCTCTTGATATGACAACCATTTTTAACAAATGAGATGTCATACCCTACATCACTTAACTGACTTATACTAATGAGGTTGTGTTTCAACCCTTTAACATAAGCCACTTGAGTAATGGTAACAAGGTTTGAAGAGATGTTACCAAACCCTTTGATGATTCCTTTTTCAGAACCACCAAAGGTCACTTTAGGATCCATTTTTGATTGGAATGTAGTCCTTCAGTAGTCCCCTTGTTCCAGTCATATGTCTGGAACATCCACTATCCAAGTACCATGTTGGGGTATGGCCACTTGGATTCACCTGCAAAATAAATTAATGAACCTTAGAACCCAAAGTAAACTTGGGTCCTTGGTGATTGTTAGTTTGCAACTTGACATAGCTACCTGCTGGCTTTCCACCAGGTAACTTGCTACTCAACTTGGCACTGGCATTGTGCCAACAATCCAAGGCAAAGTGGCCAACCTTGCCACAACACCAGCATTCAAACTTGTTGTACCTTTGCTTAGGTACAGACTTGGCTGTCTTGACTACAGCAGGCTTATTGAATGTTGGGGCTTTGCCCTTGGACTTGGACTGATCCTTAACGGTCCTAGCTGGTTTAATAAAACTCAATCCAGCCTTTCCTTTATGATGAACAAATTCATCAATCAAGGGTAGCACTGATTTAGGTTTTGAAAACCTAGCAACTAGCTCTCTTTCCTTCTGGAGATTGATCTCCAGTAACTTAATTTGATCATTTTTATAAGTGATAGTTCCCATCTGAATCACAGTAATGTGTTTCAGCCTAGCTACCTCATTGAGCTTTTGATCAAATTCCTTCTCAAAGTCTGTTGCAGCTGTCTTTAGATCAGCAATTTCCTTTGCCTGACTTTTGGCAAGGGACTTGCTTTTCTTATAGGCTTGCAACAGTACTTTATATTCATCTAAGAGCTGATGAATATCTCCCTCAGATTCAGAAACACTTCCATCACTTGATGAAGATGAATCTGACTCTGAACTAGAACTGAAATCTGAACTTTGAGTTGGACTTTGTAGCTGACTAGGTCCTGGCTGCTCCAGGATTTTGGTACTTTCAGTCAATGCCATCAGTCCTTGGCACTGACACTCTTCTTGTTCATAGATTGATTCCATGATCTGCATAAACTCCTCTTCTTCTTCAGCAAATAGCCCTATGTAGGCTTCAGCATCTGTCTCAGTGTCTGAAGAAGAAATGTCTGAAAGAGTCTTCTCATTCTTTGCAACAAAGGACTTCTCCTTCTTTCCTTTGAAGTGAGTCTTCTTTTTGTCACTGGATTCTTTCCTTCTCTCAGGACAATCTACAATAACATGACCCTGTCTATTGCAGCAGTAACACACTATCCTAGACCAAGTTGCCTTGCTAGTCTTTGTCTTTTTCTTGTCCTTCTTTGAAGGCTTCTTCTCCTGATACTGAACTTCTTTCCCTTTGGAAAATGAAGGTCTGGACCTCCACTGTTTCTTCTTCAGGAATTTCTGAAAATGTTTGGTGAATGCAGCAAAGTCTTCATCACTTTCACTGCTTGTAGACTTTGTGCTAACAGACTCATCAGATTCTGATTCAACTACCTCTGGAGGAGGAGTTGATGACTTAGTCCTGCCCTTTCTAGGTACTTCTGACTTGAAGGCAACAGTCCTTTCCCTGTGCTCAGTCTTTGTTGATTTTTCCTCCTCTTTTCTCACAGACAGCTGCATCTCATAAGACAGTAACTTGCCAAATAGTGTGGGAGGAGGAATTTCTCCCAACTTTGCCATTTCTCTGATGGCACAGATCTTAGTGTCCCAATCTTTGGTTAGGGACCTCAAGAACTTATCATTCAATTCATAGTTAGTGAACTCTCTTCCATAGGACATGAGTTCATTAACAATTCTATAGAACTTCTTGTAGCATTCAGTGATGCTATCTCCTCTTCCTTGCCTAAAGCTCTCATACTCTTGATTAAGCAAGGACTTTCTATCTTGCCTAACTTCTTCAGAACCTTCCATATAGACAATGAGGGTATCCCACATTTCTTTTGCTGTTTTACAGTGAATTAGGTTCTGAAAAGTTGCATCATCAATGGCACTTACTATTATGTTTTGTGCCCTTTTGTCCATAGTGGCTAGGACAATTTCATCCTTGTTCATCTCAGAGAAATCCTTTGGAGTCCTCTGATTTGCATCCAATACTGAGATCTTCATGGGCACATATGGCCCCTCTTTGACTGTGATGTAGATTCTAGGGTCAGAGGCTTCCATGAACAGCCTTACCCTCTCTTTCCAGATTCCAAAAATCTCTTTTCTGCATATGGGTAGTTTCATTGAACCCAATTCCTTGTGATTCTCTGAAGAACCCATGTTTCTTGATTTTCTTGAAACTGTGTTCTGACTTACACTGAATCTGCCAAACTGGATCTCCTCAGACAGTTAGTCCTTTTTGAGTAACCTCGCTCTGATACCACTTGAAAGTTATGGTACCTAAACACCTAGAGGGGGGGGGGGGTGAATAGGTGACCTAAACCTTTTTAAAACTTTGTTGGCAGCAAAACAGTTATCTCACAGATTTCTACAGCTAACAGTAATAACAGAATATAAACAGTTAATTCACAGCACAGCACAGCACAGCAGACACACAAATTTATAGTGGTTCCCCAATCTTTGGGTACATCCACTTTCCCCCTTCGCCTATCTAGCAGTGTACTAGATTCAGCCAATCTTCTCCACTATCTCAGAACCCAACTAGGTTCCTACACCTCAGGCCCAAAGCCTTACACTCAGCCACAAGGTCCTACACTCAGCCACCCAGGCCTACACTCAGCCAATTAAGGCCTACACTCAGAGTTCTTCAACTCCTACACTCAGGCAACCAAGCCCTACCCTCAGCCTTTATAATATAGGCTTACAAATCTCTTAGATCCAATGGATCCTACAAGTTAAGATTGAATTACAATAACTAACTCTACAACTCAGAAAATAAGAGAGGAGTTGAGAGTTTCTTGAAGAGTTCTTGGAAGAACTTAGTTAGATCCAAACTGACTTAGCTTCCTTCAAAGCTTCTTGAGTAGAACTGAATTAGTCTGAATCCTCTGCAGTTGATCCTTGACCTCTACTTCTTGAGATCCAGATGATTCTGAATCCTTCTTTACAGCCTTAGTTCCAAAGACTGAATTCTTGATTGGAGCTCTCTCTCTCCAATTTCCTAGATCTGCAGTTAGACTGCCAGATCTTCTTGTATTGATCCTCTGTGTTTCACTTTTCTGATTACTTGAATAATCTGATCAACCACTTTAATTATTCTCACTACTTGAAAGAACAACTTGTAATTCTTATATCAACAACAACTTCTGTAAACTGTGAGTGCCTATTTATAGGCATCCTTCATGGTAACCGGCTGGTCCGGTTCATAACAGACTTCTGACTTCTCTGACAGTTGCTGTAGACCGGCTGGATCGGCAGCTGTCATGTCAACCAGTCACTTCTTGAAATTCTCTGTCAGATAGTGTCGAGACTTTCTGTTCTTAAGTGTCGACACTTATAGACTAAGTGTCGACACATGCTGTGTAAGTGTCGACACAAGTCTACAAGGTGTCGACACATATCCTTGTATGTCTCGACACTGATTCTTCTGCATGTGTCGACACTGAAATTGAGTGTCGACACAAGTACTTGTTCTTCATTCTTTAACTGTATTCTCCTAAGTGTCGACACATCTCCTTTGTGTCGACACATCTTCATGTGTTGAAACTGTCAAGTGTCGACACTGCTTCTTGGTGTCGACACAAGTCTTCAATTTTATTTCTTCAGCTGAGTGTTGACACATTCCCTTAGTGTCGACACTTGTACTTAGAATATTTTGTAAACTTTTCTGTTCTTTGTTAAGTGTCGACACAGCTCCTTGTGTCGACACTTTCTTCAAGTGTAGAGTCTTTAGCTAAGTGTCGACACATTGTGTTGAGTGTCGACACTTACTTCAAGTGTTGACTCTTCTGGTTATGTGTCGACACATTGTGCTGAGTGTCGACACATTCTTCATATGTTGACTCTGCTGATTGAGTGTCGACACATTGTGTTGAGTGTCGACACTTGTCCTTTGTCTCTGCAGAATTTTGCTGAGTGTCGACACAACTCCAAGTGTCGACACTTTCTGATGTAGACTCAGCTCTTCTAGGTGTCGACACTTCTGCTAAGTGTCGACACAGCTTTCCTGCATACTTCTTCACTGAGTGTCGACACAGCTCCAAGTGTCGACACTTACTGTCTGGTGTCGACTCTTCATCCCAGGTGTCGACACAATGATTTCAAGTGTCGACACTGCTTGTCTGGGTGTCGACACAAGCTTTCTCAAGTGTCGACACTTTCCCTCTGGGTGTCGATACATGGACTTAGAAACTTTTAGCTTCAGTCCAGTGACTACCTAACCTGCACAAGTAACTCAAACACACATCAAATACATTATGATGTATATCATTGAGTTGGGTCAGGCTTCTTCAAATCAGGTACATTTGACCAATGTACCCAACAAGTGTCGACACTTAAAGACAGACTGTCTCGACACTTTCAGACATTTACATATATTTCAAGAAGTGACTGTATGACATGACAGCTGCCATTCCAGCCGGTCTACTGCAACTGTCAGAGATGTCAGAAAGCCGTTAGAAACCGGATCAGCCGGTCACCATGAAGAAGGCCTATATATAGGCTTATACTGTCAACAGAAAGAAATGATCAACACATCAAATAGATTCACAAGTCTAAGAGATCAACAATCAAAGAAGAAGATCTAGCTATTCATTGAAGAATCAAGTGAAGATCTAAGAAGTTGGAGAGAGAGAGCTCCTTCCAAGAAGACAGCCGTTAGAACCAGGCTGTGAAGAAGGTTTCAGGCCTAGGTCTGAATCTTAAGTTGCAGTGATTGAAGATCACCTGCAGAGAATCAATCTTATTGTGTTCTACATTCAAGAAGCTTTGAAGAAAGCCAAGTGAGATTGTTCTCAGCAGAGTTCATTCAAGAACTCATCAAGAACCTATCAACTCATCTCTCTATTCAGAGTTGTAGGTATATACACTTTGTATTTTAAATTTCTTGTAGGATACTTAGGGATCTGAGTTGTAAGCCTGCAATTATAAAGGCTGAGTGGTAGGGCCTGTGTGCTTGAATGTAGGAGATCCATATCTCTGAGTGTAGGCCTGTTGTGGCTGAGTGTAAGCCTTGTGGTTGAGTGTAGGCCTTGTGGCTGAGTGTAGGTCTTTGGAGAAGACTGAGTTGTAGGGCCTTGGGCCTGAGCTGTAGGAACCTGTTTTGGGGTTCTGGGTGTAAGATCTGAGGATCTGAGATAGTGGAGGAGTTTGGCCGAATCTAGTACACTACTAGATAGGCGAAGGGGGATAGTGGATGTACCCAAACCTTGGGGAACCACTATAAAACTGTGTGTTCACTGTGTGCATGTTTGATTCTGTGATTGCTGATTGATTTCTGTGAAGAAATAAGTATAACTCTGTGATATAATCTATAATCTGCCTAAAAAGTCTAAAAAGATTTAGTCACCTATTCACCCCCCCCCCCCTCTAGGTGATTAGGTACAATTTCTTTCAACTGGAATAAGAAGAATGTAAAAGGACTATACTCCCATAGAGAATGGACCCAAAGTGATCTTTGGTGGATCAGAAAAAGTGGTCATAAAAGGGTTTGGTAACATTTCTTCTAGTTCTATAACAATCACTCAAGTGGCTTATATAAAAGGTTTGAAACATAACCTGATAAGCATAAGTCAACTGAGTGATCTTGGTTATGACATTTCATTTATTAAGAATGGGTGTTAGATCAAAAGGACAAGTGATCCGAAGGTGATCTTGCCTGGTTATAGAAAAGGGAATGTTTATTGTTTAAATTTTGATTATGGAAACATGAACTCTCTTGTATGTTTAGTTACAGATGAGAAAGCATCTCAGTATGTCCAATGGCACAAGAGGCTAGCTCATTTGAACTATAAGTGTATAGGCCAGCTGTGTAGTTTAGAGTTAGTGAGGACTGGTCTTCAATTTAAGTGCATAAAAGAGGGTATATGTTCAGCTTGTCAAAAAGGCAAGCAGACCAAATCTTCTTTTCATAGTCTTGATACCAAAGACTCTGTGAGGTGTTTGTACCTCTTGTATATGAATCTATTTGGTCCTGTGCCAGTTCATAGTCTAGGTAGGAAAGTCTATACTTTTGTGATAGTAGATGACTATTCTAGATTTACATGAGTTTTCTTTTTGAGGCAGAAATCTGAAACCCCTACTGTCTTTCATAACTTTGTTAAACAAATTTAGAATGAATTTAACAATTCAATGGTCAAAATCAGAAGTGACCATGGAACTGAATTTCAGTCTGAGTGTATAACAAGGTTTTGTGAAGAACTAGGGATTCATCAGGAATTCTCCTCACCTAGAACACCTCAGCAAAATGGAATTGCTGAAAGAAATAATAGAACTCTTATTGAGGCTGGTAGAACTCTACTAAGTGACACTTCACTCCCATAATATTTCTGGGTTGAGTCAGTAAATACTGCTTGTCTTGTTCTCAATAGAGCATCTATAACTAAGAACCACAAAAAGACTCCCTATGAGATTATGAAGGGCAGAAAACCAAACATATCCTACTTTAGGATCTTTGGTAGCAGGTGTTATGTGATTAACACTGGCAAGTCTCACCTAACTAAGTTTGCTGTCAAATCTCAAGATGGGATATTTGTTGGGTACAGCAATAACAGTAAGGCATATTGGGTCTACAACTTGACTACACGAGTTGTAGAAGAATCTGTTCATGTAGTGTTTGATGAATCTGAGCTAATTAACTGTGAGTTGTCTAGCAATCCTTGTAGCTCAACAGGTTTAAAAGAAAAGTTGGACATGCTGACCATTAATGAAGACTAAACTGCAAGGCAGGATGTGGAAAATGATGGTTGCTGTCCAGGAGGAGTACAAGGTCCACAAGCTGACATTAAAGACAACGAAGTTCAGCATGGTGGAGAAATTGAAGAAGTTCAAATTGCTGATAGAATGTTTCCAGCAATAAGGAATCTAAAGGATCATCTAGCACACCAAATCTTTGGTGATCTCAGACATGGTGTGCAAACCAGGAGCAAACACATGAACACAGTGCTTTGCTCAAGTTTCCTATCACAGTTGGAACCAAAGAGATTTGAAGAAGCCATACAAGACTCCAACTGGATTGATGTAATGCAGGAGGAGCTGAATCAATTCAGAAGGTGTAAAGTATGGGAGCTGGTTCCAAAACCAAAGGATCATAATATTATTGAGACAAAGTGGATCTACAGGAATAAATGAGATGAAAGTGGCATAATAGTGAAGAACAAAGCAAGACTGGTTGCCAAAGGTTATAGATAGGAAGAGGACATTGACTTTGATCAGACATTTGCGCTAGTGGCAAGGTTGGAAGCAATAAGGCTATTCCTTGCCTTTGCTACTTTCTAAGGTTTCAAAGTATACCAAATGGATGTCAAGTCAGCTTTCCTAAATGGTAATTTGAAAGAAGAAGTCTATGTTCATCAGCCCTCAAGTTTTGTTGATCCACTTTATCCTGATTATGTTTATAGACTTAAGAAAGCCTTATATGGTTTGAAACAAGCCCCCTAGGGCTTGGTATGAAACATATCTACTTTCCTCATTGAAAATAAATTTTCAAAGGGGAAAATAGACAAGACTCTATTTCTTAGGGAGTCAAAGGGCAAGATGATCCTAGTACAGATTTATGTTGATGAAATAATCTTTAGATCTACAGAAAACAACCTTTGTAAGAAGTTTGCAAAACTTATGCAAGGGAAGTTTGAGATGAGCAGTATGGGTGAGCTCAAATTCTTCTTGGGACTCCAAGTAAGACACACTGATGATGGCTTATCTATTTTACAGTCTAAGTTCACCAAAGAGTTAATTAAGAAATATGGTATGGAATCATCCGCCACCATGAGAACTCCAATGGGGACAAGTATGCCTTTAGGCAAAGATGATGCAGGAAAACCTGTATATGAGTCTTTGTATAGTGGGATAATTGGCTCCCTCCTATACTTAACTGCCAATAGACCAGACATTATGTATGCTACATGTGTCTTTGCTAGGAACCAATCAAGCCCTAAAGAATCTCATTATACTACAGTTAAAAGAATATTGAGATATCTGAAGGGCACACCTAATCTTGGTCTTTAGTACCATAAGAATAAGGACTTTCTACTGACTGGTTTTTCAGATGCAGACTTTGCAGGTTGCAAAGAAGATAGAAAGAGAACCACTGGCACATGTCAGTTTCTAGGTGGTAGACTGGTGTCATGGGGCAGTAAGAAGCAGACAAGTGTGGCAATTTCCACTGCAGAGTCCGAGTATATTGCTGCAGGCAACTGATGTGCTCAGCTTTTATGGATTCAACATCAACTTAAAGACTATGGTATCAAGGTAAGTAGAACTCTACTAATTTGTGATTCTACAAGTGTTATTTCTATTGCTAAAAACCTTGTATCATATAGTAAAACAAAGCATATAGATATTAGATTTCACTTCATTAGAGAGCATGTTGAAAAAGAATATATTTGTTTGGAATTTGTCACCACAAATAATCAAATTTTTGACATAATTACTAAACCACTATATGAAACTAAATTCAATTATTTCAAAAATGAATTAGGCATGTTAAACCTATACTAACTTGGTAAATCTGGCTAAGTAATTCAATGCTGACATATAGTAGTTTATGTCGACACAAAAGAAAATATATGTCGACATATAGTAGTTTATGTCGACACTTAAGGTAAGTTGTGTCGGCACAACAAAATAGTGGTGAGATAGTGGTGTCGACACCTAGAGTTTGGTGTCGACACATAGAAGTTCTATCAAGTAGATAGTTGTGTCGACACATACAGATGTCTGTGTCGACACACATATATTAGAGTCGACTATTGGAAGTCTGTGTCAACACATCGCAAAATATGTCGACACATAGTGTTGTCTGACTCTGTCGAGACATTAGAAGTCTGTGTCGATACAATCTCTACAGTGTCAACACATTAAATATCTATTACCCCGCCTTTTGACCTTATGTGTTGAAAAACATATAAATAGGTCACATAACAACTTTGTCAACTAAGCTCTCAACATTTTCGAGACCAAATCTTTAAGTCGACAAACTTTCATCTGTCTTCTCCTCAAATTTCTCGTCACCAATGGCGCCAAAATTGGAGGACAACATCAACGAAGGCTATGAGTTAGTTCGCAATGCTTTTGACAATACAGCGTCTGAGATTAGAGATGTGATAACCCTAATCCAAGAAAATGGTTTAGAACATCTAGTTTCCGAACCTACCAAGATCTGGAAGACAAAAATTCTTGAATTCTATACAAAAGCAACCTTGGATTCAACTGGATTGAAGATTAGGTCATCAATTCAAGGAAGCAAGGTGAAACATACCCAAAAGCGTCTGAGGAAGACACTTCAATTTCCCAGGACTCAGGAAGATGATGAAGTCACATCTTCAATGACAAAAGAAGCTCTTCAATGGTGTGGCCTGAATCCCACCACTAAGATTGAATCATCAATGCAAAGAAAGGGGATGAACTCCCAAGGAAAGTTTCTCTCAGAGATAATGGGAAAAGTAATTCTCTGCAAACTAGGAGGACATGATAGGATCTTAGCTTATATGTTCAGCTTGATGACCAGAGTTATTTTCAGAATAAAAACAAACTAGTCTGCAGTGATTTTTGACCAGATCAAGGAAAGCCTGAAGAAACCTAATCTAGGTAGAATACTGAGTCTGTATCTGGCAACAAATATTCCTGAAGTGCTAAACCACACAACTGGATCTAGAATAAACCACATAAGAATGATGGATATGAAAATATTATCAAGGTGGAAAAGAGTTTTGACAAAAGGTGGTTCTACACCACAGCAACAACCTCAACTACAAAGGAAAAAGACAACCCTTAGGAAGCCTGAATCTTCTAGTGATTCAGAGGAACACGTAATCTTCAGTTCAGATGAAGAAAAACAAGAATCTACAAGGAAATCATCTGCCACTAAGAATGTAGATGATGCTCAGATGCAGGGGGAGTATATTCCAGAAAGCACCATCCAACTGGATCAAGTTCAAGATGTGCCTCCTCTAGGGGAAACTAATGAACTTTCACCAGCTCAACAAGAAGTCTTGCCTCCAGAAATTGCTCCTGAGAAAGAGCAAGCTGCCTTAGAGAGTGAAACAGCCACTCAAACTATTCTTGAGGTAATAAATGATATTAATCAAACTATACTAGATACTAAGCCAGAAACACTAACTATGCTTCTAACTGATGTTGAACAGACACACCATGATAACATCCCTGTACAGGATGTATCAATGGATAATACTTCTGCATTAGATGATACTCCATTGAATATATAAGATACAGATGTACTTCCAGTTCAACTGCAAAAAGAATTTACTCTTGAGGAATTATTTCCTGACTTACAAGATGTAAGAACTGGGGAAGTAATACCAAGAACTGAGGGGCAGGAGCCAAGGACTAAGGGGGAGTTTCCAAGAACTGACAAGGAGCTGTCCTCAAGTCCAAAGGACACAATGAATCTTGAAAGTTCTTCTGAATCTGATGATGGAGAAGCACTAAGAGCCAAGAAGAGAAAATTGATGGTTTACAAGAAGAAAAGCTCAAATTATAAGAAAGCTTTACAGACAGCCTCACAACCTTCAGCTCCAACAGTTGATTTTAGTTAAATGTTGGTTGCTCTGCAAATTAAAATGGATGAGAAAAGAGCAGCCATGGAAAAATACATGGATGAAAGCCATAAGGACCTTCAATTCACTCTGGCTCAAGATATAAAATCAATCAGATTTGAAGTTAACCAAAATAAGAAGGAGATGACAGATTGCTTCCATAAAGGAGGTAATGTTGTAGTTTATCTGGCAAAACAGCAACAAGAGGCAAGTACACAAATTGATGACATAGTGGTCAAGCAAGGATATGTCCTAGAAAATCAATTTAGGATGAATGATAATCTTAGTGAATCACATAATGTGATTGTTACTGAGATAAAGAATAATGCAACTGCCTTACCTGAGGAAAGGGCTAAAGAAAAGTCAGAGTGTGATAAGAAACTTCAAGAAGATTTAGCCACTTTTCAATCAGCCATTCAAACCTCTCAGAAGATCATATCTGCTCAGCTACAGAAGTTTATAGCTTATTATACAGAAGGAACGAATTATCTAGTTAATCAGATCAGGTTCCAAAAAGATGACTTAAGAGATCATATTGAGAGAGAAGCCATAAAGGGGGAGAGGGTGATAGTCAATGCTAGCTCAGAGCATGCCAAATGGATAACAAATGCAGTTAGAGCAACTCTGGTATATCCACCCCTATGTGATGATGATAATACAGCTGAGACAGTATTCAAGCTGCAGAAATTAGAGGGGGTCAGCAGGAGGTAGCTCAAATCATTTACCCCCTTCTAATTTTGAAGGAATTCAACACCTTGTTCAACAGATGTATAGCCCTACAGAGGCTACTAAGAATGTTATATTTGAGAAAATGGAAATGTCAATGGCAGCACTGCATAAAGAGCAAGAAACTCAACTCTCAAAGAAAAGGTTTAGAGAGCAGGCTGAACTAAAGCTTGATTTTGAGAGATGGAGTCCAACCTCCAGAAATATAATACTCACTGCCTGGCAAGCTGTCAAAGACAAAATTCATAATAGAGGCAAGTGGTATTCTGAAGTTGAGTGGAATAAATATCTGGAAAGACAAGATGTGATACATCAGTTCAGAAGGGATCACAAGGCTTGGAAAATACCTGCTATAGCTGTAGAGCCCAGTAAATACTTTCCCAATCCTTATCACTATTTTGAAAGGCAAACAGTTAAGGCTGAAGAACTTAAGAAGAAGGATCTCAAAGGCAAGAAGCCCGCTGAAGATTTTGAAACACCAGTACAAGCAAGAGTCCAATATAGCAAAGGCATAGTGATCAAGAAGCCTGATCAGGCTTAGGATAGATTGACTAGAGTTTATAACATTGTAAGCTTCAGTTTTAAACTCCATGTAATCTGTTGTTAACAAATTTTTGTGAAGTTTAAACAAAATAATGATTCATGCTTGTTATATTTGTATCATATTATATGATGATATTATTTACTTGTTTTGTTTATATGTTTCCCTGTCATTGATGTTTTTATACATCATATTGTTAATTTTATTATAAGTGATGTATATCATTGACTAAGGGTTATGACTTCTCCAAATAGGGGGAGATTGTTGGGTACATTGGAAAATGTGTACCATATTTGGAGAAGCCTCACCTAACTCAATGATATGTATCAAGTTTTATTTGGTACTGTGTTGAGTTATCATATGAAGGTTAAGTAAATGGAAAGGAAAATTCTCTAAGTACAAGTGTCAACACTTGGGAGTGGTTGTGTCGACACCAAGGGCCAGATTGTGTCGACACACAGAATTTATGTCGACACACAGAAAATCTGTCGACAATATTGTGTCGACACTAAGGGACAGATTGTGTCGACATTATCAGAAGTTGTGTCGACACACAGATAAGTTGTCGACACATTCCTGAATTCTGTCGACAACGACTGTGTCGACATACAGAACTTGTGTCGACGCCAACTTTGTCAAGACAAGGAGTGTTTGTGTCAACACACAGGACTTGTGCCGACACATTCCATAGAAGCTGTGTCGAGAAGTAAAAGTGAAGTTGTGTCGACAACAACAAGACTTGTGTCGACACATGGACTATGTGTGTCGACACAAATGAAGTATTCACTCGACATTCTCTGCTGCTGAGTCAAAGTCCAATGAAGGCTGAAGTAATACAACTGGAGAATTGTGTAATGCCCCGAAAATTGTATTTGAGTCGGTCGCGAAAAAAGGGATTTTTGGTGCCTGTATAGGGGTACACGACCTAGGACACGGGCGTGCCCAAGGCCGTGTCTGGCTGGTGTTTTTAGTCGTTTTCATCCCGAGAAGGACACGGCCAGGAACACGGCTAGCTGACACGGGCGTGTCATTAGACACGGGAGTGTGCCTGCCCGTGTCAGTACCCGTGTGCAGTTGGGTCGTGTCGGTTGGCGTGGTGATTATGGGTGACACACCCCCCGATACGGGCATGTCGATGTACCCGACACGGGCATGTTAGGTGAGACACGGGCGTGTCTGAGCCCATGTGTCTTTTCTGTGGTCGACGATCGTGCTTGGATCGAGGCACACGGCTTGGGACACGGTCGTGTGCCAAGCTGTGTTCGGCCTAGGTCTGGAGATTTTTGAACGGATCTGAGCTGTTCGTTTTCTTTAATTAAGATCCAACGGCCTAGATGATTTCCTGCTCTGTTAAGGCCGGGAATAGCGGAGTTAATCCTTCATTTCTCACCAAGGCTTTCTCTTTCCAAGGTGTTAGAGAGAAGAGGAAGAAGAAGGAGGTTTTCGGCCACCGGCGGAGCATCGGAGCACCGTTTCGAAATTTGAGAGCGGATCCGTGGAGGAAAGTTCGTTGCGAAGAGTTCTGTCCGTGTAGTTTTTTCATGGTGCCAAAACGGACTATAAGGGTAACGATTCTCAACTTGAGCATGTGAAGCTCTTTATTTCTGCATAGGGAATCCCTCTCCCGCGAGTGTGCGGTGAGTGCGTGGTATTCCTTGGGGTTGATGTGAATAGTCCCCCTTGTGTTGCATATAGAGTCCGGAATCGTAAGTACGGGCGTAGGCATTGTGTGTGAAGTGTACTCGGACGTGTATCGTCTGGATCGGTGATGTAACATTTGTTATGACTTGCCGGAGAAGACTCTGTGCTTTGGGTTTTTCGGGTTTATACGCGGTAGATTGCAGCAGGGATCCTTGGAGGTTAGCTTCAAGGCGCACCCGGAAAACTGAGCGGAAACGTGTTCTGCTAACTTGGTGGTCTGGGAACCGGCCTTGAACATATCTGGGTTATGTGATTGTTTGGAAGTTTTGGGATCCGAGAGAAGCTTGGACCGCGCGTAGGACTTAAATTGACTAGGCGGCGTGAGCAACGGGCAAGTGGAATCGGACCTAGGCTATGTGGTTCGGTGTGAGAGACCCGAAGACGGGGACTAGCCGTTGGCATAGTCGGGAGCCTTAGACGGTGGTTAGAAAGGCTAAATGCTCACTTGGTTGCCATCTTTGGGATGGTGGTGAAGACACTGATATGTCAGGATTCACCGTTAATGTGCCCTGAGTGCACGGGGTGTTTGGCCGTGCGAGCCTACACTTGTGGCGTAGTACAGTTGCGTTTTATTATTTTATTGCGCTAATGTTATGCAGGGAAAGAGCACCGCCGTCCCTAGTAAGGGGCGGGGTCATTATAATTTGGTCGGCTTTGGCTGATCGTTGCTTTGTTTGCTACCGTGCGGTGGAATTGTGCTTGCAGGTGCTGCGGAGCCGAGTGCCAAATAGCGGGCTGGAGCCCATGTTGCTGTACTGGCCCTAGAAGGTCGTAGAATAGTTGTTTTTACTTTTATCATGTGTGGCCGACCTACGAGCCGATGTATGTAAGACATGTTTTATTAAGTGAACATTTGTAAGGCCATAAGGCCATGTACCTTTTCAGTGTATTTGGGTTCATTCCTGTGGTTGTGGTCGTGGACATTCATATGTATTGGATTTAAGATTTAGGTTCTTTCAACTTTAAAAGCTTCCTCTAGAATTCTCTGTGTAGGACGAGTAGTCTTAATTGGATGGTTTGAATATTCATTTGGTAAACCTTCTGACTGTTTGTGGTATATGGCGTCGGGTTCCAGCTGAACCTTCTGTTATATGTCATGTGACGGATGGGGGTGTTACAATTTGGTATCAGACTTCTGGTTACGGTCAGGCTTAAATGAATTCGTGGGCGAATTCTTTTAAGGGGTGGTGAGCACATGTGTGCATCATCATTATAACATCAAAAAGAACACATGAATGTCCACTTAGGAATGAAAAATACACTTGTTTTGTGGAATCTGAGTGTTCCAATGATTGCTTTTAGCAATTTGGTTGTCGTCTAATCGTGTGTCTTTGCTTCTATAGGCTGCTAGGAGCGGTGCTGGTCATTCAGAGCGTCCGCAATCGGCGGAAAGTAGTGCACCAAGGGACGTGCCTACTACACCTCCTTCAGCGGAATTCATCAGGATGGTGGCTGAAGCTGTATTTGCAATGATAAATGCCCAACCTACAGGGCAAATGCATCGCGCACCTCCTGCGAATGAGCAAGAACCGGTTAGGGCGGCAGAGTCGAGAGTGGTGGAGCGCGCAGCAGTTGATCTGATAGAGCCGAGGAGAGCTACGGAGAAGCAGCTAAAGCATGTGATGGGTTTTAATCCTCCGAGGTTCGATGGGGTTGGAACGCCAGCTCAAGCTAAGGACTGGCTCTCTTCGATAAAGAGGGTGTTGACAGCCACAATAACTGAGGAGTGGCAGAAGACCACCATAGCGACTTTTATTTTGGTGGGTTAAGTGAGGTTGTGGTGGGATGAGTTGGAGTTTCAACTCTTAGTGGGTAGGCAGCTTGCTGATGTGCCTATGGAGGAATTTTCAAGATTGTTCCTAGCCAGATTTGTACCATCTGCTCAAAAGTTGGAGATGGAGAATCAGTATCTTGGGTTGACTCAGGGATCCAGAAGCATGGACGAGTATCTGTATGAGTTCACACGGTTGGGTCGTTATGCCGGGGCTATGTTTACGGAAGACGATAGGAAGACCAACCGATTATATGAGGGTCTTCGTGGTGACCTACAGTTACTCCTTGTTGGGCCTAAGGCGCAAGGCTTCCTAGCCTTGGTCAATTCGTTCCGATCGTTGGAAAAGGTTGCGAAGAAAGTTCAAGAGAAGAAGGACCCCGAAGAAAAGAAGTCTGAGTTCAAGGTGCCAAATGCCAAGTCAAGTTTCCGCAGATGGAACAAGAAGCGGAGGACTTCGAACTCAGCCCCTTCGGCGGATGCGTCGGGAGAAACTACAAGTCGAGTCCCAGGAGCTTGCTACAATTGCGGGAAGATGGGGCACTTTACTCGAGAGTGTTGGAGCGGACGTTCAAAGTTCGAGAGGAAACCTGGAGGGACTTATGAGGAGAAAGGGAAGGCGGTGGAGTCAACCGCGTCCCATCATGCTCCAGCCCAGCCTAGAGTCTACAACCTTGGTCTTCAAGAGGCCATAAAGCAAGCAGACGTGGTGACAGGTATGAGTTAAACTGCATTAGTTTAACTTTCATAGTTGTTACCTCTTTTGTTTGTTAGCTTACTTTTGTTGATGCTAGGATTTGTGTTGATCTATGAGTTTCCGGCGAGAGCCCTGTTTGATACGGGAGCATCGCATTCCTTCTTGTCCGAAAAATTCATATCGTGCATCGGAGTTCCGTCCTCGATGGCAGAAAACAAGTTGAATGTGTTGTTGCCTAATGGGTGCTCAATGCGTGCGGATAAGATCTGTGTAGTGAAGATTCGGTTTGGAGACCAGGAGTTTGATTTGTGAGCATTGATCCTACCGTTAGTGGAGTTCGACGTAATCTTCGGTATGGATTGGCTCTCGGAGCAGGGTGCATGCATTGATTGCAACCGTGAGGAAGTTAAGTTGGGTCTGAACACTGGTCGGGATACTACTTTTGCGGGCATGAAGGGGTCGGGTAAGATTTTGATGTCAGCCCTTCAAGTGATCAAGGCAGTTCGGTCTGGAGCAGAGCTATTTGTCACTCTAGTGCAGACTTTGATGCCTAAGCCAAGTCTTGTCCATATTCCAGTCGTATCTGAGTATCCTGATGTGTTCCCAGATGATCTCCCAGGAGCCCCTCCTCAGCGGGAGATTGATTCTACCATTAAGCTGGTACCGGGCGCCAAACCGGTGTCACGCTCTCCATATCGGATAGCGCCAAGAGAGATGGCGGAGTTGAAGGTGTAATTGTAAGAGTTGCTAGAGCAAGGTTATGTGCGTCCAAGTTCGTCGCCTTGGAGCGCACCAGTTCTCTTTGTTAAGAAGAAAGATGGGAGCATGCGGCTTTGTATCGATTATCGGGAATTGAACCAGCCTATGGAGAACAATAAGTATCCGATTCCAAGGATTGACGACCTATTTGATCAGTTGGTTGGGTCAACGGTATATTCGAAGTTAGATCTGAAATTCGGATACTACCAGTTGAGGATAAGGGAGAGCGACATCCCAAAGACAGCATTCAGTACACGGTTTGGGCATTACGAGTTCACGATCATGCTGTTTAGGTTGACGAATGCGCCATCCTTGTTTATGGATCTGATGAACAGGACGTTCAGAGAGTACCTGGATCGTTTCGTGATAGTATTCATCGATGATATCCTGGTGTACTCGCGGTGCGAGGAGGATCACTACAATCATCTTTACATGGTGTTGGAGACATTGAGGAGGAATCAGTTGTATGCTAAGTTCTCCAAGTGTGAATTCTGGTTATCCTCGATAGCATTCATTGGTCATGTTGTCAGTGGAGAAGGGATAGCTGTGGATCCAGCGAAGATAGTGGCCATACGAGAGTGGCCTACTTTGACTACGGTGGCAGAGGTCCGGAGTTTTCTGGGGCTTGCTGGCTACTACAGGCGCTTCGTAGAGAACTTCTCGCGGATTGTGCTACAACTCACGACGTTGACTAGGAATGATCAAAAGTTTGTGTGGTCTTCGGAGTGCGAACAGGCTTTTGAAGAGTTGAAGAGGCGGTTGACCACGGCGCCCATTTTATGTTCGCCAAGTGGAACCGAAGGGTTCGAGAGCTATAGTGATGCTTCGGGTAATGGTTTGGGATGTGTTCTATTACAGCAAGGGAGAGTGATAGCCTATGGTTCACGACAACTGAAGGTTAATGAGAGGAATTATCCGGTCCACGACTTAGAGTTACCGGTCGTGATATTTGCTCTAAAGCTTTGAAGGCACTACCTGTACGGTGTAAAGGTCGACATTTACACCGATCATAAGAGCTTGAAGTACTTGTTGGACCAAAAGGATCTGAACATGAGGCAATGGAGGTGGATGGAGTTCTTAGGGGACTACACCTTCAAGATACATTATGTGTCTGGGAAGGGAAATGCAGTGGCAGATGCGTTGAGTCGCAGGATTCCGGCGCAGGCCAACAGGTTATCGGTACATGATGAGAGACTAGTCCATGAGTTGGAGTCTTTGGAGATATCTTGCTTCGACAAGCAATCTAGTACTGAGGCGAAACTATTTTGGACAGAGGTGCAGTGTGACCTAGCTGATAGAGTTCGGCGGGCTTTGGTTCAGGATAACAGTATGAAACAGATCTTGGAAGAATCTTTGGATGGGTCAAATTCCCAGTTTGCTGTTGAGGATGGGTTGCTAAGGAAGTACGGTCACCTATGCATTCCTAGTGCGGAAAATCTTCGAGAGGAGTTGATGTGTGAGGCTCATCATACCAAGTACTCAATCCACCCAGGAAGCACGAAGATGTATAGAGACATGAAGAAATTATTCTGGTGGCCAGGTTTGAAGAAGGATGTAGCACTTTATGTGTCCAAGTGCCATACTTGCACATTGGTGAAGGCGGAATGCAAGAAGCCCGTAGGTTTCTTGAAATCCCTTCCTATCCCAGAATGGAAATTTGACGGCATATCTATGGATTTTGTGCATGGCTTGCCGAAGTCGCAGAAGGGAAACGACGCCATATGGGTGGTCGTAGATAGGTTGACAAAGGTGTCGCACTTTATTCCGAATAGGAAGGAAGATCCGGTGGAAAAGTTAGTCAAACTTTACGTTGATAATATTGTACGATTGCATGGTGTGTCCTGCAGTATTGTTAGTGATCGAGATGGACGCTTCACGTCGAATGACTGGAGGTTGGTTCATAGTCTGTTGGGTACTAAGCTAAAGTTCAGTACAGCCTTTCACCCGCAGACAGATGGCCAAACCGAGAGGGTCAACCGGACGATGGAAGACATGCTTCGCATGTGCATCCTAGATTTTGGAAAGCATTGGGAGGATCACCTGTAAATGGTGGAGTTTGCGTACAACAACAGCTTTCAGGCAAGTATTGGAATGACGCCTTTCGAGGCCTTGTACGGGAGGAAGTTTCGTACGTCGTTGTCTTGGTTGGATGCAGGAGAATCGAAGTTGTATAAACGTCAAGTGGTGGAAGACGCCACTTCAATGATATGGATAATTCAAGAACAGTTGAAGATCGCCCAGGATAGATAGTCAAAGTACTATAACGCCAAGCATAGGAATATGGAATTCAATGTTGGTGATTGGGTGTACTTAAAAATCAAGTCGTTCAAGGGTGTATCGCGGGTTCGACGCTTAAAGAAGCTGAGTCCGAGATACCTTGGACCATTCGAAATCCTGGAGCGTGTTGGTCAGGCGGCGTATAGGTTGAAGCTGTCGGTGGAGTTGAGTGGGCTGCATGACGTGTTCCACGTGTCAGTATTGCGTAAGGCAGTGCAAGAACCTTCGTAGATCATTGCGGATAATCAAGTACCAGATGATTATGAGTTGACAACAAGGGTCAAGCTAATACGTATTGAAGATGTTGCAGTCAAACGACTCCGCAACAAGGATATATGTATAGTGAATGTCCGATGGGATAATTGCGGACATGAGCAACTTTCTTGGCAGCGAGAGCAAGCTATGTTGGAGGAATACCCCGAGTTATTCCACTCAGGTATTATTTATATATGTGTACCCTTGCTTAATTTCGGGACGAAATTCCTTAAGTGGGGGAGATTTGTAATGCCCCGAAAATTGTATTTGAGTCGGTCGCGAAAAAAGGGATTTTTGGTGCCTGTATAGGGGTACACGGCCTAGGACACGGGCGTGTCCAAGGCCGTGTCTGGCTGGTGTTTTTGGTCATTTTCATCCCGAGAAGGACACGGCCAGGAACACGGCTAGCTGACACGGGCGTGTCATTGAACACGGGCGTGTGCCTGCCCGTGTCAGTACCTGTGTGCAGTTGGGTCGTGTCGGTTGGCATGGAAATTGTGGGTGACATGCCCCCGGACACGGTCGTGTCGATTGACCCGACACGGACGTGTCAGGAGAGACACGGGCATGTCTGAGCCCGTGTGTCTTTTTTGTGGTCGACGATCGTGCCTGGATAGAGGCACACGGCCTGGGACACGGCCGTGTGTCAAGCCGTGTTCGGCACAGGTATGGAGATTTTTGAACGGATCTGAGCCGTTCGTTTTCTTTAATTAAGATCCAACGTCCCAGATGATTTCCTACTCTGTTAAGGCCGGGAATAGGGGAGTTAATCCCACATTTCTCTCCAAGGATTTCTCTTTCCAAGGTGTTAGAGAGAAGATGAAGAAGAAGGAGGTTTCCGGCCACCGGCGGAGCATCGGAGCACCATTTCGAAATCTGACAGCGGATCCATGGAGGAAAGTTCGTTGCGAAGAGTTCTGTCCGTGTAGTTTTTCCATGGCGCCAAAACAGACTACAAAGGTAACTATTCTCAACTTGAGTATGTGAAGCTCTTTCTTTCTGCATAGGGAATCCCGCTCCCGCGAGTGTGCAGTGAGTGCATAGTGTTCCTTGGGGTTGATGTGAATAGTCCCCCTTGTGTTGCATATAGAGTCCGGAATCGTAAGTACGGGCATAGGCATTGTGTGTGAAGCCTACCCAGACATGTACCGTCTAGATCGGTGATGTTGCAATTGTTATGACTTGCCGGAGAAGACTCCGTGCTTTGGGTTTTTCGAGTTTCTACACAGTAGATTGCAGTAGGGATCCTTGGAGGTTAGCTTCAAGGCGCACCCGAAAAACTGAGCGGAAACGTGTTCTGCTAACTTGACGGTCTGAGAACCGGCCTTGAACATAACTGGGTTATGTGATTGTTTGGAAATTTTGGGATCCGAGAGAAGCATGGCCCGCACGTAGGAATTAAATTCACTAGGCGGCGTGAGCAATGGGCAAGTGGAATCGGACCTAGGCTATGTGGTTCGGTGCGAGAGACCCGAAGACGGGAATTGGCCGTTGGCATAGTTGGGAGCCTTAGACGGTGGTCAGAAAGGCTAAATGTTCACTTGGTTGCCATCTTTGGGATGGTGGTGAAGACACTGATATGTCAGGATTCACCGTTAATGTGCCCTGAGTGCACGGGGTGTTTGGCCGTGCGAGCCTACACCTGTGGTATAGTATAGTTGCGCTTTATTATTTTATTGGGCTAATATTATGCAGGGAAAGAGCACCGCCATCCCGAGTAAGGGGCGGGGTCGTTATAATTTGGTCGGCTTTGGCTAACCGTTGCTTTGTTTGCCACCGTGCGGTGGAATTGTGCTTGCAGGTGTTGCGGAGCCGAGTGCTAAATAGCGGGCTGGAGCCCATGTTGCTGTGCTGGACCTAGAAGGCCGTAGAATAGTTCTTTTTACTTTTTCATGTGTGGCCGGCCTGCGAGCTGATGTATGTAAGACATGTTTTATTAAGTGAACATTTGTAAGGTCATAAGGCCATGTACCTTTTCAGTGTATTTGGGTTCATTCCTGTGGTTGTGGTCGTGGACATTCATATGTATTGGATTTAAGATTTGGGTTCTTTCAACTTTAAAATCTTCCGCTAGAATGCTCTGTGTAGGACGAGTAGTCTTAATTGGATGTTTTGAATATTCATTTGGTAACCCTTCCGACTGTCTGTGGTATATGGCGTCGGGTTCCAGCTGGACCTTTTATTATATGCCATGTGACGGATGGGGGTGTTACAACTTGATAGCTGTCATTACTAACATTGCTGTCACATCTGTCAGAGGTGTCAGAAGACTGTTTGAAACCGGAACAGCCGGTTACCATGGATGAAGCCTATATATAGATATGCTCTCTCAACAATTAGGACAGAGATATGCAACAGATACAGAACAGAAAAAAGTTATTCAATCTAATCAATTATAATCTCTGAAGGATTAAGAATCCAGAAGAAAAGAAAGAAGAGATAGTCAACAAATTGTAGAGAGAGAAAAATAAGAAGGAGAGAAGTTCTCATCCAGTGAAGGCAGATTCTGAACAGTCTGCCTGAAGAATTCAGATCAAGTCTGAAGAAGAATTCAGATTAATTTCTGAAGGAAGTTGATTGAAGATCAACTCCAACACCAAGAAGATCAACCCTACTTTGTTTAGATTCAAGAAGCTTTGAAGAAAGCTAAGACAGGTTGATCCTTAGTAATCAGTTCTATCAAGAACTGATCAAGAAGCATTCAACCAATTCTCTATCCATCTGATTGAAGATATCATCATCTTTTCATCAATAATTTTTGTAGGATCTCTACTAGATCTGAGTGTTGGAGATTTACTTCTCTGAGTTGTAAGCCTAAATTATAAAGGCTGAGGTAGGGGAATCTGTTCCCTGAGTTGTAGGCCTGTGAAAGAGGCTGAGGTAGGGTTTTTGCTGAGTTGTAAGAGTGGGGTGTCACTCTGAGTTGTATGTCTGTGGAAGAGGCTGAGGTAGGGCTTGTGCCTGAGTTGTAGGAGTTTGGATTCACTTTGAGTTGTAGGAACCAGTCTTGGTTCTAAGCTGTAAGATTTGTGGATCTGAGAAGAAGGACGGAAGTTAGGCCGAATCTAGTACACTGCTAGATAGGTGAAGGGGGAAAGTGGATGTACCCATCATTTGGGGAACCACTATAAATCAGGTGTGCAATCTGTGAATGCTATGTGTATGTGAATGTTGTGTTGCATTTTCTGCTAAGTAAATTGCTAAACTAGATTGAATTATCTGCTTAAGTTAGAAAAAGAATTTAACCTATTAACCCCCCCCCCCCCCCCTCCTATAGGTGTTTAGAACATCTTGAAACCAATTCTTTCACACGACCATCGGTCGTGCGGCACTGGTCGTGCGAATATATATTAATTTTTCTTTGCAGCTACAGGTTTCTCTAGGAGCTGAGTGCACGATCATTAACCATCAGTACGCACGACCACTAGTCGTGCTCCACTGATCGTACGCTCTGTTTTTCTACGGCAGTATTTAAGCTCGGCTCTGCGAATTAGGGCATAGACGCTTTTCATTTCCGCCCCGCTGCTGCGCGTGAAGCACCGTCCTTCGCCCCCACAAGTCCACCACTCATTTTGATCCTCCTTGGAGAGTTGATCTGGCCACCATTCTCCCTCCAAAAGCTTGCAATAGCTTCATCTCCGACCACCATTTTCTTCTTCAAACTCCAAGCTCCGTTTCAAGATCATAAGGTGCTGCATCCGTGGAGTTCTTTGGATACATTTAGCCCAGCAATTATTGACGAAGAAGACGGGTTATTGGAAGGAGGTGAGAGCCCTTCAGGACCCCGGACGTCATCTGTAGACCGAGCTCGGACAAGGCCTGACAACCCTTGACTCTGGCCACCAATCACGGAAAGCCTTCGTGCGTTTGGTTGTATATCTCCCCCTCCTCTTGTAGTTACTTTGTTCTGAACTTGTGGTTGTTTGATTGTTGCTTAAGAACACTGTTTAGTTTAAGTATTTCTGCATGTTTATGTGTTGTTATATTTTTTGATCATGATTGTGTTGCTGAGCTCCAGTTTTTTGTGTTCTTGTTGAGATAGTATCGTTCTAGCGATTGCTAGAAGCGTGTGTGGGGAAGAGGTGATTGCGACACTTATTGCTTCATCCATCTTTCATATTACTCTCTTGACTAATCCACCAAAGAGACGCGGTGACGGCGACCCGCAATAGGTTTATTAGTGTTTAACTTAGGATACTCCAAACCAAAACCCCCTTTGTTTAAGTTAACACTTGCAATCGCTTTTTCAATAGCGAAATCACACTCCCTACTTGCACTCCTCGAGAGATCGATATCCGTGGATTCAACTCCTCAACTTTATTACTTGACTACGATCGGTACACTTGCCAACGCAACAAAGGGCACCGAGGTTATTTTTCCTCTCGGCCACACTGGGTAGGTTCCAAGGATCTGGAGGTCGGCTCGCCCCAACTAGCCACGATGTTGAGGCGGACGCGACCTGGCTCCTGCAGCTCGCCTTACCTCCTTAGGCGAGTGCGAGCCAGGCCGTAGTAGCCTGCCAGCTCTTGTTATGATGCGGGATGGCGACCAAGTCACCAATAAGGGAGCGGGCTGGATTGACCGGATCACAAAGCTCGCCTGCCTAGCTTTGACGAGAGCGAGATGGACGATCGATGTCTGTCACCACCGGAATTACAGAGAAATTGAGTTCGACGAATGCCGAGCTTAGTTAAACGAACTCGGATTTTTAACTCTTGGATTGACCTTGACGAATGCCGAGCTCTGTTCGACGATCGTCGAGCTCCGTTCGACGAACTCTGATCTCCACTCAGAAGCATATTTCGACAAAGCACATCTCAGTTCGACGAACTCCAGGCGGACGCGGGCTGGGTGGGCCAGCTTGCGCATCTCGCACGCCTAGATTTGACGAGAGCGGGCTAGCCATTCTGAGTTCGCCCTCATGCTGTTATGGCGCGGGCAGGTCGCCTTGGTCTGCTCGCCTGGCCTGGTGAACCCACTCGGCGAACACGAGGTTGTACAGTCGTCTGATCTCGCCGCCGCCGCCCGATCTCGCCGCGGTCGCCCGATCTCCCCGGCGCCGCCCTATCTCCCCGCCTCCGCCCGATCTCCCCGCCGCCGCCCGATATCGCCGCAGCCTCCTGATCTCCCTGCCGCTCACTGCTGTCACCCGATAATGCCGCTACCGCCCAATCTCGCCACTGACGCCCGATCTCGCCGTTGACGCCTCCCGATCTCGCCGTCGCCGCCGCCCCATCTCGCCGCCACTACCTGATCTCGTCGCCGCCGCCGCCGCCCCATCTCGCCCCCACCACCTGATCTCGCCACAGTCACCCGATCTCGTCGCGACCGCCCGATATCGCCGCCGCCACTACCCGATCTCGTCGTCGTCGCCTGATCATACCCTCGATCCCATCGTCGTCGCCCGATCTCGCCATCATCGACCAATCTCGTCGTCGTCACCCGATCTCGTCATCACCGTCCGATCTCGCCGTCGTTGTCCGATCAAAATTAATTGTGGGTACACTACTTGAAGTTGATTTCTCTGGTTTTGTGTTTTTTTTTGCCAACTTTTATATTTTCTTAGAGATTGTAAAAGAATAATTCCCTCCACCATTTGATTTTGTTGCAATAAATTTGTCCCGAGTGACACAAGCCTCCAACTTCAAATTGTCATGTCGCCTGATCCTGCGGGCATGAGAAAAAAATGAAATTCTAAACCAATTACAATTCCAATTCTAGAAATCCATCTTGCAGCCTAACAACTGCATTGGAATTCAGACCAATTCCAATTCTCACAGGAATTAGAATTAGACAAATTCCAATTCTGCAATTCCAATTCCAGGGGGCCCGAACGGAGCGTTAGGGTCTGCTCCTTAGGTTGTACTTGGAGCGTTGAAATTGGAATTCAATTAACAATTTCAATTCTAGCGTTCGACGAGCATAAAAATACTTCGGAATTGGATTTTATTTCAATTCCTAAAGATATTGGTTATAAATGAAACATGTCTCCTTCCATTCTTATCTCGTGAAGTCTTCATTCTCAATTCCAACTCCTACCAGTGCACTCTCGACTCTATCAAAAAGAACTTGACGTCAACTTTATTGTTTACTTGAGGGTGCATATTTTGCCCAAGAGCAAATATTTCGACGGGTCACACATTTTTACACCCAGGGGCAAATATTTCGCACAAGCGAGCATTTTTTGGTCGGGTGAGTATTTTTCGGCCGGACACGCATTTTTCGACAGGGCAAAAATTTTTCGCCCGGGCGCTCATTTTCTGCCTAGGCGCGCATTTTTCGTCCGGGTGCGCATTTTCCGCCCGAGCGTACATTTTTCCGCACGGGTAAGCATTTTTCGCTCGAACGCGCTTTTTTTGCCACGACACGCATTTACCGATCGGACGCTCATTTTTTTCCCGGGCATGCATTTTCATCCCGTGTGTGCATATTTTGCTCCAACGTGCATTTTCTACCTTGACGTACATATTTCGCTCGGCTGCGCAATTATCGGTCCGAGCGCGTGTTTTCGCCAGGAGGTCATTTTCTGTAGGGGCGGGCGTTTTACGCCCAGGCAAGCATTTTTCATCTAAGCCCGTATTTTTCGGTTGTGCGCGCATTTTCGCCTAGGAGGCAGGAGCACATTTTTCCTCCCAAGCGCATTTTTTGACCAACGAATGCATTTTTCTGTCGAGAGAGCATTTTTCGCCCGGGCATGCATTTTTCGCCCCGGCGTGCAATTTACTACCGTCGCATGCATTTTTCTTCACGGGCGGGCAATTTTCGCCCGGGCACGCATTTTTCCTCCCAATGTTCCCTGCAGGCAAAATGCACGTCAGGGCGGAAAAAAAGGACGCCCAGTCGAAAAATGCATCCTATAGAGGAAAAAAGTGCGTTCGGAAGAAAATATTTGGCCCAAATGGACGCCCCGGCGAAAAATGCATGTCTGGGCGGTAAATGCGCGCTCGAGTGAAAAAAAAACGAGCCCGAACGAAAAATACGTCCCTGGGCAAAAAATGCCCACTGTGGCAAAAAATGTTCATATGGACAAAAAAGCGCGTCCGAGCGAAAAACTCGCGCCCGGGACGAAAAATACGCGTCCGTGCGGAAAATGAGCGCCCTAGGGAAAATACGCGCCCATGTGGAAAAATGCACGTCAGTGCGAAAAATGAGCGGTCGTGCAAAAAATGTGTGTCCGGGAGGAAAACGCACGACCGGGTGGAAAATGCGTACCGTGGCGACAAATCTGCGTCCGGGCGAAATATTCGTGCCCGGGCAAAAAATGCGCGCCTGGGGGAAAAATGCATGCCCATGAGTAAAAATAAGTGGCCCTGGCGGAAAAATGCGCGCCCCGGAGGAAAAATGCGCGCCCGGGCAGAAAAATGCGCGCCCGGGCGGTAAAACGCTCTCCCGGGCGAAAAAATGCGCATCCGGGGGAAAAAATACTCCCCCTGGCGAAAAATGCGGGTCCAGGTAGAAAGTGGGCACCGAGTCTTAAATTGCACCCTCGGGCAACAATTTATAATATGCAGCCGGACAGTGAAATTACTAATTTTAATTCCTGTGATAGAATTCTTATAGTCAGCTGAACAGGGAAATTGGAATCATACGGGAATTGGAATTGAAGTCAATTTTAATTAATATATCTCAATTCCTGCGAAGCGAAGTCCACTACGGCCCACTAAGGCTCCGTTTGGGGGGACTTATTTTCACCGGTCAAGCGATCACGACCGCATGTACCGGATCTTAAATTAAGGTCCGGTACATGTGGTCGTGACCGCTTGACCGGTGAAAATAAGTCCCCCCAAACAGAGCCTAAATTAGGAACAAAAGTGTTTTGCAAGAAATTTTATCCCGAGCTAATTTATGTTTTCCCATATAGCCGTAACATATTACTGTAGCAACGCATAATTTGGGATTATATTACTGTGCATAAATATAGATAAGAAAATTAATAAGATAAACTACTGTGTAGAGATAAAAAAATTAAATGAAATAGACAATTAAAAATAAAATAGTTAAAACAATAAAATAAAAAATAGTAAATATAGTAAAAAAAAGGAGTAAAATACTTCTGGGAATACAAATTATGGCTCAAAAATATTGGGCCAACAAATTACATCACGGCCCATCATTTTCTACATCATGGCATTTCTCTTTCATCGCTAAGGTCCACTACGGCCCACTACAAAAATTATATACACATGATGAACACTAAACACGTTTAGAGTTTAGCATTACTGTTAATTACTTTAAAATAGAGGCTGCCGTACACTAAACAATTTTATGTGCAACTTCGTAATTTTGTGTATTCCCAAATATAAAATTTTCTAAAAAATGAAAAAAATAAAGTGATACTTTTAAAATAAAATAAATAAAACTAAATTTAAAAAGTTATAAATTTTGAAATAAAGAAAGATGAATGTTTTAGGATGTTTTTTTTAAAAAATTTCGCCAGCTTTTCGCTGTTTTGTAATGTTTTTTTTACTCCGGTCAGTTTTGACAAAAACGTCGTGAACATATAATGTATGTTACACTTGGCAACGGTTATAACCGTCATTAAAAAAAGAATCTAGTTTTGAACATCAAAGTCCATGAAATTTCTTGAGCGAGGTCAGACATTCAAGAACGACGGTTCAAAATCACCGTAGTGTTCATGACAGCCACCACCATGCCAAATGGAGGCTTAGTGTACTAATGCATTAATATTTTGTTGGTTGTTCCTAGTCAAGATCTCCGCCTGCAAAAAGAGCAAGGTTTCAGCTCACAAAGTTTAGACAATAGTATGACCAAATGTGTACTAGTTCTTTGGTGACCAAAAAAATTAGTGACAATGAAGAATACAAAAAATTATTTTATGGGTACTCTTAATAGCATACCCGATTTGACATCTAGCAAATCCTTACTGTTGCGGTATAACTCAGCGGTGCTAAATCAGCCCAATTTCTATCGTCTTAGCCCGGGAGCGGTCGAGCGCGCACACAGTCAATGAAGTAGATCGATCGTACACATGAAGTTTTAACGTGGAAAAACCCCTCAACTGGGTAAAAATCACATGACCGGATCTGTGTCGGTCAAAAACCACTATTCCCTCGCTGGTACAGCTTGTCTGTGAAATCGAGAGCGACAGACCACTTCTCGTTACAATTTAGAGATGAGAGAACACTTAGCACTCGACGGACGACAGACCGTCGCGCTCGGCGTTTGTTACAAAATACACAATGCAGTGATGGGCGTTTTGGGGCGTCACGTTGGCACTGAACGCGGGAGCGGAGCACTTGACTTTGCGGTCGCAAAAGCCTCCCAGAAGCGGAGATATCGGGCTTCGTCGGGTGGCTTGAAAGTGGCACGAACGTAGCTTGGAGATGACTTGAATGTGGCTCGGGAGTGGCTTGAATGCGGCTTGAGTTCTGCTCGTAGGAGAAATTTGGCAGTGTTTAGTACATTGGAAAATGTGTACCTGATTTGGAGAAGGCTCACCTAACTCAATGATATTCATCAATGTGTATTTGATGTTGTGTTGAGTTTCAATGTGCAGGTTAAGGAAATGCAGAAAAAGTTTCTAAGTACAAGTGTCGACACTTGAGAAGAATTGTATCGACACTTGGGAAATGTTGTGTCGACACCAGAAGTCAGATTGTGTCGACACACAGGACTTGTGTCGACACACAGAAATTCTGTCGACAACAATTGTGTCGACACAGAGGACTTTTGTCGACACACTCCAAAATACTGTCGACAGCAATTGTGTCGACACACAGGACTTGTGTCGACACACACCAGAATTCTGTCGACATCAACTTTGTCGAGACTAGGAGTTATTATGTCGATACACAGGACTTGTGTCGACACATTCCACAGAAGTTGTGTCAAGAAGAAAAAGAAGAGCTGCGTCGACATTATGTGAGCTGTGTCGACATCACCAAGGATTGTGTCAACACATGATCTATTTGTGTCAACAGATTTGAAGTATTGTCTCGACACTTTGTTGCTGAGTTGAAGTTCAATGAAGTATCAGATATCATGACTAGAGACTTGACAGCCGTCACAACCAACAAAGCAATTGCATCTGTCAGAGCTGTCAAAAGGCCGTTAGGAACCGGATCAGCCGGTAACCTCGGATGGAGTCTATATAAAGACATGTTCTATCATCAAAAGGGAAAAATGAACAACTAAGAAGAAGAGAAATCTTCATCTAGAAATCAACAAGTCTCTAAGGGCAGATCCTGAACAAGTCTGCAAGAAGAATTCAAAGCCACATCTGAATAGAAGAAGGAAGCTGGATTGAAGATCATCTCCAACTTCACAAGAAGATCAACCTTACTTTATTCAAATTCAAGAAGCTTTGAAGAAGCTAAAACAGGTTGAATCTAAAGCAATCAGATCTATCAAGAACTGATCAACCCATTCTCTCTCTACCGGGGTGAAGGATTTATTCTTTTTTTAATCAATTTTCTCTGTAGGATCTTTTATAGATCTGAGTGTAGGAGAGTTATCTCTCTGAGCTGTAAGCCTAAATCTATAAAGGCTGAGGTAGGGCTGAGTGCATGAGGTAGGGGATTAATTTCTCTGAGTTGTAGGCCTATTGAAGAGGCTGAGGTAGGGCTTGATTGCCTGAGTTGTAGGAGTGTGGACTCACTCTGAGGTAGGATTCTCTGAGAGGATCTGAGCTGTAGGATTTGCTGAAGTCTGAGTTGTAGGAACCATTCTGGGTTCTGAGTTGTAAGATCTGAGGATCTGAGAAGGAAGAAGGGAGTTAGGCCGAATCTAGTATATTGCTATATAGGCGAAGGGAGAAAGTGGATATACCCATCACTTGGGGAACCACTATAAATCTGTGTGTATGCTGTGTTGCCTGTGTTTGTTAAAATCTGTTATGTGATAGATATTGCTAAGGATGTCTAATAAGTAATTTACATTATCTGCCTGAATAAAAAGAATTTAACCTATTCAACCCCACCCCCCTCTAGGTGTTTTGGACATCTTGAATCCAATTCTTTCAAGTGGTATCAAAGCGAGGTTGCTCAAAATTAGACTTAAAGTCTGAGTTGATCTATAAGGCAGTTATCAGTTAGACAAAGTGGGTTCAGGTGAGAATCAGAGGGAACTTGGATCCATGAAATTTTCTATCTGTAGAAAAGAAAATTTTGGCATATGGAAGGAGAGGGTCAGATTGTTCATGGAAGCATCTGATCCAAGAATTTATATCACAGTTTAAGAGGGGCCATTTATTTCTATGAACATATCAGTTCTTGATTCTAACCTCAGGACTCCAAAAATTTATTCAGAAATGACTAAGGAAGAGATCATCCTAGCAACCTCAGACAAGAGGGCACAGAACATAATTGTGAGTGTCATTGATGACTCTACATTCCAGAATCTGGTCCATTACAAAACCTCCAAGGAGATGTGGGACACCTTGATTGTCTACATGAAGGGAACAAAAGAAGTGAGAGAGGATAAAAATTCTTTGTTAAATCAAGAGTATGAAGGCTTTATACAAGCTAAGAAAGATAGCATAGCTAAATGCTATAAGAAATTCTTTAGAATTGTAAATGAGCTAATGATCTATCAAAAAGTCTTTAGCACTTATGTATTAAATGACAAGTTTCTCAGATCACTAACCAAGGACTGAGATACTAAAATATGTGTCATCAGAGAGGTGGCCAGTGATGGCGACGATGCTGATGCGGCCGCGGATCTACGACATCGAGAGTTCGTGGATTGGGACGGTCGTTGCCGCAAGCTCGAAGATGAGAGTCTACCACGATGTTTCTTCGCCAACGCCACCACCGCTATATGTTTTGCTCGACGTCCGCCGCCACCAATAAATAAAATATATAATTATAAATTACATAATTATAATTATATATTTTATCAATTTTATTTTAAGCAATCTATTTTAAAAGTACTTTATTTCATGCATTTTATTTATTTAGTGAATTATTTAATTTCATGTATTGTATTTTCATTTCATGTATTATGATGGGTGCATATAAGCATCATAATTTCTTTTTGAATTTTGAATTTTGAATGGATGATGATTGAGTGGTGTAGGCTATATATAGACATGGTTATGAAGGAATAATTAGAGAATGAAAGAAAGAAATCATAAGAATTCAAATTTTGAATTTTCCCCCTCCTTTCTCTTTCCTCTTTGAGAAATTCTCCCCCCTTTCTCTTCTCTCTTGGCCGTCGGCCTTCTATCTCTCCGACTCTTAGTGGCTCGGCCACCTTCCCCCTCCCCTCCTCCTCCTCCTCCCTCTCCAAGGGTTTGTCAAAAGGAGAAAACGGCGAGCGTCTTCATCGTCCGGTGCGGATCCGAGGATTTCTGCGTGGAAATAGAGAATATACCACCGTCAACGTGTGTTCCTCCACTCATCTCTGTGGAAGGTTTTCTTGGGATTTGGGTAACGATTCCTACACCACTTTGTGTGATTTCTTCTAACTTATTTTGTGAGGTTTTGGTGGAATTAGAAGGTTAGTTTTTAGTCCGGATTTATATTGAAATTAGCGCTTAATAAAATCTGAATTTTCAAGTATATATTTCCCGAATATTTTTCGTATAACTTGGAGCGGGTAGATCTCATGAGCACTTGAAGAAATCGGGTTCATCACCTTTGATTTCCCCTTGCGCTCAAGTGATTTGGTAAACCATCATTTTAATTAATTTGAGATTGAAATTAGGACTTCATTTTAATCGCTAATTTAGCCTGGAACTTTCTTTATTGGAATTGTGAATTGCTTGCGCATAATCTAATTTGAATAGCTAACTGTCCGGATTGTGTGAGTCCTTTTCGCTTTAGCGAACATTGACCTATAGCCCTTGTTCAATCTATAAAAGGGGTTGCGTCCCTTTGCGTTGATGGTTGTGAATTTTTGCCTCTTAATGTTTGAGTATTTGATAGTACTAAGTAGAGAAACCGCGCACTAGATATTTAATTAAATTGTCGAACAGAAGAACGCGTAGTTTAATCTGTCAAAACCTTGGGTCTGCATCAATTTGGTATCAAAGCGAGGTTGTGCTAATTTCTTAATTAGTACCATCCTAGGAAAAATTTCTTTAGCACGCCGACACGAACTTGCCCATTTCATTGCACAACATATAAATCAATTTTTAAATTTGGTCTGCCAATAGCGGCCTATATTTTTATTTTTTTAGCAAAACAATATCAAAAAAATATTTTAATAATCTCTCATTTATTGTCATTAAGAAAATCCCAAAAAATATTTTCTTGCCTTAGCTTTTAAGCGGGAACAAATACATCTGTTGCATTTTATATAGGGTCAGGTTCATTATTCATTGCATGTGCACCAGTTCCGGGTGAGTTTTCTCTCTAGTTCTCATTATTATGGCCTATGACGTTTATGCTTCTCGTTTAGATTACTGTTATGTTAATCTCATGGCTAAACACACCCCAGCCTTGCCTTCATACCATGGGAATACCAATCGTCCCCACGCTCATCCTCCCACTAGAATTGAGGCCCTTACTTATGACGGTTTAGGATATCCACAAATTTTTAGGGATTGACTTAAGGGAATAGAAAATTATTTTAATTGTCACTTATGGGACGACCACCAAAAGGTTAACATAGCCCGAGATCGATTAGTAGGTCAAGCCCGCGTGTTTTGGCTAAATGAAGAGCGTCGTGTTGGTAGTTATAAACATGCTTGGCCGGCAATGCGTAGCCTACTCTCGGATCAATTTGATCTCGCCTACCTCCGCACTACTAACACCAAGCTTGTGAGTGAATATCGTTATGGCGCTAGTCCCATACCTGCCTATAGGAATGATTATATACCTAACGCTAGATCATTTGTCCCCAAAGGTCGGCCTGCTCTTAGTGTACCTGCTACCACCTTTAGGGAAACCATTCTTACTAGATCTTATGCCTTGGACTCAAAAGATGTTACTCCTAGAATTTTGACTCCTTTATCCTCGACACCTAAGCCTCCTGATGTAGTGACTGATAGTCATGAGGATGCTGATGTAGATGTGGTATCCCTTGATCTTGAGGATGACCAACTAGGTGAGTGTATTCCATCATGTACGTTAGTGACCGACGATTCTACTGAGTCTAAAATTGAGATTGGATACCCTAGTGATTTGGAAGACAATGTATGGGATGATTACGTTCCGATCTGAGAGAGTATTACGTTGCCTATTATGTGTCCTACTAGCGTTGTGTCTATTCACCCTAGTATTGAGTGCCCTCTCCATGATACAATCCCCATCATGTTAGATCCTATGATCGCACCCACTAAGATTATATCTGAGGAGTCTGAGAGTGAGGATGTCCCAAGTGTTATTTTGGATGAGTTACCATCTAAGGGATGGGTATTTTTGGACGATTCAGTGGTTGTACACCCGAATGAGAGTTCTTTGATGTCGTCACCGTTGGGTGAAATTTTTACTGATTCGGATTTTATCCCGGGTTTGATTTTACAGACCCTTCCCCCTATTTATTTGCCTGTCTTAGATGACTTTTTAGGACGTGGAACCGGTATCCATAGTCTGAGTTGTTGTGTCACGCACACTTTATTAGCTCCTACTTTGACGTTGACTCAGTGTGTAGATATTACTATGTTGCGCGCACTAGTATTTGGACTATTCACCGCACCTCATAGTCATGACTACGTGTCACTTTTGGCAGCTCCTTTTTCTGCGTGTCCGTCTAAGGTTCTGTCGCCTACTACAAATGACTCTATTTCTTTGGCGACTGTGCCTCTGGATGTGGTGTCCCTTATACATACTTATATACCACACCCGATCGCATGCATTTACCCGCCGCCATTTGATGACCCTCATTTCCCCACGTTAGCGACTATAGTTGGGTCTCTTGTGTTGTTTCGCTCGTATACCTTTGCACATTCGGGGGCATCCAACTATATTGGTTATGATGCGCGGTTCTCCTTGGCATATATTCATGCCAAGCGTGAAAATATTAAAATTGAAATTAAGACTGCGGTGTCGGAGCCATAAAAATTATCTCTGATTACAAGGATGCCGTGACACCTGACTTACCCCCCTTATCCTCTGCTCTTGGGTCAAGTCATGTAGCACATGGATTCTCTCCTCATGTATCTAGGCCATTAGTGATTCATTTTAAGTTTTATCGCATGCACTTCTACTCCTTTTTGAGACTGTCTGATGCTAGATATAGTGATTTGGGTTTAGTCTGGTCAGTCCCCGAGCGGATGCCTTCTGGCTCCGTTAATAAATTAATATGTAGGAACGCCGACCCATCCGTGATTATGAAGAACGTCGGATTTTATGCTTTTACTTTAGATTTTTATATAGCACACGGTGTTTCACTTTATTTCAAGTTTCCGGACTTTTTACTGTACGTCTCTGTTCCACTTGAGCGCCTTTCTCCGTCGTATCTTCCTACCACTAAATATTCTCTTGGGATGGGGAGTGTTAGTACTGTCGTGTCTATTTTCCATGTTGACTCCTTGGTTCTTGAACCGGTTGGTAAGATTCTTGTTTATTTTCTTTTGCTTGACACCCTTTCGAGTTTTCTCGAAAGTCTTGTTGTTTGTGTGTCATACAGGTTCTCAGTGCTATGGGATGTTCATGCTATGAAGACACGGATTGCGGGGCCATATTTGCCCCATGTTGCTGCTGCTTTAGACGGTTCCCCCCTCACGGGCCACTCATCGGTGATGAGTGATTTTGAGCGGGGGAGGATTGATGGCGACGATGCTGATGCGGCCGTGGATCTACGACATCGAGAGTTCGTGGATTGGGACGGTCGTTGCCGCAAGCTCGAAGATGAGAGTCTACCACGATGTTTCTTCGCCAATGCCACCACCGCTACATGTTTTGCTCGACGTCCGCTGCCACCAATAAATAAAATATATAATTATAAATTACATAATTATAATTATATATTTTATCAGTTTTTATTTTAAGCAATCTATTTTAAAAGTACTTTATTTCATGCATTTTATTTATTTAGTGAATTATTTAATTTCATGTATTGTATTTTCATTTCATGTATTATGATGGGTGCATATAACCATCATAATTTCTTTTTGAATTTTGAATTTTGAATGGATGATGATTGAGTGGTGTAGGCTATATATAGCCATGGTTATGAAGGAATAATTAGAGAATGAAAGAAAGAAATCATAAGAATTCAAATTTTGAATTTTCCCCCTCCTTTCTCCTTCCTCTTTGAGAAATTCTCCCCCCTTTCTCTTCTCTCTTGGCCGTCGGCCTTCTATCTCTCCGACTCTTAGTGCCTCGGCCACCTTCCCCCTCCCCTCCTCCTCCTCCTCCCTCTCCAAGGGTTTGTCAAAAGGAGAAAACGGCGAGCGTCTTCATCGTACGGTGCGGATCCGAGGATTTCTGCGTGGAAATAGAGAATATACCACCGTCAACGTGTGTTCCTCCACTCATCTCTGTGGAAGGTTTTCTTGGGATTTGGGTAACGATTCCTACACCACTTTGTGTGATTTCTTCTAACTTATTTTGTGAGGTTTTGGTGGAATTAGAAGGCTAGTTTTTAGTCCGGATTTATATTGAAATTAGCGCTTAATAAAATCTGAATTTTCAAGC
Organism: Platanthera guangdongensis; assembly: GCA_039583875.1. Taxonomy (NCBI): domain Eukaryota; kingdom Viridiplantae; phylum Streptophyta; class Magnoliopsida; order Asparagales; family Orchidaceae; genus Platanthera; species Platanthera guangdongensis. The sequence continues at coordinate 55,347,903 of CM077147.1, forward strand.
ATATATTTTCCGAATATTTTTAGTATAACTTGGAGCGGGTAGATCTCATGAGCACTTGAAGAAATCGGGTTCATCACCTTTGATTTCCCCTTGCGCTCAAGTGATTTGGTAAACCCTCATTTTAATTAATTTGGGATTGAAATTAGGACTTCATTTTAATCGCTAATTTAGCCTGGAACTTTCTTTATTGGAATTATGAATTGCTTGCGCATAATCTAATTTGAATAGCTAACTGTCCGGATTGTGTGGGTCCTTTTCGCTTGAGCGAACATTGGCCTATAGCCCTTGTTCAATCTATAAAAGGGGTTGCGTCCCTTTGAGTTGATGGTTGTGGAATTTTAGCCTCTTAATGTTTGAGTATTTGATAGTACTAAGTAGAGAAACCGCGCACTAGATATTTAATTAAATTGTCGAACAGAAGAACGCGTAGTTTAATCTGTCAAAACCTTGGGTCTGCATCAGCCAGGCTTGCAGATACACCTCCACCAATCTTATTTGGAAAAATGTTATCCAATGAGATGCATCTCACTGCCAGAAAGGAGGGGGAGAAAAGTAATAGGTCTGAATACAGAGAGAAGTCAGTTACATTCATGGCTGAAGCCACAATAAAGGACAGCAGAAAGTCACCTTCTCCTCCCAGGGGAATGACTGAAGTTGAATCAAAAAATACTGAGATCAACACTTCCGACAGTCACAACTCTGATGAAGACTTTGCTGCCTTCACAAAGCAGTTTTAAAGGTTCATGAAGAAGAAGAAATGGAGAACAAAGCCATCTTCATCCTTCTCCAAGGATGATTATTACAAGAAGAAGAAAGCATTTAAGGATGACAGGTATGCCTCTAATCCCAGTAAACTAACTTCTTCTAAAATTATTTGTTATTGTTGCAACATGTCAGGACATGTTTTAACTGATTGTCCTGATAAAAGAAAGGAATCTAAAGATAAAAGGAAGCAACAAAATAAGGGCAAGAAGGAGAGATCCTTTGTTGCAAAGAAGCAGAAAAGCTGTACTGATTCCTCATCATCATATTCTGAAGCTGAGGCTGAAGCTGAAGCATATATTTGACTGTTCACTACTGAAGAGGATTCAGAAGAGACAGAATTCTTGCAACTGCTGAACTCAATAAATGGGTTTGAAGATCATCATTGCAAAGGGCTGATGGCTTTGACTAAGGAAGATCAGTGTAAGGATCAGCCTGGTCCCAGTAAGGTAAACAACCTTTCTTCAGTTTCTAATTATTATACTGGATCAGAATCAGAAGCATCTGCATCAAGAGATGTGGATGGTTCTAAATATGAAGGAGATGTTCATCAACTTATTGATGAGTATGGTGATCTGTTGCAAGCACTTAAGAGAACCAGAAATCTTGTCAAAAACCAAGCTGAGGAAATTGCATTTCTTAAATTGGTTGCATCAGATTCAACAAAAATGTTGGATTTGAAGTTGAATGAAGTTTCCAAACTGAAAAATATAACTTTTATTCAGATGGGTACAATTACATTCAAAAATGATCAAATCTAGAGTCTGGAAGTCAGACTTCAAAGTGAGAGGGAACTTGTGGCTAAATTCTCAAAACCAAAGTCAGTCTTACCCTTAATTAATGACTTCACTCTACAAAAGGGTAAGACAGGATTAGGATTCAAGGGAAGAACTAGGGCAGCTAATTCCAAAAGAAAAGGCAAAGCCACAGTTCAGTCACTAGCCTCCAAACCCCCTATTTCTTTCAGGAAAGTGATGCAGCCTACTAACAGGTATGATCATGACATTACACATGGTCACTGTAATCCTGGTTATCTGAATGACAAGGGTGTAAATGCCAATAGGGTAGCCCATGTACAAACACATTATGATCTTCAGGAATCATCAATGTTTGATGCATCAGCCCCAACAATCAAGAAAAGGACAACTGTACCTACAGTTTTAAGGTCTGTTGACAGTAATGTTGTTAAGACTGTACCTAAAACAAGATACAATAGATATGAGTGCTGGTGTTGTGGCAAAGTGGATCATTATGTCATTGATTGTTGGCACAACACTACTGTCATGAAGAATGTCAGCTTAACTGTCAGAAAGGTTGCATGCAAGTATGACAAGTTTCAGTCTAACCTGAACCTAGAACCCAATAATTATTGGTGTTCTAAGGTTAAGTAATTTTATTTGATGCAAGTGAGTCCAAGTGACCATACCCCAATATGGTACTTGGACAGTGGATGTTCCAGGCACGTGACTGGAATAAGAAGGATGCTGAAGGACTACTCTCCTATAGATAATGTACCCAAAGTGATCTTTGGTGGATCTGAAAAGGGGGTCATCAAAGGGTTTGGAAACATTTCCAATAGTTCTATTACTATCACCCAAGTGGCTTATGTGAAAGGTTTGAAACATAACTTAATAAGCATAAGCCAACTGAGTGATCTTGGTTATGATACCTCTTTTATTAGGAATGGCTGTCAGATTAGAAGGATAAGTGATCAAGAGGTCATCTTGTTAGGTTATATAAAAGGAACTGTTTACTGTCTCAATTTTAATTGTGAGAATAAGAACTCTCCTATTTTTCTAGTTGCAGATGAGAAAGCTTCTCATTGTGTCAAATGGCATAAGAGGCTGGCTCACCTGAACTACAAGTCAATAGGCCAACTCTATAGTAAAGAGTTAGTGAGGAATGATCCTCAGGTCAAGTGCATCCAGGAGGGTGTGTGTTCAGCTTGTCAAAAAGGCAAACAGACCAAAACCTCCTTCCATACTCTTGATATCAAAGATTCTGTGAGGTGTTTGTATCTCCTGTATATGGATCTATTTGGTCCTATGCCAGTTCATAGTCTAGGTAGGAAAGTCTATATACTTATGGTTGTGGATGACTATTCTAGATTTACATGGGTTTTCTTCCTGAGGCAGAAATCTGAAACCCCTATTGTCTTCCACAATTTTGTTAGGCAAATTCAGAAAGAACTTAACAATTTAGTGGTCAAAATCAGAAGTGACCATCAGACTGAATTTTAGTCTGAATGCATGACAAGATTTTGTGAAGAACTAGGGATTCATTAAGAGTTCTCCTCACTTAAAACTCCCCAGCAAAATAGTATTGCTGAAAGAAAGAATAGGACTCTTATTGAGGATGGTAGAACCCTACTAAGTAACACTTCTCTCCCAGAATATTTTTGGGCTGAGGCAGTAAACACTGCATGTCATGTTCTCGGTAGGGCTTCCGTCACCAAAAGCCACAAGAAGACAACCTATGAGATTATGAAAGGCAGAAAATCAAATTTAGCCTATTTTAGAATCTTTGGTAGCAAGTGTTATGTTCTTAATAATGACAAGCACTATTTAACTAAGTTTGCTGCCAAATTCTAAGAAGGGATATTTGTTGGTTGCAACAACAGCAGTAGGGAATGCAGAGTCTGCAACTTGACTACTCAAGTTGTAGAAGAATCTGTCCATGTAGTTTTTGATGAAACTAAACTAATCAACTGTGAGTTGTCTAGTACTTCTTATAGCTCTACAGGTTTGAAGGAAAAGATGGACAAGCTAACCTTTAGTGAAGACCAACCTGCAAGGCAGGATGAAGAAAATGATGGATGTTGTCTAGGGGGAGTACAAGACCCACAAGCTGATGAAGAGGACAATAAAGTACAACATGGTGAGGTGATTGGGGAAAATCAAGGTGTAGATAGATTGCTTCCAGCAATAAGACATCTAAAGGATCATTCAGCACACCAAATTATTGGTGATCCAAGTCATGGTGTTCAGACAAGGAGCAAGAATATGAACACAGTCCTTTGCTCAAGTTTCCTGTCCTAGATGAAACCCAAGAAATTTGAAGAAGCCATACAAGACCCAAATTGGATTGATGCCATATAGGAAGAGCTGAATCAATTCAGAAGATGCAAAGTCTGGAAGTTGGTTCCTAAACCAAAGAATCACAATGTCATAGGGACTAAGTGGATCTACAGGAACAAGCTAGATGAAAATGACATTATAGTTAAGAACAAAGCAAGACTGGTAGCAAAGGTCTACAGACAGGAAGAAGGAATAGATTTTTACCAGACATTTGCCCAGGTGGTAAGGTTGGAAGCAATAAGGCTGTTCCTTGCCTTTGCAGCTTATCAAGGGTTCAAGACATTTTAGATGGATGTAAAGTCAGCATTTTTGAATGGTGACTTAAAATAAGAAGTTTATGTTGAATAACCCTCAGGTTTTTTAGATCCTCTCTATCCTAATTATGTGTATAGGCTTAAGAAAGCACTATATGGTTTGAAATAAGCCCCTAGGGCTTGGTATGAAACTCTGTCTACATTCCTCATTGAGAACAAATTCTCAAGGGGGAAAATAAACAAAACTCTATTCCTAAGGGAATCAAAAGGCAAGATTATCCTAGTCCAGATATATATTGATGACATTATCTTTGGATCAACAAAAAATAACCTTTGTAGAAAGTTTGCTAAACTTATGCAAGTGAAGTTTGAGATGAGCAGCATGGGTGAGCTGAAATTCTTCTTTGGACTCCAAGTTAGACAGACTGATGATGGCTTATCCATATCCCAGTCTAAGTTCACCAAGGAGTTGATTAAGAAATATGGTATAGAGTCAGCCTCCACCATGAGAACTCCAATGGGGTCAAGTATGCCTATAAGTAAAGATGATGCAGGGAAACCTGTAGATGAATCTTTGTATAGAGGGATAATTGGCTCCCTTTTATACTTAACTGCTAATAGACCAGACATCATGTATGCTACATGTGTCTGTGCTAGGTATCAATCATGCCCAAAAGATTCTCATTATACTGCAGATGAAAGAATTTTGAGATATCTTAAGGGAACACCAAATCTTGGCCTTTGGTACCCAAAAAATAAAGATTTTCTACTACCTAGTTTTTCAGATGCAGACGTTGCAGGATGCAAAGAAGACAGAAAAAGTACAACTAGCACATGTCAACTCCTAGGTGGAAGATTGGTGTCATGTAGCAGCAAAAAGCAGACAAGTGTGGCTATATCCACTGCCGAGTCTGAATATGTAGCTGCAGGTAGTTGCTGTGCTCAGTTGTTATGGATACAACATTAGCTTGAAGATTATGACATCCAGGTAAGTAGAACTTCATTATTTTGTGATTCTACTAGTGCCATTTCTATTACTAGAAATCCTGTTTCTCATAGCAGAACTAAGCACATAGAAATAAGATTTCATTTCCTTATAGATCATGTTGAAAAGGAAGACATAAGTTTAGAATTTGTCAATACTAATTTTTAAATTGCTGACATGTTCACCAAACCACTGGATGAAACTAAATTTAATTATTTTAAAATTGAATTAGGCATGCTAAACTTGGAATAAGAATGACAAATTTGACTAAGTAAATTTGTGTCGACACATAAAGACATCAGTGTCGACACTTAGTAGTTGGTGTCGACACATAAGGAAAATTCTGTCGACACATCAAGAAGATTGTGTCGACACTTAGAATTTGGTGTCGAAACATAGCTTTCCTGACACTTAGATATTGGTGTCGACACATACAGTCGTCTGTGTCGACATACAGACATTAGTGTAGACTCTTAAGATTGTCTGTGTCGACACATCGCAGATGGTGTCGACATATAGTATTATAATACCTTTACATTCTCTGTCGAGACTTTAATAGTCTGTGTCGACACAATCCCAACAATGTCGACATAATAAGCTTATTTCAACCCGCATTTTGACCTTCTTTGTTTAGAAACATATAAATAGGTCAAAGCATAACCCTGTCGACTATGCTCTCAAAATTCTCGAGACCAAACCTTTGTGTCGACAAACCTTCATCTCTCTTCTCCTCACTCTCTCATCCCAAATGGCGCCAAAACTAGAAGAGAACATCAACGAGGGCTATGAACTAGTTCGCGATGCGTTTGAAAGTGCATCACAAGAAATCAAAGCCATGATTACCCTAATCATAGAAAATGGATTGGAGTACTTAGTCTCAGAACCTACCAAGATATGGAAGATGGAGGTTCTTGAATTCTATACAAAGGCATCACTGGATTCAAAGGGCATGAAAATAAAGCCATCATTTCAAGGAGCCAAGGTTAAACTCACCCAAAAGAGTTTAGGTAAGACATTTCAACTTCCCAGGGTTAAAGAAGACGCTGAAATAGTATCTTCCATGACAAGAGAAGCTCTCTAATGGTGTGGACTGGATCCCACTACCAAGATTGGGTCATCCATGAACAGGAAGGGAATGAATTCCCCGGGCAAGTTTCTTTCTGAAATTATACGGAAAGTTATTCTGTGCAAATCTAGAGGACATGATAGGATTTCAGCCTATATGTTCAATCTAATGACCAGAGTGATATTCAAGGTGAAAACAAATTGGTATGTTGTTATCTTTGACAAGATCAAAGGAGGAATCAAGAAACCTAATTTGGGCAGATTACTGAGCCTATTTCTGGCTGAGAATATACCTGAAGTGATAAATCAATCTGCAGGTTCTAAGATTAATCACATGAGAAGAATGGACTTAAGGATACTGTCCAGATGGGATCGGGTCCTGACCAAAGATGTTTCTACTCCACAGAAACAAACAAAGCAGATTCATAAAAAGAAGCAAATAGCCCCCAAGACAACTGAATCATCCAGTGATTCAGAAGAAGAAGTGGTTTTCAGCTCTAATGAAGAAAGAGAAGAAAGGACTAGCAAATCTCCTGCTCAAGAAACTGTAACTGATAGTCTGATGCAGGGGGAGCAGATTCTTGCCACCAATATCTCAGAGGATCAGGTATGGGTAGAGCCTCATGAAGGGGGAGCCAATGAGCTTTCTCCAGCTTCAGCTCAACAAGAAGCATTACATTCAGGGGGAGCTCATGAGCAAGAGCCTCCTGTCCACACAGCTACATTGGACAGTGAAGCAGCCACTACATCTATACTTGATGTGATACAAGATATAAATCAAGCTGCTATAGGCAATGCAAATGATGCACTAGATGTGCATATGACTGATATTGATACAAATAACCAAGACAATGTCCCTGAGGATGACATTACTAGGGAAGAATCTTTTGAATTTGAAAGAGGACAATCTGCTGACAAAGAGCAAGCTATTCCTCCAATTCAAATAAACCAAGAAGTAACAGTAGAAGAATTGTTTCCTGATTTACTAGAAGCAAGGACTGAGGGGGAGCACTCAAGAATTGAGCAAGAGATGCCCATCATTTCCTCAAGTCCAAAAGACACTATGAACATAGAAAGTTCATCTGATTCTTCTAAAGATGAAGAAGCCTCCAGGGCTAAGAAGAGAAAAATTGTGGAGCTCAGGAAAAGGACCTCAACCTATAAGAAAGCCTTGCAGGCTGTTCCACAAACTCCACCTCCAGCAGTAGACTTCAGTTCACTTTTGGTGCAACTGCAAGTAAAGATGGATGAACAAAGGCATGCCCTTGAAAAATATGTTGATGAGAGCAACAAGGAATTGCAATTTTAGCTGGCCCAAGATGTCAAATCTATCAGATTTGAAGTGAATTTGCATAAAAAGGAAATGATAGATTGCTTCCATAAGGGAGGTAATGCTGTATTCTATTTAGCCAAGCAACAAGTGGAAGCCAAGACTCAGATAGATGACATTGCAATAAAACAAGGATATGTTCTAGAGAATCAAATAAGAATGAATGATAATCTCACAGAGTCACATAATATTATTGTCACAGAACTCCGGAATAAAGCCACTGCTTTAACTGAACACCTTGTTAAAGAAAAGTCTAAATTTGATAAACAACTCAAAGTAAGTTTGACTGATGTTAGCACTGCTATCCAAGCTTCTCGAAAGGTAATTGCTGATCAGCTGCTGAAGTTCAGATCATTCTACAAAGAAGGCACAAATTATCTAGCTGATCAAATAAGGTTTCAAAAGGATGATCTTAGAGACCATATTGAACGAGATGTCATAAAGGTGGAGAGAGTGTTAGTCAATGCAGGCTCTGAACATACTAAATGGATAACTAATGCTAGCTATCAAAGCAACTCTTGGTTATCGACCCCTGTGTGATGATGATAACACTGCTGAACCAGGTATTCAATCGTCTTCACATGAAGTGGTTTAGCAGATAGTAGCTCAAATTATTTATCCCCCTGTTATTTTGAAGGAATTCAATATGCTGTTCAACAGATGTATAGTCCTCCACAAGAGGTACAAAATGTCATTCTTGAGAAGGTTAATATGTCTGAAGCTCAACTTTCTAAGAAAAGTTTATAGAGCAGACTGAATTAAAGCCTGATTTTGAAAGATGGAGTCCCACCTCCAAAAACATTATTATCACTGCCTGGCAAGCTGTTAAAGACAACATGCTTAATAGGGGCAAGTGGTACTCTGAACAAGAATGGAACAAGTATCAGAAGCGGCAAGATGCCATTTATCAATTTAGAAGAGATATCAAAGCTGGAAAAATACATGCTAACTCTGCGGAGCCTAACAAGTACTTTCCAAAGCCTTATCATTATTTTGAAAGGCAAAAGATCAAGGCTGAAGAGCTGAAAAAGAAGGATCTTAAAGGAAAGAAGCCGGCTGATGACATTGAAGCTAATGTACAAGATATGATTCAGTCTGGCAAAGGCATTGTCATCAAGGAGCCTGATCAGTCCTAGAATAGATTGACTAGACTTTAGAACTATGTAATCTTTTGTTTTAAAATCTATATAATCTGTTGTTCAAAAACTTCTTGTAGTTCAATAAAACACTGATTCATGTTCACTATATTTTATCATATTTTGTGAGGAAATAATATGTGGGTTTTGTTTATGTGTTACCCTATCTAAATAATATATTTATACATCATAATCTGTGTTTTATTATAAAGTGATGTATATCATTGACTAAGTATTATGACTTCTCCAAATAGGGGGAGATTGTTGCGTACATTGGAAAATGTGTACCTGGTTTGGAGAAGCCTCACCTAACTCAATGATATTCATCAATGTGTATTTGATGTTGTGTTGAGTTTGAATGTGCAGGTTAAGGAAATGCAGAAAAAGTTTCTAAGTACAAGTGTCAACACTTGACAAGAATTGTGTCGACACTTGGGAAAGGCTGTGTCGACACCAGAAGCCAGAGTGTGTCGACACACAGGACTTGTGTCGACACACAGAAATTCCGTCGACAACAATTATGTCGACACACTCCAGAATTCTGTCGACAGCAATTATATCGACACACGGGACTTGTGTCGACACACACCAAAATTCTGTCAACATCAACTTTGTCGAGACTAGGAGTTATTCTGTCGACACTCAGGACTTGTGTCGACACATTCCACAGAAGCTGTGTCAAGAAGAAAAAAAGAGTTATGTCGACATTATGTGAGTTGTGTCGACATCACCAAGGATTGTGTCGACACGTGATCTATTTGTATAGACACATTTGAAGTATTGTCTCAACACTTTGCTGCTGAGTTGAAGTTCAATGAAGTATCAGATGTCATGACTAGAGACTTGACAGCTGTCACAACCAACAAAGCTGTTGCATCTGTCAGAGCTGTCAGAAGGCCGTTAGGAACCGGATCAGCCAGTAACCTCGGATGGAGTCTATATAAAGACATATTATATCATCAAAAGGGAAAAAAGAAACAACTAAGAAGAAGAGAAGTCTTCATCCAGAAATCAACAAGTCTCTAAGGGAAGATACTAAACAAGTCTGCTAGAATAATTCAGAGCCACATCTGAATAGAAGAAGGAAGCTAGATTGAAGATCATCTCCAACTTCACAAGAAGATCAACCTTACTTTGTTCAAATTCAAGAAGCTTTGAAGAAGCTAAGACAGGTTGAATCTAAAGCAATCAGATCTATCAAGAACTGATCAAGAAACCTTCAACCCATTTTCTCTCCACCTGGGTGAAGGATTTATTCTTTTTAAAATCAATTTTCTCTGTAGGATCTTTTATAGATCTGAGTGTAATAGAGTTATCTCTCTGAGCTGTAAGCCTAAATCTATAAAGGCTGAGGTAGGGCTGAGTGCCTGAGGTGGGGGATTAATTTCTTTGAGTTGTAGGCTTGTTGAAGAGGCTGAGGTAGGGCTTGATTGCCTGAGTTGTAGGAGTGTGCACTCACTCTGAGGTAGGATTCTCTGAGAGGATCTGAGCTGTAGGACTTGCTGAAGTCTAAGTTGTAGGAACCATTCTGGGTTCTGAGTTATAAGATCTTAGAATCTGAGAAGGAAGAAGTGAGTTAGGCCGAATCTAGTATACTGCTAGATAGGCAAAGGGGGAAAGTGGATGTACCCATCACTTGGGGAACCACTATAATTCTCTATGTATGCTGTGTTACATGTGTTTGTTATAATCTGTGATGTGATAGATATTACTAAGGCTGTCTAACAAGTAATTTACATTATCTGTCTGAATAAAAAGAATTGAACCTATTCACTCCCCCCCGCTAGGTGTTTAGGATATCTTGAATCCAATTCTTTCAGGCAGGGTTTCTACCCAAGGAAGAAGAAAGCTCAGAGGAAAAAAGTGAAAAATGACTATGTCTGGGGCTCCTTTTATAGCCTCCAGGAGGTGGTTATGGTGGTTACGCGGCTATCCGCACACCATAACCGCCAACATAAATAATTTTGCCATAGTTTTAGGGCACATATTATAATCAATTATTTTGCTACCCGCAGACAAATTAAATTAATAATAAAATTTCCTCACTAACCTGGCGATTAGTGGGTGGTTACTTGCGAATCGGCGGTGAGGACTGACCTGAGATGATCAGATGGCAAAGAGGCCTCCCTTGAACGGATGATGGACACTAGCGAACTCGTCGGCGAACTTGCCGGCAATGAGGGAGGCCGCCAACGACGGCCGGGAAGGCGGACGGCGGCCAAGCGGGAGCAGCTGGAGGAGGCCGACTAAGACATCCCTTCGGTCCCGTACCGGCGGCCAACAAGGGGTGGCCGACCCGACCCCAGTTTTGGCCGCGCGCCGGCGACTGGAGAGAGCGGCCGGCTTAGCCGCCCCTTGAGCCCGCGCCGGCAGCCAAAGAGGGGCGGCCGACTCGGCGCCTCCTCGGCCGCAACCCAGTGGTCAAATGGGGCGGCCAATGGCTGCAAGAAGAGGGCGATCGACGCGCAAAGACAACGTCGGTCGCTCGATGTTGGCGGGCTTAGATGGTGTCACCATCATGCGAAGTGGGATCGATGTGCGTCGTGGTCAGGTGTGGCAATTGCGTGTGCGGTCAAACTCATGATCCAACTAATTTTTGTGGAGATCATGTGGGAGTGGCTATATGCACACCCATGCCCTTAAAAAGGGACCTTATTCCCATCAATTACTACTAGCAAAACTTCAAATTTGTAAATGGTTATTTGAAAATCTTTCTGTTACTAGAAAATCACAATACAAAAATAAAATAAAAATTAAATTTTATTTAGTGACATCATTATTCAAAATAAGCCGACATTAGATTTTTAATACAATGTAAACCAAATTATGCAAGTAAAATATAATTAATTAGCAATGTTGTGTAACTCTTGAGTTATCTTACTTCTTTCATAGATTTGGCTTTGCATATAGGTGAGTTTGATTATGTTCTTGGTGCTGACATCTGTTGGTATTACCATTGTGATGTACAAGTGATCAAGCATGTGGCCTCACTGCCAACTCAGAATGAGCCTATCTGGGTCCACATAAGATTGTGGAGAAATTGGCAGATTGGATTTGTATGGTTTGGCTCACATGATGAGTTGAAAAGACTTAGCTCAATTAGACTAAAAACATCGAGTGCGTTGAGACCACTCAACGCCTTCACTGAGTTAAGAATTAACTCGATGAATGACGGGGTTGAGTGTGTTGAGTGTATTCAATGATTCGTTGAGTTAAGGTGTTAATTTGATGAGTATGACCCTTAAGAGTTGAGTGTGTTGACATACTCGACGATTCGTCCAGTCAAGGAGTTATTTCGACGAGTCTGAATCTCAGGCGTTGAGCGCGTTGAGTTCACTCAACGCCTTTGCCGAGTAAAGGGTTTACTTAACGAGTCTGGCACTTAGCTGGTGAGTGTATTGTGTTCACTCAATGTCATTCGACGAATCTAGCTTTTGGAGTTGAGTGTGTTGAGTGCACTCAACGCCATTCGATGATTCATCGAATATGGAATAGAAAGTGTTGACAGCGTTGAGTCCACTAAATGCCTTCGTAGAGTCAAGTGTTGATTCAGCTGAAGATTGTGTTGAGTTCGTCGTGTATCCTATGGATACAGACGATTCGTCGAGTATGTGATGATACTGTATGATTCGTCATGTATGCTATAGATACTTGACGATTCATCGAGACAAGCATTGTCTGGCCGAAATTCTGGATTCTAAGTTTGGGTCTGCCAATAGCGACGTGAACTGTTTTGTTTATTCCCTGGGTATAAATAAAAGTCTTTAGGGTTTCTTCTAAGAGGACTTATTGTTCATTCTGTATAAGCACACGAGCCGTTGAAAGTATCTAACGTCTACCTAAATCACCTAGAGGCGTGTGAATAGGTGATGTTTGCATCTTTTTGCCTAATTAAAATAATCTTAAATAACAAGCACACAAACAAAGAGATTTTATAGTGGTTTCCCAAGTTGCGTACGTCCACTGTCCGCCTCGCCTATCTTCCACGAAGGGCAGATTCGGCTACTTCACTAAACTCAGATTCCGTCAAATCTTACACCTCGGAGTCGCAACTCCTACACCTCGGAGACGACTCTCCTACAACTCGAAAAACAAACACTCCTACAACTCGATTCGTAAACCGGATCTACAACCTTGATCCACAATCAAATCTACAATCTCGATCTATAATGGGATCTTCTCTCTCGAACCACAAACCGATTGTTGGGTACATTGGTCAAATGTACCTGATTTGAAGAAGCCTCACCTAACTCAATGATATACATCATAATGTATTTGATGTTTGTTTGAGTTACTTGTGCAGGTTAGGTATTCACTGGACTGAAGCTAAAAGTTTCTAAGTCCATGTGTCGACACCCAGAGGGAAAGTGTCGACACTTGAGAAAGCTTGTGTCGACACCCAGACAAGCAGTGTCGACACTTGGAGTAATTGTGTCGACACCTGAGAAGAAGAGTCGACACCAGACAGAAAGTGTCGACACTTGGAGCTGTGTCGACACTCAGTGAAGAAGAATGCAGAAAAGCTGTGTCGACACTTAGCAGAAGTGTCGACACCTAGAAGAGCTGAGTCTACATCAGAAAGTGTCGACACTTGGAGTTGTGTCGACACTCAGCAAAATTCTGCAGAGACTAAGGACAAGTGTCGACACTCAACACAATGTGTCGACACTCAATCAGCAGAGTCAACATATGAAGAATGTGTCGACACTCAGCACAATGTGTCGACACACACTCAAAGGAGTCAACACTTGAAGTATGTGTCGACACTCAGCACAATGTGTCGACACACAACCAGAAGAGTCAACACTTGAAGAAAGTGTCGACACCCAGCACAATGTGTCGACACTTAGTTGAAGACTCTACACTTGAAGAAAGTGTCGACACAAGGAGCTGTGTCGACACTTAGCAAAGAACAGAAAAGTTTACAAAATATTCTAAGTACAAGTGTCGACACTAAGGGAATGTGTCGACACTCAGCTGAAGAAACAAAATTGAAGACTTGTGTCGACATCAAGAAGCAGTGTCGACACTTGACAGTTTCAACACATGAAGATGTGTCGACACAAAGGAGATGTGTCGACACTTAGAAGAATTCAACAAGTTATAGAAGATCAAGTACTTGTGTCGACACTTAATTTCAGTGTCGACACTTGAAGAAGAATCTGTGTCGAGACATACAAGGAGTTGTGTCGACACCTTGTAGACTTGTGTCGACACTTACACAACATGTGTCGACACTTGGTCTATAAGTGTCGACACTTAAGAACAGAAAGACTCGACACTATCTGACAGTTAGAAAATTTCAAGAAGTGACTGGTTGATATGACAGCTGCCGATCCAGCCGGTCTACAGCAACTGTCAGGGAAGTCAGAAGTCTGTTATGAACCGGACCAGCCGGTTACCATGAAGAAGGCCTATAAATAGGCACAGACTGTTTACAGAAAGAAGTTGGATAAGGTGTTAATAAGAAGTTGTTGAAGCTATTTTTGAAATAATAGATCAGATTATTCAAGTAATCAGAAAAGTGGTACACAGAGTATCAATACAAGAAGATCTGGCAGTCCAACTGCAGATCTAAGAAGTTGGAGAGAGAGAGCTCCAATCAAGAAATTAGTCTTTGGAACTAAGGCTGAGAAGAAGGATTCAGAATCATCTGGATCTCAAGAAGCAGAGGTCAAGGATCAACTGCAGAGGATTCAGACTAATTCAGTTCTACTCAAGAAGCTTTGAAGGAAGCTAAGTCAGTTTGGATCTAGCTGAGTTCTTCCAAGAACTCTTCAAGAAACTCTCAACTCCTCTCTTATTTTCTGAGTTGTAGAGTTAGTTATTGTAATTCAATTTTAACTTGTAGGATCCATTGGATCTGAGTGAATTGTAAGCCTATATTATAAAGGCTGAGGGTAGGGCTTGGTTGCCTGAGTGTAGGAGTTGAAGAGCTCTGAGTGTAGGCCTTAATTGGCTGAGTGTAGGCCTGGGTGGCTGAGTGTAGGCCTTGGTGGCTGAGTGTAAGGCTTTGGGCCTGAGGTATAGGAACCTAGTTGGGTTCTGAGATAGTGGAGAAGTTTGGCCGAATCTAGTACACTGCTAGATAGGCGAAGGGGGAAAGTGGATGTACCCAAAGATTGGGGAACCACTATAAATTTGTGTGTCTGCTGTGCTGTGCTGTGCTGTGGATTGACAGTTTATATTTTGTTATTGCTGTTAGCTGTAGAAATCTGTGAGATAACTATTTTGCTGCCAACAAAGTTTCAAAAAGGTTTAGGTCACCTATTCACCCCCCCTCTAGGTGTTTAGGTACCATATCTTTCAAGTGGTATCAGAGCCAGGTTCCTCAAAAAGGACTAACTGTCTGAGGAGATCCAGTTTGGCAGATTCAGTGTAAGTCAGAACACAGTTTCAAGAAAATCAAGAAACATGGGTTCTTCAGAGAATCACAAGGAATTGGGTTCAATGAAACTGCCCATATGCAGAAAAGAGATCTTTGGGATCTGGAAAGAAAGGGTTAGGCTATTTATGGAGGCATCTGACCCTAGAATCTACATCACAGTCAAAGAGGGGCCATATGTGCCCATGAAGGTTTCAGTTTTGGATGCTACACAGAGAACTCCAAAGGATTTCTCTGAGATGACTAAGGATGAAATTGTCCTAGCCACTATGGACAAGAGGGCACAAAACATTATAGTAAGTGCCATTGATGATGCCACTTTTCAGAACTTAATTCACTGTAAAACAGCAAAAGAGATGTGGGATACTCTCATTGTCTATATGGAAGGTTCTGAAGAAGTTAGGCAAGATAGGAAGTCCTTGCTTAATCAAGAGTATGAGAGCTTTAGGCAAGGAAGAGGAGATAGCATCACTGAATGCTACAAGAAGTTCTATAGAATTGTTAATGAACTCATGTCCTATGGAAGAGAGTTCACTAACTATGAATTAAATGATAAGTTCTTAAGGTCCCTAACTAAAGATTGGGACACCAAGATCTGTGCCATCAGAGAAATGGCAAAGTTGGGAGAAATTCCTCCTCCCACACTGTTTGGCAAGTTGTTGTCTTATGAGATGCAGCTGTCAGTGAGAAAAGAGGAGGAAAAATCAACAAGGACTGAGCACAGGGAAAGGACTGTTGCCTTCAAGTCAGAAGTACCTAGAATGGGCAGGACTAAGTCATCAACTCCTCCTCCAGAGGTAGTTGAATCAGAATCTGATGAGTCTGTTAGCACAAAGTCTACAAGCAGTGAAAGTGATGAAGACTTTGCTGCATTCACCTGACATTTTCAGAAATTCCTGAAGAAGAAACAGTGGAGGTCCAGACCTTCATTTTCCAAAGGGAAAGAAGTCCAGTATCAGGAGAAGAAGCCTTCAAAGAAGGATAAGAAAAAGACAAAGACTAGCAAGGCAACTGGGTCTAAGATAGTGTGTTACTGCTGCAATAGACAGGGTCATGTTATTGCAGATTGTCCTGAGAGAAGAAAAGAATCCAGTGACAAAAAGAAGACTCACTTCAAAGGAAAGAAGGAGAAGTCCTTTGTTGCAAAGAATGAGAAGACTCTTTCAGACATTTCTTCTTCAGACACTGAGACAGATGCTGAAGCCTACATAGGGCTATTTGCTGAAGAAGAAGAAGAGTTTATGCAGATCATGGAATCAATCTATGAACAAGAAGAGTGTCAGTGCCAAGGACTGATGGCATTGACTGAAAGTACCAAAATCCTGGAGCAGCCAGGACCTAGTCAGGTACAAAGTCCTACTCAAAGTTCAGATTCCAGTTCTAGTTCAGAGTCAGATTCATCTTCATCAAGTGATGGAAGTGTTTCTGAATCTGAGGGAGATATTCATCAGCTCTTAGATGAATATAAAGTACTGTTGCAAGCCTATAAGAAAAGCAAGACCCTAGCCAAAAGTCAGGCAAAGGAGATTGCTGATCTCAAGGCAGCTGCAACAGATTTTGAGAAGAAATTTGATCAAAAGCTCAATGAGGTAGCCAGGCTGAAACACATTACTGTGATTCAGATGGGAACTATCACCTATAAAAATGATCAAATTAAGAGACTGGAGATCAATCTTCAGAAGGAAAGAGAGCTAGTTGCTAGGTTTTCAAAACCTAAATCAGTGCTACCCTTGATTGATGAATTTGTTCATCATAAAGGAAAGGCTGGATTGGGTTTTATTAAACCAGCTAGGACTGTTCAGGATCAGTCCAAGTCCAAGGGCAAAGCCCCAACATTCAATAAGCCTGCTGTAGTCAAGACAGCCAAGTCTGTACCTAAGCAAAGGTACAACAAGTTTGAATGCTGGTGCTGTGGCAAAGTTGGCCACTTTGCCTTGGACTGTTGGCACAATGCAAGTGCCAATGGGAGTAGCAAGCTACCTGGTGGAAAGCCAGTAGGTAGCTATGTCATGTTGCAAACTAACAATCACCAAGGACCCAAGTTTACTTTGGGTTCTAAGGTTCATTAATTTGTTTTGCAGGTGAATCCAAGTGGCCATACCCCAACATGGTACTTGGATAGTGGATGTTCCAGACATATGACTGGAACAAGGGGACTACTGAAGGACTACATTCCAATCAAAAATGGTCCTAAAGTGACCTTTGGTGGTTCTGAAAAAGGAATCATCAAAGGGTTTGGTAACATTTCTTCAAACCTTGTTACCATTACTCAAGTGGCTTATGTTAAAGGGTTGAAACACAACCTTATAAGTATAAGTCAGTTAAGTGATGTAGGGTATGACATCTCATTTGTTAAAAATGGTTGTCATATCAAGAGGTCAAGTGATCAAGAGATCATTTTGACAGGATATAGAAAGAGGAATGTCTACTGTCTAGACATCATGATTGAGAACAATGGTTCTCCTGTTTGTCTTGTAGCTGATGAGACAGTCTCTCATTGTGTCAAGTGGCACAAGAGGCTAGCTCATCTTAACTACAAGACTATTAGCAAACTCTTTAGCAAAGAGTTAGTGAGGAATGGTCCTCAAGTTAAGTGTGTTAAAGATGGCATTTGCTCAGCTTGTCAAAAGGGCAAGCAGACCAAATCCACCTTTAAAAGCATTGAGAACAAAGATGCTGTGAGGTGCTTATACCTCTTGCATATGGATCTCTTTGGTCCAATGCCAGTTCACAGCTTAGGTAGGAAGGTCTATACCTTTGTAGTTATTGATGACTACTCAAGGTTTTCCTGGGTGTTCTTCTTAAGGCAGAAATCTGAAACACCTAGTGTCTTCTACAGCTTTGTCAAGCAAATTCAGAATGAACTAAATAGTACTGTGGTCAAAATTAGAAGTGACCATGGTACTGAGTTTCAATCTGAAAGCATGACAAAACTATGTGAAGACTTTGGGATATTTCAAGAATTCTCTTCACCTAGAACACCTCAGCAAAATGGCATTGCTGAGAGGAAGAATAGAACCTTGATAGAGGCTGGTTGAACCCTACTTAGTGATACATCACTGCCTGAGTATTTCTAGGCTGAAGCAGTTAACACTGCATGCCATGTGATAAATAGGGCTACCATCACTAAAAGGTTAAATAAGACCCCCTATGAAGTTGTGAAAGGCAGGAAACCAAACCTATCCTATTTCAGGATTTTTGGTTGCAAATGCTTCATACTTAACAATGGGAAGTCTTACTTAACTAAGTTTGCTGCCAAGTCCCAAGAGGGAGTGTTTGTTGGGTACAACAATAATAGTAAGGCTTATAGAGTCTACAACTTGACTACACAAGTTGTAGAGGAGTCTGTGCATGTAGTTTTTGATGAGACAAAACTTATTAACAATGAGTTGTCTAGTAGTGTGTGCAGCCCCACAGGTCTTACTAAGAAGATGGACAAGCTAACCATAGAAGATGTACCTGCTGCAAGACAGCAAGTAGAAGAAGATGGCTTATGTCCAGGGGGAGAACTACATGTACCAGGAGCTGAAGAAGTACAAGGAATTTAGCATGATGAAGATGCTGTAGAAATACAACCAGAAGTAAGAATGCCTCCAGCCAACAGGCATCTAAGAGATCATCCAGTAGAGCTGATTATTGGAGATCCAAGACAAGGTGTTCAGACAAGGAGCAGAAATCAGAATGCTGTAGTATATTCAAGTTTTCTGTCTCAAATAGAACCAAAGAAATTTGAAGAAGCTATACAAGATCCACAGTGGACTGAAGCAATGCAGGAAGAACTTAATCAGTTCAAAAGGTGCAAGGTTTGGGAACTGGTTCCTAAACCTAAAGACCACAATGTTATAGGAACTAAGTGGATCTACAGAAATAAGTTAGATGAACAAGGGGTCATCATTAAGAATAAAGCAAGACTGGTTGCAAAAGGATATAGGCAAGAAGAAGGTATTGATTTTGATCAAACCTTTGCCCCAGTAGCCAGACTGGAGGCCATAAGGATGTTCTTGGCCTATGCAACCTATCAAGGATTCAAGGTTTACCAGATGGATGTCAAGTCAGCATTCTTAAATGGTAATCTTAAGAAGAAGTCTATGTGGAGCAGCCATCAGGTTTTGTTGATCCAACTCAACCTCATTATGTCTATAGACTTAGGAAAGCATTATATGGGTTAAAACAAGCTCCTAGAGCTTGGTATGAGAACCCTATCTAGTTTCCTCATTGAGAACAAGTTCTCAAGGGGGAAAATAGATAAGACTCTATTCCTTAGGGAATCTAGAGGCAAAGTAATACTTGTCCAAATATATGTAGATGACATTATATTTGGGTCTACTGAAAGTAGCCTTTGCAAAAAGTTTGCAAAGCTTATGCAAGGTCAATTTGAGATGAGTAGTATGGGAGAACTGAAGTTTTTCTTGGGTCTCCAAGTTAAACAGACTGAAAGTGGCTTGTCCATATGTCAGTCCAAGTTCACCCTAGAACTCATAAGGAAATATGGTATGGATTCATCCAGTACCATGAAGACTCCTATGGGGTCAAGTATGTCTCTTAGCAAGGATGATGCAGGGAAACCTGTAGATGAAACCTTGTATAGAGGGATAGTTGGCTCCTTACTATACTTGACTGCAAGTAGGCCTGACATTATGTATGCTACATGTGTTTGTGCCAGGTATCAAGCCTGCCCTAAAGAGTCTCACTTGACTGCAGTCAAGAGAATTTTGAGATATCTAAAGGGCACTCCTTATCTAGGCCTCTGGTACCCTAGGAATGGAGATTTTGATCTAACAGGCTATTCAGATGCAGACTTTGCAGGATGCAAAGAAGATAGAAAGAGCACTACTGGATCCTGTCAATTCCTAGGTGGAAGACTCATTTCATGGAGTAGTAAGAAGCAAACTAGTGTGGCTATCTCCACAGCTGAGTCAGAATATGTAGCTGCAGGAAGTTGCTGTGCTCAACTTCTGTGGATTCAACATCAGCTAGAAGACTATGGATTTCAGGTAAGTAGAACTCCACTTTTCTGTGATTCTACAAGTGCTATTTCAATAGCTAATAATCCTGTATCACATAGTAGAACTAAACATATTGAGATTAAATATCACTTTCTTAGGGAGCATGTAGAAAGAAATGATATTGCACTTGAATATGTTAAAACTGATAATCAGATAGCTGATATGTTTACTAAGCCCTTAGAAGAAGCTAAGTTCAATAGGTTCAAAATTGAACTAGGTATGATAAACTTAGACTAAGTTTACAGAACTAAAAATTGGCTAAGTAAAAAGGTGTCGACACATAGACAAGTCTATGTCGACACAGAATAGTAAGTGTCGACACTTCAGGAAAATGGTGTCGACACATCTAGGAAGTTGGTGTCGACACTTCAGAATGTTAGTGTCGACACATGTCGAAGTTGGTGTCGACACATCCAATGAGGTGTCGACACTTAAGTTTTACTCAGAATTTTCTAAGTAACGTCTCGACTACATGTCGAGTAGTGTGGTGTCAACACATAACCAAGTGTCGACACATAAAATCTGTTGACTAAACTTGTGTCGACACATGAGTGTCGAGACATTATAAGTCAGTGTAGACACTTATTGCCAGTGTCGACACATCTTTAGTAATCCATCCCGCCTGTTCGTCTTCAAACCAGAAAGGTATAAATAGGATTCTGTCTTTGTTTGTCGACACGCTTTCAGAGTTTCGAGACCAAACCACTGTGTCGACATTTCTCTTTTCTAAAGACTAATTCTACAAACCCTAATGGCTCCCAAGCTCGAGGAGAACGTCAATGAAGGCTATGAGCTGGTTCGTGGCGCGTTCGACGATGGCGATCAAGAAATCAAATCGGTGGTAACCCTAGTCACCGATTCTGGATTGGAGTACTTGGTTTCAGAACCAACCAAAATATGGAAGAAGGAAGTTCTTGAATTCCTTACTGGAGCTTCTGTAGATGACTCAGGTTACAGAATCAAGTCAAGAGTGCATGGAACCAAGGTCAAGATTTCACCCAAAACTCTGAGAAAGGTACTTCAGCTACCTAAAATTCAAGACGAAGAGGAAGTGACTACATCTAAGACCAGGGAAGCACTTACCTGGTGTGGTCTAGATCCTAAGATGAAGATAGGATCTGTATTCAACAGGAAAGGAATGAATAACCAAGGAAAATTCCTGTCTGAAATTGTGGGGAAAGTTATACTCAGCAAGACTGGTGGGCATGACAGGGTGTCAGCCTCCATGTTCAGTGTTATGACCAGAATTATCTTCAACCTAAAAACAGACTGGTCAATGGTTGTGTATGAAAAAATTAAGGAGAGTTTGAAGAAGCCCAATCTGGGCAGAATACTAAGTCTCTACCTGGCTGGTACAATACCAGAGGTAATGAGAAATGCTGCTGGTAGCAAAATCAATCACATGAGAAGGATGGATCAAAGGGTATTTTCCAGGTGGGAAAGAGTGCTGTCAAAGGACATGCCTTCCCCAGAGAAGCAAGTTCCTAAGAAAGATTCACCTCCAAAGAAGAAAAGAAAGATAGCTCCTGTGACACAGGAGTCCTCCAGCAGCTCAGGTAGTGAAGAACAAGTTGTTTTCACTCCTGTTAGTCAAGTAGAAGTGGCTGTAGAGAAGTCTCCTGCTCCTCTAGAGACAGCTGAAATCCAGGGGGAGCTGCCTACAGCTAGCCCCATGCATAAGGATCCAAGCCAGGGGGAGCCTCCAGCTGTAGAACAACCCTCTACACTGGAGAGTGAGCAAGCTACAATCATTATCCAAGAGGTACTTTCTGACCTCAATACTTTAGACTTTTCTGTAATAGATTCTGATTTGTCTGATGTCCATCAGCAAACTCAGCAAGCAAATCAAGAACCAGATGTTGTTCTCCAAGACACATCAGTAGTACAAGAAGTAGTTCCTGATAAAGTAGTTGATGAACCCAGTACTTCTCCTGCACAGTCTCCAGCTGAATACACAATGGAAGATCTATTTCTTAATTTAGATCAAGAGGATTTTGACATGGACAAGCATGCTGCTGCTGAAGAGAAGGGTGCTGCTGCTGAGGGGGAGACACTGCAAGTTCAGGAAGAGCCTATAAGGCAAGAAAGTGAGAAAGCACTTGATGTGCAAGCTGACCAACCATCAAGCCCTAAGGACAGGGTGAATATAGCCAGTACTTCAGAGTCTGAGGAAGATGAGACTGAACAAGCTAAAAAGAAGAAACTCTTTGTATTCAAGAGAAGAAGTCAGAGCTACAAGAAGGCTCTACAAACTGTTGCTCAACAATCCTTAGTCACACAAGCTCCATCTCCTGATTACAGTGCCTTAATGGTAGCCCTGCAAATCAAGCTGGATGAGCAAAGGAAGGCTATAGAGACTTATGTTGATGAAGGGCACAAGACCCTACAATTTGATCTGGCACAGGACATCAAGTCAATAAGGTTTGAAATGAACCTTAATAAAAAGGAGATGAATGAATGCTTCCACAAGGGTGGAAATGCAGTGGTGTTTCTGGCAACACATCAAGAGAAGATAAAGGAAAAAATAGATGATATAGCATTGAAGCAGGGCTATGTGCTGGAAAATCAACTAAGGATGAATGACAATCTGACAGCTTCTCACAATGTTATAGTCACTGAACTAAAGAATAAGACTGCTGACCCTTCAACATCATCTGCTACTGCAAAGGCTGAATTTGATAAAGCTTTTCAAGATGAAATTGCTGCTGTCAAGACTGCAATCAAGGATTCACAGAAGGTCATTTCTGAACAACTTACCAAGCATAGACCTTACTTTAAGGATGACATCAGGTACTTGGACAGTCAGATCAGATTCCAAAAGGATGATGTGAGAGACCATGTTGCACAAGAAGTCATAAAGGGGGAGAGGGTGTTAGTCAAAGCTAGCTCTGACCATGCCAAATGGATATCTAACTCCATCAGAGCTACACTGGGCTATCCTCCCCTGTATGATGATGATAATGTTGCTGAATCAGGAATTCAAAGTGCATATCTTGGAGGTGAGCAACAGGAAGCAGCTCAGGTGATCTATCCACCTCCAGATTTTGACATGGTTCATGCAGAAGTAAGCACAATGTATAGCCCCCCAGCTGGAGAGTCCAAAGTTGTTCTGGAAAAGGTTGTTCAACCTGTTACAGCAGCTATGCAAGAGGCTTTGGACAAAGAAGAAGAGACAAGACTGTCAAAGAAAAAGTTTAGGGAACTAGCTGAGCAAAAACCAGATTTTGAACAGTGGAGCCCTACTTCTAGGAACATCATTCTCACAGCCTGGAAAGCAGCCAAGGACAATGATCATGAAAGGAACAAATGGTTCTCAGAAGCAGAATGGAGGAAGCATGAGATTAGGCAGGAAGCCATTGTCCAGTATAGAAGGAAGGCTAAGTTAGGAAAGCTACCTCCTACAGCTGTGGAGCCTAGCAAGTACTTTCCTAAGCCCTATCATTACTTTGAGAGGCAAAAGATCAAGGCTGATAAGAAAGATCTCAAAGGCAAGAAGCCTGCTGATGCTGAGCCTGCTGCTGCTGCTATAAAGGCCAAAGTACAAGCTGGAAAAGGAATTGTTATAAAAGAACCTGATCAGAACTAGACTAAGATTAGACTAAGAAACATTGTTGTAATCTTTTACATATGAAATATTTTTGTAAAACAATGGAAATGTATTAAAACAATGTTAGAACAATTTTTGATAAATATATCTCATGATTGTTCAGAAGCATGTGTCTATTTCTTGTTTGTTCTGCAATGTTTAATGAGTATACATGTGTGCTTTATTACATTTTTAAGTTTACCCTGTTGACTTATACCTGCTTTACATCATTTTCTAATTTTTAATTATGAGTGGTGTATATCATTGACTAAGGGTTATGACTTCTCCAAATAGGGGGAGATTGTTGGGTACATTGGTCAAATGTACCTGATTTGAAGAAGCCTCACCTAACTCAATGATATACATCATAATGTATTTGATGTTTGTTTGAGTTACTTGTGCAGGTTAGGTATTCACTGGACTGAAGCTAAAAGTTTCTAAGTCCATGTGTCGACACCCAGAGGGAAAGTGTCGACACTTGAGAAAGCTTGTGTCGACACCCAGACAAGCAGTCTCGACACTTGGAGTAATTGTGTCGACACCTGAGAAGAAGAGTCGACACCAGACAGAAAGTGTCGACACTTGGAGCTGTGTCGACACTTAGTGAAGAAGAATGCAGAAAAGCTGTGTCGACACTTAGCAGAAGTGTCGACACCTAGAAGAGCTGAGTCTACATCAGAAAGTGTCGACACTTGGAGTTGTGTCGACACTCAGCAAAATTCTGCAGAGACTAAGGACAAGTGTCGACACTCAACACAATGTGTCGACACTCAATCAGCAGAGTCAACATATGAAGAATGTGTCGACACTCAGCACAATGTGTCGACACACACTCAAAGGAGTCAACACTTGAAGTATGTGTCGACACTCAGCACAATGTGTCGACACACAACCAGAAGAGTCAACACTTGAAGAAAGTGTCGACACCCAGCACAATGTGTCGACACTTAGTTGAAGACTCTACACTTGAAGAAAGTGTCGACACAAGAAGCTGTGTCGACACTTAGCAAAGAACAGAAAAGTTTACAAAATATTCTAAGTACAAGTGTCGACACTAAGGGAATGTGTCGACACTCAGCTGAAGAAACAAAATTGAAGACTTGTGTCGACATCAAGAAGCAGTGTCGACACTTGACAGTTTCAACACATGAAGATGTGTCGACACAAAGGAGATGTGTCGACACTTAGAAGAATTCAACAAGTTACAGAAGATCAAGTACTTGTGTCGACACTTAATTTCAGTGTCGACACTTGAAGAAGAATCTATGTCGAGACATACAAGGAGTTGTGTCGACACCTTGTAGACTTGTGTCGACACTTACACAACATGTGTCGACACTTGGTCTATAAGTGTCGACACTTAAGAACAGAAAGACTCGACACTATCTGACAGTTAGAAAATTTCAAGAAGTGACTGGTTGATATGACAGCTGCCGATCCAGCCGGTCTACAGTAACTGTCAGGGAAGTCAGAAGTCTGTTATGAACCGGACCAGCCGGTTACCATGAAGAAGACCTATAAATAGGCACAGACTGTTTACAGAAAGAAGTTGGATAAGGTGTTAATAAGAAGTTGTTGAAGCTATTTTTGAAATAATAGATCAGATTATTCAAGTAATCAGAAAAGTGGTACACAGAGTATCAATACAAGAAGATCTGGCAGTCCAACTGCAGATCTAAGAAGTTGGAGAGAGAGAGAGCTCCAATCAAGAAATCAGTCTTTGGAACTAAGGCTGAGAAGAAGGATTCAGAATCATCTAGATCTCAAGAAGCAGAGGTTAAGGATCAACTGCAGAGGATTCAGACTAATTCAGTTCTACTCAAGAAGCTTTGAAGGAAGCTAAGTCAGTTTGGATCTAGCTGAGTTCTTCCAAGAACTCTTCAAGAAACTCTCAACTCCTCTCTTATTTTCTGAGTTGTAGAGTTAGTTATTGTAATTCAATTTTAACTTGTAGGATCCATTGGATCTGAGTGAATTGTAAGCCTATATTATAAAGGCTGAGGGTAGGGCTTGGTTGCCTGAGTGTATGAGTTGAAGAGCTCTGAGTGTAGGCCTTAATTGGCTGAGTGTAGGCCTGGGTGGCTGAGTGTAGGCCTTGGTGGCTGAGTGTAAGGCTTTGGGCCTGAGGTATAGGAACCTAGTTGGGTTCTGAGATAGTGGAGAAGTTTGGCCGAATCTAGTACACTGCTATATAGGCGAAGGGGGAAAGTGGATGTACCCAAAGATTGGGGAACCACTATAAATTTGTGTGTCTGCTGTGCTGTGCTGTGCTGTGGATTGACAGTTTATATTTTGTTATTGCTGTTAGCTGTAGAAATCTGTGAGATAACTGTTTTGCTGCCAACAAATTTTCAAAAAGGTTTAGGTCACCTATTCACCCCCCCCCCTCTAGGTGTTTAGGTACCATATCTTTCACCGATTTACAAAACTTGGAGAAAAATCTCCTACACAATATAAAATAATATTACAACAACAACACATGACTACATGTCTGGATCCGACGTTCTTAGAAAGGTTGATCTTGAATCTTGGAGAACTCGGAAAACTTCCAATCTTTGGATCTTGAACCTTGGATCTTGAATCTTCAACCGACTTGGACTGGAGTAAAAAGAATCTAGAAGGAAGAACCGATCTGGGCGAAGATGTCGTAGAAGAAGTGTTAAAATTTTCTCAACGTGGTCAGCAAGGTAGCCCAAACGCCAAATTAATATCTTCGGCACTACCCAGTTCTCACGTTGAACCAGCGGAAACCAAGGAACAAAGGTTAATCCCATCAAACAATGGAAGCACAAGTAGATCTATTACACATTTACTTCTTTACAACACGAGGCATACATAGCGAGACATGATTTCGCTAGTATAACAGCTGTACACAGAAAGCACCAAAAACCAAGCCGGGCGGACAGCACCGGAGTCCGCCGAGACCGCCGAGGTCACCGAGGTCGCCGAGTCCGCTGAGATCGCCCGAACTAAGCTGCAATCCGCCGAATAGCCACGGAGTCCGCCGAAGCCGCGAGGTCGCGCGGACACACCGTTATTCGTCTCCTGCTGAAGCTGAAATGAGGAACACCCCCTACCCACCTGAAGCCGGCGGACAGGTTATTGAAGCTGGTAAAGTTGAAACAGAGTTGACAAGCCACAGAGCGACCACCTGCTGAATTCGCAGAGACCCCACAACTTCCAATTACTTGACCGAAGTCAAAGCCAAACTCCTGGCTCCTTGAAGCTATCCACGCGACCTACACACAGCAAACCGTCAGCCCTGAATCAATCCGCGTGGACAGACAAACTGAGACCGCAGCTTCTTGCCCAACCCAACTTACTGTTCACTCAAGTTACTGTAGATGTGCCAGGGGGGTCCTATTTATAGGCGAGGTGAGGATTGTGGTCACCGCCCTAGAGATAGCGACACCGCCCTAGCCCGCGCGAAAGCAAAACACCGTCCGCCGAGTCTGCAAGGACTTAGCCGGATACCAAGGAAAACTGCCAGGAGCAAGGAAACATTGGCGAACCCTCTCCAGTCCGCCAAAGCTATGCGGACAAGGCATCAGCCCGCAAAGCCTCCGACCACTGCAGGACAACAATCCCCCTTCAATGGCAGTCCGCACAACCCGAGGCAGTCGGCAAGACTCAAACCTCAATCCGCCACAAGTCCACGACAAAAGGTAGATAGCAATAGTCCGCCCGGTCGCAGCGGACTTGGCGGATACGGCGGACACCATGGTCTTGGCACAGAGTGTGACCAAGTCCAAAACCATCAAAGGCCAATGCGAGCATGGCAGACATAAACTCCCGTCCGACAAACACCCTAGCACAGACCGCCAGCAGTCCGCAAGCTACTCGCACACCTGCCCAACGCAGCAACCATCTCCCGGACTCCAAAACCAGTCCGCCAACGACCTCCATAGCAAAGCACCTGCTGTACCACCAGAGCTCGACAAGGCCTCGGCCAAGCTCTAAGCCCAGTCTGCAACAGCCCACACCGCGGACACGCAAGTCCGCAAGCTTCCCGCGGACATGAGCCAAACCGCCTATCAGCACAAGCTTGCACCACGGCCACTGAGCAATGCACCAGTCCGCAAGCCTCTATCCGCTCAGGCCGCTCCTTGGCTAAACCAACCAGCAAATGCCCTATCCGAAGATAACAGGCCGCATAGTCCGCGGACTCCATGCAAACAACCCACTCAGAAGATAGCCGGCTTTTCACTAGACCTTCCACCAGGCCGCACATCACAGTCCGCCCAGTCCGCCTAGTCCGCCAATGCTGTCCGCCCAGGCCGCCCGGCCTGTCCCGTCAACCACTTCCACTTCACAAATTTCAACACTCCCCCTTGAAGTGGGAAGTGGAGACCAAGCCCAGCAAGCTGCGCAAGCGCTCAAAGGGCCCCTTCGATAGTGCCTTCGTGAAGATGTCAGCAAGATTATCTTCACTCCGAACATGCCCGACCAGCAGAGATCCTTCCAACACCTTCTCCCTGATGAAATGGTGATCAATCTCTATATGCTTGGTCCTGGCGTGACACACTGGATTGTTAACTAGTTTGAGAGCACTCTCATTATCACCCCGGAGTAAAGTAGGCCCTTGCACTTCTTCATGAACATCCTCTATAAGCCTCCTCAACCAAACGGCTTCCCGATCAGCCAAGGCCGAAGCCTTATATTCCGCCTCCATGGTTGAAACCGACACCGAGTCCTGCTTCTTGCTACACCACGAGATACTAGCTGAACCGTAAGTGAACACATAACCTGAAGTGGACCTCCGATCATCCGAATCACCGCCATAGTCAGCATTCGTGTACCCAAGCAATGCAAACTCCGAGTCCCTTCCATAGAGGAGTCCCATGTCAGAAGTCACCTTGACATACTTCAGAATACCCTTCGCCGCCACTAGATGAGATTGCATTGGTTCAGCCATATACCGACTTACTCGGCCAACATCATAAGTAATGTCCGGCCTTGTAATCGTCAGGTAAATCAAGCTCCCAACAAGAGCCCTGAACACCAAGGGATCATGAAGAACCCTTCCCTCATCTCGCCGAAGCTTCAGCCTAGGTTACAGTGGAGTAGAGCACTTCTTCCCTTCGCCCATGCCGAACCGCTTCACAATGCGATCAACATATCCTTTCTGGCAAATGAGAACCCCACACTCCTTCCTCTCCACTTCCAGACCGAGAAAGTGATGCAACTCTCCCAAGTCTTTCATCTTGAAGCGTATAGCAAGATCTGCCCTGAGCCTTGCTACTTCCCCCTCCGAATTCCCTGTGATGATCATGTCATCCACATACAGCAGGACCAAAGACTTGTAGCTCCCCCTTCTTCTTAACGAACAAGCTTGAATCTGAGTTGGAAGCAAGGTATCCACAGAATTGCAAGTACTCTGCAATCTTCCCATACCACGCTCTAGGAGCTTACTTCAACCCATAGAGAGACCTCCTTAGTTTACAGACATAGTCCGGATGCTTTTCAGAGACAAAACCAAGCGGCTGATCCATGAAGATGTCCTTGTCAATCTCTCCGTAAAGAAAGGCATTCTTCACATCAAGTTGCCACAACCTCCATCCCTTGCTAGCAGCCAAGGCGATCACCACTCTTACTGAAGTCATCTTCGCAACTTGACTGAATGTCTCCTCATAGTCTTCTCCATACTGCTGTGAGAATCCTCTAGCGACCAGGAGAGCCTTGAACCTATCAATGCTCCCATCAGCCTTCTTCTTCAACTTGTACACCCACTTGCAAGTAACCGGAGTAATGCCATCAACCTTGGGCACAAGGTCCCAGGTTTCATTCTTCTTCAGTGCATCAATCTCTTCCTTCATGGCACCTTCCCACTCCTTAACTCTAGTGGCCTCGTTGAAGTTTGCAGGCTCTCACTCATCCAGAGGACCTGCAAAGAAGCAGGAGACAAAGCTCACTGCATTCCCATCACAGTACCGAGCCGGTGGCTTAACCACCCTCTTCGATCTCCAAAGGATCGGCTCCTTGCTCACTGCTTCCGTTGCATCTTCGGGCTCAACTCCTACCTGGGGCAAGCATTGAGCAATGCTCCCCCTGCTTCCTGAGCCAGAAGGCTCAGCCTCGGAGTTAGAAGCAACAGGAGCTACTAGTGAAACAACAAGCTCCTCTTCCAAGCCTTTAGCAGCCACCACCGGTGCTTCATCAACCTTGCTACTTCCGGTTAGCTCAACCGAGCCACCTCCATATGACGTCAGCTCGTCAAAGACAACGTCTCTTGACACCACGAACTTCTTCGTCACAGGGTGCATGCATTTCCATCCCTTCTTCCGCTCATCGTATCCAACAAAGACAAGCTTCCTTGCCTTCACATCCAGCTTAGTCCGTAAAGCATTCGGGACATGCACGTAGCAAGTTGAACCGAACACCCGAAGGTGTCCAACACTCGGCTTCTCCTATAGCAACAGCTCAATAGTAGTCTTCATGTTGATAGGGCTGAGTGGCATCCGGTTGATGACATAAGCAGCACAAGACATCCCCTCCGCCCAAAAGTACCTTGGGATATCTTTCGCATGAAGCCAGCATTTGCAGGTCTCCGTCATATGATGGATCTTCCGCTCCGCTACCCCATTTTGTTGTGGAGTGTGAGCACAAGTAAACTCTCGTTGGATCCCGTGCTTCCTGCAGAAGTTAGAAAACTGGGAGGAAACAAATTCACCCCCGTTATCAGTTCTAAGCTTCTTAATCCGCAAGCCAAGCCGGCCTTCTACCAACTCCTTAAACTCCACAAACAAACGGAAGGCTTCCGACTTCTCCTTTAAGAAGTACACCCAAGTATACCTTGAGTAGTCATCAACCAAGACAATCATGTATCTGCTTCCACCAAGGCTGGCAGTAACCGTCGGTCCCATCAAGTCGCCATGAATGCACTCCAATGGTTTCTTGCTCCTTATTTGTGATTTATCAAACGGAAGGCGATGTGCCTTACCGTATTGACATGCCCATCACTAAAGGAGGAAAACTTCGGCAACCCCTTCACCAGACTTCTACTCGCCATCGCCTTCAGCTTGTCCATGCCAACATGCCCCAGCCTCTCATGCCAGATAGAGGCGCTATCATTGGCCCTCATCCTATCAACATATGAATTGGTGGCAAGAACAAACAAGTTCTTCACCCTCCTCCCTACATGAGCAACATCAGCCTTCACCGCCGATACGTTGCGAAGGAACCTCATGTCTGTTGGCCCAAACAGAACGTGATACCCAGCATCCACCGCATTGGTCATCGAGAAGAGGTTTTTCTTCATGCCCGACACGTGATACACACTCCTTAACGCGAGTGGCCCCTGATCACTACCCAAAGACACGACCCCCTCTTTATCTACTGCATAAACAATATTATCAGCAGTGATAATAACTTCATTACCTGAGTAAGCCTGCATGGAGGTGAACTTCGACTTGTCTCCGGTGAGGTGATGACCACACCCGGAGTCCACGATCCACTGCCATTGAAGTCCTCAGTAGACAAGGCCCGGACACAAGTGCCCGTCATAAAAGATCCGCCCCATTCTGCTTTATCACTTCTCGAGCAAGTTTCCTCCTTTCCCGCAGCATGCCCAGGCTGCAGTTTGACCTTGCAGTCCCGCTTGAAGTGCCCTCACTGATGACACTGGTAGCACTTCAAGTTCTTCTTCCAGTACTTAGGAGCATTGCTCCTCTCCGGCTGATATGAAGTTGAAGTCTCCTTCTCACCAGCGACCTGCACCTTCTTCTTCTTCTTCTTCCATTCCCATCCTTTCTTCTTGCCTGAGAAGAGAGATTCGCTACCTTCCTGATTCAGGTTCACTCTAGCCATCTGCCTTGCCAAGCTCTCCTGCGATGCAAGCAGATTCTCCAGCTCCAGCAAAGGTGGCTGAGTAGCCCACCCTTGAACAGATGTTACAAAAGCCACATACTCCTTCCGCAAGCCGCGGATAATGTGCCTTTTCATCTTCGCCTCAGAGATAGGCTCATCAGGATCCAGTGCCGACAGCTCAGCACACAAGCTCTTCATCTTTAAGAAGTACTTCGAGATGGAAAGGTCTCCCTGAGTTGCCCTGGCCAACTCATTCTCTAGGAAATGAAGCCGCGCCACATTCTTCCTATTGAACAACTCATCAATGGTTGTCCAAATATCAGCAGCCGACTCACATCCAACGATGTGATCAAATAGTTCCGGAGACACGACCCTCTTCAGAATGAACTCCGCCTTAGCATTTGTTCTTCTCCAGAGCCTAACCTGCTCAGCAGTACCGAATGCAGCCGTGACTTCCTGTCTGTCGTCACCACCGACGAATTCCCACAGCTCCTCGCCAAGAAGATAACTCTTCATGCACGACTTCCACTTCTTGAAGTTAGTCGGCGTTAAGAGTTCAATGCCTAGACCTCTTGCAAAGCTCCCTTCCATTGCAACACCTGTTGGCAACCTTTCAGAAGCACCGAGCAACAACATAGGTTGATCACCACTCAATCACTGAGTAACAACACTGGTTGACTTCCGCTCACGCAACTGAACCTCCCTCTGATACCATATTAAAATTTTCTCAACATGGTCAGCAAGGTAGCCCAAACGCCAAATTAATATCTTCGGCACTACCCAGTTCTCACGTTGAACCAGCGGAAACCAAGGAACAAAGGTTAATCCCAACAAACAATGGAAGCATAAGCAGATCTATTACACATTCACTTCTTTACAACACGAGGCATACATAGCGAGACATGATTTCGCTAGTATAATAGCTGTAAACAGAAAGTACCAAAAACCAAGCCGGGTGGACAGCACCGGAGTCCGCCGAGACCACCGAGGTCGCCGAGGTCACCGAGTCCGCTGAGATCGCCCGAACAAAGTTGCAATCCGCCGAATAGCCACGGAGTCCGCCGAAGCCGCGAGGTCGTGCGGACACACCGTTATTCATCTCCTGCTGAACCTGAACTGAGGAACACCCCCTATCCACCTGAAGCCGGCATACAGGTTATTGAAGCTGGCAAAGTTGAAACAGAGTTAACAAGCCGCAGAGCGACCTTCTGCTGAATCTGCAGAGATCGCACAACTTCCAAGTACTTGACCGAAGTCTTAGCCAAACTCCTGGCTCCTTGAAGCTATCCGCGCGACCTGCACACAGCAAACCGTCAGCCCTGAATCAATCCGCGCGGACAGACAAACTGAGACCGCAGCTCCTTTCCCAACCCAACTTACTGTTCACTCAAGTTACTGTAGATGTGCCAGGTGGGTCCTATTTATAGGCGAGGTGAGGAGCGTGGTCACCGCCCTAGAGATAGCGACACCGCCCTAGCCCGCACGATAGCAAAACACCGTCCGCCGAGTCCGCAAGGACTTAGCCGGATACCAAGGAAAACCGCTAGAAGCAAGGCAACATTGGCGAACCCTCTCCAGTCCGCCAAAGCTATACGGACAAGGCATCAGCCCGCAAAGACTCCGACCACTGCAGGACAGCAATCCCCCTGCAATGGCAGTCCGCACAACCCGAGGCAGTAGGCAAGACTCAAACCTCAATCCGCCACAAGTCCACGACCAAAGGCAGATAGCAATAGTCCGCCCGGTCACATCGGACTTAGCGGATACGACAGACACTATGGTCTTGGCACAGAGTGTGACCAATTCCAAAACCATCAAAGGTTAATGCGAGCATGGCGGACATAAACTCCCGTCCGCCAAACACCCTAGCACAGACCGCCAGCAGTCCGTAAGCTACTCGCACACCTGCCCAACGCGGCAACCATCTCCCGGACTCCAAAACCAGTCCGCCAACGACCTCCACAGCAAAGCACCTGCTGTACCACCAGAGCTCGACAAGGCCTCAGCCAAGCTCTAAGCCTAGTCCGCAACAGCCCACACCGCGGACATGCCAGTCCGCAAGCTTCCCGCGAACATGAGCCAAACCGCCTATCAGCACAAGCTTGCACCACGGCCACTGAGCAATGCACCAGTCCGCAAGCCTCTATCCGCTCAGGCCTCTCCTTGGCTAAACCAATCAGCAAATGCCCTATCCGCAGATAACAGGCCGCATAGTCCGTGAACTCCATGCAAACAACCCGCTCAGAAGACAACTGGCTTTTCACTAGACCTTCCACTAGGCCGCACATCACAGTCTGCCTAGTCCGCCTAGTCCGCCAATACTGTCCGCCCAGGCCGCCCGGCCTATCCCGTCAACCACTTCCACTTCACAAATTTCAACATGAAGAGTATTGCTCGAAGTCGCAGCCGATTAGAAGTTTTTCGCGAAGGATGTATCGTGCGGCCTACAGAAATCTATTTCGGGAAGTTTTATTGTAGATCGAAATATGCAATTAGGTTTTTGATTCTTGTTGATTTCGAAATCATCTTAAGTGTTTATAGAGGGATTCAAAATCAAACTGTTATAAAAGATTTCCTAAAAAGAACCCTAGAAATACAGTGTGCATGGCCGACGAATTCCGAACTAGAGAAAAATCGGAAAAACGACAAGTATTTTTTGGCGATTTTCGTCGAGTATCAGTATGATACTCGCCGTAAGTGAATATGAAATTCGCCGAAAATGCCTTAAACGGAATAGTAGAAAAGTAGAAATAAGGCTCAACAAGCCCGACGAGTATCACCCAGGATACTCGTCAAATTCGGCGAGTATCGCATGGGATACTGGTCGAATTCGGCGAGTATCGCTAGGTATACTCGACGAATTCAGCGAGTATCACCAGTGATATTCGATGAATTTGCCTTGACGATTTTTCTACTTTTTTGCGAATTTTCCCAAAGTATATACGACGAATTCGACGGGTATCGGGAAGCATACACGAAAAATTTGGCGAGTACCAAGGGGATACTCGACGAATTCGACGTATATGACACACCATACTCGCCAAATTTTACGTAGGTCAAATTCTTCATTTGTGACTCCTGGTCTTTGGCCATCCTTGATCCATCTTCTGTACTTGGAAAAGAAGTACACCTCAATAGAAAGATTACACATTGTTGGAATCTTACTTGTGATTTGGGCTAGGTTCGCTATTAAGATTGATTAGATGACCCAACATGTATAGTCTAGGGTCATAGGTTATTTCCAGGGTCAAGGTCAGCAGCATATACATAGATTGTTAGTACCCTCCTTCAGAAGACTTTAGAGACAGAAGACTTCAGAGGAAAAGCAGTTAAAAAGAATGTAGAAAAGGGGTTTGATGATAGCTGAACTCAGCTCGACGATCGTCGATCTCAGATCGACGAAGTCAGAGTTCCTTATCTGAGTTGAGCTCGATGAAAGTCTAGCTGAGATCAAAAAACTGTGATCTCATATCAGATGTTTAGCTCAACGAAGGACTATCTCATTTCGACGAATTTGGAGCTCTGGTCGACGAAATCCTTGCTGAGTTCGACTAACTCCTTCCAGGTTCTATTCGACTAATCTTCTCTGGAGTTTCTCTGTTCGACTATAGCAGTTTGATTTCAAATTATATTATATTAAGAGAGTAATACTCTGATAATTAATGCTCAATATTCTCAAGAATATAGTCGTTACCTGGCAGCATTAATTATGGAATTTCATAGAGTTATTATTCTATCATATTTATTGGGACAATTAGGGAAATACATTCAAGACAAATTGAGTCATTCCAATTCAAAGAGTTTATACAGAGGATTTCATGGAAAGATTTTAAAAATATTCAGAGGTTTTGAAATCTGCCAGGAGATATATACTCCTTAAAAATTGCAGAGCATAGAACAAGAAAAATATATACAGAGAGATAAGGAATATAGAATATAGTTCTTCATCATCTGCTCCAGGCTTTCAAGAGACAACAAATCAAAATAAGTCTAAAAGCTTTCTGAAGAGAAACATCACTTTGAAGGTCTACACCCTGAAGCAAAGCTTCCACTCTTGATCAGATCCATACAACTCAGGGGGAGCTTTGACATCATCAACAATCCACTAGTCTTCTCAGATATTTGAGACAGAGAAGACAACATCATTTTCATCTTTCTTTCACTGTGTACAGGGTTATAACTGCCTTCAAAAGTTAACCTTTTATTTCACAAGTCACCTGCTCAAAAGACTTGGGTTTGGTTTTTGGGCACCTGATCAAAAGCTAAAAAGGTTGCCAGATCTCCCTTAGAAAAATTAATCTTCTGGTGACAGAGCACATGATCAAAAACCTGTGGTGGAAAGGCACCTGATCTAAAACCTGTACTGGATTCCTACCAGGGTGGTAAAAGAGTTGATGTACCCGGGTTTATTGGGGAACCACTATAAATTCCTTGTATCGTCTGGATTGTCTTTACTTGTTTTTATTTTGTGTGATGTGATTTTATTTCTCTTTATATATAAATATATCACCTATTTTAATCTACTATAAAAATTATCTAAGAGTTTTTAATACTCTATTCACCCCCCTCTAGAGTTAGTTCGATTTATCCCTCACTTTCAATTGATATCAGAGCGTCGGTTCTTTGGTTTCACAGGCTAACACCTGAACCAAAAGATCTTTGATAGATCTTATCTACTGTAGTTTGTCTTTTATATCATGGCACAAAATAAAGAGTATTCAGGCACCAGACCTCCAATGTGCAATCTTAATAAGTTTGCACTTCGGAAGACAGGAATTAGGCTTTACATGAATTCCATTGATGAAGATATATATAATTCCATTTTGACAGGTCCCCCACTACTAGTGGCAAATACAAGTACCAGTGTAGTGCCACCACCTGAGTGGACTGAAGCATAGGAGAAGGCCAAGATTGTTGATGCTAAAGCAACGAACATTCTTGCCCAAACCATGTCTGATGACATATTCCAAAAGGTTGCTGAATGTACTTCAGCAAAGGCCATTTAGGACTCCCTAAATGCTATGGTAGCCGGATCTGCTGATGAATGGAAATATAGGACATCACACTTGATCTCACAGTATGAGAATTTCAAGAAGGAAGAGTCAGAATCAGTTTCAGACATGTATAACAGACTCAGACTCATAATAAATGAGCTAAAAACTCTGGACAAGAACATCTCATTGATTGAGATTAATGACAAGATCCTTATGTGCTTCCCTAGCACATGAGACTTTAGGATCTAGCCAATCAAGGAAGTTAGAAGCCTAAATGAAATCTCTACTGAAACTTTGTTGGGAAAGCTCAAGTCTTATGAGCAGCTCATGAAGACTAGAGAAGCTGAGCAAAGGACTTCATCAACAGGAAGGAAAGAGCAAAGCATTGCTTTTAAAGCAACTGAAGAGGCTTCAGCCATTCTAGACAATGAAGATCTAATGAGTCTCTTGGCTAAGAGATTTTACAAGATGGCAAGGAAGGATTTCAAGAGAAGATCTTCCAGAAAAGAAGATAAGCCAAGGTATGACAAGACTCCAACTAAAGAAATAGTTTGATATGGATGTAGGAAACCTGAACACATATTACCAGAGTGTCAAGAAACTCAGAAGAAAGATAAAAGAAAGGAGAAAGACTCCACGAAATAGTCAAACAAGCCCTCCTCCAACAAATGCAAGAAGAAGGAAATAGGATTTGTTGCTGAGACTTGGAGTGAATTTGAGTAAGAATCTTCATCCAGCTCCAGTGAGGATGAAGAAGAAGTCAAGGCCAGAGAGGTTTGCTTGATGGGAATCAATGCATCTTGCAGCAACTCTGAAGCTGTTAATTCAAAAGCTGACAACTCAAAAGATGAATCTGTATTAGAAGAAGATCATGTAATTTCTTCTTTTGATTTTTCTTCAGATTAATTTAAATCTGAATTCAAACTATTATGCACTAATTTAATCAAATCTGAGAAGGAAATCAAACTTCTCAGAGAGAAATTAATTGAATATGATAATTTATTTTCTGAAAACATAAAGCTTAAAGAAGATTTAAAAACTGCTAATGATCAAATAATTCCTTAGAAAATAAATTAAAAGAGGCTAAGCTGTTTGAAGAATCCCTTAATGGGAGAAGTATCAAATTAATGGATATCACAAGCACAGTGAATGTCACGCTAAATGGCAAACTGGGCTTGGGAGCTTCATCTAGTCTGCCTCCATTATTACAGAAAAATATATTATCTACTCATATAAAGTTTGTTTCTGAAAAAGGAAAAAAAAGGTAGAAGATACTAATAAAGAAACAAAAGTTTTATATAAGACTAAACGAAAGAAAAAGAAAAATTTTAATAAAAATTATGTTCAACATGTTTCGTCGAACCAACCTCAATGAAATGAATATGGTCCGTCGAACTCAAATCAACAAACTATGAACACCGACTTTCAGTATAATTATTCATCTAACTGTGCTCGACGAACTCAATATGGTTCGTCGAACCATGATCGACGAACGTGGGGCACAAAAAATGAATACTTTCATTCCGTGAACGGAGTTCGACGAACTCATCCTTATTTGTCGAACGCAGATCGACGAACTTATTACAATTTATCGAACCCAGTTTCTTATAACAGAAACTTTAATTCTTTTCAAAACTTTAATCAAACTAAAACCTTTATTAATCCTTTTACTCATTGGATTATTCCTCATAGGAGATATCATCCACTAGGTTATAAGGAGCAACCTAAATTTTCTTATATCTCTAGTTATAAATATGAAAGAAATCAAGGACCCAAGGTTACCTGGGTCAAGAATAACTTATCATTTTTTTTTCTACAGGTAAAGAACTATCCTAACATAGAGGAACAGTGGTATCTGGATAGTGGCTGTTCAAAACACATGACATGAAGTAAAGATAACCTAACTGATTTGAAAGCAAAGCTTGGACCAAAAGTGATATTTGGAGACTCCAACTATGGACAGTCAGAAGGATATGGAAATGTCAAGGTTGGAGTAGTAACCTTCAGGAAGGTAGCCTATGTAAGTGGTCTCAAGCATAATCTAATATCCATAAGTTAATTATGTGATGAAGGTTATCATGTATCATTCAATCAGTCCTCTTGTATTATTATTTCTGTTAAAACAAAAGTGTTTTAACTGGAATTAGACAAGGAAACATATATGTAGTTAATTTCAAATCTGCTAATTTAGAAATTTGTTTATTTAACCAAATCATTAACACTAATGATTTATGGCATAAGAGAATAGGTAATGTAAACCTTGGGAATATTACTAAATTATCTAGGGACAATCTTGTTAGAGGACTGCCTTCTGGTTCTTACAAGAAGGAAGAAATCTGGAAGGTTTGTCAATTAAGCAAGCAAACTAAAAATAGTTTCAAATCCATTAATAAAAGTGATTCACCCAGGATTTTCTACTTGCTACATAAGGACCTCTTTGGACCTATAGCTATACAAAGTTTGGGAGGAAAGTCATACACTCTAGTTATTTTTGATGACTTCTCTAGATTCACTTGGGTGTTCTTTCTGAAAAACAAGTCTGATAACTTTAAAGTTCTTACAGACTTTTTTAAGAGCATCAAGATTGAGTACTCTACTCTGGTTCAATTGATCAAAAGTGATCATGACACCGAGTTTGAATCTCTTCTGATGCAAGAATTCTGTGAGATGGAGGGTATCAGACATTGTTTTTCTACTCCAATAAATCCTCAGCAAAATGAGGTAGCTGAAAGGAAAAATAGAACCCTTATTAAATATGCTGGGACATTGCCTGAAGATGCTTATTTGCCCCTATCCTTCTGGGCAGAGGCTGTAACCACAACAAATTATGTTCTTAATAGAAGTTTAATACATAAACTTAAGGGTAAGACTCCGTATGAATTATTTAAGGGGAAGCAACCTAAAGTAGATTTTTTTAAAGTATTTGGCTGTAAGTGTTATATTCATAATAATAAAAAGAAACACTTAAGGGAATTTGAAGCCAAAGCTGCAGAGGAAATTTTCCTTAGATATTACCAAGTCAGTAAGGCTTATAGGGTATTTAATAAATCAACATTAAAAATGGAAGAATCTGTACATGTATCCTTTGATGATGCTAACATGTTTTACAAGGAGAAGGATTTTTCTATCAGAGACACTATGCAGGTACCCTATCTGTGTGTGAAGTTGGATGATTTAAACCTTACCCAAGAGGTTACATTGCATCCTTCTTCATAGATTGATGAAGACAGTGAAGAAGAAATTATTGAAGCAGTTGAACCCACAACAACAAATACAATTCCACAAGAGGAATTAATTCCACAAGCTATTGATGAACCAACTCCACCTGCTGATCTTGTCACACCTAGAGATCATCCCATATCTCAAGTGATAGGAGACATATCAGCTGGTGTACAAACAAGGTATCCACTCAACCAAGATCTGATGCATGCTTGTTTCATTTCTCAAATTGAGCCTCAATTCATTAAAGATGCAGAACATGATCCCCACTGGATTATTGCTATACAAGAGGAACTCAATCAATTTGAGAGGTGTAGAGTTTGGGATTTAGTTCTAAGACCCAAAGACTACCCAGTCATTGGAACTAAATGGGTCTTCAGGAACTAATTGGATGCTCAATGATTAATTGTAAGGAACAAAGTAAGATTGGTAGCCCAAGGATATTCACAAGAAATATATTATGACCAGACTTTTGCTCCTGTTGCAAGATTAGAGGCTATCAGGATATTTCTTGTATATGCAACATTCAAGAAGTTCAAGGTATATCAAATGGATGTCAAAAGTGCATTTCTAAATGGAGAACTAAAAGAGGAAGTATATGTTGAACAACCACCAGGTTTTATCTCTTCAACTCATCCATCTTATGTTTTTAAGCTTCATAAAGCTCTCTATGGTCTAAAGCAAGCTCCAAGATCTTGGTGTGAGACCTTAGCTAGTTTTCTGTTAGAACATAAGTTCATTAGAGGCATTGTAGATGGGACTTTATTTTTTGGACATCATAAGTCAAAACATTTGCTAGTCCAAATATATATAGTGTAACGACTCCATTCGTTCATATAGCATACAAGCAGTCGTGCATGGGGGACACCGTGCAGAGATGCGACATTGGTCGAGGAAGCGACATTTGTTGAGGAAGTGACATTGGTCGAGGAAGCGACATTGGTGAAGGAATCGACATTAGTCGAGGAAGCTTTGGTCGAGGAGGCGATATTTGTTGTGTTGGTGACATTGGTCACGACGACATTTGTCGGGGGAGGCGACATTAGTCGTGGACGACAACATTGGTCGTGGGGGT
Organism: Platanthera guangdongensis; assembly: GCA_039583875.1. Lineage (NCBI taxonomy): Eukaryota > Viridiplantae > Streptophyta > Magnoliopsida > Asparagales > Orchidaceae > Platanthera > Platanthera guangdongensis. The sequence goes on from CM077147.1 coordinate 55,388,583, forward strand.
GACATTGGTTGTGGGGGTGACATTGGTCAAGGGAGGCGATATATGTCGTGTGAGCGAGATTGGTCATTGAGGAGAAATTTGTCGTGGGTGGTGACATTGATCGTGGATGGTGAAATTGGTTGTGGGTGAAAACAGTGGTCGTGGGTAGCAACATTGTCGTTGATGTGACATTAGTCATGGGCAGCGTCATTGATCAGAGGTGGCGACATTGGTCGTGGGGGCATGGACATTCGTTGGGGGCATGGACATTCGTTGGGGTCATGGACATTCGTTCGGGGCAAAGACATTTGTTAGGGGCAGAGATATTCTTTGAAGACAGCTACATTCTTTAGGGGCTATGACATTCATCGGGGACGACTGCATTCGTTGGGGACAGTGTCATTGGTCATGGCAGTGACATTGATCGAGGGCAGGTAGAGTTTTTCACCATGACCCCCATTAAGATCTCGTACATGAAATCAAATTAGGATATTGAGAGTAATTTTCCTTAAGTGTCCATACTTCATGTTTAAATTTGACAGCATTTTTCCTCCAAGATCCATATTGAGTCTCATTTCTGTAAACTTAATTCACATCTTAAGCATTATTGAAGGATAGCGACACCAGTCGGGGGCGGCGACGCCGATCGGTGGCAGCGACACCGGTCGGGGGCGACGACACCGGTCTGGGGCAGCGACACCGGTCGGGTATGGCGATACTAGTCGTGGGGGGCAACACTACTCTTGTGGGCGACATTGATCGTGGGGAGCGACATTGGTCCCGAGAGGGCGACATTGGTCGTGGGTGGAGATATTGGTCGTGGGCGGCGACATTGGTCGTGGGATGTGACATTGGTCGTGGGTAATGACTTTGTTCGTCGGCGGTAACATTGGTATAAATTATAACTTAAAGTCAAGAAAATGAGTTCTTAGTGGTATTAATTATATTCAAATATAATTAAATGTGGTATAAAAGATAAACACAATGTTTTCCTCATAAAAAGGGCTTAAAGTAAAGGTTGCATGAACATCATTACAATCAGAAATTTTATAGCCACACTAAAAAATGAGGTTCTTCTATAAGTCAAAAATATCCAGGACACTAACATCCAGTGACAGTTTAGATGCAACAAAGAAACAATATTTATTCATTCTTAAAACTCCAAACCAATAACAAAGAAGACGTTCAAAGTATATCCAGGACACTTACATCCAACACTCACATTCTTATTTAACTTTTGAGCATAATCACATAATTAATGTAGTAGCACCAAAAGAAAATATTTCAACATAAATGATAACGATGTGCAGGGAAAATCATTATATTATAATACGTCAATACTGGAGAAGTAGATGCTGGAGTATTTCACACAAAGCATATCCTCAAAGAGCTGGAGTATTTCACACAAAGCATATCCTAGGTAACATCCAACACCCACGTTCCGTCCAGTGAAATTACCTCAAGGAGCTGGAGTTTTAACAATACAAAGACTTAGATTTAAACAAAGAAATCTAATTATGAATTGGATCACACATATGTTCTAAGCTCACATTGAAATTTTATTTCATATGCTGAAAGAAGCCTATATTATAACACTTGGCATTGTAAATAAAAGTACTCATAAAATAAGATTTCTTGATATATGTACGAACATAAAGTTTTGAGTGCTTTTATTGGCTGAGTGCATAAAAATATGTATTGTACACATTGTGCAGCTATTTACATAATGCGAAAAGAACAAAATGAGTTGGAAAAGACCAAAGTGATAAGATGAGTTAAATTAGAATCAAACTACGATGGAGTTAAAATAGAATTAAAACTCATTTATGCAAGATTAGACCGGCCATCATGAACATTCCCAAAATAGAGGCTTCTTTCAAAAGTACAACTTTGCATTAAACAAAAGATCTATCATGCAAAAATGATCCTCTTCATGCCAAAATGATCCTCTTTGACCTGCCAAAATCGTAAGCAAATAATGGGAATATACTAGATAGTGAGGTAGAAGAGGATCATTTTGGATCCTTCTTAAGAGCTCTTAGGAAGCAGCATTTACACAGCAAGAATATATTCACTGTCAAAGTCATATTACCCACTAAAAAAACTAAACCCCTAAAAACATGGATTGATTGAAATTTCTAAATGCTAGAGCTTCGAACTAAACTATGAATTAAACTGAAACTGAAAACTAAACTAAATTCTAGAGCTTCAAACTAAACTGAAGCTGGAAACTAAACTAAAATAATTATATAAGTTTGTGTTAGCCAATCTCACTCTAATGACCCAATCCACGTCAAACTAAACTAAAACTTGCAGCATCAATTTAAAACCATCTCAACAGTTTACCAAAAATTTTAACTGAGTGCAGCAAAAGACTATTGAGCAAAACTTATCTAAAAAACTTAGGTTTTGAAGCAAAACTCAAATGTGGGTAGGGAGGTCACTGAGTTTTGCTGTTAAACGCAACATAAACTCAGATTTGCCACAAAAATATCATAGCCAAAAACTATTGAGCTAAGACCGAATAAATCTAATATTAGTACAACAATTTAGCAAAAATTTGTTGTGTTGAAGTCAGAATTACCTATTATTGAAAACATACTATGACGGCATGAGTTGAATTAAAAGCGCCAGACATGCTATTTGGATGATTGAAGTAAAAGGAAATCCTCCAAGCTTGATCTTAATATAAAATCAATGAAATGAGTAGAATGAAAATACGCTTCTTTTGACACTTTAATAAAATGAAAATGCCACTGCTAATCAAATTACCAAGCCTAATGAATCACATTTATGGAAATCAAATTAAAATCCAACTGTCAAATAAAAAAATCCTTTAGAGAGAGAACACACCTTCAATGAGAGTAGAAGTTGAGGCAGATAGCAGAAGTTGAGGGATACGCAGCTTTGGGCTTGGGAAGTTCTAGAGGATAAGAAAAGTAATGAATTAAAGTACCCAGAGATTACCATTCATATGGTAACACACCTTTATTTTCGGATGAGAAAATAAAGTACCCAGAAAAAGTTCAATGAGAACCCAAACTCAGAATTTAATTTTAACTAAACTGAACTCAGGATTTGAAGCAAAACTCAGCAAAACTTGCAAATTTTTGAACCAAAACTCAGCAAAACCTGGAATAAGCGTAGATGGAGTGTTGGATTTATAACCTAGAGTAATCGTAGATGGAGTGCTGGATTTGGCGTCCTGTAAACCTGTGGCCTCTTCGATGGTAACTTGTCACCTCTTGGATGGTGCAAGCAATGGATTGTTGGATTTGGATTTCAGAAGTTGTGACCTCTTCGATGGTTTAAGTAATGGTGGGCGATGCCCTAGAGAATGCTGTGAAAATGGGTGAGGAGTTCGAAGCAGTAGCAAGGGAGACGATGTCCTTCTCTTCGATGTTGTTGCTTTCGGCGGGGGATGTCTCGATGGGAATAATGCCTCTTTTGGTGGTTGGCAGTCGAGGAAGAGGAGACGTAGGAGGAGATGTGCAGCGAAGGAAGAGGAGACGTGGGTTACAATTGAGTAAGAGGAGACGTGCAGGAGGTCTGTGCAGGTGCCGAACGAATAAAGGGGCGCAGGGCAGGGGTCACGCTGGGCAGAGGATTGGGGCAAGCTGGATGGTGGAATGTTACCAAAAAACTTAAGAAAGAGGATTGAAAGAGAGATTTGTTGGGGTATATTGGGATTAAAACGTTACACCATGAGAAGATTTTGAGTTTGCTTATATAATAAAGATAATAGAATGTCCGGCCGGGGCCCCACACCATATGCCACAAAACAGGCGGGGAAGTTACAGGTTAATACCACAACATAATCACACCCTAACTTAAAGCATGCTAGCGGAAGATTTTAACAATAATATTGAACCCCAACCATGAATGTCCACGATATAAATAAACAAACACATATATATATATATATATAAACTCTCAAAGGAGTGTTCAGCAAATACAATATCATTTGGCCTTATGGCCTTACAGTTACTCTTTACAAGTGAATTCCAAACATCGGCACGCAGGTCGGCCATACATGAGCAAAACACAGTATTCTTTGCTTAGCCTTCAAGGGCTAGCAGAAGGGACTTCAGCACTTACGTGTCCCGCTCGGCTCTCCAGCACCTACACAAGGACAGCCCACCAAACAATGGTAAACAAGGCAACGGTCAGCATTCAGCTGACCAATTATAATGACCTTACCCCTTTCCCGGGGCAGTAGTATTCCTTCCCTACAGGCATAACAATTCATAGGTATATATATATATATATATATATATATATATATATATATATATATATATATATATATATATATATATATATATATATATATATCACACATTGTGCTCTCGCGCACAACAATCCATCATAACCGTCAACCACGCGGCCCGATGATCAATGCACTCAGGGAACATTCTTGGTGTACCGGCGAACCAGGGTCCCACCACCGTTATAGGTCTGAAACCTAACGGTAAAATTGAGCATTTAGTCTTTCTGGCAGGTAGGCCTAAGACTCTCATTATGCGCTCCAACTAACCGCACTTTCATGTCTTCAAGTCAGACGGACATAACGCAGGTACGGATCAACGACCCCCGTAGCTCAAGTCACCTTGTCATCACCAAATACCAACGTACTCGAGGCCAAATATAAGGCGCAGGTAAGTTTCACCTTTCCTGTTTGGCACGAGGCCTTTTCAAGAGCTCATCAAGTTCACAATAGCCATACTGTCCACCAAGGATGGGCTCTACAATAGCCACACTGTCCACCACGTACTGGCTTCACAAGAGCCACAAGGTCCACCACGGAATGGCTTCACAATAGCTACAATGTCCACCACAGATTGGTTTCACAATCAACCAGGGGAGTTCATGCTAGCGTCCTTTAGGATCGCTTAGCGGGTTCCGCAGAACTCACTTTCTGCACCCAACTCCGCCCAAACCCTACATCATCCTGCAGTGTAAGAAAACTGGTCTTTCCATAGCACATAACACAAGCATCACAAGGGTATTTTCCTGGACTACCACTCTAGTACTTCCTGCTACTGCCCTTCACAGGTTTAACCCATCGACTCCACAAACTACACGTTTATCCACGGAGTCTTCTCCGATGTACAAATGAAACATCACCAATTCAGACCAACCTGTTCATATGGGCTTCACATACCATGCCTATTCCGTACTACATATTTCTGGATCTATATGCATGACTAGTGGGGATTTCAAGAATCAACCCAAGGAAATCCCTTCGCAATCCACCCACTGGAGGGGGAAATCCATGCACATGCCAAAAAGAAGGACTTCACATGTCCAAGAAGGAAGATCGTTACCCTTGATGACCACTTTGGAGTCATGGAAATCTAGCCAGTTGGAAAGCACCGTAGCGGCCTTGCCTCCACAATTCTGGACTTGGATCTCGATTCGAAACTCTGCAGCTCTATTGGTGTTCGGATCCCTTTCTCCCCCTCCTTGCTCTCCCTTTTCTTTAGCTCTTTTATAAAGAAAATGGCCAATGGTAAATGAGACTTATCTTCTCAATTCCGGCCTTAAAGCAGCAGGGAGAAGCTTGGGCCATTAGATCCCAGAGGAAGGAAATGAACGGTTACAAAATTCCCTAAACCTGGCTATTTTTGGGCGGACACGTCCTGTGACACGCCCTTGTCACAGGACGTGTGCTCTGACATGGCTTCAGAAACGCACGTGTCCTGGCCGTATGCCCCACTCGAGATGTAACACCCCAAATCCCAGAATTTGCCAAAAATTGGGTGACATAGCCTGGGACATGGGCATGTCCCAGGGTGTGTCCTTCTCGTGTGAGCAGTCGATGAGTGGTTGACAAAATTCGGTCGACGATTCTCGAGTGCAGAGTACATGACCTGTGACACGGGCGTGTCAAAGGGCGTATCCTCGCAGTTCGATGAATTTCAGCTCGATGAAGTGGAGCTGGGGCGTGTCTAGTGCCGTGTATGGGCACACAGCCTGTGACACGGGCGTGTCACGGGCCGTGTCCCTCTCGGGTTGATCTCGATTTTGTGCAGCCTGAAGAACATGGCCACAAACACGGGCGTGGCTGAAGGCGTGTCAGGTGACACGGCCCATGACATGGGCATGTCACATGGGCGTGTCATTAGATTGGATAATTTAGTTGAGCACCTCTTGAGGCACACGGCCTGGGACACGGGCGTGTCACAGGCCGTGTCAGGAAAAAATATGATTTTGTGGCAAAATCGTGGCCATCCATTTCTTCAGCTGCGATCCAAGGGTTGAGGTGCCTCCCTGCTTCCTTAAGGCCGTGGATGAGAATGAAGTTCTCATTTTTATTTTGGACTTCATCTTTCTAAAAGCCTAGAAAGAGAAAGAGATGAAGGAGGAGGAAGAGGAAGAGGAGTTGGCCACCGGTGGTGCTGCGGAGTTCCGACAAGAGATCCAAGGCCAGCGTTGCGGAGGAAATGCCGTTGCAGTTCTTTCCAGCCAATTAGGAGCTCATGGCGCCGAAGCGGTCTTTGAGGATAATGACTTTTCTTCATAGCCATGTGAAGGCTTCCTTTTTGCCATATGCATAAGATTCCCCCACCATAGGGTGGATTGTTATGGGTGTCCCTTGGGTTGATTCATGGAATCCCCAATCATTTGGCATATAGATCCGGAAAAGTAGTAAGAAATAGGCATGCTGTATGAAGCCCATCTAGACAGGTTGGTCTGGATTGGTGATGTTGCATAGACACACTGGAGAAGACTCCGTGATAAATGTGTAGTTTAAGGAGTCGACGAGTTAGACCTGCGAAGGGTAGTAGCAGGAAGTACTGGAGTGGTAGTCCAGGAAAATACCCTTTTAATGGTTGTGCTTTTGGGTTATACCTGTGAAGGGGAGTAGCAGGAAGTACTGGATTGGTAATCCAGGAAATACCCTTGGTAATGCTTGATGTTCATGGGTGGTACCTGTGAAGGGGAGTAGCACGAAGTACTAGCGTGGTAAGTCAGGAAAAATACCCTTGACATTGTGATATTTGTGGGGTTATAACTGTGAAGGGGAGTAGCAGGAAGTACTGGTGTGCCCAGGAAAGACCCTCGGATGTTGTGATATGTAATGGGTGTGATGGTAAGTACTTGTGCGCCCAGGAAAAACACCCAGGCTTTATGCCAAATAGGAACGGTGAAACCGACCCATGCCTTTTATTTAGCTGCGAGTACGCTGTACTCGGTGATGGCAAGGCGATTTGAGCAACGAGGGGTAGATGATCCGACCTGCGTTATGTCTGTCCGACGTGAGACCTGAAAGTGCGGTCTATTGGAGCGTATAGCGAGAGTCTTAAGCTTGCGCGTCGTGATACAATGGGGGGCTATGGGGCAATCCCGGTTCACTAAGACTATAACCTCCGGCTGCACGCCATGGAGTAAATGCTCAATGTTTTACCATTAGGTTGCGACCTTGATACGGTGGTGGGAACATAGTTTGCCGTCACACTAAGAATGTGCCCTTAGTGCACGGATCGTCGGGCTGCGTGGCTGATGGTTGTGATGGCATGTATGTGCATGTGAGCACATTGTATGAAATATATATTTGCCTGTGAAATGTTATGCCTGCAGGGAAGGAATACCACCGCCCCGGAAAAAGGGGTGGGGTCGTTATAATTTGGTCAGTTGAATGCTGACCGTTGCCTGTTTGCCACCGTTGGGTGGGCTGTCCCTGTACAGGTGCTAGATAGCCAAGCGGGACACATAAAGGATGAAGTTCCTGCCATTACTGCTGCTACTGCTAGCCCTCGAAGGCTATATGAAAAATACTATGTTTGATTATACGTGGCCGGCCTGCGCGCCAATGTTTGATGTCACTGTTGTGTAAATCCCTGTAAGGCCAGAAGGCCAGTTGACTTTGTATTTGTTACGATTCCTGTTTATATAAATGTGGAGCTTTTATATGGTGGACATTAATGTGTGTGAGTTCAGCTTTGTGTTATGGGCTTCCGCTAGAATGCAATGAGTTAGGATGCGCAACTCTGGTATCACTACGTGACTTCCCCGCCTGTTTTATGGTTTATGTTGTGGGGCCCCGACCGGACCTTCTAGCATATACATGTGAATGGATGGAGTCATTACATTTTTGGTATCAGCTGTCTCAGTCTTTCCCTTTTGAATTCGTGGTCGAATTCTTTTGTGGGGTGACGAGCACATGTCTGTGCGAACCAAGTTAACACTAATGAACTCCGGAATGTCCACCTTAGGAATGCAAATACATGTGTTTTAGGAACCTGCGCGTTCCTATTTTTTTGTTTTGCTTGTGTGCGGTCGCTAATGTGAGTGTCTTGTTCACCTATTGGTGACGCAGAGTCGTGCGGGGCAATCGGAGCACCAACGTTCTGACGAAAGTACGACACCAGCTGAGGTGCCTACACCTCCGCCTTCTGCGAAAACTGTGTGATTTGTTGCTGAGGCTTTGTTTGCCATGATTCAAGCACAGTTGATTGGGCAGGCGCAAGGGCAGGCGCAGCCGGCACTGAGGCCAGAACAGGTTGCGGCGAGGCCAGGACCTGTAGCGGCTGTGGATCCTCGAGCAGCTGAGAAGCAGTAAAATCAGTTCGTGAGTTTCAACCCGCCTATGTTTACGGGCCTGGGATCCCCTACGCTGGCTGAGGACTGGTTGTCGCGCGTCAAGCAGATTATCACGGCGATTGGAAGGGAGGAACATCAGAAAGTCACCTTAGCCACCTTCTTGCTTGAAGGAGAGGCTCGTTTATGGTTGGATGAGATGGAACTACACCACTTAGTGGGTCGACCGTTAACACAAGTGTCGATGGAATAATTCTCCAAACTCTTCCTAGCAAAGCACCTCCCGGCGGTACAGTGTATTGTCATGGAGAACGAATTCTATAGGCTGACGCAAGGTGAAGGCAGTGTTGAAGCTTACCTGCATGGGTTTACACGCTTGGGGCAGTATGCTGGTTCTATTTTTGCTGATGAGCAAAGGAAGACTAATATGTTCTATAAAGGACTGCGGGACAAGTTGAGGTTCTTGCTTTCTAGTTCTGTGAACCAAGGCTTCCAAGCATTGGTCAACACTGCGTGCGCGCTGGAAAAGGATATGAAGAGGGTGCATGGGAAGCGGGCCTTGACTGTGACACAGCCGGAGTTCAAGGTGCCCAGACCTCAAAAATCATATTATAAGAAGGGATGGGGCAAGAAATCCAAGTCGGCTGGACAAGCTCCTTCTAGCGTTGCATCGGGAGCAACGTCGGGGGACACTTCAAAGCCGGAGACTCGTACATACTTTAATTGTGGACGGGTGGGACATATATCCCGTGAGTGTCAGATACCGCCAAAGAGTGAAAAGAAGGCGGAGTGTCGTATGCGGAGAAAGGAAATGCAGTCATGGAATCTTTTGCCACGCAGGCGCATCCCTGAGTCTACAATCTTGTCCTGCAGGAGGCCATTAAGCAGAGTGACGTCGTCACAAGTACGAGTTAGTTATTGCATTGTTTTGCTTATTGCATACTTGGTATTGCATATTTGTATGCGGCTTGTGTGTGTGACATGATTCTCACAGGATTTGTGATGATTCGGAACAAGCTGGCACGAGCACTGTTTGATACAGGCGCTTCACATTCTTTTCTGTCTAAAGAGTTCATAGCGCGACTTGGGATACCTAGTGGTGTGAAGACAGATAGCATCAGGGTGGTGTTGCCGAATGGTTGTTTGATGCTCGTGGATTGAGCTTGCGATGTGGCTGTCCAAATAGGAAGTCGAGATTTCTATTTGACTGCATCTATCTTGTTGATATCGGAATTCGATGTGATCTTTGGTATGGATTGGCTCGTGGAGCAGCATGCCTTGATTGATTGTAATGCCAAAGAGATCACGTTGGGCCAGAATACCGAGCAAGAGACTAAGTTCGCAGGGATGCAAGGACTGGGCGGGACATTGATGTCTGTAGTCCAAGTAGTCAAGGCTGTTTGGAAGGGCGCGGAGTGCTACTTCACGCTGATTCAGGCGATGGAGCCTAAGGCTGGTGTGAACGATGTTCCTGTCGTATCGGAATTTGCAGATGTATTTCCCAAGGATCTCCCTGGGCTACCACCCCAGCGAGAGATTGACTTCACGATCGAGTTGGTGCCCGGTGCGAAACCTGTGGCCCCCTCGCCATATTGCATTGTGCCAAAGGAAATGATGGAGTTCAAAGTCCAACTGCAGGAGTTGTTGGAGCAGGGTTATATTCGCCCAAGCATGTCATCTTGGAGCGCGCCTATTCTGTTTTTGAAAAAGAAAGACTGTGGTTTGCGGTTATGTATTGACTACCGTGAACTGAACAAGCTCACTGAGAAGAATAAGTATCCGATCCCACAGATTAATGAGTTGTTCGATAAGCTGGTGGGATCAACCGTCTACTCCAAGTTTGATTTGAAGTCTGGTTACTACCAAATGAGGATTCGGGAAGGTGACATTCCCAAAACCGCATTTGGAACACGTTACGGGCACTATGAGTTCACAGTAATGTCGTTTGGGCTATGCAATGCACCATCGCTGTTCATGGACTTGATGCACCGAACGTTCCGAGAGTACCTGGACCTGTTCATGATAGTATTCATTGATTATATTTTGGTCTACTCTTGATCTGAAACCGATCATGAAAACCACTTGCGGTTGGTGTTGCAGACGTTGAGGAAGAATCAGCTCTACACCAAGTTCTCGAAGTGCAAATTTTGGCTATCGTCGGTGGATTTTCTGGCCCATGTGGTAAGCGGAGAGGGCATAGTAGTGGATACGACAAAGATAAGGGCCATATAGGAGTGGCCAATGTTGTCTTCTGTGGCTGAAGTCAGTAGTTTCCTTGGAATAGTAGGCTACTATAGAAGATTTGTTGCAAACTTATCGCGGATCGCTTTTCCTTTAACCACACTAACAAGAAATGATCAGAAGTTTGTTTGGAGGCCGGTGTGCGCACGAGCTTTTGAAGAGCTGAAGTGTCGGTTGACCACGGCGCCTATGTTGACGTCGCCATGTGGTACTGATGGAATTGAAATATATAGTGAGATTGCTTGTGGTGATGCATTAGGAAGCGGCTTAGGCTGCGTTCTTCTGCAAAATGGGAAAGTGATTGCTTATGGCTCTTGCCAACTGAAGGTGCATGAGAGAAATTATCCCGTCCACGACTTATAGTTGGCGACGGTGATCTTTGCATTAAAATTATGGAGGCATTATTTGTATGGCGTGAAAGTGGAAATCTATACAGATCAGAAGAACCTAAAGTATTTGTTGGAGCAGAAGGACCTGAATATGCGACAGCAAAGGTGGTTGGAGTTCCTTGGGGACTACACCTTTGTGATTCATTATACGCCCGGAAAGGGAAATGTTGTCGCGGATGCCTTCAGTCGGAGAGCTCCGGTAAGGGCAAGCTGGTTACAGAGGCATGATGAACGTCTCATCCAGGAGTTGGAAGCATTAGAGATTGCTTGTGTTGACAAGAATGCGACAACCGATGCATGTTTGAACTGGACGGAGGTGCAGTATGAACTTGAGGATAGAGTTTGACGAGCAAAGGAGCTAGATGAGAGTCTCCAATGTTATGCCAAGGATGGGCCAGAGGGAAAATTCTCCTGGGATGACGGTCTATTGTGAAAAGAAGGTCGTTTGCGCATCCCGAGTTTGGGCAAATTGAGGGAAGATTTGATGTACGAAGCGCACTACACGAAGTACTCAATTCACCCTGGGAGCACAAAGATGTTCAGAGACATGAAAAAGCTGTTCTGGTGGCCAGGACTGAAGAAAGATATCGCTCATTATGTGGCCAAATGCCAGACTTGTGCTTTGGTGAAGGCAGAATGCCAGAAGCCTGGCGGTTTCTTAAGGTCGTTGCCGATTCCGGAATGGAAGTTCGACGATATTTCCATGAATTTCGTGCATGGGTTGCCGAGATCTCAGCGCAGAAATGATTCAATCTGGGTGATTGTCGACCGGCTGACGAAAGTGGCGCACTTCCTTCCGAATAAACGGGACGATTCTGTGGAAAGTTTGGCAAAGATGTATGTTGAACAAATTTTACGGCTACATTGTGTTCCTCGGAGCATCGTGAGCGATCGAGATGAGCGATTTACTTCGAGTGACTGGAGGATAATCCATCAGCTGTTGGGCACAAAATTGGCTTTCGGTACGACCTTTCATCCCCAAACAGGTGGCTAGACTGAGAGAACCAACAGAACGATGGAGGATATGCTTCGGATGTGCGCCCTGGACTTTGGAAAGAGATGGAAGATCATCTCTACATGGTGGAGTTTGCCTACAACAACATCTACCAAGCGAGCATCGGTATGGCACCGTTTGAAGCTCTGTATGGTCAGAAGTGCCGTGCTCCTTTAGTTTGGTTGGAAGCAGGCGAAGCCAGAGTGTATAAGCGTAATGAAGTCGAAGAAGCAAACTCGACAATACACACTATTCGGGAACGGTAATTGATAGCTCAGGATCGACAAGCGAAATACTACAATGCCAAGCACCGGTACGTGGAGTTCGCGGTAGGCGATTGGGTATACTTGAAGATCAAACCCTTCAAAGGCGTATCCAGGATTCGATGTCTGAAAAAGTTGAGTCCACGGTACCTTGGGCCGTTTGAAGTGCTGGAGCGAGTTGGAGAAGCTGCATATCGGCTAGCTCTTTCGGCAGACTTGAGTGGCTTACATGATGTGTTTCACATCTCGGTGCTGCTGATGAGTCCACTTTATATACCTATTTTCGGAGTCATCTGGGCTAGTTTTCACGCATTTGCACTTCACTTTTAGTTCATTATCATATATTTCATTCTGTCTTTATTTCCATAGGAAGTGCACATTTATGCCTGTGGTTGTGTATTTTGTTGTTTTTATAGTTTGTACTCCTTTTTTTGATTGTCTGGAATGTCTGCACAGATTAGTGGTTGGTTTTTCCTTTCGGTACAGGGGTCGTGTGTGTGTTCTGGGGTGGTTGTGAAACAGGAATACTGCGCACGATCATGGGATCTAATGCGCACGACCACTGGTCGTGCGCCCCCGATCGTGCGCACTACTCTTCGTTTTCCAGAATCAGCCTGGGGTACGCGCACGACCACTGGACATATTGCGCACGACCACCGGTCGTGCGCCACCGATCGTGTGCATTGATTCCTCATTTCTGGAGTCCTGTCTGGGTAATCGCACGAGCATTGGACTTAGTGCACACGACCACTGGTCGTGCGCCACTTCTCGTGCGCATTATCCCAGTTCTTCTTCCTGATATTCCATGCCAGTGCGCACGAGCACAGGACATAGCGCGCACGACCACTGGTCGTGCGCCTGTGATCGTGCGCATGGTTCAATTCTGCTTTTGTATAAATAGTGCAGGTCTAGCCCTAATCAGAAGATCCGCAGATCGCCCATTTCCTCCGCCGTTTTCGCCGTCCTCCTTCGTCTTCCACCCTAGGGAGGTGCTCCGGGTAAGCGTTCACCGCCAAATCCAAGCCGGAGCTTCCTCTTGGCCTCCTCCTTCATCTTTGAGCTTCAAGAAGAGCTTGACCTAGCTTTCTTCACCAAGATAGGAGAAGTTGTGCCATCCTCCACTGGATCGTGACACGAAGAAGACGGGCCATTGGAAGGTGGTGACATCCCTTCTCTACCCCGGACGCAGTTGCGGACCGAGCTTGGACGCGGATTGACAACCCGACGACTCCAACCGTGAATCCTCAGCAAGGCTTCGTATTCGGTCGATTTCGCACACTCTTTTCTTGTTTGGTTGCTGAATGTGTAGTTGAACTCTTGTATATGATGAAGAATGCTTAGTTTGTAAAACGTTTATATTCAATCATGTCTATGTGATTTTGTGTATTTTCGTTATTTACTTGAGGTGTGCCATAGTCCATCCACCATCCATCCACCCTTGCCGCACTAGCAATTGCTAGTGGCGTGCGTTGCGAAGAGGTGCTTACGACCCTCATTCCGCCATTCTCACCGCCTCATCCGCGAGCCTACTCTTCCATTCGCCTAGCGATTTGGTGCATAGCAGCCCGACTAGTCTTCCCTCCCGCCTGGCGAAGCATCGCATAGCGGCGTTGCATAGGAGTAGTTGTTAGTATTTTATTTTCTTTATCCGCAAATATCAAAGCCCCCATCGTTACCTCCGACCTAAGGACTTCAATCTCAAGTCCTCCTCGAAATTAACTCCACCTTACTGTGTTCCTTGTGAGATCGATACTTGGGAAAACCCCCACTTTATATTACTTGTGCGACCGGTTCACTGCCGTGATCTTTAGCATCAAGTTTTTGGCGCCGTTGCCGGGGAACACAGTCGTGTGAGTTTTTGGAGAGAGAGATAGGAGATAGAAGCCCTTTTCCATTTGTATATTTCATCTTTCTTCTTTGTTTTAGTTTTTAGCATTTGTGATTGTTTTTATTTGTTCCTATTCAAGTTTTATTTTTTTTCTGTAGCAGGCTGTCCTATTCTTTTATCTGTGGTGTGTAGTTAATTTTTGCTTAGAATATTTCTGTGGTGAATTCTTTCTTGTTGCACCATGTATTCTTATTTGAATATTCGTTGTCGATGGTGCGGGGATTATAGGCATGGTAGTGATGAGTGCCCCACTGAAGATTGGGAGCATAATTCTCGTGGTTCTGTGTATGGAGCACCGTCTTCTTATGGTACTTCATATACCCAACACAGGTCTTATGTTCACTCCTCTTCTACGCCTTCATCTTTTTCTTATTCCTCTCTGGTCCCACCTGTACCGAGGAGTAATGGAAAACGATGTTTGTGTTGTCGTAGCACCGACCACGTGTTGAAAGATTGCGCAGAATTTCAGCGCCAGTTGGAGGAGGATGATGAACCGGGTATTCGATTCATTCCATCCACCTCTCAATCGGCTGCCCCTTCTGATTCTGATGATATGTTCGCAGCACCACCTTGTCTATGGGGGACTACTGCGGATATACCCATCATACTTTCTGCTGATCGGTGTGACGACATTGTTGCACCGTCTCTACCTATGCACTCTTCCCCTCTTGTTGATTCACCCCCGGAGGAACCTACACATATTTTCTTTGATGCTGTTGTTCCTCCGCCTTCTTTGCAAGAATTATCTATCCCTATTTTTAGTGAGTCGGTTGATGATGTTCAGCCGGATTGTGATTCTGAGCCTGAGGATGTGTCCATGTTTGACGAGGATATTATTTTCATTAATGGACAATATTACGTCTTAGAACATGTGGACGCACCGAGGTGTGTTGATGAGGAGATCCTCTTTGTTGAGGAAGTTTCCACTTCCTTGATTGATGAGGAGGTCCAAACCACCACCGAGGACCTCGAGCTCGTGGATTCCCCTCGCCATGACTCATATGACGCCGTCGATGATCTATGCCGGGATCCTGCTGGGAGTGAGACCGGGATCACTCCCCCGATTATTTCTTTTAGTTATTCATCTCCTTTATTTCTTGATCCCCCTTCTTTATCTGAGCCTGGGCGGGTTGAGTCTCCGCAGGATCTTCAGGAGGACTTGGAGCTTTCAGCTCGAGTCATCGATGATAGCATCCTCTCTCGCGAGGAGGTTGATTCCTCCTCTATTGAGGAAGCTCCATTGATTGCTTTCTCCTCCTGCCTTCTTCCTGTAGTAGACGAAACCTTGCTAGGCAAGGATGTATTTTGTGGTGAGAAGAGTGAGGACCAGCGCTCCTTCTCTTCTTACTTCCTATTTCCTCTACCTGTGATGGGAAGGTATTACTATTTAGGTAGAGGGGTAACTGTTCTATCACCGTATCAGTACCCGTTATCGAAACGGATATTGGAACAGTTACCTGTGCATTTTTCTTTTCATAGGCCTATAAGCTAGAACTGTTTAGAATTTAATAAGTCGTGCTGGGATGACAATAACCCCAGTACTTATCTTCCATTTTCTCCATTTTATTTTTCATGTCTACTTAGTTTTAGTATTTCTTTGTAGTTTGTGTATTTTTGTTTTGTTTTTGCGGAGCTCACCCCTGCAGGTATTCTTGGAAAATCGCATTGGCGGGGTTCTGATTCTTCGTATGGCGGGCCTGCTTCTGGTTTCCACGGGCCTTCTGGTATGCTCACTGGCTGAGCATTGGGTAACCTCTTCCCTTAGCTCTTTATTATTTTAATTTCTATATCATCTGCTATATTGCTTAGTTTAAGTCTGGGGGAGAGCTAGTTTTGTTACCTTTTGCACGTGCACATTTCTTGTGCATACTAGAAGCTGTTATTATTTTATTATGCTTAGTTCATTGCATCACACACCACTGCACCCACATGAGCGCGTGCTTAGCTTTTTGCGTGCCGCGAGTTAAACTCATTTCTTTGTTAGATTTGGGAAAATTATGGTGCTGACATAGGATTGTGAGACGGAGTAAAATGTTGGCCTTATTGTGTTTCTAGTCAACTGCTCTCGTCTCGTGTAGAAATTGGAGTAGATTTAATTTTTCTGCATGCTTTTAGTTTTATATTTTTCTAATTGCGTAAATACTTTTTATTCTACTCAAAAGTTGGTGAATCCGGTGTGAATCCGACGGTAGCTTAGGGATGTGTGTAGACGGTCGTTAGTTTTGTATTGCTCGAGTCGGGAGGAGGGATAGTCTTTCTCGTTCGCTAAGAACTTGCCCCAAGCTATTCTTGAAGCATGGGTATAGGTTAGTCATGCATGAGTGTGATGTAGGCCATCATTTTGGCCCGGTTGAGCTTTGTACCATTCCTAACGTCTTATCCTCGCTAGCCCCGTTGTGCCTACCCCTCCTTTTGATTCAGCTCCACCATGATTTCACCAAAGCCTCATAGCCAATCCTAGTCGCACACCCAAGTTGAGCTTTAGTGTTGACATTTTAATGTTGGGATGTGATGTGGTGATTTTACTTGTGATTATGTGGATGTGCTCCAATATTATATTTGCTGAGTTATGAAAATAAAATGAAGAAAAAGAAAAAGAAAAAAAAATTTGTAAAGAAAAAGAAAAAGAAAAAAAATGAAAAGGAAAAGTAAAATTGAAAATCATTTTGGAAATGTGATTATATTTGGAGTAGGCGGTGCACACACCCATATGTTCAAAGTTTAGTTTGGGGGTGTGGTATACCCGCATATATTTTGGTTAGCTGATGGATTCCCTTCATACTAGCTCCTTTGGGTTAGGTGCATAGCCTTCTTGTATATCTTTGTTTACCTCACCGAAACCCAAGCCCCATCTCTTCACCTAAAGTCCTACTGATTCGTGTGTGAACCAAACTAGTGCCGTGGAGAGAATGCGAAAAGGCAAACATATGGTCACCGACATTGGTGGATTCCTTTGGAGGTTATCCTGAGCCCTGATCTTTGGCAATGCTCGCCTAGCGATTAGTCTACTTTCTCCCTACGCGTGACCGAATGATTCACCGTGATTCCATTTTTGAGTAATAATAAAATTTTGATACGCATTGTGAAAAATATAAACTATTTTGTATACTTAGAAATTTCTTCTATTATATTTTTACGCACGCGAGCATGCGACTTCGCATGGTACTCCGTATCGCAATTTCTTTGTTAAATAGTATTTTTCCCTATCTGCTTACATTTTGTTTGCTCGGGACGCGCAAACAGTTAAGTCTGGGGGTGTGATGAATCCACTTTATATACCTATTTTCGGACTCATCTGGGCTAGTTTTCACGCATTTGCACTTCACTTTTAGTTCATTATCATATATTTCATTATGTCTTTATTTCCATAGGAAGTGCACATTTATGCCTGTGGTTGTGTATTTTGTTGTTTTTATAGTTTGTACTCCTTTTTTTGATTGTCTGGAATGTTTGCACAGATTAGTGGTTGGTTTTTCCTTTCGGTACAGGGGTCGTGTGCGTGTTCCGGGGTGGTTGTGAAACAGGAATACTGCGCACGATCATGGGATCTAATGCGCACGACCACTGGTCGTGCGCCCCCGATCGTGCGCACTACTCTTCGTTTTCCAGAATCAGCCTGGGATACGCGCACGACCACTGGACATATTGCGCACGACCACCGGTCGTGCTCCACCGATCGTGTGCATTGATTCCTCATTTCTGGAGTACTGTCTGGGTAATCGCACGAGCATTGGACTTAGTGCGCACGACCACTGGTCGTGCGCCACTTCTCGTGCGCATTATCCTAGTTCTTCTTCCTGGTATTCCATGGCAGTGCACACGAGCACAAGACATAGCGCGCACGACCACTGGTCGTGCGCCTGTGATCGTGCGCATTGTTCAATTCTGCTTTTGTATAAATAGTGCAGGTCTCGCCCTAATCAGAAGATCCGCAGATCGCCCATTTCCTCCGCCGTTTTCACCGTCCTCCTTCGTCTTCCACCCTAGGGAGGTGCTCCGGGTAAGCGTTCACCGCCAAATTCAAGCCGGAGCTTCCTCTTGGCCTCCTCCTTCATCTTTGAGCTTCAAGAAGAGCTTGACCTAGCTTTCTTCACCAAGCTAGGAGAAGTTGTGCCATCCTCCATCGGATCATGACACGAAGAAGACGGGCCATTGGAAGGTGGTGACAGCCCTTCTCTACCCCGGACGCAGTTGCGGACCGAGCTTGGACGCGGATTGACAACCCGACGACTCCAACCGTGAATCCTCAGCAAGGCTTCGTATTCGGTCGATTTCGCACACTCTTTTCTTGTTTGGTTGTTGAATGTGTAGTTGAACTCTTGTATATGATGAAGAATGCTTAGTTTGTAAAACGTTTATATTCAATCATGTCTATGTGATTTTGTGTATTTTCGTTATTTACTTGAGGTGTGCCATAGTCCATCCACCATCCATCCACCCTTGCCGCACTAGCAATTGCTAGTGGCGTGCATTGCGAAGAGGTGCTTACGACCCTCATTCCGCCATTCTCACCGCCTCATCCGCGAGCCTACTCTTCCATCCGCCTAGCGATTCGGTGCATAGCAGCCCGACTAGTCTTCCCTCCCGCCTGGCGAAGCATCGCATAGCGGCGTTGCATAGGAGTAGTTGTTAGTATTTTATTTTCTTTATCCCCAAATATCAAAGCCCCCATCGTTACCTCCGACCTAAGGACTTCAATCTCAAGTCCTCCTCGAAATTAACTCCACCTTACTGTGTTACTTGTGAGATCGATACTTGGGAAAACCCCCACTTTATATTACTTGTGCGACTGGTTCACTACCGTGATCTTTAGCATCAGCTGCGTAAAGCCGTGAAGGATCCAGCTCAAGTAATCGAGATTGATCGTGTGCTGGTGGAGTATGGGCTAACGACGAAGTTTTGGCCCATTCGAATCCAGGATCGTGCCGATAAACAGTTGCGGAATAAGACGATCGGGATGGTCAAAGTCCGGTGGGTCAATTGCGGCTGTGAAGAACTCACATGGGAGCGAGAGCAGACCATGCGAACTGAGTTTCCCGAGCTCTTTGTGTAACTATTATGCAGTGTATATCGAGTTATAATGAATGTTTGTGAAATTAAATCCTCCTATTTGAGTTCCTTACATTCTGCAAATTTCGGGGACGAAATTTTTGTAAGCTGGGGAGGGTTCTAACATCCCAAAGCCCAGAATTTGCCAAATATTGGTTGACATGGCCTGGGACACGGGCGTGTCCCAGGGCGTGTCCTTCTCGGGTGAGCAGTCTACAAGTGGTCGACAAAATTCGGTCGACGATTGTCGAGTGCAGAGTATACGACCTGTGACACGGGCGTGTCACAGGGCGTGTCCTCGTGGTTCGATGAATTTCAGCTCGACGAAGTTGAGCTGGGGCGTGTTTAGTGTCGTATATGGGCACACGGCCGGTGACACGGGCGTGTTACGGGCCGTGTCCCTCTCGGGTTGATCTCGATTTAGTGCAGCCTGAAGAATACGGCCATAGTCACGGGCGTGTCTGAAGGTGTGTCAGGTGACATGGCCCGTGACATGGGCGTGTCACATGGGCTTGTCACTGGACTGGATAAGTCGGTTGAGCACCGCTTGAGGCACATGGCCTGGGACACAGGCGTGTCACAGGCCGTGTCAGAAAAAAATATGATTTTGTGGCAAAATTGTGGCCATCCATTTCTTCAGCTGTGATCCAAGGGCTGAGGTGCGTCCCTGCTTCCTTATGGTCGTGGATGAGAAGGAAGTTCTCATTTTCATTTTGGCCTTCATCTTTCTAAAAGCCTAGAAAGAGAAATAGAGGAAGGAGGAGGAAGAGGAGTTGGCCACCGGTGGTGCTGCGGAGTTCCGACGAGAGATCCGAGGCCAGCGTTGCGGAGGAAAAGCCGTTGTGGTTCTTTCCAGCTAGTTAGGAGCTCATGGCGCCGAAGCGGTCTTCGAGGGTAACGACCTTTCTTCCTAGCCATGTGAAGGCTTCCTTTTTGGCATGTGCATAAGATTCCCCCACCAGAGGGTGGATTGTTATGGGAGTCCCTTGGGTTAATTTATGGAATCCCCAATCATTTGGCATAGAGTTCCGGAAAAGGAGTATGGAATAGGCATGCTGTGTGAATTCCATCTGGACATGTTGGTCTGTATTGGTGATGTTTCATATACGCACCGAAGAAGACTTCGTGATAAATGTGTAGTTTAAGGAGTCAAGGGGTTAGACCTGCGAAGGACAGTAGAAGGAAGTACTCTAGTGGTAGTCCAGGAAAATACCCTTGTGATGCTTGTGCTATTGGGTTATAACTACGAAGGAGAGTAGCAGGAAGTACTGGATTGGTAATCCAGGAAATACCCTTGGTAATGCTTGATGTTCATGGGTGGTACCTGTGAAGGGGAGTAGCAGGAAGTACTAGCGTGGTAAGTCAGGAAAAAGACCCTTGACATTGTGATATTTTGCGGGGTTATACCTGTGAAGGGGAGTAGCAGGAAGTACTGGTGTGCCCAGGAAATACCCTCGGATGTTGTGATATGTAATGGGTGTGATGGTAATTACTGGTTTGCCCAGGAAAAACACCCAGGCTTTATGCCAAACAGGAATGGTGAAACCTACCCGCACCTTTGATTTAGCCGCGAGTACGCCGTACTCGATGATGGTAAGGCGATTTGAGCAACGAGGGGGTGGATGATCCGACCTGCGTTATGTTCGTCCGACATGAGACCTGAAAGTGCGGTCTGTTTGAGCGCATAGCGAGAGTCTTAGGCCTGCATGCCGTGATACAATGGGGGGCTACGTGCCAATACTTGTTCACTAAGAATATAATCTCCGGCTGCATGCCAAGATTAAATGCTCAATGTTTTACCGTTGGGTTGCGACCCTGATACGGTGCTGGACCCTGGTTCGCCGGTACACCAATAATGTGCCCTGAGTGCACGGATCGTCGGGCCGTATGGCTGACGGTTGTGATGGCATGTATGTGCGTGTGAGTACATTGTATGAAATATATGTTTGCCTGTGAAATGCTATGCCTGCAGGGAAGGAATACCACCGCCCCGGGAAAAGGGGTGGGGTCGTTATAATTTGGTCAGCTTAATGCTGACTGTTGCCTGTTTGCCACCGTTGGGTGGGCTGTCCCTGTACAGGTGCTGGAGAGCCAAGCGGGACACATAAAGGATGAAGTTTCTACTGTTGTTACTGCTACTGCTTGCCCTCGAATGCTATATGAAAATACTATGTTTGATTATATATGGCCGGCCTACGCGCCAATGTTTGAGGCCACTGTCGTGTAAATCCCTGTAAGGCCATAAGGCCAGTTGACTTTGTATTTTCTATGATTCCTGTTTATATAAATGTGGAGCTTTTATATGGTGGACATTCATGTCTATGAGTTCATCTTTGTGTTATGGGCTTCCGCTAGAATACAATGAGTTAGGATGCGCAACTCTGGTATCACTACGTGACTTCCCCGCCTGTTTTATGGTATATGCTACGGGGCTCCGGCCGGACCTTCTAGTATATAGCTGTGAACAGATGGAGTCATTACATAAGACACACTCGATACCCACTCGAGAGACCCACTCGAGTGCACAGAACAGGACACGACCATGTGACACGCCCGTGTCACAGGCCGTGTGCCCTCTCGAGAATTCTTCGAGCGCATCTACTTGAGTGGAGTTTGAAAGTGCAAGTTAGATCTGATATACTCTAGAGGGGGGGGGGGGTGAATAGAGTATAATGCTTGCTAAAAACTTTTTACAATAGTTGTTGTATTCCTAAGTGAACAGGGAAGCAAATAACATAAAGTAAATCTAAACACAGAACAATCACAGATCAATCACAAAGCACAACCAAAAAACAAGAGAAAAACAAGCAACCAGAAGACACAAGGAGCTATAGTGGTTCCCCAACAAATCTGGGTACATCCACTGTTCTACCACCCTAGATAGGAATCCACTGCAGGATGAGTTGATCAGGTGTCCTGGACACCAATGAGCTTTTGATACGGTGCTCAAAAACCAAATCAGATTTTTTGATCAGGTGTCTTGCCACCACTGAGTTTTGATAAGGTCTTAGAAACCAATCACAAACTTTTGAAGGGAGTTTGAAAAACCCTTTACAGCACAAAGAGAGAGAGAAAGGGTTGAGATGATCTTCTCTGTCAACAGTCAAAGAGAAGATAGTGGATGTTGTCAAAGCTCCCCCTGAGATCTTGAGTTGTTCAGGAAGTGAAGCTTTGTAGTAGGGTGATAGGCCTTCAGATGATTTGATCTCCAACAAAAGATGATTTCAGCAACAGCTGAAATGTGAGGTGTCTGGAGTCTTGAATGATGATGACCTTTGAACACTTGAATCAAGAGAGATCTGAAAATTTCAGTTAGTTGATCTCCTTTTGTGATGTGTGTTCTTGTATGAATTTTTGAGACTGAGAATATCTGTAACTCTCTTTCTTTCTCTTGTGTAATTGTTGTTGTAAGAGTTGTAATTCTTGTTGTTGCAGAGAATTGTTGTTGCAGAGAATTATTGTTGCAGAGAATTGTTGTTGCAGAGAATTATTGTTACAGAAGTTGTTGTTGTTGAAGAAGAATAATTCTTTTATTCCTTTGATCTGAATAGAAATGATCCTCTATCCAAGATAGTCGTTAGCCTGTCATAAATGACTTCCTTAACTGCATTTGTCTTCTGGAGGAAAGTCCAATAAAAACATTCCTTGAAAATTTCTTGAAACTTGTTGTAGATTAATTAAAAACGGCTACATGATCTCTAACATAAATGCTGAGAATAATTCCACAACTGTCTGAATTTGAATCTTAAAAAAACGTCTAACTCTTCAGAAAAACGTCGAACTGAGCTCAGAGACTGAACTTAGATAGAAACAGAGATCGTCGATCTGAGCTCAACTATCGTCGAACTGAGCTCAGAGATAGAGAATCAAACTGGAGTCAAGAACGTCGATCTGAGCTTGAAGATCATCGAATGGAGTTCGACGACTCATTGAATTTGAGCTCAGAGATCGTCGAATGGAGTTCGATGATTTGTCGAAGTGAGCTCAGCGATCGTCGAATGGAGTTCGACGATTCGTCGTCCTGAGCTTGACGAAATGACTTGGTCTCCAAAACTGAAAAACCTGGTCTTGAGGGCAGCTTCCAAACCTAACTACTAACCCTTAGACTCAATTCTAATTGACCTTTAGATCTATACAATGAGGTCACGACAGGTTTCCTAAGAGACATAGTGATCCTTGCCCAAATCAGTAATAGGATGTTCCAACAATCTCCCCCTATTTGGGTTAGGATTACTATTTACAGATATTGGAAAAATAAAAACATAAAATGCAGAAATGCAACAAACCAAACATTGCAGAATCACAGACATTATCTCAGATAGTTCAGAAAACAAAATATACTGTCACCTTACAGAATCATTCTTTTTCTTTGCTCTTTATAAGTACTATTTCTCTGTTGAGATTAAGAGCTTTCTTCTTAGATCTTCTATCTTCAGCTGCACCTAGAGAGGTTTGTTGCTTTGGCCTGGGCACTACAGCTTCTGGATGCAGCTTCATGTAGCTTTTTGAATCAAAGAATTTGCTGGATGAGTATCTTTCAAGTTCCTTCTTTCTTTGATCTGATAAGGTAGTTACACTGGATGTGTCTTTTCCTTGTTCTCTAGCTTTCTTGATCTGATCTAAAGCAGCCAATTCTTTCATCCTAGCTGTCCATGAGGTGGGATTATTTTCAGGATCCTCAAATGGAACAGGAGGCTCATTTCTATTTGAAGGATTTTCAGGAGGAGCTCTGGAAGAGACTAAATCTTTCAGCTTATAAGGAAAGGGACCAGAAGTAGTATCAGTGGAACCTTGTCCTTCCCTTTGGTAAGGATGTTGCCTGGAATATCCTTTAGAATAAACTTGGAATTCTCTTTGATTTCCTCTGTAATTTCCTCTTCTTGACTGGTAGCCTCTAGATTGAATTCCTCTGTATTGTGATCTTCCTTGAGGTTGATAAGAGGTTTGGCTTCTGGCAGAAGGTTGAAATGTTGAACTTCCACTTGCACTTGCATCAGGTGAAGGAGGAGGAGGAGGATTGAAATGTGAAGATCCTTTGTCATACTTTCTCTTCTTCTTCATAGCTTTCAATTGATTTCTGGAGTACTGCATCCAGGGTTCTGTGATAGGGCAACTATGCAGTATATAGTATGGAATTTCATTTGTGTCTTTCACTTTTGCTGGGGGAACTCTCTTCATTGCTTTGCTTCTGGCCTTTCTTTTCCTTGCAATTGTTGCAGAGGAATCATCTGAATCAGTCCTAAACTGATCACTATCTGAGCTTTGATTATCATATAATGCATCAATCCTTTTGAGATAATCTTTTTGTTGTTGTGACTGAGCAGGAGAGACAGCAGAAACAACAATAGTAGTAGCAACAACAGCAGGAAGAGGGGTGGAAGCAATACTGGCAGAAGAGATTACATCAGCATATTCAGATACAAAACTTTCAGAAACAACACTTTCAGAAACAGAAGGTACAACAGCAGTAGTATCAGATGAAACTGGAAAAATAACTACATAAGGAGTAACAACAGCAGTAACTGCAGGCTCAAGATCAAATGCCTCTGTCATATGCATATCTTCAAATACTAAAACAACAGTAATAGAACTAATAGAAATATCAATATTAGCAGTAGGAGCAGCATCAGTAAGAACAACAGAAACATAAGGAGCAACAGTATATAGGGAATTTACAAAAGAATTTATTAAATTGGTGTCACAGCTTAAAATAGGCACAATGGCCTTAGAGAGATCTTCAGATTGCTGGTCTTCAGTGTGCTGGACTAGAAGACAGTTGAAATAAGCAGAATCAAAAACTGATAACAGTGACCTGAGGTCCACTGTGATAACTGCAACTGGAGGTACTGGAGCTTGAGCTTGGACTGAAGATACAGCAGCAGGCAATCTTTTAGCTTCATAAGGCATCTGTTAGCTTCATAAGGCATCTCCCCCTGCCTAGATTCAGTGACAATTGGATCAAGGCACCCAGAAGAAGGGATTTCCTGAGAAGGAAGAAGAGAGGAGAGCCTGATAGACAGTTCTTGAACTATTTTTATAAGTGGAGCCAAAGAGGTCTCCATCAAGAGTGATAGCCTTGGAGCTATCAGCTCATAGAGCCTGTCTGCAAGAGCTGGAAGATCTACATGCTCAAGAGGGACTTGAGTAGAGGTAGGAATTGAAGGTGGGGCAGCAGGAGATGTTGGTGGAGAACTTGTGGATGGTGGAAATGAAGGTTGAGAGATGGGAATTGTGGAAATGGAAGATAGTGGAATGGAAATAGATGGTGTGAAGGATGGTTGTGCAATGATATCCTGAAGTAGTTGTTGATAAGAGGTGGATGAAGATGGTGGCTCAGGGGGGGATGAAGGAGAGTCATCCATATAGGAATCATCTAGAAGAGTGAAAAATGGAATGTGAGAGGATGAATCAAATCTAGGTGTGGGTATTGATGTAGAGGATGGAAGATTTCTTCTGTGAGAGGTGGAGTTGGAGAAGGAATGGAAGTTGGAGATGGGGTGGAAATAGTGATGGTGGAGGTGACTGTTGTCGATAAAACAAGAAGTGGAGGAGGAGGAGAAGAAGCAGGCAAGTCTTCTGCAGGGGCAGAAACTTGAGGGGAAGAGACTGAAACAGTCCTTGTGCCTGAAGTAGAAATGGCAGAAGGCCTGCTGGGCTTGATAATCTGCCTGTCCCATATTCCAAATAGGGCACAGGTGAGCCTCTTGGAGGCATTGATGTGCATCCCATTTGAAACAAGCAGTGCATGGCATCTGTTCTGAAGAAACAACCCTAATATCCTTCCAAAATTAACAAAATTCTTGTTAATCTTCTTCTTAATCAAGTCAAAGAAAACTTCTCCCCAATTCAGTTGTTTCTTGTCCACTAGGGCACCCATCAAGTAGAGCTGATACCTTGATATGGTATCATGGGCTGAGTGTTTGGCCAACAATACCTTTCCAACAACATCAGCTAGAAATCTGTACTCAACAGATAGATTTTTCTTAAGCAATTTGCTAGGGTTTGCATCTGAGTGACCCATCCTTTCAAGCATATTAGAATACTCTTCTCCAAAAAGTTCAGCAGAGTCTTCTCCAGATTTCAATTCAAAAACCTCTGTCAAGGCAGCAGGTGTTAGGGATACCTGGGTTCCTGAGATTGTTCCAACCACTGTATTCTGATCCTGATTGTGGGCAGTATACACCCATTCCTTGATCTCATCTGCAGCTAATTTGATCCTGGTAGTCATTATGGTAACTAGCTTTTGTTCCTTGAAAAGTTCCAGAATATCTTTTAAAATTTGATCACTGTTATTGAAAGAGTCCATGTCGATATCAAAACCTGCATCAAATTTCATTGCGGCCAAGATAGCGACTGAGACTGCCATTGATCCCTGGGGGTTGTCTGACATAGACTTCTTCTTTGATATCTCCATTGAGAAAAGCACTCTTTACATCCATTTGGTATACTTTGAAACCTTTGTGTACTGCATATGCTAAGAAGATTCTTATGGCCTCTATCCTTGCAACTGGTGCAAAGGTCTGGTCATAATCTATCCCTTCTTCTTGAGAGTACCCTTGAGCAACTAGCCTTGCCTTGTTCCTTACAATGACTCCTTGATCATCCAACTTATTTCTGAACACCCACTTTGTTCCAACAATGGAGTGATCCTTAGGCCTTGGTACTAGTTCCCAAACTTTGTTCCTTTCAAATTGATGCAGCTCTTCTTGCATTGCAATGATCCAGTGGGGATCTTGCTCTGCATCTTGAATGGATTGAGGTTCAATTTGAGAAAG
Organism: Platanthera guangdongensis; assembly: GCA_039583875.1. NCBI lineage: Eukaryota > Viridiplantae > Streptophyta > Magnoliopsida > Asparagales > Orchidaceae > Platanthera > Platanthera guangdongensis. The sequence continues at coordinate 55,415,705 of CM077147.1, forward strand.
GAAGCAAGTGTGCATCAGGTTTTGGTTGACCTGATTTCTGGTTTGCACACCGGCTGAGATGTCTCCAATCACTTGGGAGATTGGATGGTCTCTTGATGTTACTTAATCAACAGGGGATGTTGATTGTTCACCAACCTGTGTTGTTGTTTCCTCTTGTGGTACAACAACTGGCTCTTCAAGAAGTTTCTCTTCAAGATGTTGAATGTCTTCTTCATCTTCACTGCTTTCCTCATTTTGAATGATTTGTAACCTGTCCAAGTCTTCAGCAAGAGAGTGTACCTGCAAAGGTTCTATGGTAGAAGTATTCTTCTCCTTGAAAGACATGTTAGATTCATCAAAAGATATATGAACAGATTCTTCAATTTTAAGAGTTGATTTATTATATACTCTATAAGCTTTACTGATCATGGAGTATCCCAGAAACACTCGTTCATCAGCTTTAGCTTGAAATTTTGCTAAGTATTTCTTGTCATTATTATGAATGTAACAAATACAACCAAAAATTCTAAAATAGTCTACTTTAGGTTTCTTCCCTTTGAGTAATTCATAGGGAGTCTTGCCCTTCAGTTTATGTATTAAACTTCTATTCAACACATAGTTGGAGGTGTTCACTGCCTCTACCCAAAAGGATAGAGGAAGGTGGGCATCTGACAACAATGTAGTTTCAGAATCAATAAGGGTTCTATTTTTCCTTTCAGCTACCCCATTTTGTTGAGGAGTTCTAGGAGCTGAGAAAGTGTGCATGATCCCTTCACTCTGACAGAACTCTTGCATAAGAAGAGAATCAAACTCTGTCCCATGATCACTTCTGATCAGGGCAATGTGAGTATTGAACTCAGTCTGTATGCATTTGAGAAACTCTGTCAAACACTTAAAGTTATTAGACTTCTTCCTCAGAAAGAACACCCATGTGAATCTAGAGAAGTCATCTACAACCACTAAAGTATAAGATTTCCCTCCTAAGCTTTGTACTGTAATGGGTCCAAAAAGACCCATGTGTAATAGATACAAAATCCTAGGTGAATCATTCTTATTAAGTGACTTGAAACTTTTTTTTGGTTTGCTTGCCTAATTGACAAGCCCTGCAGAGTCCTTCCTTCTTGTAGGGGCCAGAAGGTAGTCCTCTAACAAGGTTGTCCTTGGATAGCCTAACAATGGTTCCAAGGTTTATATGTCCTAATCTCTTATGTCATAACTCATTAGGTCTACAAATAGAATTAAACAGGCAAATATCTACTTCTGTTGAAAGAAAGTCTACTAAATAGATGTTACCTTTCCTTTTACCTGTCAACACAGTTGTGTTGTCCTCTGATTTGATCTTGCATAAGGATTTGTTGAAAGTCACTTGGTAGCCTTCATCACATAGTTGACTGATGCTGATCAAGTTGTGCTTCAGTCCTTCCACATAGGCTACTTTCTTGAATGTGACTGTGCCAATTTGGACTGCACCATATTCTTGTGTTAGTCCAAAGTTTGAATCACCAAATATGACTTTGGGTCCAAGCTTGGCTTTGAAGGATGTGAAATTGTCCTTGCTTCTTGTCATGTGCTTGGAGCACCCACTATCCAAATACCATTGCTGGTTTGATGTTGGATAGGTCTTCACCTGCACATAAAGCAATTTACTTGTTTTTGATACAGTTTACCTTGGGCCTAGGTTGATAACCTTTAAATTCAGAGATAAATGACATCCTTGGTTGACTCTTATAACCGTCAGGATGATATCTCCTTGGAGGTATTATCCATTCAGTATAAGGGTTAAATCTTTGTGATGAAGGACCCCTAGGTTTGGATTTTGATTTACCTTTGAATAAGTTTTCAAAGCTCTGATCTTTGCTCGACGATCGCTGAGCTGAGGTCGACGATCTTGGGTCAGATTGTCGAGCTCCGTTCGAAGATTGACTGTGGCAGAGTTCAGGGTTTAAAGATCGTCGAACTGAGTTTGATGATTTTACCTGAGATCGTTGATCTCCGTTCGGCGATCGTCTAGCTCCGTTTAACGATTTATGTTGAACTCTTGTTTTCTTAGGTAAGTCAGAATTTTTCCTAGCTACCTTTACAACTCCCTTACCTTTATCATAAATAAACTTGATTGTGGTCGTTAATACTATAGGTTGGCTAGATGAAGCACCCAAGCCCAGTGTACTATTAAAACTTGAGTTCACTGTGCTTGTGATGTCCATTAGTTTGATACTTCTCCCATTGAGGGATTCTTCAAACTTTTTGGCGTCTGATAGTTCACTTTTCAGTGAGGCTATCTGCCCCTACAGCATTCCAACTCCTCAGAGAGTTTGAGGTTTTCTGATTTTAAGGTACTGTGTTCAGATAATTGATTTCTGAGAGAAATGATTTCCTTCTCAGATTTTAATAAGTCTAAACATAGTGATTTAAACTCATACTTGAAGTCCTCAGAGTTAAAATCAAAAGAACTTATTACCTGGTCCTCTTCAAATTGAGTCTCTGAGTCTGACTCTGACTCTTCTACATCAGAATTGTGTTGTGAGGCATTGATAGCCATCATGCAGAATTCCTTTTCATCTGCATCATCTTCATCATCACTTGAGCTGGATGAAGCTTCTGATTCTTCTTCTATCTCACTCCAGGTTTCAGCAACAAATCCCTTCCTTGTGTGTTTGTTCTTGCTGGAGGAGGGATTGCCATTGCTATTCTTCTTGAAGTTCTTGTCTTTTCTTCTTTCTTTCTTGTCCTTTCTGTCCTTGTTTTTATTTTCTGGACAGTTAGGCACAATGTGGCCTGGTTTCCTGCAAGCAAAACAGATAATCTCTTTGTTATTTGATTTATCATACCTTGGCTTGTCATGCTCTTTGTATGATCTTTTCTTGAAGTCCTTTCTGGCCATTTTGTAAAATCTTTTGGCCAGTAGACTTAGCAATTTCTGATTGCCTGTGACCTTGTCTTCAGGCTGATCTTCAGTGGCTTTGAAAGCTATTGACTTTTCCTTTCTTATGGCTGGTGAGGCCGCCTTCTGCTCTTCTTCTCTATTCTTAATGATTAGCTCATAAGACTTGAGCTTCCCCAAGAGAGCTTCAGTGGTGATCTCATTTAGACTTCTGGCATCCTTGATTGGCCAGATCCTTGAGTCCCAAGTGCTTGGGAAGCACATTAGGATTTTATTATTTAGCTCAGTCAATGAGATCTCTTTGTCCAAAGTTTTCAGCTCATTTACTATGAGACTGAGTCTGTTATACATATCTGCTACTGACTCAGCTTCTCCTTTCTTGAAATTCTCATATTGGGTTATGAGGTGAGATCTTCTATGTTTTCTCTCATCAGTAGATCCTGAGACTATCTCAGATAGCTTGTCCCAGATGTCCTTTGCTGAGTTACATTCAGCTACCTTTTGGAATATCTCATCAGACATAGTCTGGGCTAGAATGTTCATAGCCTTTACATCTGCCAATTTCCATTTCTTTATTTCTGCATCTGTTCCTGAGGGAGGTGGAACAACACCTGTACTTGTATTCTCTGGAGGTCTTGGACACACTGTCAAAACAGAATTGAAAATGTCCTCATCAATAGAGTTCATGTTTAATCTAATCCTTGCCTTCCAAAGTGCAAACTTAGATAGATTGCACACTGGAGGTCTGGTGCTAGCATAATCTTTGTTTTGGGCCATGTTTTGTGAAGAAATAATTCTAATAATAAAAATCAAAACAAGCAGATCTAACTAGAGGGATTTTGGGTTCAGGTGTTAGCCTGTACAACCACTGAGATGTGGTATTTTTAACCAACCTGCCTCTGATACCAATTGAAAGTGCAAGTTAGATCTGATATACTCTTGAGGGGGGGGGGGTGAATAGAGTATAGTGCTTGCTAAAAACTTTTTACAACAGTTGTTGTATACCTAAGTGAACAGGGAAGCAAATAACATAAAGTAAATCTAAACACAGAACAATCACAGATCAATCACAAAGCACAGCCAGAAAATAAGAGAAAAACAAGGAACCAGAAGACACAATGAGCTATAGTGGTTCCCCAACCAATCTGGGTACATCCACTCTTCTACCACCCTAGGTAGGAATCCACTGCAGGATGAGTTGATCAGGTGTCCTGGGCACCAATGAGCTTTTGATAAGGTGCTCAAAAAGCAAAACAGATTTTTTGATCAGGTGTCTTGCCACCACTGAGTTTTGATAATGTCTCAGAAACCAATCACAAACTTTTGAAGGTAGTTTGAAAAACCCTTTACAGCAGAGAGAGAGAGAGAAAGGGTTGAGATGAACTTCTCTGTCAACAGTCAGAGAGAAGATAGTGGATGTTGTCAAAGCTCCCCCTGAGATCTTGAGTTGTTCAGGAAGTGAAGCTTTGCAGTAGCGTGATAGTGAAAGTCCACCTAGTGTCAACTACCTTCACCTATGGGGGGGGGGGGGAATAGGTGACGTGCTGCGTTTTTGCGGAATTAAACTTGTACCTGCACACGAAAATAAAACAGCACAGCAAACAAATTACACAAGCTATTTATAGTGGTTCCCCGATTTGGGTACATCCACTTTCCCCCTTCGACCTATCTCCCAACAAGGGACGACTCGGTCTCTTCATCAACAGGATTGAAATCCAATCCTTGCACTATCAGAAGGAACCCTTCCACACGTAGGAGTCAACACTCCCACAACAATGGTTGCACCCAACCCTTACAACTAGGAACCAACGTTCCTTTACAACAAAAGTAAAACTAGAATGTACAAGAGATACAAACTACGTTTGGAGACTAAGGTGTCCCTCTTCGTTGACGACGTGTTTTTGAAGTCCACGAAGAGTCCACAACCCTAGATCTCTCTTGGAGAGAATCTCCCCGGAACCGGCGGCGGCAAGATGGGCGGCGGCTTGGTTCACGGGATCGGCGGCGAAAACAGTGTGCGGCTGCTGTACTTTGGAGATCCAAACTTCGTAGCAAAGCTAGCTAGGTCTTCCAACGGTCACACTAGGATCGATCGTCTCGATCGATTCGGACGGGGATGGTTTTCCCGATCAACGAATCAAGAGATAAGGGATCTCTGGTTAGACACGTGAGACGCTGCGCTTGGCTAATCTTCTGTCGCCGGAAGATCAGGAAGAATCGCGATCAAAAGCGGCGACCAACTAGCGCGAGCGGCGACGGCGGCGGCAGAGCAGTTTCGCGATTTTAGGTCAAGATCGTCGCTCGGCTTCTTTCTGTGTATCTGCTCTGTTCAAAATACGCGTATATTTATACGGTGAAATACTCCATTATAACCGTTATGGGTCAAACCTGAAGAAACCCTAACCCCGGTTCAAAATAGTGCCAGCGACAGAGTCCGGTTTAGGGAGTTCCAGAAAATCGCCCAAGTCAAAATCGGCGAGAATCACCTGTGATTCTCGTCGAATCGTCGAGAATCAAGGGTGATTCTCGACAATTCAGCGAGAATCACAAAGTGATTCTCGTCGAATTTGACTTGATTGCACTCTGATTTAGCCGGCGAGAATCAGCCAGTGATTCTCGACTGATTCGGCGAGAATCACTAGTGATTCTCGCCGAATCGGCGAGAATGATTCTCGTCGATTCTTACTTAGATGATTTTTCGTTTTCGCCTCTGAGCTGCTCTTTGACTCATCCTTGCTCCTTGTCTACTCTTGCATAAACACAGCCCTGTACTTGAAAGTAAGTGCACTCCAATAGAGAGAGTACACGTAGGCCAACACACTGATCTGCTCAACGAGGGATTACGTCGTGCAGACCCGTGTATATTGACCTACTGCACCCTGACATTGGTGTGCACTTAGCGTGGAAAAACTGCAAGCACAACTTGAAATATTTTGTCAAAAACATTGGCTATTTACCTTAGTTTTTTCAGGGGCTTCATCAAATCAGGTACGTTGTGGATACAATACCCAACAATCTCCCCCTATTTGAAGAAGCCTAAACCCTACAAGCTAAGGTGAATAAAGCGTATGGGAATGAAAATCATAACCTTGAAATTTAGCTGAGAGAGATATTCATTACTAATACCAATTTCTTGAGAGCAAACTTGGAGCCACCTTAGCATTAGCCGAGAGGGTAATCTCCCCCTTTTCGGCTTCTGCAAATCTGGGTCTGTAGCATTTGACCCCTTGCTCCCCCTCAGTTCTTGCACCTGTGCTCACAATGGAGTTCCTGGCAGAGGCTCCCCCTAGAGGCATGATCCTGGAGCTTCTGTAGTCTTCATTCCTCATAATTTAGCATCCCCAATTCAGTTTTGAAAAGACTGAACTTGGCCTCGTCTAAGGGCTTTGTGAATATATCTGCAATCTGCTTGTCCGTGGGGACATAACAGAGAGAGATGTCCTTGTTCTCCACGTGCTCCCGAATGAAGTGGTAGCGCACTTCAATATGCTTCGTTCTGCTGTGCGATACCGGATTGTTGGCAATTGCAATTGCACTGGAGGAGTCGCAGTACATTGGTACTTCCTTGAACTGAAGGTCGTAGTCGGCTAACTGGTTTCTGATCCATAGGAGTTGTGCGCAACAGCTGCCTGCCGAGATGTACTCAGACTCTGCTGTGGAGGTTGCAACACAATTCTGTTTCTTGCTATTCCAGGAAATAAGCCTTCGTCCGAGGAATTGATACGTCCCGGAGGTGCTTTTCCTGTCATCCCTACTCCCTGATATTGAAATGCTTGAGGAGTTCATTTGTGAACTTCGTCTGATTGCCTCGAGCCTTGCCACTGGTGCGAAGGTCTAGTCGAAGTCAATCCCCTCCTCCTGTCTGTAACCTTGAGCCACCAGCCTGGCCTTGTTCTTTACGATGACACCATGTTCATCCAGTTTGTTTCTGAAGATCCACTTGGTGCCAATCACATTCTGCTTGTGTGGTCTGGGAACCAGCGTCCACACGTTGCATCGTTCGAATTGATGTAGTTCATCTTGCATGGCCAAAATCCATGCCGCGTCTTTGTTCGCCTCGTCGAACTTCTTTGGCTCAACCTGTGACAGGAAGCTAAGATGCAAAACTTCGTTAATAGTACCTCTTCGAGTTCTGACACCGACACGAGGATCTCCGATGATCTGATCTCTAGGATGATCCCTCACGTGTCGGAGCTCTAGAAGTCTGGCGTCTGGAGCTTCGATTACTTCTTGGGCTTCTCCTCCTTCTAGGAGATTTGTTCTATTTTGATCTTCAACATTTCCAGATGACGTGGAGGTGGAAACTTTGACGTACTTAGGAGTGTCATCTTTAGCGGTCTCATTGAGACTCAGCTGTTCAAGTCGTGCACCTGCATCTTCAAGAATACCACTGGAAGAATTGCTGTTAAGCAAACTTCCTTCCTCAAATACAACATTAATTGATTCTTCTACCACTAGGATTTTCTTATTGAAGACCCTATATGCCCGACTGTGGGAACTATAGCCCATGAATATGCCTTCGAAGCATTTTTCACCAAATTTAGTACGCGGGTACTTCCCATTATTCAGTACATAGCATCGGCAACCAAAGATCCTCAAGTAGGACATGGTTGGTTTCCTGCCTCTCAGTAGCTCATAAGGCGTCTTACGATGATGCTTGTTGATCAATCCTCGGTTTTGTACATGACAAGCTGTATTGACAGCCTCTGCCCAGAAGTATTCTGGGAGAGAAGCGTCTTTCAACATTGTCGTGCAGGCTTCAATGAGAGTTCTATTTCTCCTCTCCGCAACTCCATTTTGCTGAGGAGTGCGCGGGGAGGAAAACTCATGAAAGATACCTTGTTCTTCACAAAACTCTGTCATAGCACCAGATTCGAATTCTGTTCCATGGTCACTTCTGATTTTGACCACTGAGCAGTTAAATTCGTTCTGAACCTGCTTGACAAAACTAGTGAAGATGTCAAACGTATCTGACTTTTGTTTTAAGAAGAACACCCATGTAAACCGAGAATGATCATCAACTATCACTAGCGTATAGGACTTGCCTCCCAAGCTATGAACTTGCATTGGACCAAACAAGTCCATATGTAGAAGGTAAAGACACCGGGAAGAGTCTTTGTCTGCAATGCTCTTAAAGGTAGCCCGAGTCTATTTGCCCATCTGACATGCAGGACAGGGGCTATCTTTGATGCACTTGATAATGGGAGCATCCCTTACTAAGTTCTTAGAAAACAGCATACTAATTGTCTTGAAATTAATATGTGCCAATCTCTTGTGCCATTGATCACAAAGAGATGCACTGCCTGTTGCCACGAGGCATACGGGGGTAGATGAATCTAAACTGAGAAAATCTAAGCAGAAGATATTTCTGCTCCTAATGCCTGATAATACCGTCTCAGAAGAGGTACGTGAAATTATCAGACATTTATCCTTGCAGAACTTAACGTCATAACCTTTATCACATAACTGACTTACACTGATCAGGTTATGGTTTAACCCTTCAACATAAGACACGTCGGTGATAGAGATTATACCGTTGGAAATAATACCGTAACCTCTGGTGACTCCTCGATCTGACCCTCCAAAGATGACTTTGGGTCCATTCTCGACTGGAGTGTAATCACGCAGCAGGCTTCTTGTCCCAGTCATATGCCGGGAGCATCCACTGTCCAAATACCAGATCGGCGTTTTGGTGGCCTTTGGACATTCCTGCAAAACAAGATTAATTTCCCTTAGGAACCCAATCGAACTTGGGTCCTAGATTCCTGGTTAGCATACTCCCCCTCGGTTGGTTAACCCTACGAGTGGTCGGCCTCACATTGCTAACATAGGGAGTCTCGTGATACCTTAGATTAAACCAACAATCCACGACAAAGTGACTGACTTTGCCACAACACCAACAGTCAAATCTGTTGTACCTCTTCCTAGGCTCCTGCTTTACCCTGGGAATGGTGGGTACAGCTGGGGCCTTGGATCTGGAGGTGGAGGCCTCATGGTGATTGCAGTCACATGATTTCTTAACCTTCTGTTTCGTCAGTATAACAGGCTTGACTCTTGGTGCATGCTTTCCATTATGGCCGCTAGAGAATTGACCATAATTTCCCATGTGGATTTCCTCATAAGGTGCCTTGAGGGCACTCTCACCGAAGTTCCGGGGAAAGGTCCAATCATCATATCGGCTCTTTGGCTTTGCAACCGAGGGCCGAAAATGATGACCAAAGGTTGATTCAAAGTCATGTTGGTTGCAAGGAAAGCTAGGCTTTCTGAACGCAACAGGACTGAGCGGAGCCTTTCCCTTTTCATCAGCAGAGGCCTTCTTGGCGGCCTTATTCTTCCTCTGGTTCCTGTTTCTCCTGGATGAGGAACCAGATACCCCTACATGCCCCAAGCCAGCTCCTTTGGCATGAGCAGAGAAGGTATCAACTACTGGAAGAACAGTTTTTGGCATAGAGAAGCTCTTGACGATCTTCCTTTCTGCCGCAAGTTGTTCTTCCAACTTGTCGACTTCCTCCTTCTTAAGATCAAGGAGTTTAAGAGACTCTGAATGCTTTGAAGTCAGGTCAAGGTGCTCCTGTCGGAGAGAAATCAAACTGGTGACTTCTTCCCTTAGGGAGACACACTCACCCTTAAGGAATTTCACTTCCTTTTTCTCAGCCTTCAATCTCTTACGACACTCCTCGAAAGTGTTGAGCAGAAGCTCATACTTCTCGAGGAGCTCCGCTTCACGGGCCGAAAGGCTATCCTCAGGGTCATCATCCTGAGACTCAGGATCAGAGTCAGAGTCGGAGAGAGGGGTGTGAGCTTTTACCTTCCCAGTAAATGGGGGGCATTCTCCTTCTGAGTCGGAGCGACCCACCAGCCCGAAGTAGGCTTCCTCATCATCACTGGAGTCTGTGGAATCAGACAAACTCTGTGTCTTTGGCCTTTTGGCGATGTAGCTCCGCTCTTTCTTCTTGTCTCTAGAGGATTTGTGCTCCTCTCCTTTCCCTTTTTCTCTCTTGCCTTGATAGCAGTCGGCCACGACGTGTCCTGGCTTATTGCATCCAAAGCAAATAATGTCAGAGGAGCAATGTTTGTTCGGTTTAGAAGCATACCTGTCAGAAGAATAATTTTTCTTCTGATGCCTGGAGGAGGAGCCGTCTTTCTTTCTTTGATTCCTCATCTTGAGGAACTTCTTGAATTCTCGGGTGATGTGGGAGAAATCCTCCTCCGACAGCTCTGAGCTGGAGGAGCATGGCTCAGAGTCCTCCTCCTCATCCTTTTTCCTGGCACGGTATGAAACCGCACCCTTGCCTTTTATGGAGTGACTGGCTTTTAGAGCCACAGTCTTTTCTTTGGCTGCAGCCTTCTCTGCTTCTTCTTCTGCTTTCCTGGTGTTCAGTTGAAGCTCATAGGACATCAGCTTCCCAAACAGAATTTGTGGGTCTGTTTCAGCTAGTCTGCCAAACTCTCGGATGGCGCAGATCTTTGTGTCCCATTCCTTAGTAAGGGACCTAAGGAATTTATCATTGAGTTCACCATTAGTGAACACCCTTCCGTATCCTTTGAGGGCATTGACAATCTTGTGGAAGTTCTCGAAGGTGACTCCGATCTCTTCCTTAGGCCCTTGTCTGAAGGCCTCATATTTCTGGTTTAGGAGGGATCTACGATCATCCCTTACTTCATCAGTGCCCTCCATTAGGATGATCAGGCAATGCCGAATCTCCTTTGCTGTCCTGCAGTTGCAGAAGTTCTGGATCATTGAGTCATCAACCGCGCTGACCAGAATGTTCTGCGCCTTCTTGTCATGTCCCACTAGCACCATCTCGTCCTTGTCCATTTCAGAAAGTTTCTTCGGCACTTTCTTGGTAGGATCAATGGTGGAGACCTTAGTGGGGACATAAGGTCCCTCCTCCACGATCATGGAGAGTCTAGGATCAACTACTTCCATGTAGAATCTGATCCTTTCCTTCCAGATAGGAAAGTTGAGCCTGGTGCACACGGGGATCTTGCCTGTGAACTTGAGCCCATCCATAGTAGATGTTTGCCTTCTTCTTGACACTAGCGGCAGAATTCAACTCAAGGTGTTAACCTTTTTGATGAGCAACCTCGCTTTGATACCACTTGAAAGTCCACCTAGTGTCAACTACCTTCACCTATGGGGGGGGGGGGGGGAATAGGTGACGTGCTGCGTTTTTGCGGAATTAAACTTGTACCTGCACACGAAAATAAAACAGCACAGCAAACAAAGTACACAAGCTATTTATAGTGGTTCCCCGATTTGGGTACATCCACTTTCCCCCTTCGACCTATCTCCCAACAAGGTACGACTCGGTCTCTTCACCAACAGGATTGAAATCCAATCCTTGCACTATCGGAAGGAACCCTTCCACACGTAGGAGTCAACACTCCCACAACACGGGTTGCACCCAACCCTTACAACTAGGAACCAACGTTCCTTTACAACAAAAGTAAAACTAGAATGTACAAGAGATACAAACTACGTTTGGAGACTAAGGTGTCCCTCTTCGTTGACGACGTGTTTTTGAAGTCCATGAAGAGTCCACAACCCTAGATCTCTCTTGGAGAGAATCTCCCCGGAACCGGCGGCGGCAAGATGGGCGGCGGCTTGGTTCACGGGATCGGCGGCGACAACGGTGTGCGGCTGCTGTACTTTGGAGATCCAAACTTCGTAGCAAAGCTAGCTAGGTCTTCCAACGGTCACACTAGGATCGATCGTCTCGATCGATTCGGACGGGGATGGTTTTCCCGATCAACAAATCAAGAGACAAGGGATCTCTGGTTAGACACGTGAGACGCTACGCTTGGCTAAGCTTCTGTCGCCGGAAGATCAGGAAGAATCGCGATCAAAAGCGGCGACCAACTAGCGCGAGCGGCGACGGCGGCGGCGGAGCAGTTTCACGATTTTAGGTCAAGATCGTCGCTCGGCTTCTTTCTGTGTATCTGCTCTGTTCAAAATATGCGTATATTTATACGGTGAAATACTCCATTATAACCGTTATGGGTCCCACCTGAAGAAACCCTAACCCCGGTTCAAAACAGTGCCAGCGACAGAGTCCGGTTCAGGGAGTTCCAGAAAATTGCCCAAGTCAAAATTGGCGAGAATCACCTGTGATTCTCGTCGAATCGTCGAGAATCAATGGTGATTCTCGACGATTCGGCGAGAATCATAAAGTGATTCTCGACGATTCGTCGAGAATCACAAAGTGATTCTCGTCGAATTTGACTTGATTGCACTCTGATTTAGCGGGCGAGAATCAGCCAGTGATTCTCGACGATTCGACGAGAATCACTAGTGATGATTCTCGCCGAATCAGCGAGAATCACTTGGTGATTCTCGTCGATTCTTACTTAGATGATTTTTCGTCTTACGCCTCTGAGCTGCTCTTTGACTCATCCTTGCTCCTTGTCTATGCTTGCATAAACACAGCCCTGTACTTGAAAGTAAATGCACTCCAATAGAGAGAGTACACGTAGGCCAACACACTGATCTGCTTAATGAGGGATTACGTCGTGCAGACCCGTGTATATTGACCTACTGCACCCTGACATTGGTGTGCACTTAGCGTGGAAAAACTGCAAGCACAACTTGAAATATTTTGTCAAAAACATTGCCTATTTACCTTAGCTTGTTCAGGGGTTTCTTCAAATCAGGTACATTGTGGATACAATACCCAACAGATAGGCCGTCATATGATTTGATCTCCAGCAAAAGATGATTTCAGCAACAGCTGAAATGTGAGGTGTCTGGAGTCTTGAATGATGATGGCCTTTGAACACTTGAATCAAGAGAGATCTGAAAATTTCAGTTAGTTGATCTCCTTTTGTGATGTGTGTTCTTGTATGAATTTTTGAGACTGAGAATGTCTACAACTCTCTTTCTTTATCTTGTGTAATTGTTGTTGTAAGAGTTGTAATTCTTGTTGTTGCAGAGAATTATTGTTGCAGAGAATTGTTGTTGCAGAGAATTGTTGTTGCAGAGAATTGTTGTTGCAGAAGTTATTGTTGTTGAAGAAGAAGAATTCTTTTATTCCTTTGATCTAAATAGAAATGATCCTCTGTCCAAGATAGTCGTTAGCCTGTCATAAATGACTTCCTTAACTACATTTGTCTTCTGGAGGAAAGTCCAATAAAAACATTCCTTGAAAATTCCTTGAAACTTGCTCCAGATTAATTAAAAACGGCTACAGGATCTCTGACATAAATGCTGAGAATAATTTCACAACTGTCTGAATTTGAATTTTAAAAAAACGTCTAACTCTTCAGAAAAATGTCGAACCGAGCTCCACTATCGTTGAACTGAGCTCATAGACTGAACTTAGATAGAAACAGAGATCGTCGATCTGAGCTCAACTATCGTCGAACTTAGCTCAGAGATAGAGAATCAAACTGGAGTCAAGAACGTTGACCTGAGCTCGAAGATCGTCGAATGGAGTTCGATGACTCGTTGAAGTTGAGCTCAGAGATCGTCGAATGGAGTTCGACGATTCGTCGAAGTGAGCTCAGCGATCGTCGAATGGAGTTCGACGATTCGTCGTCCTGAGCTCGACGAAATGACTTCGTCTCCAAAACTGAAAAACCTGGTCTTGAGAGCAGCTTCCAAACCTAACTACTAACCCTTAGACTCAATTCTAAGTGACCTTTAGATCTATACAATGAGGTCAAGACAGGTTTCCTAGGAGACATAGTGATCCTTGCCCAAATCAGTAATAGGATGTTCCAACAGAGTTCATCGACCAGAGGAGGACACGCCCTCGGACATACCCGTGTCGTAGGGCATGTTCCCTCTCGAGAACTTGATGCTAAAGATCACGACAGTGAACCGGTGGCACAAGTAATATAAAATGGGCGAGTTTTCCCAAGTATCGATCTCTCAAGGAACACAGTAAGGTGGAGTTAATTTTGAGGAGGACTTGAGATTGAAGTCCTTAGATCGGAGTTAACTAAGGGGGTTTTGATTGTTGTGATAAAAAGAAAGTAAAAATCTAACAACCACTCCTATGCAATGCCGCGATGCGATGCTTCATCAGGCGGGATGGAAGACTAGTCGGGCCGCTATGCACCGAATCACTAGACGGATGGGCGAGTAGGCTTGCGGATGAGGTGATGAGAATGGCGGAATGAGGGTCGTGAGCACCTCTTCGCTACGCACGCCACTAACAATTACTAGTGCGGCAAGGGAAGATGGATGGTGGATGGACAAATAGGCGCACCTCAAGTAAATAATGAAAACATACAATCACATATACATGATTACACATAAACGTATATTACACTAAGCATAACTTCATCAAATACAAAGAGTTCAACTAAACCATCAATAACAAGAGAAGAAAAGAGTGTGCGAAATCGACCGGATCCGAAGTCTTGCTGAGAATTCACATTTGAAATCGTCGGGTTGTCAATCCGCATCCAAGCTCGGTCCTCAACTGCGTCCGGGGTAGAGAAGGGCTGTCACCACCTTCCAATGTCCCGTCTTCTTCGTGTCACGATCCGGTGGAGGGTGGCATAACTTCTCCTAGCTTGATGGAGAAACCTAGGTCAAGCTCTTCTTGAAGCTCAAAGATGAAGGAGGAGGCCGAGAGGAAGCTCCGTCTTGGATTTGGCGGTGAAAGCTTGCCCAGAGCACCTCCCTATGATGGAAGATGAAGGGGAACGGTGGAACCCTTCCTCGGAGATGAAAACAACGGAGAAATGTCGAGCGATCCGAAGATTCTGAATTAGGGCGAGACCTGCGATATTTATAGAAAGTAGAATTGAACAATGTGCACGATCATGGGCGCACGACCAGTGGCCTTGCACACTATGTCCAGTGATCGTGCGCAATGGCATGGCAGATTAGGAAGAAGAACTGGGATAATGCGCATGAGCAGTGGCGCACGACCATTGGTCGTGCGCATTAAGTTCAATGGTCGTACGATTGCTCCAGACAGGACTCCAGGAAAAGAGGAATCAAAGCACATGATCAATGTCGCACGACCGTTGGTCGTGTGTGTAACGCTCCGAAACTCAAAAGAGCGACGAGAGGCATTTTGGGCCAAATCTAGAATTTGGCAGGGGGCACACGGCCTGGGACACGGGCGTGTCCCAGGGCGTGTCAGGCTCGAGTCGACGATTTGGCCGCGAGGTTGACGAAATTTGGAGTCAATGATCGTCGAGCAGGGAACACAGCCTGAGACACGGGCGTGTCTCAGGGCGTGTCGAGCCCGTGTCGACGATCGGCCAGGGAAGTCGACGATTTTCGCACGACGATGTGTCGAGACAAGGCACACGGCCTAGGACACGGGCGTGTCCAAGGCCGTGTCGTGTGGTCGACGAACTTCGCTCGACGAAGTGTCGAGACCGTGAACACGGCCTGAAGCCCAAGCGTGTTCGGGTGTGACACGGGCGTGGTCACGGGCGTGTCCAAGACCCGTGTGAGTCTCGGGTTGTTTTTGGGGCTGTGTCGATAGAGGTACACGGCCGACCACACGGCTGTGTCAGTTGGAACACGGGCGTGTCAGGTCGAAACACGGGCGTGTCGGATGCCCGTGTGTTGTTCCAGACGCGTCGATTTTGACGGCGAATGGGGGACACGGCCCTGGACACGGGCGTGTCGCAGGCCGTGTTCGGCCCAGTTTTAGCATTTCAGGCCTGAATCATGGCCGTTCGTTTCTTTAATTTGGGATCCAACGACTGGAGGTTGTTCCTGATGGGATATACACGGGATTGGACCCTTGAAACCCTCATTTCACTTGAGAGGTTCTCTTTCTAAAGTATAGAGAGAGAGGAGAGCAAAGGAAGAAGAAGAAGCTTAGATCCGGTCTTTGGAGGAGCTTCGGAGCTCCAAATCGCGAACCGACTTCGGATCTACGGAGGCAAAGAGAGTGCGGTGCTTTTCATCCGCTTACATTTCCATGGCGCTAAGGAAGAAGGCTAGGGTAATGATTCTCTTCTTGAGCATGTGAAGCTCTTCTTCTTTGCATTGGAAGCCCGCTCTCACGAGTTTGCGGTGAGTTGGATGTGTTCCTTCGGGTAGATATGTAAAGTCCCCGTTGTTTAGAGTCCGTATTCGAGAACGGACATAGGCATGATGTGTGAAGCCTACCCGGACATGTTGGCCCGGATCGGTGATGTTGCATTGCATAAATGCTAGAGAAGACTCCGTGCGATTGTTTGTTTTTCGAGTTTTCTACGTGGTAGATTGCAACAGGGAGCCTTGGGGATTAACCCAAAGGTGCACCTGGAAAACTGGGCAGATGCGTGATCTTGCCAACTTGGAGGCCTGAGAGCCAACTTGAACATAACCGGATTATGTGATTTTGTGATGGAAACGGGACTCGGGAGAAGTTTGACCTGCGTATATGGTTTAAATTACCGCTGCGATGTCAGCATGGGTTAGATGGAACCGTACCCATTCTATGTCATTTGGATTAGAGCCGTTGGCATAGATGAGGGTCTTCGGCGGTCTATGGTTTTAATTACCATGACTCATGCCGGGAAGACAAAATGCTCATTGTTTGGCTGTCCAAAGGGATGGTGGTGAGCCGAAGGACTTGACCGTGATCACCGAGAATGTGCCCTGAGTGCACGGGGTGTGTGGCCGTGCGTGCCTATGCCTGTGATGTTGTGACAATACTATATTGCTTGGTTATACTAATAAGGTGCAGTGAAGGAGCATTGCTGCCCTGAGTTGGGGGCGGGATCATTATAATTTGGTCAGCATTGCTGACCGTTGCTTTTGTTTGCCACCGTGCGGTGGTTTGTTGCTTGCAGGTGCTGCTGGACCAAGCAGTCAATAGCAGGCTAAAGCCCAAATTGTGAAGCCGGCCCTTGAAGGCCTAATTGAAGTGTTTACTTGCTTTTATTCATGTATGACGGGCCTGCGTGTCGTGGTTTGTATAACATGTAATTTGAAGTAAACCATTTGTAAGGCCTTAAGGCCAGTACTTGTGTATGTACTACATTCATATTTGTTCTTTTAGTGGACATTCATGCTTGGTGCTGGGTTCTTTTAATTGCAACTTATAAAACTGCTTCCGCTAGAATGCTCTGTGTAGGTCATGGGATTGGTTGGATGGTTTCCATTGAGTAACCACCCGGTCTGTCTGTGGTATATGACGTCGGGCCCCGGCCGGACCTACTGCTATATGCTATGCGACGGATAGGGGGTGTTACAATTTGGTATCAGACTACTGGTTTCGGTCAGGCTTAAAATGAATTCGTGGACGAATTCTTTTTAAGGGGTGGTGAGCACATGTGTGTGCGTCATCATTATAACAACAAAAGTACCCATGAATGTCCACTTAGGAATGAAAATACACGTGTTTGGGGAACCTGTGTGCTCATATAATTGCTATTTGCAATTTTATTTGGTCGCTTAATTGTGTTTTGTACCACTATAGGTGACCAGAAGCGATGCTGGGCCGCCAGAATGTCCGGTTTCTGAGGAGTATAGTGCACCCGGTGAGGTGTTTGAGACCCCTCCTTCGTATGAAACCGTAAGAAGGATCGTCGAAGCGGTGTTCGCTGTGACGAGTGCACATCATGGAAGAAATGTACAACCCTGTGCCCCTGTTGTGGCTTCAACGCCGGGTGGCGTGATGGAGCAGATGACTTTTGGTAGACCATCGGGGCAGCAGCTGAATACGCATTTAGTGCAAGGAGCGCACACAGTTGATGAATATTTGCAAGCATTTCTTATGATAAGACGCTACCCATGCTTCGAGTTGGATAATGAGCAAGCTACAGTCGATAGATTTTATAATGGCCTGCGCGCCGAGTTACGAGTTCTACTGCTAGGACCAAAGTTATTTGGATTCCGAGCCTTGGTGGAATCAGCTAGATCTTTGGAGGCAGATTTGAGGAAGACTCACCCGATGCCAGCGACCATGGTATCGAACTATGCAAGCCCCATAAGAGCTGCATCCGGTAGAATGCTGGAGAAGGGGGCTACGGCATCGACTAGCAAAGCTACTTCTACTTGTCATACTTGTGGAAAGAAAGGGCACTTTGCCCGAAGGTGTTGGAATGGTGCTCAGAAGAATAAAAAAGCTATGTCAGGAGCAGTTGAGGAATTTAGTGCAAAAGAAACGGCGTTGAAAATGCCGAACACCTCAAAGTTTGTATATCGAATATAGTATAAGAAGGCTAGGACTTTGGGGGTAGTCCCTCCTTTCGGTGCTTCAGGGGCAACTACAGGCCAAACCCGGGCGCATGTTATAACTGTGGGGAGTCGGGGCATTATGCCCGTGAGTGCCTAAAGCCCTGGTGGAAGCACGCCGTCGTGAGGAAATGTATGGTTTAAAGATAGTTTAGCCTAAAATACTTGTCACCCTTGTGCATGTTAGCTTAGAACTACTTGTGCTAAGCTTTGTTCTGATTTTCGTTTATTCGGCGAGAGCACTGTTCGTGTAAACGAAGCTTCGCATTCCTTTATTTAGGAATTATATTACGCGTCGGAGTACCTCCTTCGATGGTAAGAGACAAATGGGACGCGCTATGGTCCGATGGTGCTCAATGCGCGCGAGTAGAATCTGTTGCGCTTAGGTGTGGTCAGGGAGTCAAGACTTTGACTGACAAGTGTCGTTACTGCCGTTAGTGGAGTTCGACGTTACGTTTGGCGCGGACTGGCTCTCGGAGTAGCGAGCCTATGTTGTTTGCGATAGCAAGGAAGTCAAGCCGGGAGCAAGTCGTCAGATGACTTTTACGGGCTTGAAGGGGTCGAGCAAGACGTTGATGTCTGCTCTTCAGGTGGTGAAGACGGTTCGTGCCGGTGCAGAACTGTTCTTTACACTAGTGAGGTTGCAAAGCCGAAGCCCGCGTTGGACAGTATATCAGTGGTATCGGAGTACCCTAATGTGTTCCCTAGAGATCTCCCTGGAGCCCCGCCTCAACGGGAGATAGATTTTACGATAGAGCTCGTACTAGGTGCAAATCCTGTGTCACGCTCT
The DNA here is from genome assembly GCA_039583875.1 of Platanthera guangdongensis. Lineage (NCBI taxonomy): Eukaryota > Viridiplantae > Streptophyta > Magnoliopsida > Asparagales > Orchidaceae > Platanthera > Platanthera guangdongensis. Next base: position 55,434,497 of record CM077147.1, read on the forward strand.
CCTTATCAGCTAGCGCCTAAGGAAATGGCGAAGCTGAATGTTCAACTGCAAGAGTTGTTGGAGCAAGGGTATGTGCGTCCATGTTCTTCGTCGTGGAGCGCACCGGTCCTCTTTGTTAAGAAGAAGGACGGGAGCTTGCGACTCTGTATTTATTATCGGGAGTTAAACAAGCTAATGGAAAAGAACAAGTACCCAATCCCAAGGATCGATGATCTTTGTGATCAGTTGGTCTGGTCGACGGTGTACTCTAAATTGGATCTCAAGTCTGGTTACTATCAGTTGAGGATAAGGGAGAGTGATATCCCTAAGACAGCGTTCAGTACGAGATACGGGCATTACGAGTTTATGGTCATGCCATTTGGGCTGACGAATGCGCCGTCAGTGCTCATGGATTTGATGAACAGGACCTTCAGGGAGTACTTGGACCATTTTGTGATCGTCTTCATCGACAATATTTTGGTGTACTCACAGAGTGAGGAAGATCACTTCAGGCATCTTCATTTGGTTTTGGAGACGCTAAGGAGGAATCAATTGTATGTCAAGTTCTCGAAGTGCGAGTTTTGGTTATCCTCAGTGGCGTTCCTCGGTCATATAGTGAGTGGAGAAGGTATTGCAGTGGATCCGGCGAAGATTGTTGCGATACGGGAGTACCCTGAGCTTTCTACGGTAGCGGAAGTCTGGAGCTTTCTGGGGCTTGCCGGCTATTATAGGCGCTTCGTAGAGAACTTCTCGCAGATAGCGTTACCTCTTACTACTTTGACGAGGAAGGAGCAGAAGTTTGTTTGGATGCCGGAGTGCGTGCAAGCTTTTGAGGAGCTGAAATGTCGGTTGACCACGATACCTATGCTGACTTTGCCGAGTGGGACCGAAGGTTATGAGATTTATAACGATGCTTCAGGCAGTGGTCTGGGTTGTGTGCTGTTACAGCATGGAAGCGTTATAACATATGTCCCGAGACAGCTGAAGGTGCACGAGAGGAACTATCTGGTCCATGACTTGGAGTTAGCGACCGTGATTTTTGCCTTGAGGCTGTGGAGACAGTATTTGTACGGTGTGAAGATTGATATCTACACCGATCTTAAGAGCCTGAAGTATTTGATTGATCCAAAAGATCTGAATTTGCAACAGCGTAGATGGATGGAGTTCCTGGGGGACTATACATTAAAGATACACTACGTGCCTGGTAAAGGTAATGCGGTTGCGGACGCGTTGAGTCGCCGGGCCCCAGGTCAAGCCAATTGGCTGTCGATCCATGACGAGCGGTTGGTTCGGGAGTTCGAGGCGTTGGAGATTGTTTGTGTAAATAAGCAATCAAGTGCTGAAGCAACACTGAATTGGACTGAAGTTCAATATGACCTGGCTGATCGGATTCGGCAAGCTTTGGATATGGATGCCCATATGAAGCAGTTCATGGTAGAGGCTCTGGATGAGTCAAATTCCCAATTCGTTGTGGAGGACGGATTACTTTGGAAAGACAGTCGTCTGTGCGTCCCAAGTGTGGGCAATTTGCGGGTGGAATTGTTGTACGAGGCACATCATACCAAGTACTCGATTCACCCGGGGAGCACGAAGATGTACCGCGATGTAAAGAAACTATTTTGGTGGCTGGGTTTGAAGAAGGCTGTGGCACTCTACGTGGCGAAGTGCCAAACTTGCGCCTTGGTGAAGGCAGAATGCCAAAAGCCGGGAGGATTTCTGAAGTCCTTGCCTATTCCGGAGTGGAAATTCGACGACATCACTATGGACTTTGTGCATGGTTTGCCAAGGTCGCAAAAAGGGGAACGACGCCATCTGGGTGGTCGTAGATCGGCTAACGAAGGTGTCACATTTCATTCCGCATAGGAAGGATGATCCGGTGGAGAAGTTGGCAAAACTATATGTGGATAATATAGTACGGCTTCACGGTGTGCCCCGCAGCATCGTGAGTGACCAAGATGGGCGGTTCACGTCCACTGATTGGAGGCTTGTGCAGCAAATGTTGGGAACAAAGCTGAGTTTTAGCACAGCCTTCCATCCGTAGACGGATGGGCAGACCAAGAGGGTCAATAGAACTATGAAAAACATGCTCCGCATGTGTGTCTTGGACTTTGGAAAGCAATGGTAAGACCATCTTTATTTGGTGGAATTTGCGTACAATAATAGCTACCAGGAGACTATTCAAATGGCGCCCTTCGAGGCCCTATATGGTAGAAGATGTCGCACGCCGTTGTCCTGGTTGGAAACGGGTGAGTCAAAGTTATATAAGCATCAAGAGGTGGAGGATGCTACTTCTTTAGTGAGAACCGTTCGGGAAGGTTGCTAGTCGCTCAGGACCGGCAAGCGAAGTACTATAATGCCAAGCACGGGAACGTGGAGTTCGCTGTGGGCGACTGGGTGTAGTTAAAGATCAAGCCGTTCAAGGGTGTCTCGCGGGTGCGTCGATTGAAAAAGCTAAGCCCGAGGTACCTTGGGCCGTTTGAGGTTCTGGAGCGAGTTGGTGACGCAGCCTATCAGTTGAAGCTTTCAGTGGAGCTTAGTGGTCTACATGATGTATTCCATATATTGGTGCCTCGGAAGGCGGTGCAAGAGCCTATGCAAGTGACCGCGGTGGATCAAGTGTCAGTGGATAGTGGGTTGACGAAAAAGGTCAAACCCGTGCGGATTGAAGACTCGGAAGTCAAGCGGCTACGCAATAAAGAGATCAGGATGGTCAAGGTCCGTTGGGACAATTGCGGTCATGCGGAGCTCTCTTGGGAGCGAGAGCATATTATGCTTGACGAGTATCCGGAGTTGTTCCGCTCAGGTACAAATTTTGGTTTTGTACTTATCTTTCTTTATGTAATTTCGTGGACGAAATTCTTTTAAGAGGGGGAGAGTTGTAACGCCCCGAAACTCAAAAGAGCAATAGGAGGCGTTTTGGGCCAAATCTGGAATTTGGCACGGGGCACACGGCCTGGGACACGGGCGTGTCCTAGGGCGTGTCAGGCTCGAGTCGACGATTTGGCCGCGAGGTCGACGAAATTTGGAGACGACGATCGTCGAGCAGGGAACATGGCCTGAGACATGGGCGTGTCTCAGGGCGTGTCGAGCCCGTGTCGACGATCGGCCAGGGAAATCGACGATTTTCGCTCGACGATGTGTCGAGACAAGGCACACGGCCTAGGATATGGGCGTGTCCTAGGACGTGTCGTGTGGTCGACGAACTTCGCTCGACGAAGTGTCGAGACCGTGAACACGGCCTCAAGCCCAAGCGTGTTCGGGTGTGACACGGGCGTGGTCACGGGCGTGTCCAAGACCCATGTGAGTCTCGGGTTGTTTTCGGGGCTGTGTCGATGGAGGCACACGGTCGACCACACGTCCGTGTCAGTTGGAACACGGGCATGTCAGGTCGAACACGGGCGTGTCGGATTCCCGTGTGTTGTTCCAGACGCGTCGATTTTGACGGCGAATGGGGGACATGACCCTGGACACGAGCATGTCGCAGGCCGTGTTCGACCCAGTTTTAGCATTTCAGGCCCGAATCAAGGCCGTTCGTTTCTTTAATTTGGGATCCAACGGCTGGGGGTTGTTCCTGATGGGATATACACGGGATTGGACCCTTGAAATCCTCATTTCACTTGAGAGGTTCTCTTTCTAAAGTATATAGAGAGAGGAGAGCAAAGAAAGAAGAAGCTTAGATCCAGTCTTTGGAGGAGCTTCAGAGCTCCAAATCGCGAACCGACTTCGGATCTACGGAGGCAAAGAGAGTGCAGTGCTTTTCATCCGCTTACATTTCCATGGCGCCAAGGAAGAATGCTAGGGTAACGATTCTCTTCTTGAGCATGTGAAGCTCTCCTTCTTTGCATAGGAAGCCCGCTCTCGTGAGTTTGCGGTGAGTTGGAGGCTTTCCTTCAGGTAGATATGTAAAGTCCCCGTTGTTTAGAGTCCATATTCGAGAACGGACATAGGCATGATGTGTGAAGCCTACCCGGACATGTTGGTCCGGATCGGTGATGTTGCATTGCATAAATGCCGGAGAAGACTCCGTGCGATTGTTTGTTTTTCGGGTTTTCTATGTGGTAGATTGCAACATGGAGCCTTGGGGATTAACCCAAAGGTACACCCGGAAAACTGGGCAGATGCGTGATCTTGCCAACTTGGAGGCCTGAGAGCCAACTTGAACATAACCGGTTATGTGATTTTGTGATGGAAACGGGTCTTGGGAGAAGTTTGACCTGCACATATGGTTTAAATTACCGCTGCGTTGTAAGCACGAGTTAGATGGAACCGTACCCGTTCTATGTCGTTCGGATTAGAGCCGTTGGCATAGATGAGGGTCTTCGGCGGTCTATGGTTTTAATTACCATAACCCATGCCGGGAAGACAAAATTGCTCATTGTTTGGCTGTCCAAAGGGATGGTGGTGAGATGACGGACTTGAACGTGATCACCGAGAATGTGCCCTGAGTGCACGGGGTGTGTGGTCGTGCGTGCCTACGCCTGTGATGTTGTGACAATACTATATTGCTTGGTTATACTAATAAGGTGCAGGGAAGGAGCATTGCCGCCCCGAGTTGGGGGCGGGATCGTTATAATTTGGTCAGCATTGCTGACCGTTGCTTTTGTTTGCCACCGTGCGGTGGTTTGTTGCTTCCAAGTGCTGCTTGACCAAGTGGTCAATATCGAGCTAAAGCCCAAATTGCGAAGCCGGCCCTTGAAGGCCTAATTGAAGTGTTTACTTGTTTTTATTCATGTATGACCGGCCTGCGTGCCGTGGTTTGTAAAACATGTAATTTGAAGTAAACCATTTGTAAGGCCTTATTGCCAGTACTTGTGTATGTACTACATTCCTATTTGGTGTTTTAGTGGACATTCATGCTTGGTGCTGGGTTCTTTTAATTGCAACTTATAAAACTGCTTCCGCTAGAATGCTCTGTGTAGGTCGTGCGATTGGTTGGATGGTTTCCATTGAGTAACCACCCACTCTGTCTGTGGTATATGATGTCGGGCCCCAGCCGGACCTACTGCTATATGCTATGCGACGGATAGGGGGTGTTACAGTGTGCACTATGTCCAGTGGTCGTGCGATTACCCCAGGTAGATTTTGGAAATCAGGGTACATTGTGCATGATCATCGGCGCACGACCAGTGGTCGTGCGCACAATATCCAATGATCGTGCGCAGTATTCCTGCTTCTAAACGTCCCCGGAACACGCACACGACCCCTAAACCCAGCACTAATATGTGCAGACATTCCAGACGAGCACAAAAAGGGAGTACAAATATTGAAAGTACAAAAATACACAACCACGACCCTAAGTGTGAACTTCCTATGGAAATAAAGATAAGATGAAATATATACGATGACGAACTAAAAGTGAAGTGCAAACACGTGAAAACTAGCCTAGATGAGTCCGAAAAACCCTATATAAATCGGACTCATCACACCCCCAGACTTAACTGTTTGCGCGTCCCGAGCAAACAAAATCTAAGCAGATAGGGAAAATTACAAGCTAACAAAGAAATTGAAAAATAATGTACCATGTGAAGTCCCATGCTCGCGTGCGTAAAAATACAATAGAGAAAATTTCTAAGTATTCATAATAGTTTATATTTTTCACAATGCGTATCAAAATTTTATTACTACTCAAAAATAGAATCGCGGTGAATCAACCGGTCACGCATAAGCAGAAAGTAGGCAGGCCACTAAGGTGAGCTTTGCCAAAGATCGGGGCTCAGGATCACCTCCAAAGGAATCCACCAATGTCGGGGACCATACGCTTGCCCGTTCACACTCTCTCCACGACATTAGTTAGACTCAAGCGCAAATCCGTAGGACTTTAGGATAATCATGGGGCTTGGATTACGGTGAGGCAAACAATGATAAAAAGAAAGGCTATGCACCTAACCCAAATGAGCTAGCCTAAAAAGAATCCAACTGCTAACCACAATATATGCAGGTACACCACACCTCCAGACTTAACTTTTAACATATGGGTGTGTGCACCGCCTACTCCAAATATAATCACATTTCCAAAAAGATTTTCAATTTAAACTTTTTCATTTCACTTTTTTTTTCTTTACAAATATTATTCTTTTTTTTTCTTTTTCTTGATTTTATTTGCACAATTCAGCAGATATAAACTTGGGAGCACTTCCACATTTTCACAAATAATAACGCCACATCACATCCAAACATGAAAATATAAAACACTAAACTCGACTTGGGTGTGCGACTAGGATAAGCTATGGGGCTTTGGTGAATGAAGGTGGAGCTGAATCAAAAGAAGGGTGGGCACAACGGGGATAGCAAGGATATGATGTTAGGAACGGTACAAAGCTCAACCGGGCCAAAATGATGGCCTACATCACGCTTACGCTAAACTAACCAAGTACCCATGCTTCGAGAGTAGTTTGGGGCAAGTTCTTAGCCACCAAGAAAGATGATCCTTCCTCCTAACTCGAGAAAACGAGTCTAGTGACGGCTACACACATTCATATACTACCGTTTAATTCACACCGGATTCACCAACTTTTGAGTAGAATAAAAATATCTTTACGCAAATAAAAAAGTATAAAACCATAAGCATAAAGAAAAATTAAATCTACTCGAATTTCTACACGAGAAGAGAGCAGTAGACTAGTAACACAACAAGGTCAACATTTTACTCTGTCTCACAATCCTAAGCCAACACAATAATTTTCCCAAATCATACAAAAGAAACGAGTTTAATTCGCAGCACGCAAAAAGCTAAGCACGTGCTCATGTGGGTGCAGTGGTGTGTGATGCAATGAACTAATCATAATGAATCTATAAAAGCTTCTAGTATGCACATGAAATGTGCGCGTGAAAAAGGTAACAAAACTGGCTCTCCCCCAGACTTAAACTAAATTACACAGCATATGATAGAGAAATTAAAATCATAAAGAGCTAAGGGAAGAGGTTACCCAATGCTCAGCCAGTGAGCATACCAGAAGACGCGTGGAAACCTGAAGCAGGCCCGCCATACAAAGAGGCACAACCCCGCCAATGCGATTTGCCATGAATACCTGCAGGAGTGAGCGCCGCAAAAACAAAACAAAAATATACAAACTACAAAGAAATGCTAAAACTAAATAGACATGAAAGACAAAATGCAGAAAATGAAAGATAAGTACTGGGGTTATTGTCATCCCAGCATGACTTATTCGACTACGAAAAAGTTCTAGCTAATGGGCCTATGAAAAGAAAAATGCACAGGTAACTGTTCCAATATCCGTTTCGGTAACGGGTACCGATACGGCGATAGAACAATTACCCCTCTACCTAAATAGTAATACCTTCCCAACACAGGTAGAGGAAATAGGAAGCAAGAAGAGAAGGAGCGCTGGTCCTCACTCTTCTCACCACAAAATTAATCATTGTCCAGCAAGGTATCGTCTATTACAGGGAGAAGGCAGGAGGAGAAAGCAATCAATGGCGCTTTCTCAACAGAGGAGGAATCAACCTCCTCGCGAGAGAGGATGCTATCATTGATGACTCGAGCTGAAATCTCCAAGTCCTCCTGAAGCTCCTGCGGAAACTCAACCCGCCCAGGCTCAGATAAAGAAGGGGGATCAAGAAATAAAGATGAAGAAGAACATAAAGAAATAATCGGGGGAGTGATCCCGGTTTCACCCTTGAAAGGCTGAGGTAGAAAAATATTATCAGCAATGTCGACAATGCTACAAGGCTCGGTCGGATCCATAGAGGCCTCCACCAAGACTTGGACTTTCTCCTTTTGTATCGAGGGAGAAACCTCGACACCAGGAAGGTTGTCCTCCTCCATGGGAGTGGAAACAATCCATGTATCACAAGCCTCAACTTGTGTTGCATCGTCGAAAATGTCGTCAGTGACGACTGAAGTAGAATGCACAAAAGGCGGAAGAACTTTGCTTGGATAAAAGTCAAGCGCAGGTTCCTCAAAAAGAATCGGCTCCACGCTTGGAGATGTATGCACAGGAGAGATGGGCTCAGCCACGTCGAATCTAGATCAGCCATACATCTGGGGGTTGTGTCCACATCATTCCCTTCAACAAATGAAGGTGACAGGGACACATAACCAGATGATGAAGGAGTGCCACTGAGGGTAGGAGTCGGGATGATCCGGATGTCCGGCTCATCATCCTATTCCATAACACGGAGGTACTCGCCATAATCCTTCAGGACATGATATGTTCTACGACAATACAAACACTTTCTCCCATTACTCTGCGGTCCTTGTGGGGCCAGAGAGAAATAAGAGAACGGTGTATGTGGCGAGGACAATTGACCATAAGCTCGGGGCACAGTGTTTGAAGGGTTGTACGAATACAACATCTCATGCATTGTGCGCTGAGGCTTATGCTTAATATCTCTAATAGGGCATTCATGACTAGCGTGGGAATGCTTTCCACACCAACGACATTGGGCATACGAATATCCCCACATGATGTCGAAATAGCAGATTCAAAATAAATTGTGCAAATTACTAAATCCAACAATATATTACTACAATTGCCTAAACAAATAAGAAAAAGGCAGGCAAAATAGAAATAGAACAAAACAAAAGTGATTTACAAAGGAAAACGAAAGCAATCTCACGTCTCCCTCTCCAGAAACTCACACGACTGTGTTTCCCGGCAACGGCGCCAAAAACTTGATGCTAAAGATCACGGCAGTGAACCGGTGGCACAAGTAATATAAAATGGGCGAGTTTTCCCAATTATCGATCTCTCAAGGAACATAGTAAGGTGGAGTTAATTTCGAGGAGGACTTGAGATTGAAGTCCTTAGGTCGGAGTTAACTAAGGGGGTTTTGATTATTGCGATAAAAAGAAAGTAAAAATCTATCAACTACTCCTATGCAACGCCGCGATGCGATGCTTCGCCAGGCGGGATGGTAGACTAGTCGGGCCGCTATGCACCGAATCACTAGGCGGAAGGGCAAGTAGGCTTGCGGATGAGGTGATGAGAATGGTGGAATGAGGGTCGTGAGCACCTCTTCGCTACGCACGTCACTAGCAATTACTAGTGCGGCAAGGGCGAATGGATGGTGGATGGACAAATAGGCGCACCTCAAGTAAATAATGAAAACATACAATCACATAGACATGATTACACATAAACGTATATTACACTAAGCATAACTTCATCAAATACAAAGAGTTCAACTAAACCATCAATAACAAGAGAAGAAAAGAGTGTGCAAAATTGACCGGATCCGAAGTCTTGCTGAGGATTCACGGTTGGAATCGTCGGGTTGTCAATCTGCGTCCAAGCTCGGTCCTCAACTACGTCCTGGGTAGAGAAGGGCTGTCACCACCTTCCAATGTCCCGTCTTCTTCGCGTCACGATCCGGTGGAGGGTGGCACAACCTCTCCTAGCTTGATGGAGAAAGCTAGGTCAAGCTCTTCTTGAAGCTCAAAGATGAAGGAGGAGGACGAGAGCAAGCTCCGGCTTGGATTTGGCGGTGAAAGCTTGCCCGAAGCACCTCCCTACGATGAAAGATGAAGGGGAACGGCGGAACCCTTCCTCGGAGATGACAACGGCGGAGAAATGTCGAGCGATCCGAAGATTCCGAATTAGGGTGAGACCTGCGATATTTATAGAAAGCAGAATTGAACAATGTGCACGATCACGGCACACGACCAGTGGTCATGCACACTATGTCCAGTGATCGTGCGCACTGGCATGGCAGATTAGTAAGAAGAACTGGGATAACGCGCATGAGCAGTGGCACAAGACCAGTGGTCATGCACACTAAGTTCAATGGTCATGCGATTGCCCCAGACAAGACTCCAAGAAAAGAGGAATCAATGCACACGATCAGTGTCGCACGACCGTTGGTCGTGCACACTATGTCTAGTGGTCGTGCGATTACCCCATGCAGATTTTGGAAATCAGGGTACATGTTGGATCCCTAGTTGATTTGGGCTAGGTTCACTAACTTAGGATGATGTGACCCAACATGTATAGCCAGGGTCATAGTTGTGTCCTAGAGTCTAGGCCAAGTCCTTAGAGTCCACATCAGATGGACCAGCTATCAACAAGACCATCAGAGACTCAAGACTTAGTAGATTTCAAGACCAAGCAAAATGAGTTCGACATTCGTCGAACTCAAGTCGACGAAAGACGTTCTCAGCTCGACGATCTTGAGATATTTCTCTGAGCTGAGCTCGATGATCTTCTTTCTCTGGTCGATGAAAACTAGGATACTTCAACAAACTAAAGTCAGGATAACTTCAGATTATTCTAAGTCCAACTTCAGACTTTGGTCGACGAATAAGATTCTGAGCTCGACGAACTTGGATCTCAAGTTCACAACTTCTCAGGTCGACGAATTCAACTTCTCAGGTTGACGAACTCAGTACTCTACTCGACGAATTCTGGAATCAGAAGATTTGTATCAAAACTTAGGGCATGTATCAACATCAACTTATGTCGACACCAGAAAACTTGTGTCGACACCAAGAATAATCTGTCGACACCCACTTATGTCGACAACAGAAAACTTGTGTTGACACCAGAAGATTCATGTCGACACACAGAATAACAGTCAACATAAAATACTCGAACAAGTCCAGAATGGTTGCTGAACTCCAGTCTACTAATGCAATTGTCAGCTCGACGAACTTCAGACAGAAAAGGCAAAGTTTCAGAAGCATGCAGTTCTGTTATCAGCTCGACGATCTTGGAACTCAGCTCGACGAACAAGAAGCCATCTGGTCGATGAATTCAATATCTCAGTTCGACGAATTGGTAATTCAGGTCGACGAATTCTGCCAACTATTCGACGATTCCAGACTTAGCCATTTCCGACCTTCTGTCCCCATTCTAATGCGAAAATTCCTGAGTAATTAATGCTCTTCATTCTCTGAATGTAGCCGTTAGAAAGAGCATTGATTACCGTCTTCTTTAGGAATATTACTTGTGTTGGATCCCTAGTTGATTTGGGCTAGGTTCACTAGCTTAGGATGTGACCCATCAAGTATAGACAGGGTCAAGTTTGTTTCCTAGAGTCTAGGACAAGTCCTTAGAGCCAACATCAGATGGACCAGCTATCAACAAGACCATCAGAGACTCCAGATTTAGAGGTTTTCAAGACTAAGTAAAGTGAGTTCGACGTTCGTCGAACTCAGCTCGATGAAAGGTGTTCTGTTCTCGATGATTGTGAGACAATTCTTAGTGCTGAGCTCGATGATCCTTGTTCTCTGTTCGACGGAGACAGAGTTTCTACATCAAGCTAAAGTCAGGACAACTTCAGAATTTTTCTAAGTCCAACTTCAAGCTTCGGTCGACGAATTATATTCTGAGCTCGACAAACTTGGACCTCAAGTTCTCAACTTCTTAGGTCGACGAAGTCAGCTTCTCATGTCAACGAATGCAATACTCTACTCGACGAATTCTGAATTCAGAGGATTTGTGTCGACACTGAGGTCATGTGTCGACACCAGACAATTTATGTCGACAACAGACAATTTGTGTCGACACCAGGATATCAGTCAACACCAACTCTTATCGACACTAGAAGATTTAAGTCGACTCCAAGATCAATCAGTCGACACCAGCTTATGTCGACACAGAATAGCAGAACATGCATCATATTTGGCTAAGTCCACAATCTTTCTTCGCTCGACGAATTTTGATCTTAGTTCGACGAATACTGTCTGACAGTGATAGCTATCTGCTCGACGATTTTGGTTCTCTGCTCGACGAATGAAGATTGTCTGTTCGACGAAGGTTGTAGCAGTATTGACTTGAAGACTATTTCTATTATCTGGTCGACGAACTCCTCAACTCAGCTCGACGAACTCAAACTCAGCTCGACGAATTGCATTCCTCGTTCGACGAATCCAGATTAGGTCTTCTTCAGTTTTACCGTCCCGTTTCTTGGCGATGATTCCAGAGTTATTAATGCCAGATCTTCTCGGAATGTTACCGTTAGAACGTGCAATTAATCATCGATTATCTCATGCCGTTTTTCCATGGGACAGTTGGGGAAATCATTGATTGCCGCTTCCTTCCAAGGCCGACTGCAATTACTGCTCAACATTCGAATTTCGAATGTTCTCAGTCAGTCAAAAAGGATATAGAAAAGAAAAGAAAGGATCAAGTACTACTACACAGTGATACAGACATACAGTGATACACACAGACAATCAGACAGACACATTGAGATTGCACAGAAGAACAACCACACAGAAATCAAAAGTTCTACTGCAATCAGCCTAACCAGAGAACATCTTCAAGAAGAAGAAGAAGAACAACCAATCACTATCAAGAGTCTTCTTCTGTCAATTCTCAAGATAACTTTAAAGGACAACAAATTTTAATCTGTCAAAGAAGTTCCTGAAGCATCTCTGGTCCAGGCACTCTAGGTCTTTGAAGACCTATCACCCTGAAGCAGTGCTCCAGCATTCCTGATTAAGTCAAGATCTCAGGGGGAGCAACATCTGCTAACATCAATCCATAAGTCTTCTCAGTGCTATAGAGAAAGAGAAGACACCATCACCTCTTTTCCAACTATTGTACAGGGTTTTAATTCCCTTCAAAATTATTCTGGTTGCAAGTCTCCTTCCAAAAGACTTGAGGTTTAGGTTTTTGAGCACCTGAACAAAAGCTCATTGGTGTCAGGCACCTGATCAAAAACCTGAGTGGATTCCTACCATGGTGGTAGAAGAGTGGATGTACCCAGGTTGGGGAACCACTATAAAATTTCTTGTGTCGTCTGGTTGCCCTTCTCTTTTGTTTTGGTTGTGCTCTGTGATTGCTTAGTTTGTTGTGCTTATTTATTTTATTTGCTGGCTTGTTCACTTAGGAATACAACAAAAGTTGTAAAGATTTTTGAAGAGAGCACAATACTCTATTCACCCCCCTCTAGAGTACATCAGATCCACCTTGCACTTTCAATTGGTATCAAAGGGAGGTTGGTTAACATACCACACCTTAATTGGTTGTACAGGCTAACACCTGAACCCCAAAGATCCCTCTAGTGAGATCTGATTGTTTTGTTTCTGTTGTTAGATTTGTTTTCTCACAGAAATGGCCCAAAACAAAGATTATGCAAGCATCAGACCTCCAGTTTGCAATCTTAACAAGTTTGCCACCTGGAAGGCAACAATCAGATTATATATGAATTCTATTGATGATGACATTTTTTCTGTTATCTTAACAGGTGTACCTCCAGCACCTACAACTTCTACAAGCACCTCAACAAACATGACTGTAGTACCTCCTCCTGAAAATAATGATGCCTACAAGAAAGCCAAAATGGCAGATGCTAAAGCAATGAATATCTTAGCTCAAACCATGTCAGATGACATATTTCAGAAGGTGGCTGAGTGCACCACAGCCAAAGCCATTTGGGATTCCCTCAACCAAATGGTAGTTGGCTCAGCAGATGAGAGAAAAGACAGGAGATCCAATCTCATCACCCTGTATGAGAATTTCAAAAAGGATAAGATAGAATCTGTGGCTGAGATGTACAACAGGTTGAGTTCAATCATCAATGAACTCAAAACCATGGATAAGGACATCACCATGACAGAGATGAATGATAAGATATTGATGTGCTTCCCTAGCTCTTGGGATTCCAGAATCTGGCTAATCAAAGAAGCTAGAAGCCTCAATGAGATATCAACTGAGTCTCTACTAGGCAAATTAAAATCCTATGAGCAGCTGATCAAATCAAGAGAAGCAGCAGAACAGGAGGCTACAACTCCAGTGAGAAAGGATCACAACATAGCCTTCAAAGCATCTGAGGAAAGTGAGACATCAACTTTCAATGAGGAACTCATGAGCCTCTTTGCCAAAAGGTTCTACAAGATGGCTAGAAAAGATTTCAGAAGGAAATCATCCAGATAGGATGATAAGCCCAAGTATGACAAGACACCAACCAAGGAGGTTGTGTGCTTTGGGTGCAGAAAGCCTGGACGTTACATATCAGAATGTCTAGAAAACCAGAAGAAGGACAAGAGCAGAGAAAAGGACTCCAGGAGAAAGCACAGCAGCAGACCCTCCTCCAGCAAATATAAAAAGAAAGACAAGGGATTTGTTGCTGAGACTTGGAGTGACACTGAAGAAGAAACATCCTCTTCCAGTTCAAGTGAAGAGGAGGAAGAAGCAAGATCCAAGGAGGTGTGCCTTATGGCAATTGATGCCTCCAGGAGCTATTCTGGATCAGAAGAAGAATCAGAAGAAGAAGCACCCTCAGACTCAGAGGCAGATCAGGTTATTTCTAGTTTTGATTTTAATTCTGACTTATTTAAAACTGAATTCAAAACTATGTGCTTAGACTTAATCAATTCAGAAAAGGAAATAAAAACTCTTAGAGAAAGATTAGGTAATCTTGAATCAGTTAACTCAGAAAACATAAAGCTAACAGACCAATTAACTCTAGCAAATGAACAAATAATTAAATTAAAATCTGAATTATGTGAGGCCAAACAACTTGAGCAATCTCTCAATGGGAGAAGTATCAAGCTGATGGACATAACAAGCACAGTGAATGCCAGATTAAATGGCAAGCTGGGCTTGGGTTCTTCATCAAGTTTACCCCCCATAATTAAGAAAAATATTCTTACACCCCCCATCAAGTTTATTTCTGCAAAGGGAAAAGAAAAGATTATAAACAAACCATTGTCTGAAAACAATCCAAAACCTATAGACAAGAGAAACAGAAACCAGAAAATAGTTAATAAAAACAAGGTTCAGCAGCATTCGTCGAACGCAGATCGACGATATGTGACCAGTTAGTCGAACCAGATCGACGAACGTTGAACGCAAATTTTAGTAATAACAATTTGTCTAACTTCGATCGACGAACTGTGTATGGTTCGTCGAGCAGAGGTCGACGAACTTGGGGCACAAAAAATGACTACTGTCATTCTCTGGGCAGAGATCGACGATCTCATCCCTATTCGTCAAACTCTGGTCGACGAACTTACAACAATTCGTCGAACCCAGAAAGACTAAACTTAAACCATTTATCTTACAGAAACTCTAAGTCAACTAATAAGACATTTAATCCAGTAGCTGATTGGGTTATTCCACCTAGGAGATATCACCCCTTAGGTTATAAATCTCAACCTGCTTTATCAGTTATTTCCAGCTTTACTTTTCAACAAAATAAAGGACCCAAGGTAACCTGGGTCAAGAATAATTGAGTTTTGTTTTTCCTTGCAGGCACAGGTGAAGAGATGTCCAAGGGTGAGTCAAACCTGGTACTTGGACAGTGGTTGCTCCAAGCATATGATAGGCAACAAGGCAAATTTATCCAATTACAAGTCCAAGCTAGGACCAAAGGTGATTTTTGGAGATTCAAAAAGTGGCTAGTCAGAAGGATATGGAGCATTGAAGATTGGATCAGTGACCTTCAAGAAAGTAACATATGTAAGAGGACTTAAACATAACCTGATATCTATAAGTCAATTATGTGATGAAGGTTATCAGGTACACTTTAACTCTACCTCTTGCTCTATTATTAATAATGAAAACCAAACTGTTTTAATTGGACTTAGACAAGACAACATATATCTAGTAGATTTTATTTCTTCCGAAACTGATGTTTGTTTACTTAATATCACTAGTAACCAAAATGAGTTATGACATAAAAGATTAGAGCATGTAAACCTTAAGAATATATCTAGGTTATCTAAAGACTACCTTGTTAGAGGTTTACCTTCTGGCCCCTACAAGAAGGAAAGCCTATGTAGGGCTTGTCAATTAGGCAAGCAAACCAAAACTAGTTTCAAATCCATTAATAAAAGTGATTCACCTAGGATTTTGTATTTGCTTCATGTGGATCTATTTGGACCCATTGCAGTACAAAGCCTAGGAGGGAAGTCTTATTCTTTAGTGATTGTTGATGACTTCTCTAGATTCAGTTGGGTAGCCTTTCTGAGAGCTAAGTCAGATACATTCAAGGTTCTTACAGATTTTCTCAGGACCATACAGATTGAGTTCTCTACTCATGTTGCATTGATAAGAAGTGATCATGGAACAGAGTTTGAGTCTCTTCTTATGCATGAGTTCTGTGAGAAGGAAGGTATCAGGCAGTGCTTCTCAGCTCCTAGAACTCCCCAACAAAATGAAGTTGCTGAAAGGAAAAATAGGACACTCATTGAATCTGCAGGTACATTATTAGCAGATGCTTACATGCCTCTATCCTTTTGGGCAGAAGCTGTAAATACTGCTAATTATGACCTGAATAGAAGTCTCATACATAAGCTGAAAAATAAGACCCCCTATGAATTACTTAAAGGGAAGAAACCTAAGATCACTTACTTTAAAGATTTTGGCTGCATTTGTTACATTCACACTAATAACAAGAGATACATTAGAAAGTTTGAGGCTAAGGCTGAAGAAGGGATTTTTTAGGATACTCCCAAGTAAGCAATGCCTATAGGGTTTTTAATAAATCATCTCTTAAAATTGAAGAATCTGTTCATGTATCTTTTGATGAAGCTAACATGTCTTATAAGGAGAAAGAGATTTCTACCAATAGCTTTTTGCAGGTTCCACAACTGTGTGAGTCTATGGATGGACTAAACCTTACCCAAGAGGTATCAACCCATCCCACTCCACAGGTTGCAGAAGATAGTGAAGAAGAGATTCAAGTGGAAGTGGTTGAACTTCCCTCAACAGCTAGTACCATTCCCCAAGAGGAATTAATTACAGAAGTTGTTGTTCAATAACTCCACCAACTGATCTTGTCATACTTAGAGATCACCCTAGATCTCAAATGATTGGAGACATTTCAGTAGGTGTACAGACAAGGCATCAACTCAACCAAGACTTGATGCATGCATGTTTTCTCTCTCAAATTGAACCTCTCACCATCCATGAAGCAGAGCAAGATCCCCACTGGATCATTGCAATGCAGGAGGAACTAAATCAGTTTGAGAGATGTAGAGTTTGGGATATGGTTCTAAGACCCCATAACTACCCAGTTATTGGAACCAAATGGGTCTAAAGGAACAAGTTGGATGCTCAAGGGAACATAGTGAGGAACAAGGCTAGGCTTGTTGCTCAAGGCTACAGGCAAGAGAAAGGAATTGATTATGACCAAACCTTTGCCCCTGTTGCAAGGTTAGAGGCCATAAGAATCTTCCTTGCCTATGCAGCTCACAAGAGATTCAAAGTCTATCAAATGGATGTCAAGAGTGCATTCTTAAGTGGAGTGCTTCAAGACGAGGTTTATGTAGAACAACATCCAGGTTTTATCTCTCTAACTCAACCCTCTTTTGTATTTAAATTGCATAAAGCTCTCTATGGTTTAAAGCAAGCTCCAAGAGCTTGGTATGAGACCTTAGCAAGCTTTCTTTTAGAGCATAAATTTACAAGAGGAACCATAGATAAAACTCTTTTCACTAGACATCATAAGGACCAAATTTTGTTAGTACAAATATATGTGGATGACATCATCTTTGGGTCTACTGATCCCAAATTGTGCAAGAGGTTTGCTGACCTTATGCATTCTAAATTTGAGATGAGTAGCATGGGTGAGCTTTCGTACTTCCTTGGTCTCCAAGTGAAGCAGCTCCCTGATGGTATCTTCCTCTCAGAAGCTAAGTATGCTAAAGAGCTTATTAAGAAGTTTGGGATGGGTGATGCTTCAGGAATGAAAACCCCTATGGCTAACAATGCTGTTGTGGATTCTGATGCAGCAGAGAAACCTATAGATCCGAAACATTATAGGGCAATTGTTGGATCCCTATTATACCTAACAGCTAGTAGACCTGATATAATGTTTGCCACATGCCTTTGTGCTAGGTTCCAAGTGAACCCTAAAGAATCTCACCTTATTTTCCTAAAAAGAATTTTGAGATATATAGAGTTGTCCTAATCTATGACTCTGGTATCCTGCAGAGTCAGAATTTGAGTTAACTGGATACTCAGATGCTGAATATGTTGGATGTAGAGTGGATAGGAAGAGTACCTCTGGAATTTGCCAGTTCCTGGGTATGAGACTTGTCTCCTGGTTTTGTAAAAAGCAGACATCTGTGTCTACATCAACTACAGAAGCAGAATACATGCCTGCTGGCAGCTGCTGTTCACAAATGCGCTGGATACAAAACCAACTCCTACACTATGGTGTCAACTTAAATAATTCAACATTATTTTGTGATAATACTAGTGCTATTGCTATAGCACAAAATCCAGTTCATCATTCTAGGATTAAGAATATTGAAATAAGACATCATTTCATTAGAGATAATGTAGACAAAAAGAAAATTAACTTAATCCATATTACTACTGATTTATAGAGAGCAGACATTTTCACCAAGCCCTTGGATGAGAAAACTCATTTGTTCTTTATAAATCAACTGGGAATGATTAATGGAGAAGAGTTAACTTAGTTTCTGTCTGCATTCGACGAATTTTCCAGAGTTCGTCGAACGGAGTTCGGCGAATTTGGGAAAGTTTAGGAGATTCTCGTCGAACGGAGATCGACGAATTCTTTGTGTGGAAACAATTTTCGTCGACCGGAGATCAACGAACTTTGCTTCAGAAGATATTTCGTCGAACGGAGTTCGACAAATTGTTTTCGATTCTTCTCGATGAGATCGACGAATTATTTGTCTATAATTTATTTCGTCGAGCTCAGTTCGAAGAATGTTTCTTTATCGTGGAACGGAGATTGTCGATTCATATTCTGAAAATCTTATATCTAGGTTTTCTTCGACCTCCGTCCCGCGCTTTCAGTTCTCTTGCTCTTGATCGCCATTTTTCTCTGTGTCTTTCTTGCAGGTCATCAATGGCGATTCCCGCAGGAGCTTTGGCGGCAATGAAATTTGATACTGGTTTTGATATGGACTTCGATTCTTTCCAACATTCTGACCACATCTTTCTCTATATCTTGGAACTGCTAGAATAACTTAATCTAAAGGACTTTATGACCCGAACGATTAAACTGCACTCAACTGAAATCAGAGAATGGGTGTATACATCGTCTATTACTGAGGAAGATGTGCTGACAGGCAATATCGGGAGTACTGCTGTTCCGTTATCTCCTGCAATTCTTTCTGAAATATTTCGATTAGTGAATGGAGAAGATGACATGGAAATGGATTCTGAAGAATTTGGTGATATGCTGAAGTTAATGGTATTTACAGGAAGCAACCCTAACAAGCTGTTGATGAAGCAACTGTCCGCCGCCTACCAGTTTCTGGCGGACATCGTGGGAAAGATACTGATGGGCAAGCACTCTGCACATGACTACATCACTCGTCACAAATTCCTGGTTATGTGTGCCATGGTAAACAAGAGATATGTCCACTGGGGCACAATCTTCTTTGAGTTGATAAAGAAAAAGAACAGCAAGAAGGAAGTTTGTTTCGAAAGAATCCTGTGGATCTTCCTCCAGGAAAAGGCTGGTGAATTAATGGTCTCCCCGACCATTTTCATCAATACCAGCAAGCGCCTCACCTGCGCCTTGTTTGGCAGATGGGAGAGGACTATCTCCAAGCCCTCCAAGGCTTCCTCCTCTTCCATCCCTGCTTCTGAGAGCACCAGGGTTGTGAAGGCCACTCCCCACCCTACTGAAGAGGTCATTCTATCTCCACCATCTCTTCCAGCACCCCTTCCACCAAAACAGCCTCCTCATGTGCCTACTCCTCCTTCATCTCCACCTCTAGACATCACCAATATTCCATCTCCATCCCCATCTTCCACTCTGCAAGTCAATCCACAACCCACACCTCCGGCCTCACCTCATGACACCCATATTCCTACACCTCCTCAGTCTCCACTTCCCCCTCATTTATCATCCATTCAATCTTACACCATTCCCACAGACACTATCATGCCAGATGCCCCCATTCTATCTGTTATTCCATCCTCCATTCCATCCTCTTCCCCTTCCCCATTTGATCCATCTACCATCATATCCTTGCTCACTCCCCTCATTAAATCTCTCATCCAAGAGGCCATTACACCTCTTGTGACCTCCATCAATTCTTTATCTGCCCAGATTTCTACCATATCTGCTGCCCCCTCTTCATTCAGGGGCCTGGCTCCAGGTTCTCTAGAACCCAGGCAGGGGGAGATGCTCTATGAAGAAGCAACAGCAGATGCAGTAGCAGCAGTTTCAGTAGCAGCCCCCTCTACATCAGAAGTTTCAAATACAGATATAGATAGTTTGCCATATTTTGATTCTGAGATGATTGAATTAATTTATTTTATGGATACTGAGCTTGATTTAGATGAGTCAGTTGAGCAAATAAAAACTATTGGTGATCTCTCTCTGAATCCCACAGTTAACCTACCAGAATTACTGCAAGTTTTTGATACTGTACATATGCAGTTTCTTCCAGCAGATTTTACTAAGCCAAAGTTGGCTATTGTACCCTATACCTCCCCAATAAGTCCAGCAGTTGCAAAGCAACTCTGTGACAGTTTTGCTCCTCCAGTTGTTACTCCATCATCTACAATCATTCCAGAAGATATTTCAGTACCAGTTTTTGTTATCGATGACTCTCCTTTGCCTGATTTTGATGAGCTTATTCAGGATGATATTGAAGAGGAGTATAAGGCAGCAGCTGAAAGCTCTGTCTCAACTATTTCTGATTCCTTTACAGTCTCCTCCTCTCCAGTTCCTGAACCTTCTGCCCCTCCTCCAGAAAAAGCTATTATTGATGATAAAGCTTTAAAAGCTTTGGATGCCTATATGACATCCCTCAGGGTTCTAATTCTGAAGAAGATGATGATGATGACTCAGATGAAGATGCTGCCAGTAAGAAAAAGAAGATGCTAGCAAAGAAAAGGAAGGCTCCTCCTCCTCCAGCTCCTAAGCCTAATCCCACTGCTGACACCCCTTACTACATTCTGCAGAATGTCACTCCATACAAGGGAATGCCTGCATGGATGTGGTTGTCAAAGAACCAGCGGAAGGATAGGAAGAGAAGTAGGAGATATTCTCCTCCTCCAGTGCACAGATACAGGAAGGATCCTCCTCCTCCTCCACCGGCAGCTGGTGCCTTTGGCTCCTCTAGCTCCCAGAGATCTGCCCCCATGCAGACCTATCAGGGACAGTCAGGGAGATCTTCTAGAAGCAGCCAGCAGAGGCAACCTTCCTCAGGACAACATCAACAACAACAGCATCAGCAGCAGAAGCAACAAATATCTGAAGTACAAAAAGCTGACAGTCCAAAAAGGCCATACTCTCCTCCAATCCCATTTGAAGATCCTGAAACTGCTAATACTGCAAAAATGGCCAGATTCCAGGAGTTAATTGGACTATCCTTGATCAATAAAGCAAAGGCTAAAGGTAAAGACACATCAGGGTTAACAACCATGTCAAAGTACAGAAAAGAAGAGTTGAAAAGATTTGACAAGGGAAACAAGCTATTCAATGTTGATGATTATATGAACTTCATCCAGAAGCAGTTGTCCCCAGAGCAACATCATTGAACATTATTGGGGAAGCTGATATGACTATGACAAAGGCTCAAGCTTCAGATCCCAAGAGAGAAATCATCTTTAAGAAGCCAGGAGAGAAACCAACTGAAGACAGGTCCAAGCAGGAGAAGCCAAAGAAGTAATTTTCTTGTTGTTTCAATTTCTGTCTGTTTTTGTTTTTCAAACTATGCTATCTGTTTAAACAAAGTTGTGTATATATATATATATATCTGTTGCATGTGTTGGTAATTCTCTGCCGGATATATTTCTTTTCTTGCTTTGTTTTTCTGTTTGTTTCTATTTTGAGTCTCTGTTAGTGACCTCACCCAAATAGGGGGAGATTGTTGGATCCCTAGTTGAATTGGGCTAGGTTCACTTGCTTAGGATGTGACCCATCATGTATAGCCAGGGTCAAGTTTGTGTCCTAGAGTCTAGGCCAAGTCCTTAGAGCCAACATCAGATGGACCAGCTATCAACAAGACCATCAGAGACTCCAGATTTAAAAGTTTTCAAGGCTAAGTAAAGTGAGTTCGACGTTTGTCGAACTCAGCTCGACGAAAGGTATTCTGCGCTCGATGATCGTGAGACAATTCTTAGTGCTGAGCTCGACGATCCTTGTTATCTGTTCGATGGAGACAGAGTTTCTACATCAAGCTAAAGTCAGGACAACTTCAGAATTTTTCTAAGTCCAACTTCAAGCTTCGGTCAACGAATCAGATTCTGACCTCGACGAACTTGTACCTCAAGTTCTCAACTTCTCAGGTCGACGAAGTCAGCTTCTCAGGTCAACGAATGCAGTACTCTACTCGACGAATTCGGAATTCAGAGGATTTGTGTCGACACTTAGGTCATGTGTCGACACCAGACAATTTATGTCGACACCAGACAATTTGTGTCGACACCAGGATATCAGTCAACACCAACTCTTGTCGACATCAGAAGATTTGAGTCGACACCAAGATCAATCAGTCGACACCAGCTTATGTCGACACTGAATAACAGCAGATGCAAAATATTTCGCTAAGTCCACAATCTTTCTTTGCTCGACGAATTTGGATCTTAGTTCGACGAATACTGTCTGACAGTGATAGTTATCTGCTCGACGATTTTGGTTCTCAGCTCGACGAATGAAGATTGTCTGTTCGACAAAGGTTGTAGCAGTATTGACTTGAAGACTATTTCTATTATCTGGTCGACGAACTCCTCCACTCAGCTCGACGAACTCAAACTCATCTCGACTAATTGCGTTCTTCGTTCGATGAATCCAGATTAGGTCTTCTTCAGTTTTCCCGTCCCGTTTCTTGGCGATGATTCCGGAGTTATTAATGGAATATCTTCTCGGAATGTTACCGTTAGAACGTACAATTAATCATGGATTATCTCATGCCGTTTTTCCATGGGATAGTTGGGGAAATCATTGATTGCCGCTTCCTTCAAAGGCCGACTGCAATTACTGCTCAACATTCGAATTTCGAATGTTCTCAGTCAGTCAAAAAGGATATAGAAAAGAAAAGAAAGGATCAAGGACTACTATACATTGATACAGACATATAGTGATACCCACATACAATCAGACAGACACACTGAGATTGCACAGAAGAACAACCACACAGAAATCAAAAGTTCTACTGCAATCAGCCTAACCAGAGAACATCTTCAAGAAGAAGAAGAAGAAGAAGAACCAATCACTATCAAGAGTCTTCTTCTGTCAATTCTCAGGACAACTTCAAAGGCAACAAATTTCAATCTGTCAAAGAAGTTCCTGAAGCATCTCTAGTCCAGGCACTCTAGGTCTTTGAAGACCTATCACCCTTAAGAAGTGCTCCAACATTCCTGATTAAGTCAAGATTTTAGGGGGAGCAACATCTGTTAACATCAATCCACAAGTCTTCTCAGTGCTATTGAGAAAGAAAAGACACCATCACCTCTTTTCCAACTATTGTACAGGGTTTTAATTCCCTTCAAAATTATTCTGGTTGCAAGTCTCCTTCCAAAAGACTTGAGGTTTTGGTTTTTGAGCACCTAAACAAAAGCTCATTGGTGTCAGGCACCTGATCAAAAACCTGAGTGGATTCCTACCAGGGTGGTAGAAGAGTGGATGTACCCAGGTTGGGGAACCACTATAAAATTTCTTGTGTCGTCTGGTTGCCCTTCTCTTTTGTTTTGGCTGTGCTCTGTGATTGCTTAGTTTGCTGTGCTTATTTATTTATTTGCCGACTTGTTCACTTAGGAATACAACAAAAGTTGTAAAGATTTTTTAAGAGAGCACAATACTCTATTCACCCCCCTCTAGAGTATATTAGATCCACCTTACACTTTCAACTTGCCGATTTTCCACGGGATAGTTGAGGAAATGATTCAATGCTGATTATTCTCAAGGCATCAGCATTAATTACTGATGATTCAAATTTTTGAAAATATATAGAAGAATAGAAGATTGACAATATATTTAGTGAGCAAAAATATACTTAGACAGAAAAACAAAGACAAAAACTGACTGCAAGAATTCATACAGCAGTAGAAAAGCTTTACACAGAAATCATACTGAAGCTTACAGTGACAGGCAGTGATCTTCATTCAGAAGAAGAAGAACAATCATACAATATCAAGAGCCTTCTTATTCCATATTCTCTCCAGGAATTCCAAAGGCAATAGATATCAAATCAGTCAAGAAGCTCCTGCATCACTACTTGTCAAGAACTCTGATTGAAGACCTATCACCCTACATCAAAGCTTCCAAATCTTCCTGAACCATTCAATAATTCAGGGGGAGCTTTTGCTAAACATCAATCCACATAAGTCTTCTCAGTTTATTGAGAAAGAGAAGACAAAATCACTCTCTTACCCCCTCCTGTTTAAAGGGTCGTCATCTCCCTTCAAAAGTGATTCCTGATTGCAAGTCTCCTAACTAAAAGACTTGAGTTGGTTTTTGGGGACCTGATCAAAACCCATTGGTGTCAGGCATCTGATCAAAAACCTGAGTGGATTCCTACCAGGGTGGTATAAGTGTGGACTACCCAGATTTGGGTAACCACTATAAATTTCTTGTGTCGTCTGGTTGCCTATCTTTTTCTTTTTGTTCTTGTTGTGTGGCTGTGATTATTATTATTATTTTCTGTTTTCCAGTTTCTTAATTACTGCACATTTTCAGTTTACAGCAAAAGCTGTAACAGCACCTTTATTGGGACCTAACAAATTTTAAATATATTCTATTCACCCCCCCCCTCTAGAGTATTGTAGACCTAACCCTCACTTTCAATTGGTATCAGAGCAGGTTCCTTTGGTTGCACAAGTTAAATCTTGAACCAAAATATCTCTTATTAGATCTACACATCACCTTCATTCACATTTAACTTTTAAAGTAGAAACACAACCATGACACAAAATAAAGATTATGCAAGCACCAGACCTCCAGTTTGCAACTTGCAAAAGTTTGGAATCTGGAAGGCAAGAATCAAGCTATATATGAATTCTATTGATGAAGATATCTTTGCTTCCATCTTAACAGGAGTACCTTCACCACCTGCTTCTCCTCCAACCACTTCTATAGATATAACTGCAGTCCCTCCTCCAGATTATAATGATGCTTACAGGAAAACCAAGATGGCTGATGCAAAAGCCATGAACATATTGTCACAAATAATGTCTTATGACATTTTCCAGAAGGTTGCTGAGTGCACATCAGCAAAAGCCATTTGGGATTCCCTAAACCAAATGGTTGATGGATCAGCTGATGAAAGGAAGGATAGGAGATCAAATCTCATATCCCAATATGAGAATTTCAAGAAACAGGAAGCTGAGACAGTTTCAGAGATGTATAACATATTAAGCTCAGTTATTAATGAGCTAAAAACTCTGGACAAGGTCATCACTCTCACTGAAGTGAATGACAAAATTCTGATGTGCTTCCTAAGCTCATAGGATAAAAATTTGGCCCATCAAGGAGGCCAGATGCCTAAATGAGATTTAAACTGAATCTCTATTGGGTAAACTAAAGTCTTATGAGCAGTTAGTAAAGACAATGGAGGCTGCTAAACAAAGAACACCTCCAACAGCTAGAAGAGAACATAGCAAAGCCTTCAAAGCCGCAGAAGAATCAGAATCTTCAACATCAAATGAAGAACTTATAAGTCTCTTGGCTAAGAGATTTTTCAAGATGGCTATAAAGGACTTCAGAAGAAAGTCATCGAGAAAAGATGACAGCCCAAAGTATGATAAGACACCAACAAAGGAAGTGGTGTTCTATGGATGCAGAAAGCCATGACACTTTCTCTCTGAGTGTCCAGAGAACCAGAAGAAAGAGAAGAGAAGAGCAAAGGAAAAGGATTCCAGGAGACAGTACACCAGCAAACCCTCTTCCAGCAAACACAAGAGGAAGGAAAAGGGGTTTGTGGCTGAGACCTGGAGTGAGACTGAAGAAGAGTCAACATCCTCAAGCTCCAGTGAAGATGAGGAAGAAGAAAGAGCAAAGGAGGTTTGCCTCATGGCAATTGATGCCTCAAGAATCAACTCAGAAGAAGGAGATTTAGAAAATGAGGAAGCTTCTGAATCAGAAGCTAATCAGGTATTATCATGGTTTGATTATAGTTCAGAATCTTTTAAATCAGATTTTAAAATCATATGTTTAGATTTAATCAAATCTGAGAAGGAAATCAAACTTCTCCGAGATAAACAAGTTAACTATGATAGCTTAGTTTTAGAAAACATTAAATTAAAAAATGAAATATACATGTTTAGTGAACAAATCACTCTTCTGAAAGATGAATTAAGTAAAGCAAAACAGCTAGAAGAATCACTAAATGGAAGAAGCAAACAACTAGCAGTAATCACCAACATATCTAATGCTAGATTTAATGGAAGTAAGTTTGGATTAGGTGCATCATCTAGTGAACCACCTATTATTCAGAAAAACCACCTGTCACAACCCATAAATTTTATTTTTGAGAAAGGAAAGAAGAATACTGATCAAGTATATAAAGTAAATAAAATCCTTGAACAAATTAAAACTAAGGACAACATTGAAAAACAGAAAACACCCAATAAAAACAAAGTTCAGCAATTTTCGTCGACCTCAGATTGACGAAAAGGGGCCAGTTCGTCGAACCCAGATCGACGAACTCTGAATGCCAACTATAGTTATTATTATTCATCTAACTGTGATCGACGAACTTTGTATGGTTCATCGAGAAGAGCTCGAAGAATGTGGGGTACAGAGAATGAACATGTTCATTCTTTGGGCAGAGATCGACGATCTCAACCCAATTCGTCGAACTCTGGTCGATGAACTTACATAAATTCGTCGAACCCAGGAAGACTTAGTCAAAACTATAACTTCAACAGAAACTTTAATACTACTAGGAAATAATTTAATCCATTAGCAGACTGGACCATTCCACCTAGAAGATATTACCCCCTAGGATATAAATCCCAGCCAGAATTTTCTGTTATTTATAGTTTCTCTTATCAGACATATAAAGGGCCCAAGGTAACCTGGGTCAAAAATCATTAACTGTTTGTATTGCAGGTAACAAATTATCCAGGGGTAAATCAAACTTGGTACCTGGACAATGGCTGCTCCAAGCATATGACTGGCAGCAAGGACATCTTATTCAACTATAAGTCCAAGTTGGGGCCAAAGGTTATCTTTGGTGACTCAAAATGTGGTCAGTCAGAAGGAGTTGGAGAAGTAAGAATAGGAGCTGTCACATTCAGAAAGGTGACATATGTAAGTGGACTGAAGCATAACCTCATCTCCATAAGTCAATTATATGATGATGGTTATCAGGTATACTTTAACCCATCTACCTGCTCTATCATTGATAAAAATAACCAAACTGTTTTAACTGGAAGTAGACAAGGAAACATTTATTTAGTAAATTTTCTTTCTACCACAACTAATATCTGTTTACTGAATTTAACTAGTAATCAGAATGACTTATGACACAAAAGACTAGGACATGTAAACCTTAAAAACATTGTTAGGTTATCGAAGCACAACCATGTTAGAGGTCTACCTTCTGCTCCCTACAAGAAGGAAGGTCTCTGCAGGGCTTCGCAATTAGGCAAGCAAACTAAAACTAGTTTCAAATCAATTAATATGAGTGATTCACCTAGGATCTTGTACTTGCTACACTTGGATCTTTTTGGACCCATTGTTGTACAAAGCCTAGGAGGGAAATCTTACACTTTAGTTATAGTGGATGACTTCTCCAGGTTCAGTTGGGTATTCTTTCTGAGAACAAAGTCAGATATATTCAAGGTTCTTACAGATTTTCTCAGGACCATACAGATTGAGTTCTCTACTCATGTTGCATTGATCAGAAGTGATCATGGCACAGAGTTTGAGTCTCTTCTTATGCATGAGTTCTATGAGAAGGAAGGTATCAGGCATTGCTTCTCAGCTCCTAGAACTCCCCAACAAAATGGGGTAGCTGAAAGGAAAAATAGGACACTCATTAAAGCTGCAGGTACATTGCTTGCTGTTGCATACATGCCACTAACCTTTTGGGCAGAGGCTGTAAGCACTGCAAACTATGTTCTGAATAGGAGTTTAATTCACAAACTGAAGAATAAGACT
The DNA here is from genome assembly GCA_039583875.1 of Platanthera guangdongensis. NCBI lineage: Eukaryota > Viridiplantae > Streptophyta > Magnoliopsida > Asparagales > Orchidaceae > Platanthera > Platanthera guangdongensis. The sequence continues at coordinate 55,462,430 of CM077147.1, forward strand.
CCCTATGAATTGCTCAAAGGGAAGAAACCTAAAATAAACTATTTTAAAGTTTTTGGTTCTATATGTTATATACATAATAACAACAAGAAATATATTAGAAAGTTTGAAGCTAAGGCTGAAGTGGGATTTTTTCTAGGATACTCCCAAGTAAGCAAGGCTTATAGGGTATTTAATAAATCAACATTAAAAGTAGAAGAGTCAATTCATGTTTCTTTTGATGAAACTAACATGTATTGCAAGGAGAAAGAAGTTTCTACCAGTAGCAACTTGCAGGTACCCCACCTGTGTGAGACATTGGATGGACTAAACCTCACTAGAGAGGTTCCCACTCATCTCTCTCGACAAGTCATTGAAGATAGTGAAGAAGATGAAGCTGAAGAACATGAGACTCAACCAACAACAAATATAATTCTACAAGAGGAATTTATTCAAAATGCTATTGCACAACCAACTCCACCCACTGATTTTGTCACACTTAGGGATCACCCCAGATCTCAAGTAATTGGAGACATATCAGTAGGTATACAGATAAGGAATCAACTCAACCAAGACTTGATGCATGCATGTTTTCTCTCTCAGGTTGAATCTCTAACCATTCATGATGCTGAGCAAGATCCCCACTGGATCCTTGCAATGCAAGAGGAACTAAACCAATTTGAGAGATGTAGAGTTTGAGATTTGGTTCCAAGACCCCAAAACTACCCAGTGATTGGAACCAAATGAGTTTTCTGGAATAAGCTTGACGCCCAAGGAGTCAATATGAGGAACAAGGCTAGGCTTGTTGCTCAAGGATATAGGCAATAGGAAGGAATTGACTATGATCATACCTTTGCACCTGTTGCAAGGTTGGAAGCTATAAGGATCTTCCTTGTTATGCAGCATTCAAAAAGTTCAAAGTTTTTCAAATGGATGTGAAAAGTGTTTTCCTAAATGGAGTGTTACAAGAAGAGGTTTATATAGAACAACCTCCAGGTTTTATTTCTCCAACTTATCCCTCTTATGTTTTTAAATTAAATAAGGCTCTTTATGGTCTAAAGAAAGCTGCAAGAGATTGGTATGAGACCTTAGCAAGTTTCTTATTAGAGCATAAATTTATAAGAGGAACTGTAGATAAAACCCTTTTCACTAGACATCATAAGGACCAAATCTTGTTAGTGCAAATCTATGTAGGTGACATTATATTTGGCTCTACAGATTCAAAATTGTGCAAGAGGTTTTCTGACCTCATGCATTCTAAATTTAAATGAGTAGCATGGGAGAGCTTTCATATTTCCTTGGTCTCCAAGTGAAACAGCTTCCTGATGGCATCTTCATCTCTCAAGCAAAATATGTTAAAGAACTTCTAAAGAAGTTTGGTATGGCTGATGGCTCAGCTAAGAAAACTCCCATGACCACCAATGATGTTGTGGACTCTAATATACCAGGAAAACCTGTAGATCAGAAACTTTATAGGGGCATTGTTGGGTCCCTATTATACCTCACAACAAGTAGGCCATATATTATGTTTGCTACATGCCTTTGTGTTAGGTTCCAAGTGAACCCTAAAGAATCTCATCTAATTTTCTTAAAAAGGATTTTAAGATATATAAAGAGTTGTCCTAATCTAGGCCTATGGTATCTTGCTGAATCAGAATTTGAGTTAACTCTATACTCTGATGCTGATTTTGCTGGATGCAGGGTTGATAGAAAAAGTACTTCAGGAACTTGCCAGTTTCTGGGTATGAGATTAGTATCATGGTTCTGTAAAAAGCAAACATCAGTGTCAGCTTCAACTATTGAAGTAGAATATATTGCAGTAGGCAGCTGTTGTTCACAGATGCTCTGGATACAGAATCAACTTCTAGATTATGGGTTCAACTTAAATAATTCAACCTTATTATGTGATAATACTAGAGCTATAGTCATAGCACAAAATCCAGTTCACCATAGTAGGACAAAACATATTGACATAAGATATCATTTCATTAGGGAGTGTGTAGACTGAAATAAGATTAAGCTTGTCTATATCTACACTGATTTATAAAAAGCTGATATATTCACCAAACCTCTGGATGAGAAAAATCATGCTTTCTTTCTAAATCAGCTGGGAATGATCAATGAAGAAGACTTAGTTCATGTTCTGTCTGCATTCGACGAATTTTCCAGAGTTCGTCGAACGGAGTTTGACGAACCAGGGAAAGTTTGAGAGATACTCGTCGAATGGAGATCGACGAACTCTCTGTGAGTGAAACAAGTTTTGTCGAACGGAGTTCGACGAACTTGCTTCAGAAGATATTTGTCGACCTAAGTTCGACGAACTGTCTTCAATTCTTTTAATGAGCTCGACGAATTATTTAACTCTAAATTACTTTGTCGACCTCAGTTCGAAGAATTCATTTTATTTTCGTGGAACGGAGTTTGTCGATTCATATTCTGGAAAACCTTATATCTAGGTTTCTTCGACCTCCATCCCGCGCTTTCTGTTCCCTTGCACTTGATCGTCATTTCTGCGTCTTTCTTGCAGGTGATTTCAATGGCGGCTCTAGCAAGCAATCTCAAAGGAATGAAGTTTGATACAGGATTTGACGGGGATTTCGATTCGTTTCAACATTCCGATCCAATCTTTTGTATATCTTGGAACTTCTTGAAGAACAGGAACTAAAAACCTTGATGATGAGAAGGATCAAACTGCACAGCATGGAAATCAGGGAATGGGTATACACACTGTCGTCCACAGAAGAGAACATCATGACGGGCACTATCACGGGTAACTCCATCTCTTTAACCCCTGCAATCTTAACTGAGATTTTTGGATTGAGAAAGTGAGTAGAGGACCTCGAAATTGAAACAGAGGAGTCTGATATGATGTTGAACCTCATGGAGTATGTTGGAGACAATCCCAATAAACTATTGAAGAAACACTTGTCTGCTCCCTATAAATTTTTAGCATACTTGCTTGGCAAAGTGTTACTTGGAAAACACACTGCACACGATTATATCACCAAACACCAGTTTCTGGTTATGTGTGCAATCATCAACAAGAAGCCAATAAACTGGGCACAACTTCTGTTTGATCTGATCAAGAAGAAAAATACCAAGAAGGAAGTATGTTTTGGAAGAATTCTAGGAATCTTCCTACAGGAAAAGGATGTTGAATACCTGGTCTCCCAGACCATATTCATAAATGCTAGTAAAAGGTTAACATGTGCCTTATTTGGCAGATGGGAGAGGACCATCACTAAGCCCTCTTCCACCAAATCTTCTGAAGGCACAAGGGCTATCAAAGCCACTCCCCACCCTACTAAGAGAACATTCCTTCCACATCTTCTCTTCCAGCCCCCCTTCCAACAACAACACAATCCCCAGTCACTCCATCTTTACCAATCACCATCACTGACATTCCCTCTTCATCCCTTCAGGAAAATCAACAACCCACACCTCTTGAATCCCCTCATGACACATATATCTTTACACCACCACAGTCTCCACTTCCCCCACATCTATCTTCCATACCATCTTACATTCTACCGTCTGACACCATGATGCAATATGCCACCCTTCCATCCCCATCAACATCTAACCTTCACATACCTGATGTTCCACCCTCTATTCCATCAAAAGTTGCCACCACTTCCATATCAACTGCAACACCATCTACCACTTGATCATTGGATCCCTCTACCATCTCATCTATCATCACCATCATAAATCCCCTTCTTAAATCACTTATAGCAGAGGCCATTACACCTATTGCTACTACCATTACCTATTTATCTTCCCAAATATCTGCTCTCACTGCTGCCCCCTCCTCAGTCAGGGGCCTGGCCTCAGTTCCCACTGAAACCAGGCAGGGGGAGATGCCTGATGATGAAGCAACAGCTACAGCTTCAGAGTCTTCAGCTCCAGCACCAGCAGATACTCCAGTCTTCACAATAGAATATACAGATGGTATAAGTAAAGATTTAATTGATTTCATTGATACTGACATGGATTTTGATGAGTCAGATTCTGAAGGATTTAAAACTGTTGGTGACTTTATCCTAAATCCCACAGTTAACTTAGAAGAATTGCTGAAAACTTTTGACACTGTATATATGCATTTCCTTCCAAAAGAATTTACTAAGCCATATTTGGCTATTATTCCCTATACATCTCCTGTCAGTCCAGCAGTTGCTAAGCAACTTAGGGATAACTTTGTACTTCCAGACTCTGCAGTCATTCCATCCCCTCTAGAAGCTATCTCAGCACCAATCTTTGTGATGGATGACTCCCCTATGACAGATCTAGATGAGTTGATCTTGGCTGACATTGTAGAAGAAACAAAAGCAGCTGAAGCTCAGTTCAGGTTCCAACTGCAAAAGTTATTGTATCTGAGGACATCTTGAGAGATATAGATGCTTTATATGATAATCCTCAGGATTCAGATGATGATGATGATGATGAAGAAGAAGATTCAGATGAAGAAGCTGCTAAGAAAAAGAAGAAACTGATGTCAAAGAAAAGAAAAGCCTCTCCTCCTCCTGCTGCTAAGCCAAACCCAAAGAATGACACTCGATTCTATATTCTTCAGAATATTACTCCTTACAAAGGAATGCCAGCATGGATGTGGTTGTCTAAAAATCAGCAAAAGGAGAAGAAAAGAAGCAGAAAATATTCTCCTCCACCAGTTCATCAGTACAAAAGAGATCTACCTCCTCCACCACCTTCAGCAGCTGATGCCACTGGCTCTAGCTCTCAGAGGTCTGCCCCTATTCAAACCTATCAGAGACACTAAGGGAGACCTTCTGGAAATAGTCAGCAAAGGCACTACACTTCTGACAGACAACAACAACATCAACAACATCAAAAACATCAGCAGCAACAATAAAGAATCTCTACAGACCAGAAAGCTAATAGTCCTGAAAGACCATATTCACCTCCTGTTCCTTTTGAGGATCCTGAAACAACAAACAATGCTAGAATGGCTAGATTCCAGGAAATTATTGGTCTCTCTTTGATTAATAAAGCAAAAGCTGAAGACAGAGATATATCGGGATATTCAACTATGTCTAAATACAGAAAGAAAGAACTCAAAAGATTTGATAAAGCAAATAAATTATTCAATGTTGATGATTACATGAAACTACATCCTGAAGCAGTTGTCCCCAGAACTACATCTCTGAAGATTATTGGGGCTGCTGACATGACAATGACACAGGCACAGGCATTGGATCCAAAAAGATAAATTGTCTTTACAAAGCCAGGTGAAAAGACTAAAGAAGACAAGTCCATAGATAAGAAGAAGTAACCTTTACATGCTTTTAACTTTTCTGCATTAGCCTTCAAACTGATTTGTCTGTTTAAAACAAAGCTCATGTACATATATATATATATCTGATGCATGTGTTGGTAAATCTCTGCCAGATATACCTTTTTCCCTACTTTGTTTATTCTTATATTTTTGTTTTGAGTCTGTTAGTGACCTCACCCAAATAGGGGGAGATTGTTGGATCCCTAGTTGATTTGGGCTAGGTTCACTAACTTAGGATGATGTGACCCTACATGTATAGCCAGGGTCATAGTTGTGTCCTAGAGTCTAGTCCAAGCCCTTAGAGTCAACATCAAATGGACCAGCTCTGAACAAGACTATCAGAGACTCAAGACTTAGTAGATTTCAAGACCAAGCAAAATGAGTTCGATGTTCGTCGAACTCAGGTCGACGAAAGACGTTCTCAGCTCGACGATCTTGAGATATTTCTCTGAGCTGAGCTCAAAGATCTTCTTTCTCAGGTCGACGAAAACTGGGATACTTCAACAAACTAAAGTCAGGATAACTCCAGATTATTCTAAGTCCAACTTCGGACTTTGGTCGACGAACAAGATTCTGAGCTCTACGAACTTGGACCTCAATTTCACAACTTCTCAGGTCGACGAAGTCAACTTCTCAGGTTGACGAACTCAGTACTCTACTCGATGAATTCTAGAATCAGAAGATTTGTGTCGACACTTAGGGCATGTGTCGACATCAACTTATGTAAACACCAAAAAACTTGTGTCGACACCAAGAATAATCTGTCGACACCCACTTATGTCGACACCAGAAAACCTATGTCGACACTAGAAGATTCATGTTGACACACAGAATATCAGTCAACACAAAATACTCAACCAAGTCCAGAATGGTTGCTGAACTCCAGTCGACTAATGCAATTATCAGCTCGACGAACTTTAGACAGAAAAGGCAAAGGTTCAGAATCATGCAGTTCTGTTATCAGCTCAACGATCTTGGAACTCAGCTCGATGAACAAGAAGTCGTCTGGTCGACGAATTCAATATCTCAGTTCGACGAATTGGTAATTCAGGTCGACGAATTCTGCCAACTGTTCAACGATTCCAGACTTAGCCATTTCCGGCCTTCAGTCCCCATTCTAATGCGGAAATTCCTGAGTAATTAATGCTCTACATTCTTTGAATGTATCCGTTAGAAAGAGCATTGATTACGGACTTCTTCAGGAATATTACTTGGCGATTTTCCACGGGACAGTTGAGGAAATGATTCAATGCTGATTATTCTCAAGACGGCAGCATTAATTACTGATGATTCAAATTTTTGAAAAGATATAGAAGAATAGAAGATCGACAATATAGTTAGTGAGCAATAATATACTTAGTCAGAAAAACAGAGATAGAGACTGACTGCAAGAATTCATACAGCAGCAGAAAAGCTTTACACAGAAATCATACTGAAGCTTACAGTGACAGACAGTGATCTTCATTCAGAAGAAGAAGAACAATCATACAATATCAAGAGTCTTCTTCTTCCATAATCTCTCTAGGACTTCCAAAGGCAACAGATATCAAATCAGTCAAGAAGCTCCTGCATCACTACTTGTCAAGAACTCTGATTGAAGACCTATCACCCTATAGCAAAGCTTCCAAATCTTCCTGAACCATTCAATAATTCAGGGGGAGCTTTTGCTAAACATCAATCCACATGAGGCTACTCAGTTTATTGAGAAAGAGAAGACAAAATCACTCTCTCACCCCCTCCTATTTAAAGGGTTGTCATCTCCCTTCAAAAGTGATTCCTGGTTGGAAGTCTCCTAACCAAAAGACTTGAGTTCATTTTTGGGGACCTGATCAAAACCCATTGGTGTCAGGCACCTGATCAAAAACCTGAGTGGATTCCTACCAGGGTGGTAGAAGAGTGGACTACCCAGATTTGGGGAACCACTATAAATTTCTTGTGTCGTCTGGTTACCTATCTTTTTCTTTTTGTTCTTGCTGTGTGGCTGTAATTAGGATTATTATTTTCTATTTTCCAGTTTCTTAATTACTGCACATTTTCAGTTTACAGCAAAAGCTGTAACAACACCTTTATTGGGACCTAACAAATTTTAAATATACTCTATTCACCCCCTCTAGAGTATTGTAGACCTAACCCTCACTTTCAGTACATTGCACACAATCATCGGTGCACGACCAGTGGTCGTGCGCAGAATATTCGATGATCGTGCGCAGTATTCCTGCTTCTAAACGTCCCCGAAACACGCACACGACCCCTAAATCTAGCACTGATATGTGTAGACATTCCAAACGAGCACAAAAAGTGAGTACAAATATTAAAAGTACAAAAATACACAACCACGGGCCTAAGTGTGCACTTCCTATGGAAATAAAGATAAGAAGAAATATATACGATAACGAACTAAAAGTGTAGTGCAAATGCATGAAAACTTGCCCAGATGAGTCCGAAAAACCCTATATAAATCAGACTCATCAGAACTCGTCGAGTGCATTTCGTCGAGCACTCAACAGGCTGCTCAGCAGAGCAGGACACGACTTGGGACATGCCCGGGTCCTAGGCCGTGTTGCCCAACCTGAACCCAATCTTGGGATTTGGGGTGTTACATATAGATGATATAATATTTGGCTCTACTGATTCCAAACTTTACAAATGGTTTTCTGACCTTATGCATTCAAAGTTTGAAATGAGTAGCATGAGTGAACTATCCTACTTCCTTGGTATTCAAGTGAAGCAAACCCCTAATGGTATCTTTATATACCAGTCTAAATATGCTAAAGAGCTACTTAAAATATTTTGGATGTCAGATGCCTCAGCTAAGAAAACACTCATTCCTCTAATGTTGTTGTTTATTCTGATGAACAGGGCAAGCCAGTTGATTAGAAAATATATAGGGCTATTATTGGGTCCTTATTGGATCTTACAGCTAGTAGGCTTGATATTATGTTTGCTACTTGTATTTTTGCTAGATTTCAAGTCAGTCCTAAAGAATCACACCTTATTTTACTAAAAAAGATTTGAAGATATATAAAGGGTTGTCCTAATCTAAGACTCCAGTATCCTACTGAGTCAGGATTTGAATTATCTGGATTCTCAGATGCTGACTTTGCTGGATGTAGAGTTGACAGGAAAAGCACATCAGGAACTTGTCAGTTCCTTGGTGATAGGCGTGTGTCCTGGTTTTGCAAAAAACAAACTTTTATGTCCACATCAACTACTGAAGTTGAATACATTGCAGCTGGTAGTTGCTGTTCATAAATTCTGTGGATACAAAACCAACTCCAGGATTATGATTTCAGCTTAAATAATTCAACTATCTTTTATGATAATAACAATGCAATTTCAATTGCACAAAATCCAGTGCATCATAGTAGGACCAAGAATATAGAGATAAGACATCATTTCATTAGAGATTTTGTGGACAAAAATAAAATTAATCTTGTCTTTATCTCTACTATTTACAAAGAACAGACATTTCACCAAACCATTAGAAGAAAAGAAACATCTATTCTTCCCAAATCAGCTAGGTTTGATTAATGAAGAAGATTTAATTTGATTTTTGTTTGTAGTCGACGAATTTTCCATGTTTCGTCGAACGGAGATCGACGAACTATGAACTCTTCGTGGAGTGTTTGTCGAACGGAGATCGACGAACCTTCCTTTGTGAAATTTTTATTCCAATGGAGATTGACGAAGTTTGTTTCAGAAAATTTTTTCGTCGAACGGAGATCGACGAAGTTTGTTTCAGAAACTTTTTTGTCAAACGTAGTACGACAAAATGTTTTATTTTCTTCAAACTTAGATCGATGCTTTTATTTCTTTGTAAGATTTTTCGTTGAACTGAATTCGAATTTTTTTTATTTTTTGTCTGACGGAGTTCGTCTTTTCAACTTCTGAAACCTTATAACTAGGTTTTTCATTGAACTCCATCCCACACTTTTCCATTTCCCCTCTGCACTTGTTCTATTGTTTTTACAGAGCAATGGCGGTTTCTCCAGCAATCCTCGTAGCAATGATGTTTGAAGCCGGTTTTGATATCGACTTTCAAACCTTCAGTCTTTCCGGCCAAGTATTCAAGGAGAACTTGTTAACTATTTGAGGTTCAGAACCTGCGAACCTTCATGATAATAAGGATAAAGCTTCCAGTGGCAGAGATTAAGGAGTGGGTATATACAACAAAGATTTAGGACATTCCAGTTCTTATTGGATCTATCTCAGGACATCAGGTTCCTCTTTCACCAGAAATCTTATCTGAAATTTTTGGGTTTGTTAATGGTGAAGAAGAAATAGTATAATCTAGTAGTGAGTTTAATGAAATGCTAGATAGGTTATGTCATGCTGAAGGAAACCCTAACAACCTTCTTAAGAAAAATCTTTCGATAGAATATAGATTTTTAGCTGATATTGTTGGAAAAGTGATGTTGGGCAAGCATTCTGCTCACGATCACAAAATCAGGCACCAATTTCATCTGATGTGTGCCTTAGTAAATAAAAAAAGAATTATTTGGGGATTAATTCTATTTGATTCTATCAAGAAGAAGGTAAATAAGAAGGATGTTGGGTATGGGAGAATTCTTGGACTTTTCTTCCAAGCCAAGTGCCCAAAACTTTTGGTCTCCCAGACCATATTATTAATGCTTCCAAGAGGCTCATATGTGTCCTCTTTGGAAGATGGGAGAGGGTTGTCACCAAGCCCTCCAGGACCTCCTCCTCAAGAGCTTCTGAGGACATAAGGACTGATATAGTCACTCCTCCAAACCCAGAAGAAGTTTCTGCTCCACCTCCACCACCTTCTCCTCCTCTTCAACAACCATCCACTGTTATTGTAGACACACCTTCTACTCCCATCCCTCCTGCCTCACCATCTCGACCACCATCTACTCCACACTCACCAATCAACATTTTTGAGGATACACCATCTTCATCTCCTCAATCACCTCTACCATCACATCTTTATGACATACCATCCACTTCTCTTCATACAGATCCACTACTGTCATCTCCAAATTTTGATCTACCATCATCTCCATCTCCACAACACACTCCACAACATTCACCTATCCAGGAAGTGATCATCCCTAATATCATTCCCCCTATCTTCAATCCTTAGGATGTACCTCAGTCATTGTATCTGTGTCAAAACTGTTCCACCTCAATTCCATCCTCTACCAATCCACCCTCTGCATCTACTCAGTCTTCACCTGAGTTTATGTCTGTGGATTTCTCATCCATTTCTTCTAATATTCTTGCTTTTATCACTCCTGCCCTCAAGATTCTGATAGAAGAAGCAATTGCTCCTCTTGTAGCTACCATATCTGACCTTTCTTCTAAGATAGCTTCCTCCTCCACTATCCCTTCTTTTGGGGGCCTGGGTTCAGGTCTCTCTGAATCCAAGCAGGGGAGTTGTCTAATGAAGAAGCTCCAGTAGTTAATGAAGAATCTCTAGTAGTTCTAGAGGTTGCAGCAGCAGATGCAGAAATGCTTTTGCCAAACATTCCACTGAATCGTATCGGTTGTTCGGAAGGAAGTGAGCTACTTTCATCAACCGGTCTACAATCACCCAGATTGAATCATTCCCGTGTTGAGATCTCGGCAACCCATGCACGAAATCCATTGAAATATCATCGAACTTCCATTCCAGAATCGCCAACAACTTCAAGAAACCGCCAGGCTTCTAGCATTCTGCTTTCACCAAAGCACAAGTTTGATACTTAGCCACATAATGTGCGATGTCTTTCTTTAGTCCTGGCCACTAGAACAACTTTTTCATTTCCATGAACATCTTTGTGCTCCCAGGGTGAATTGAGTATTTTGTAAAGTGCGCTTCATACATCAATTCTTCTCCCAACTTACCCATACTCGGGACGCACGACCGACCCTCTTTCCACAAAAGGCTGTCCTCCCTGGAGAATTGGCCATCTGGCCCATCTTTTACATAGCGTTGGAGAGTTTCATCCATCTCCGTTACTCATCGAATGCTGTCCGTAAGGTCATATTGTACCTCCGTCCAATTGAAACATGCATCAACTGTAGAATTCTTGTCAACATAAGAAATCTCTAATGGTTCCAAGTCCTGGATCAGACGCTCATCCTGTATCTACAACCAAGTTACCCTTGACGGAGTCCTACACCCTTGACGGAGTCCTACGACTCAAGGAATCAGCGACCATGTTTTCCTTCCCGAGAGTATAATGAATATCAAAGGTGTAGTCCCCAAGGAATCCAGCCACCTTCATTGTCGCATATTCAGATCCTTCTGCTCCAACAAATACTTTAGGCTCTTATGGTCCGTAAAGATATCCACTTTTACTCCGTAAAGATAATGCTGCCATAACTTCAGTTCAAAGATCACCATCGCGAACTCCAAGTCGTGGACGGGATAATTTCGTTCATGCACTTTCAACTGGCATGAGCCATAAGCAATCACCTTTCCAAACTACAGAAGAACGCAGCTTAAGCAGCTCCCTGAAGCATCACTATAGATCTCATATCCGTCGGTACCACATGACGATTTCAACAAAGGCGTCGTGGTCAACTGACTCTTTAGCTCTTCAAAAGCTAGTGCGCACTCTGGCGTCCAAACGAACTTTTGATCCTTCCTCGTTAGTGTGGTCAGAGGAAAAGCGATCCGCGAGAAGTTTTCAACAAAACATTTATAGTAGCCTGCCAGTCCAAGGAAACTCCTGACTTCGACCACTGAAGACAACACCGGCCACCCCTGTATGGATCTTATCTTTAACAGATCCACTGATATGATGAAGAAGCAACTGATTTTTCAACTACAGAAGTTATCACTATTGGTGATGTTTTCATTAATACCACATCTGACTTATCTTCCTTATTATCTGTTTTTGAAGTTCAACCAAATTTTGCTCCAGTTTTTGATAATTCTTCTAAAGCCATAGTCTGTTTTACTGCTCCAGTCGATTTTTCTATTTTAGAAGAGATTAGATCTAGTTTCAATACTACTCCTACTAATATATCTTCAGTCTCTAAGACTATAACAGTTGAGAATATAATAAATGTCATAGAGCCAGTTTCTTCCCCTCCCACTTATGCATGGGATGAAACTCCTATGCCAAATCTTGATGAAATCATGTTTCAAGATATGGAACCAGAGATTGACAGTGTTCAGGCTCAAGCTATTACAAATATTATACTTATAAATGCAGAAGTTTAAGCTAAGAACCAGGCTGATTTAATTAAACAATTAGATGATTTATATGATCATCCAGTAGATGAATCTGATGATGATGATGATGTTAATTCAAATGATTCAGAAAATTTTGGTTGAAAGAAAAGAAAATCCAAGAAGAAGGCTCCAGTAAAAGTTGCTCCTAAACCCTCATCAAATGCTGACATTTCTTATTACAATTTGTATGGAATTACTCTCACTCCAGATACTCCTCACTGGACGAGGTTTTCTAAAAATGAACAAAAAAACAGGAAAAAGATGAAAAGGTATGGTTCTCCTCCTCAAAGTTCTTGGAGAGGACCTCCTCCTCCTCCTGCAGTAGGATCAATAAGAAGTGTTTCACAAGCTCATAGGTATACTTCTCATTCACATCATTCAAGACCTACTCAAAGTAGCAAAGATAGACCTTCAAGTTCAGAATCTCAGTCCAGCAGCCAGCAAAGAAGATAGCAACAATAATATAATAATGAAAGCAGCCAGCAGACATCTCAAGGTAATTAGCAAGAAAAATCTAGTCCAGAGAGGCCTCCATATCCAACCTATGATCCAGAGTTGGACCTTAACTACAGAATGGCCAGGTTTAATGAGTTGATAGCTCTCTCTCAGATTAATAAAGCCAAAGCTGAAGGGAAGGATTCTTCTCAATTTTCAACAATGTCATCTTATAGAAAGAAGGAATTGGATAAGTATCAGGTAAAAAATCTTTTTAATGCTGATGAATATATGCATCTCCATCCAAAGACAGTAGTGCTTAGAGCTATATCAGTGAAGATTCTTGGTGCTGAAGATATTAAAATGACTCAAAGAGAAGCAGTGGACCCCAGAAGAATATTGGTCTTCACAAAACATGCTTCAGACCCTTCTTTAGATGCTCCAAAGAAAGATTTATAATTTTCTGCTTATGCATTTTGAACTTTATTATTGCTGTATATATATTCACAAGACACAATTGTTTATATCTGCTAAAGTTCTATAATTCTGTCAAATATTTTTCATGCTTGTGATTTTCTTTATTATTTATATAGTGACCTCACCCAAATAGGGGAAGATTGTTGGAAGCTTACTTGTGATTTGGGCTAGGTTCACTATTAGGATTGATTAGATGACCCAACATGTAGTGTCTAGGCTTATAGGTTATTTCCAGGGTCAAGGTCAACAACATATACTTAGATTGTCAGTACCCTCCTTCATAATACTTTAGAGATAGAAGACTTCGGAGGAAAGGCAGTTATAAAGAATGCAGAAAAGGCGTTCGATGATAGCTTAACTGAGCTCGACGATCATCGATCTCAGTTCGACGAACTCAGAGTTCCTTCTCTGAGTTGAGCCCGATGAAAGTCTAGCAGAGATTGACGAACTGTGATCTCATATCAGATGTTCAGCTCGACGAAGGACTATCTTAGTTCGACGAACTTGGAGCTCAGGTTGACGAAATCCTTACTGTGTTTGACTAACTCCTTCCAGGTTATATTCAACTAATCTTCTCTGTAGTTTCTCAGTTCGACTATAGCAGTTTGATTTCAAATTATGTTATATTAAGACAGTAATACTCTGATATTTAATGCTCAATATTCTCAAGAATATATTCATTACCTGGCAGCATTAATTATGGATTTCACAGAGTTATTATTCTACCATATTTACTGGGACAGTTAGGGAAATACATTTAAGACAAATTGAGCTGTTCAAATTCTCAGAGTTTATACAGAGGATTTCAAGGAAAGATTTTAAAAATATTCAAAGGTTTTGAAATATGCCAGGAGATATATACTCCTTTTAAAAAATTGCAGAGCATAGAATAAGAAAAAGATATACAGAAAGTTAAGGAATATAGAACAGAGTTCTTCATCATCTGCTCCAGTCTTTTAAGAGACAACAAATCAAAATCAGTCTAAAAGCTTGCTGAAGAGCAACATCCCTTTGAAGGCCTACACCCTGAAGCAAAGCATCCACTCCTGATCAGATCCATAAAACTCAGGGGGAGCTTTGACATCATCTATAATCCACTAGTCTTCTCAGTGATTTGAGACAGAGAAGACAACATCATTTTATCTTTCTTTCACAGTGTACAGGGTTATAACTCCCTTCAAAAGTTAACATTTTGGTCCACAAGTCACTTGATTAAAAGACTTGGTTTTGATTTTTGGGCACCTGATCAAAATCTCAAAGGGTTGCTAGATCTCCCTTAGAAAAATTGTCTTCTTGTGACAGGGCACTTGATCAAAAACCTATAGTGGTAGGACACCTGGTCAAAAACCTATAGTGGATTCCTACCAGGGTGGTAGAAAAGTGGATGTACCTAGGTTTATTGGGGAACCTCTATAAATTCCTTGTGTCGTCTGGATTGTCTTTACTTGTTTTTATTTTGTGTGCTGTGATTTTTTTTATCTTTATATATATATATATATATATATATATATATATATATATATATATATATATATATATATATATATATATATATCACCTATTTTTGCTATAAAAATTATCTAAAAGTGTTTAATACTCTATTCACCACCGCCCCCTCTAGAGTTAGTTAGATTTATCCCTCACTTTCACACATGAGTCAACACGATGGCCTACACATTGAGGGATTACATTGTGTTGTCCTGTGTTTACTGACCCACTGTATCCTAACATTAGTGTGTACTTAGCATTGTAAACCTGTAAGTACATAACTAAAATGCAATATTAAATACAACCTCAATTCAACGTAGCATGACTGGACTATTCTTCAAATCAGAGTTATTGTGGATACAATACCCAATAATCTCTCCCTATTTGAATAAGCCAAAATCCTATAAGGTCATGTCAATTGCACATATCAAATAAAGTTAAACTAAGACTTGAAAAGATAAATGAAATTAAGAAAAGATGACAACGTGCATTCCAAGATAATTAGATAAATCATATATATATATATATATATATATATATATATATATATATATATATATATATATATATATATATATATATATCAAAAGTGTTTTAGATTAGGGAGGGCAGCCAACAACACACAACGTTGAGATATATAAAAATTTAGGTCTTCTTGTTCTTTCTCTTCAACTGTTGTTTGCCAAAATATTCTTTGGGCTTCAGATAATACTTGGGATGAGGAGGAGGCATAGGATCAACATTCTTGTACTTCTAGAAATGAATCCTCCTCCTGGTACAGGCTTCTTTGTATTTGTTTCTTTCTTCTGGACTGTAATGTTCCTGATGCTTCTCTACTCCGAGCTCGTACAAGGAAAAGGTGTCCCAGATAATTCATTCTGAAGTTGGGCTCCAAACTTCATGCATTTTACGGTTAGGTCCTTCTCTGACTTGAGCTGGCCTAGTCGGTTCTGATCTGACTTGGGAAGTTCCTTATCCAAATTTCCTTTTCTGGAGAACCTGAGCCTCTGAGGAAGCAGCAATAGCAGCATCAATAGCAGCTTGGACGTCTGTAATCACATCAGCAGCACCTTGAACCTGAGAGAAGTCTTGTGAGTCTTCCAGTATTGAGTGTAGTCCGGAGCCGGATAAACATCATCATAAACAGGCTCAACCGGAAGAACATCAACATGAATAGGCTCAGCCAAATGAACGTCAGCAGAAACTGGAGGAGGGAATAGTTGTCCATGTATCCACACGGTGTTGTCATAGCTATAATCATTTTCTTGTTTGAATTGATCGAGCATAGTCTCTTCAACAACGGCGACCTTAGCTGTAATGGCATCCTCCTCCTTTTTGTCTTCTATAGCAATTGCATTGACAAATGATTTCAAAGAAGAGTCATAATGCACCATAGATCTATTATGGGCCTCTATGAGAGAGAGTATTTGTGTCAACAGTTTTCAGTACTCCCTCATTGTGCTTAAGTCCTCTGATCATTAGAGTTACTACAGTTGCAGCTTCAACATATTATGCATCAAACCTGGCCTCTAGTTATCAAATTTTACTTTAACTTCAGCAAGCCCATCAAGCATAAACTTCTCTGATTGTTTAACTCTTTTAATCACTTTCGCCAATGAGGCATCAAACTGTGCCTGTTGCTTAGCTAGCATAGTTTCAACGACTTTTAGGATCTGATCACTAGAACTAGAGCTAGGAACATCTAGCAGCACTGGAATAGGAACATTCAAGAAAATCTTACTTAGTTCCTCAGAACCTATGACAAGTGCACGCACATATATAGCTCCTTCTTCATTAGAAAGATCTATTACTCCTTCGGGCTCTTGTGGTATCCTGACAAGTCTCTTGTCCAGGTTGCGTATGAGTCTGGCAACCTCAGTGGAGACAGATATTCATGACGAAGTTGCCCCCCCCCCTCAGACATTGTAGAGGTGATCATCTCAGGGAGAGGAACTATCTGATTGTACACGAACATCGGCTCTAAAACAACTATGGCAGTATCAGCAACAATCACATTCTCATTTGCAGCATCCTCAATATCATAATCCTCCACTGTTTGGTACTCATCAGCAGTTGTATCATCATCATCAACAACAACAATAACATCTGGATTCTCTTCAACAACAACATCCTCCTCATGATCAGAAGGAGTTTGATCATCTGTACCAACAGCGTCCTCTTGAACTGTATCAACCCCGGCCACTTCCGACACCATCTCTTCAACATCAGTCTAAGCATTCTGAGCAACCTCTGCCATCAGATTCTCTAGATCTGGAACTGGAAGCACTGTGTCAAGGTCCACTGAACCTGAAATCGTATCTAGAACTGAAGTCACTGTAGCTGTAACTGATTCTAGAATTACTGAATGTACTATGCCTTTCGAAGAGTGCTCCCTTCGGGGAGTACAGGAGGAGAGAAACCTCTACAGTATAGTAGGGTCACCGCGGTTGGACGGTGACCAGACTCTCCGATATATGTTGGCTCCATACGGATGCCTCGTTCCTTCAAAACAGTAGTAGGAAGAGGCGGGCTGGAAAGAGCTGGTGATTTGTGTCCCCAAAAGGGACACTTTCCCCAGCTTCTTCCGTTCAAGGATGGCTGAAAGTGAGATATCTCCCCCTTTCGTCCCCCTCCGGAGGTGGGATGGTTGAGGTATTGTCCCTCGTATTAAGTCATGTCTTAATCCAGCTCAATTCCTGCACTCAAGCTATCAGGAATCTCACTAGTGTGTGTAGAAGGGATCATGTCATTAGGAACATGTTTTTCCTCCTCCACTGGGGTACATGGGCACCTCCCCTCTGGATAATCCTCCTATCCCATCGAGTGAAGATTGTGGAGTTGATTTTCTTCAAATGATAAATAGGAACACCTTTGGTCTTATCAAACCTATCACCATCTGATAGTTTGTTTTGTATTTAAACTATTAGAGTTTTGTTTAGTTCTTTGTTGTGCAAATCTTCTCTTATTATCTTATATGTCCCCTCCTCTTGTATTTATTTATGCCAATAATGTTTTTGTCCTCTTTTGCAGGTTTTCTCAATTTTCATCCAAAATGACCTGACACGGCCACCAACACGGCCGTGTCATTGGGCGTGTCACTTGTTCCCAAAGAAATTAGCCACCAGAGGAAAGTCCAGAGTTCATCCTGAGCAGGACACGACCTCCGACACGGCCTCAAACACGACCGTGTCTCTGGCCATGTCAAGCTGGTCATGTCAACATGAGGCGTGTCAACAGGAGCCGATGACTTTCTAGAGTAGGACACGGCCACCAACACGGCCGTGTCGCCGGGCGTGTCGCCACCTCCTCAACGCATGCAGCCCGCCCTTAATGCGCCCCCGTCGAAGCCCATGAACTACATAGGACACGGCCATGAACACGGCCTTGTCGTTGGCCATGTGCGCATGGGCGTGCCCGCCGATTCGACGTTGCAATGAACATTTCCCGCCAGAACCAGAGCCCGAAGTCAACCAGCATGGGACACGGCCTCCAACATGGCCGTGTCGTTGGCCGTGTCATCTCCTTATGAATTTCTATAAATTCAGCCGCTCCCCCTTGTTTCTAGAAGAGTCCTAGAGGGTGTAAGGAGGTGCTGGCCTTTTGTTTTCTGAAGTTTTTCATGCATTTTCTTAAGTGTTCTTTCTCTCCTTTTTCATTTTAAGTCTTTCTTAATCCTAGCTTAGTGCTTTCCTTGTACTAGTGTCTAGTTTCTTTTAGTAGATCAATGTTAATGATAGCTTAGTCTTTTAATTCATTGCACTTGTAATTTTCATTTCCAAGTTGTAAGCTCTCTTTTAGATTAATATAAAAAAGGGTTATTTGCTCTCTTTAGTACCTTGTGTTATTTATGATTTACTACTCATCCCCCCTCCTCCACTTCACCATGAGTAACTAATCCTCCTTGTACTCGATCTTGATGATCCGAGGTTCGAGTGATTAAGTTATGATGCTTTGAATTTACCTTTTCTTTTTAGGTTTTAGGCCTTCGATTTACTCTTGATTTTTCACGGGTTGGAGGTATATCATCGATATATATTCTCCAGCTTTGCTTTCATTCTGGGCTAGCCGAGAAGCCGATAGTTTGAAGTGAGCATTCAAGAGTAAAGAGAGTTGTACGCACCCCTCGAGAGAGGCAGACGTCCAAATCTCCCGGATTGGAGTAAAATCCAATAGTTGGGTTCACCGCGTAAATCGAGCTTTAGTCCTCTGATTTAGACGAGAGTGGGTCGGACCTTCCTAAACTCAGTTGGGCACGACTTCGAGAGAAGCGTTTTCAAGCTTTAGGAACCTCCATGGTCAAGGATCTTTACCCTATTAAGCTTAGGTTTATTTATCGTGTTTTTAATCGACTCTTGACGAGATGATTCTTGATTGAGTGCATTTCTATTTCATCGTTCCAACCCTTCAGCGTAATCATTTCTTTTATGCTCTCTTTATTTTTAGTGCAATCAGCTCTCTTTTTATTTCCTTTCTTTAAGTGTGTTTAATTTTCCCCTTAACCCTAAGATTTTCGTCGATAAAATAATAGCCTTCGTATGAGTAAGTTTGCTCAACAATTCCCGGATTTAAATACGACACTTGTGTCCCCTTACTACAGTTCGATAGGTATACTTGCCTAGTTGGATTGCTAGTTCGGCTGCTCTCGTTTCTTAAGCGAAAGGCCGGGCCACCAAGTTTTTGGCGCCGTTGTCGAGGAGCAACTTTTGTTGATACTCTGAAAACACGAACCTATTACTTTTATCATTTCTCTTTTTCATCCTCCTTCTAAAAAATTTTAAAATCTAAATAACATATTACCGCTCCTAATAGAAACCCACATCACAATTTTTCTACACCACCTAACTCTCTCGAAAAGGACAATGTGGCCCTAAATGCCAATATTTTGTCTAGTACCTTGCGAACCCTTAGCGGGGTAGCCCTTGGGAAGTTCGGGAGTTAAATTATCTTAAAAAAATCTATTTCAAAAAAAATTATTAGCTCTCTGTTTCTAGTTTTTTTATTTCTCTTTCTCATCTTCTCTTCTTTTAGTGCATGACCCGCGAGAATCCGTCCTCTATTTTGGACTTGGACCACGAAATTGAGCGTACTCTTCAGAGAAGATCGCGATTTCAAGTCCCTACTCTCCAAATGCCGGTTGAGGATTCCGAGTCATTTTCTACTTTAAGAATGGAAGAGCCCCACGTGGAGGAAGCCGTGCAAAGGCCTATGTCCTATTATGCACGACCGAATATTGAGGGTACAGAATCTAGCATAGTTTGCCCTGCGATAGATAATAATAATTTCGGACTGAAGCCTAGCATAATTCAAATGGTGCAGCAGGATGTGCAATTTGACGGACTTCAAGATGAAGATCCGAACGCACATATAGCAAGCTTTCTTGAGATTTGTGACACCTTTAAGATAAATGGTGTCACAAATGATGCTATTAGGCTAAGATTATTTCCTTTCTCCCTTAGAACTAAGGCTAAGCAGTGGATGGACACTCTACCTAAACAAAACATCACAACCTGGACTCAATTAACTGAAAAATTTTTGTCGAAGTATTTTCCGTCAGCTAAAACTGCAAAACTTATGTAACGCCCCGAAACTCAAAGGAGCGAAGGGGGACGTTTTGGGCCAGTTTGGGTTCTGGCTGCAGGCACACGGCCTGGGACACGGGCGTGTCCCAGGGCGTGTCAAGCCTGTGTCGACATTGAGAAGGGGTGTCGACACTTTGGTCTCGACATTGTGTCGAGACTGGGCACACGGCCTGCGACACGGGGGTGTCGCAGGGCGTGTCGACCCGTGTCGACACTTAGCCGCGAAGTCGACGAGATTCGCTCGACGATGCATCGAGACAAGGCATACAGCCTGCGACACGGGCGTGTCGCAGGGTGTGTCGACCTGTCTCGATGATCATCCCGGGGAGTCGACGAGTTTTGCTCGACGATGCGTCGAGACAAGGCACACGGCCTAGGACACGGGCGTGTCCAAGGCCGTGTCATCATGTCGACGATCTTCACTCGATGAAGTGTCGAGTGTTGAGACCGTGTACACGGCCTGGGGTCCAGGCGTGTTGAGGTGACACGGGTAGGGACACGGGCGTGTCCTCGAACCCGTGCAGTGCTCGGGTTGATTTTGGGGAAAAAATGATGGGGTACACGACCGGCCACACGGCCGTGTCAGGTGGAACACGGGCGTGTCAGATCGAACACGGGCGTGTTCGATACCAGTGTGAGGTTCCAGGTGATTCGATTTTGACGGCGAATGAGGCACACGGCCCTGGACACGGGCGTGTGCCAGGCCGTGTTCGGTCCAGATTGGGCATTTCAGCCCCGAATCGAAGCCGTTCATTTCTTTAACTGAAGATCCAACGGCTGGGGGTTGTTCCTGAAGGGATATACCCATGAATGGACTTGGAAAACCCTTACTTTTCATAACTTCTCATCTTTCTAAAACCTTAGAGAGAGAGGAGAGCCAAGGGAGGAAGAAGGAGCTAGATCCCACCATTGGAGGAGCTTCGGAGCTCCGAATCGCGAGCCGACTCCGGATCCACGGAGGCAACGCTAGTGCGGTGGTTTTCATCCGATTACTTTTCCATGGCGCCAAAGAGGAACGCTAGGGTAACGATACTCATCTTGAGCATGAGTAGCTCTCTTTTTTTGCATAGGAAGACCGCTCTCGCGAGTTTGCGGAGAGTTGGAGGCGTTCCTTCGGGTAGATATGTGAAGTCCCCGTTGTTTAGAGTCCGTAAGCGAGAACGGACATAAGCATGATGTGTGAAGCCTACCCGAACATGTTGGTCTGGATCGGTGATGTTGCATTGCATAATGCCGGAGAAGACTCCGTGCTATTGGTTGTTTTTCGGGTTTTCTACGCGGTAGATTGCAGCAGGGAGCCTTGGGGACTAACCCAAAGGTGCACCCGGAAAACTGGGCGGATACGAGATCTTGCCAACTTGGTGGCTTGAGAGCCAACTTGAACATAACCGGGTTATGTGACTTGTGATGGAAATGGGACTCGGCGGAAGTTTGACCCGCGCAAATGGCTTAAATTGTCGTTGCGATGTGAGCACAGGTTAGATGGAACCGTACCCGTTCTATGTCGTTCGGTTAAAGAGACCTAAAGGCACGTGGCACTTACCGTTGGCATAGATTAGGGTCTTCGGCGGTCAATGGCTTAAATTGTCGTGACCCAGGCCAGGAAGACGAATTGCTCATAGGTTTGGCCGTCCAAGTGGCGGTGGTGAGTCCGGAATGTCTATGGCTTTAATTGACGTGACATCGACCGGTTCACCGAGAATGTGCCCTGAGAGCACGGGACGTGTGGCCGTGCGAGCCAACGTCTGTGATGAAATGGCTAAGTATATAAATTGCTCGCTTATACTAATGAAATGCAGGGAAGGAGCATCGCCACCCCGAGTTGGGGGCGGGATCGTTATAATTTGGTAAGCATTGCTGACCGTTGCCTTGTTTTGCCACCGTGCGGTGGTTTGTTGCTTGCAGGTGCAGCTGGACCAAGCGGTCAATAGCGGGCTAAAGCCCTTTTTGCGAAGCCGGCCCTCGAAGGCCCAAATGGAAGTGTTTACTGTTTTATTCATGTATGACCGGCCTGCGTGCCGTGGTTTGTAAAACATGTAATGTCAAGTGAAACAGTTTGTAAGGCCTTAAGGCTTATTTTGGGTATTTTGTATAACATTCCTATTATGTATTAGTGGACATTCGTGCTTGAATGCTGGGTTCTTTGTTACAACTTTTATAAACTGCTTCCGCTAGAATGCTCTGTGTAGGATGTTGAGATTGGTTGGATGGTTTCCATGAGTAACCACCTGGTCTGTCTGTGGCATATGGTGTCGGGCCCCGACCGGACCTACTACTATATGCTATGCGACGGATAGGGGGTGTTACAATTGGTTATCAGACTACTGGTTTTGGTCGGGCTTAAAGTGAATTCGTGGGCGAATTCTTTTTAAGGGGTGGTGAGCACATTGTGTGCGTCATCGTTATAATGGTAAAAGAACCCATGAATTTCCACTTAGGAATGAAAATACTCGTGTTTGAGGAACCTGTGTGTTCCTATAATTGCTGTTTGCAATTTATTTGGTCGCTTATTGGTGTTTTGTACTACTATAGGTGACCAGAAGTGGTGTTGGGCCGTCAGAACGCCGAGTTTCTGAGGCTAGTAGTGCACCGGATGTTGCTCCTGCAACACCTCTGTCGGCTGAGAATATTCGATTGGTGGCTGAAGCGGTGTTGGCCGTGATAAATGCGCAGCCTGGAAGGCAAACGCAGCAGCCCGCTCCTGTGATGGAGCAAGAACCTCTGCAAGAGGCTGAGCCGAGGAGAGCGGAGCAAGTGGTTGTGGAACCGGTGGTGCCGAGGAGGGCAACTGAGAGGCAGCTTAAGCACGTAATGAGCTTTAACCCTCCGTTATTCTCGGGGTTGGGAACCCCATCTCAGGCTGAAGACTGGCTCTCCATGGTGAAGAGAGTCATGACAGCAACAGAGACGGAGGAGTGGCAAATGACCACCATCGCTACGTTCCTTCTGGACGGTGAAGCGAGGATGTGGTGGGAAGGATTGGAGCTGCACCATTTGAGAGGTAGACAACTTATAGATGTTCCGATGGAAGAGTTCTCGGGATTGTTCTTAGCAAGATACCTCCCTTCTACTCAGAGGATTTCGATGGAGAATGAGTTTCTGAAGTTAGTTCAGGGTGAGAGGAGCGTGGATGAATATCTCCATGAGTTCACTCATTTGAGTCGATATGCTAGCTCCACCATCATGGATGAGGAGCGCAAGACTAATCGCTTCTATGAAGGCTTGAGGGATGAGTTGAGACTACTACTTTCGGGGCCGATGACGCAGGGTTTCTTAACCTTGGTCAATACTGCCCGGTCCTTGGAGAAGGACATGAAGAACGTACAAGCAAAGAAAAGCTTGGGTGAGAAGAAATCTGAATTCAAAGTGCCGACTACTTCAAAGTCCGGCTATCGGAGGTCTTTCAAGAAGCATAGGACTTCGGGTCCAGCTCCTTCTGGTGCTTCTGGGGCGACTGCGAGTCGGACCCCGGGCGCGTGTTTTACCTGTGGAAAGACGGGGCATTTCGCCCGTGATTGTTGGAGCGGACATCCTAAGTCCGAGAGGAGGCCGGGAGCTACTTATGAAGAGAAGGGAAAGGCGGTGGAGTCGACCGCATCCCATTATGCTCCGGCCCAACCAAGGGTCTATAATCTTGGCCAACAGGAGGCCATCAAACAAGCTGATGTGGTGACAGGTACGGTTTAATTTATAGCAAGTCAATTTCGTTAAATACTTGTTATGCACATGTTACCTTACCACTGCTTGTTTAGGATTTGTATTGATTTGTGAAAATCCGGCATGAGCACTCTTCGATACGGGAGCTTCACACTCCTTCTTGTCCGAAGGATTTATATCACGCATCGGAGTCCCTTCTTCGATGGCGAAGGATAAGTTGGATGTGTTGTTGCCCAACGGGTGTTCGATGCAAGCAGATAGGATCTGCAAGGTTAAGATTCGTATTGGGGAGCAGGAGTTCGACCTGCTGGCGTCTTTACTTCCGTTGGTGGAGTTCGACATCATATTTGGCATGGAATGGCTCTCGGAGCAGCAGGCCCATATAGATTGCGGTAGCAAGGAAGTTAAGATGGGAGCGAGTCGTGAGACGACTTTTACGGGCTTAAAGGGGTCGAGCAAGACGTTGATGTCTGCTCTTCAGGTGGTGAAGGCGGTTCGTGCCGGAGCAGAACTGTTCTTTACACTAGTGGAGGTTGCAAAGCCGAAGCCCGTGTTGGATTGTATTTCAGTGGTATCAGAATACCCTGATGTGTTCCCCGCAGATCTTCCTGGAGCCCCGCCTCAGCGGGAGATAGATTTTACGATCGAGCTAGTGCCAGGTGCAAAGCCTGTGTCACGATCTCCGTATCGGCTAGCTCCTAAGGAAATGGCGGAGCTGAAAGTTCAACTGCAAGAGTTGTTGGAGCAAGGGTATGTGCGCCCGAGTTCTTCGCCTTGGAGCGCACCGGTCCTCTTTGTTAAGAAGAAGGACGGAAGCTTGAGGCTATGTATTGATTATCGAGAGCTAAACAAGCTGACAGAGAAGAACAAGTACCCGATCCCCCGGATTGATGATCTTTTTGATCAGTTAGTCGGGTCGACGGTGTACTCGAAGTTAGATCTCAAGGCTGGGTACTATCAGCTGCGAATAAGGGATAGTGATATCCCGAAGACAGCGTTTAGTACGAGATACAGGCATTATGAGTTTACGGTCATGCCGTTTGGGCTGACTAATGCGCCGTCAGTATTCATGGATTTGATGGACAGGACGTTCAGGGAGTACTTGGACCATTTTGTGATCGCCTTCATCGACGATATTTTGGTGTACTCGCAAAGTGAGGAAGATCACTTCAAGCATCTTCATTTGGTGTTGGAAACGCTAAGGAGAAATCAGTTGTATGCCAAGTTCTCGAAGTGCGAGTTTTGGCTATCCTCAGTGGCGTTCCTCGGGCATATAGTAAGTGGAGAGGGTATTGCTGTGGATCCGACGAAGATTGTTGCGATACGGGAGTGGCCTGAGCTTGTTACGGTAGCGGAAGTCCGGAGTTTTCTAGGGCTTGCCGGCTATTATAGGCGCTTCGTAGAGAACTTCTCGCGGATAGAGTTACCTCTCACTACCTTGACGAGGAAGAAGCATAAGTTCGTTTGGAAGCCGGAGTGCGCGCGAGCTTTTGAGGAGTTGAAGTGTCGGTTGACCACGGCGCCTGTGCTGAGTTCGCCATGTGGGACCGAAGGCTATGAGATTTATAGCGATGCTTCGGGCAGCGGTTTGGGTTGCGTGCTACTGCAACACGGAAGTGTAATAGCTTATGGCTCGAGACAGCTAAAAGTGCACGAGAGGAACTATCCGGTCCATGACTTGGAGTTAGCGGCCGTGATTTCTGCCTTGAAGCTGTGGAGACACTACTTGTACGGTGTGAAGATTGATATCTACACCGATCACAAGAGCCTGAAGTATCTTATAGATCAGAAGGATCTGAATATGCGGCAGCGTAGATGGATGGAGTTCCTGGGGGACTATACATTCAAGATCCACTACGTGCCTGGCAAAGGGAATGCGGTTGCAGACGCATTGAGTCGCCGAGCCCTGGCTCAAGCCAATTGGCTATCGGTGCATGATGAGCGGTTGGTGCGGGAGTTGGAGGCGTTGGAGATTGTTTGCCTGGATAGACAATCAAGTGCTGAAGCAGTTCTGAATTGGACTGAAGTCCAATATGACCTGGCTGATCGTATTCGGCAGGCTTTGGATATGGATGCTCATATGAAGCAGTTCATGGTAGAGGCTCTGGATGGGTCAAATTCCCAATTCGTCGTGGAGGATGGATTGCTTTGGAAAGACGGTCGTCTGTGCGTCCCAAGTGTGGGCAATTTGTGGGTGGAGTTGTTGTACGAGGCACACCATACCAAGTACTCGATTCACCCGGGGAGCACGAAGATGTACCGTGATGTGAAGAAACTGTTTTGGTGGCCGGGTTTAAAGAAGGATGTGGCGCTATACGTAGCGAAGTGCCAAACTTGTGCCTTGGTAAAGGCGGAGTTCCAAAAGCCGGGAGGATTTCTTAAGTCCTTGCCTATTCCGGAGTGGAAATTTGACGACATCTCTATGGACTTTGTGCACGGTTTGCCAAGGTCGCAAAAGGGGAATGACGCCATTTGGGTGGTTGTTGATCGATTGACGAAGGTGTCGCATTTTATTCCGCATAGGAAGGATGATCCGGTGGAGAAGTTGGCAAAGCTCTATGTGGATAACATAGTATGGCTTCATGGTGTGCCCCGCAGCATCGTGAGTGACCGAGATGGGCGGTTCACGTCCAATGATTGGAGGCTGGTGCAGCAAATGTTGGGAACAAAGCTGAAATTCAGCACAGCCTTCAATCCGCAAATGGATGGGCAGACCGAGAGGGTCAATAGAACCATGGAAGACATGCTTCACATGTGTATCTTGGATTTTGGAAAGCAATGGGAAGACCACCTATATTTGGTGGAGTTCGCATACAACAACAGCTACCAAGCGAGTATTCAGATGGCGCCTTTCGAGGCCCTATATGGTAGGAAATGTCGCACGCCGTTGTCTTGGTTAGAAACGGGTGAGTCAAAGTTGTATAAGCGATCGGAAGTGGATGATGCTACTTATTTGGTGAGAACCATTCGGGAGAGGTTGCTTATCGCTCAGGACCGGCAAGCAAAGTACTATAGTGCCAAGCACAGGAATGTGGAGTTCGCTGTGGGCGATTATGTATACTTAAAGATCAAGCCGTTCAAGGGTGTCTCGTGGGTGCGGCGATTGAAAAAGCTAAGCCCGAGGTACCTTGGACCGTTTGAGGTTCTGGAGCGAGTTGGTGAAGCGGCCTATCGGTTGAAGCTCTCAGTGGAGCTTAGTGGTTTACATGATGTATTCCACATTTCGGTGCTTCGGAAGGTGGTACAAGAGCCTACGCAAGTGATCACGGTGGATTAAGTGCCGGTGGATAGTGGGCTAACGACAAAGGTCAAGCCCGTGCGGATTGAGGACTCGGAGGTCAAGCGGCTACACAATAAAGATATCAGGATGGTCAAGGTCCGGTCGGACAATTGCGGTCGTGAGGAGCTCTCTTGGGAGCGAGAGCAGACTATGCTTGACGAGTATCCGGAGTTGTTCCGCTCAGGTACAAATTTTGGTTTTGTACATGTCTTTCCTTTATGTAATTTCGTGGACGATATTCTTTTAAGAGGGGGAGAGTTGTAACGCCCCGAAACTCAAAGGAGCGAAGGGGGACGTTTTAGGCCAGTTTGGGTTCTGGCTGCAGCACACGGCCTGGGACACGGGCGTGTCCCAGGGCGTGTCAAGCCTGTGTTGACATTGAGACGGGGTGTCGACACTTTGGTCTCGACATTGTGTCGAGACTGGGCACACGGCCTGCGACACGGGCGTGTCGCAGGGCGTGTCGACCCGTGTCGACACTTAGCCGTGAAGTCGACGAGATTCGCTCGACGATGTGTCGAGACAAGGCACACGGCCTGCGACACGGGAGTGTCGCAGGGCGTGTCGACCTGTCTCTACGATCGTCCCGGCGAGTCGACGAGTTTTGCTCGATGATGCGTCGAGACAAGGCACACGGCCTAGGACACGGGCGTGTCCAAGGCGTGTCATCAGGTCGACGATCTTCACTCGCGAGTGTCGAGACCGTGTACACGGCCTGGGGTTGTTGAGGTGACACGGGTAGGGACACGGGCGTGATGCAGTGCTCGGGTTGACTGTCAGGTGAAACACGGGCGTGTCAGATCGATGTTCGATGTGTGAGGTTCCAATTCGATTTTGACGGCTAATGAGGCACACGGCCCTGGACACGGGTGTGCCAGGCCGTGTTCGGTCCACATTTCAGCCCCGAATCCCGTTCATTTCTTGAAGATCCAACGGCTGAAGTATACCCGCTTGGAAAACCCTCTTTTCTAACTTCTCATCTTTCTAAAACCTTAGAGAGAGAGGAGAGCATTCGGAGCTCCGAATCGTGAGCCTCCGGATCCACGGAGGCAACGCTAGTGCTCATCTGCTTTTCCATGGTGCCAAAGTTTAACGATCCTCATCTTGAGCATGAGTAGCTCTCTTTCTTTGCATAGGAGCCCGCTCTCGCGAGTTTGCCGCTCCTTCGGGTAGATATGTGAAGTCCCCGTTGTTTAGAGTCCGTAAGCGAGAACGGACATAGGCATGATGTGTGAAGCCTACCCGAACATGTTGGTCTGGATCGGTGATGTTGCATTGCATAATGCCGGAGAAGACTCCGTGCTATTGGTTGTTTTTCGGGTTTTCTACGCGGTAGATTGCAGCAGGGAGCCTTGGGGACTAACCCAAAGGTGCACCCGGAAAACTGGGCGGATACGAGATCTTGCCAACTTGGTGGCTTGAGAGCCAACTTGAACATAACCGGGTTATGTGACTTGTGATGGAAATGGGACTCGGCGGAAGTTTGACCCGCGCAAATGGCTTAAATTCTCGTTGCGATGTGAGCACGGGTTAGATGAAACCGTACCCGTTCTATGTCGTTCGGTTAAAGAGACCTAAAGGCACGTGGCACTTACCGTTGGCATAGATTAGGGTCTTCGGCGGTCAATGGCTTAAATTGTCGTGACCCAGGCCAGGAAGATGAATTGCTCATAGGTTTGGCCGTCCAAGTGGCGGTGGTGAGTCCGGAATGTCTATGGCTTTAATTGACGTGACATCGACCGGTTCACCGAGAATGTGCCCTGAGAGCACGGGACGTGTGGCCGTGCGAGCCAACGTCTGTGATGAAATGGCTAAGTATATAAATTGCTCGCTTATGCTAATGAAATGCAGGGAAGGAGCATCGCCGCCCCGAGTTGGGGGCGGGATCGTTATAATTTGGTCAGCATTGCTGACTGTTGCCTTGTTTTGCCACCGTGCGGTGGTTTGTTGCTTGCAGGAACAGCTGGACCAAGCGGTCAATAGCGGGCTAAAGCCCTTTTTGCGAAGCCGGCGCTCGAAGGCCCAAATGGAAGCGTTTACTGTTTTATTCATGTATGACCGGCCTGCGTGCCGTGGTTTGTAAAACATGTAATGTCAAGTGAAATAGTTTGTAAGGCCTTAAGGCTTGTTTTGGGTATTTTGTATAACATTCCTATTATGTATTAGTGGACATTCGTGCTTGAATGCTGGGTTCTTTGTTACAACTTTTATAAACTGCTTCCGCTAGAATGCTCTGTGTAGGACGTTGAGATTGGTTGGATGGTTTCCATGAGTAACCACCCGGTCTGTCTATGGCATACGGTGTCGGGCCCCGGCCGGACCTACTGCTATATGCTATGCGACGGATAGGGGGTGTTACAACTTAGGAACGACATTTCTGCCTTTGGACAAATAGACTCTGAAACGTTATATGAAACATGGGAAAGATCTAAAGAACTATTAAGACGATGCCCACATCACGCGCTTCCTGTATGGTTACAAGTGCAGATGTTTTATAATGGGCTAAATCAAAGTACAAAGCAAATGATAGACGTAGCTTCTGGTGGTACTTTAAACCATAAAACCCCGGAAGCAGCTCTTGAGCTTTTTGAGGACATGGCCATGAACACCTACCAGTAGAATGTGCCTAGGTCCCTCCCAAACAAACCTGCAGGTATCTTTGAAGTGGACAACGTCTCCCAGCTAGCTCTGCAAGTAAAAATATTAAGCAAAAAAATTACGGAGATGACTGCTGCCTCCACCCCTTAGGTATGGTAATCTGCAACTCCTACTCCAGAACAATTAGATAATGTTAATAATAATATGCCTAGAAATGCTTTTAATAATTTTTCTGCTGCGAATTTTCAACATCCTGGTCTTGTTTTTCCAAATAGTTATAATCCTGCTTTAAGAAATCACCTGAATGTTTCATGGAGTAATCCATCGAACGCAATGCGACCACCACCACAAAATGATTTTTCTGCACCACCTCCACCTCTTCAGAACTTTCCAAAACCTCCAAGATTGGACAAGTTACTTTCTAAATATATCACCACAAACGACGCTACTATAAGAACCTTAACTGGAAGCGTTAAAAGTTTAGAGAATCAAGTAGGACAGCTCGCTAAAATAATTTCTGAGCGACCCGCAGGGTCTCTTCCTTCCAACACTGAGCCCAACCTGAGAGATCAAGCGAAAGATATAACTCTTCAGAGTGGGAAGCATGTTTTCGGTATGGTTAGCAAAGAGCCCGAGGAAAGCTCTGCCCCTATTTTAAAAAATCAAAGCTCCGCTCCCGTTTTAGAAATTCCACCCTCTGCTGAAGAAGTTATCATCCATGTTTTATAAAAAGATCTCACTCCACCACCCACCTTTAAAAATAATCCAACCCCGCCATACCCTTCCGAACTTAATAAGCAACGTCAGGACGATCAATACTCCCGCTTCTTAGAAATGTTTAAACAAATCCACATAAATCTACACTTCCACGAAGTGATATCCCAGATGCTAAATTACGCTAAGTATCTTAAAGACCTCCTGACCAACATGAAGAAGTTAGAGAACCTTTCGCATGTCACGTTAAATGCCGAGTGCTCTGCGGTCTTGACAAACGGTTTACCAAAGAAAATCAGTGACCCAGGTAGTTTTTCTATTCCGTGTGTCTTTGGTGATCTTTTTGTCAAGCACGCATTAGCCAACTTAGGAGCGAGTATTAATCTGATGTCCCTCTTGTTGTTTAAGAAGTTAGCAATTGGTAGTCTCAACCCCACACGCATGAGTATCCAGCTCGCCGACAGATCAGTCAAATACCCATTAGGAATCGTGGAGGATGTCTTAGTTAAAGTGGATAAGTTCATCTTCCCGGTGGACTGCCATATTGGACATCGAAGAAGCCGTCGAGGTTCCCCTAATCCTTGGGCGACACTTCCTTGCCACCTCCCGATCCATCATTGATGTAAGAAATGGTAAGCTCTTCCTTCGCATAGGCGACGATGAAGTAACTTCTACAGCACACAATGACACGGCTGAGTTACTTCATCGTCGCCTGTGCTCCCAAAAGAGTTCTCATCTCAGCAAAAGAAGAAATTCTTTTTTGAGTTGAAGAACTATTTTTGGGAGGACCCACATCTTTTCAGAGTCTGTGCAGACCAAGTGAAAAGGAGGTGTGTTTCTTATGAAGAAGGTTTAGACATTATTAGGCATTTGCATGAAAGACCGACAGGCGGGCACTATCATGCTGCTCGCACCGCTCACAAAGTGCTAAGCACAGGTTTTTACTAGCCTAGCCTGTTTAAAGATGCGCAGGACTTTGTGATTAGGTAGTTGCCAAAGGTCGGGTAATATTTTTAATAAAAATGAAATGCCGCAAAATTATTTCCTTGAGTGCGAAGTTTTCGACCTCTGGGGAATTGATTTGGTTGGCCCTCTTCCTTATAGCTTGGGGAATAAGTATATTTTAGTTGCCGTCGATTATGTTTCGCGATGGGCTGAAGCCCAAGCTCTTCCTACGAATGACTCCTGAGTCATAGTTACGTTTTAAAAAAATTATTTTGTCGATTTGGTACGTCGCGCGCCATCGTTAGTGACAGGGGTTCCCATTTCTATAACGCATAGTTTTCTAAAATCCTTACTAAATATGGCATTACTCATAAGCTTTCAATTTCCTACCACCCCCAAACTAACGGACAAGTCGAAGTAGTGAATAGAGAAATAAAAAGAATTTTAGAAAAGTCTGTTTCACTTATAGAAAAGACTGGTCAGCCAAATTATACGATGCTCTATGGGCCTACAGAACAACGTACAAAACCTCCCTCGGATGTACGCCATATCGGTTGGTTTATGGAAAATCGTGTCATTTACCCGTAGAATTAGAACACCGTGCTTTTTGGGCCTTGCAATTCTTAAACTTCGATCCCCACTCTGTCGGTGATTTTAGAAAATTTCAACTCAATGAACTCGACGAGTGGCGCTCTTACGCGTACGAAAATAACATACTTTATAAAGAGAGGGCGAAACACTTTCATAATAAGCACTTAAGGCACCCAAAACCTTTAAGCCGGGCGACCAGGTTCTTCTTTATAACTCTCGTTTACGTTTATTTCCGGGCAAGTTAAAATAACGTTGGTTTGGGCCCTTTACTGTTTTAGAAGTTTTTCCTTATGGTACTGTTTTGATTTCCCACCCTGATAAGGGTAATTTCAAAGTGAATGGTCAGCGTCTTAAACTGTATTTCTATGATGATGTCAGTCCTAACTGTATTAACTCTATCCTTCATGATCTAACTTTTGATTAGTTTGGAACTTTGTTTTATTTTTATTAAAGCTTTGAACTATTTCTTTGAACTTTGTTTTAGACAATATTTTTGGACAATATTATTTTGTTGCGTCGACCTCAAACGACATTTTAAACAAAGGGCGCTCTTGGGAGGCAACCCAAATTATCTTTTTTTGTTTTCTTTATTGTTGGGTATCGTATCCACATTAACCCAGATTTGCTGAAGTCATCCCTGAACTAAGATGAATTAAGTTGTATTTGATGCTTTGTTTAAGTTATGTGTTTGCAGGATTCTATTGGCAAGTGTAGACCAATGTCAGTCTACAATGGGTCACAAAACACAGGAGCATAAAATGTAATCCCTCATTGTTTGATCCAAGGTGTTGATTCATGTGTAGCCTCTCTATTGGGATACACTTCATATTCAAGCACTAGGACTAATTGGAAAAGACTTGATGCTGGTCTCACCCAAGAAGAAGAGAATTCTGTCAAAGAAAATTTACTAAGTGTTTTACTCGAGTAGTTCTATACCTACTCGAGTGAATAGCTCAGTTTATACTCGAGTAAAATAATTCTTATTCGAGTAAGGATGATAGATCCCGAGTAGTCAATTTATGGCTCTCGAGTAGTTAAGACAACTACTCGAGTAGTTTCCCTCTTATTCTCGGGTTTACAGATTTCCTTCTCCAGATATATTCTAAGTAAATTACTCAAGTAGTACTTTATAGTACTCGAGTAGTTTATACCTTCTGTCTCGAGTTACAAAAGTCTGCACCTCATGTAATTTTTATTTACTTGAGTAGTTAAGTCATGTACTCGAGTAGTTCATCTACTACTCGAGTAGTCCAGTATTTATACTCGAGTAACCAGAATTTCTTCCATCAGAATTTCTCCAAGTAAATTATTCGAGTAGCTATTTCCATATACTCGAGTAGTCCTTATCCTCTCGAGTAGTTCAGCTTCACTACTCGAGTAGCCCAGAATTCCATTTCAGAAAATATTCTAAGTCCCTGACTCGAGTAGTTCCTCTATCTCTCGAGTAGTTCATCACTTATTACTCGAGTAGTATTTCTTGTACTCGAGTAGTCCAACTCCACTACCCGTGTAATTGCTTAAGCACTCGAGTAAGTCATTTTGGTACTCGAGTAGCTGGTTATCATTTCTAATTTTTATTCAAGTATATACTCGAGTAGTCATCTTCAACATACTCGAGTAGTTTTCTATAATACTCGAGTAGTCATCTTCAGCCCTCTCGAGTAGTTCTATAAAGTACTCGAGTAGTGATTTCTTCACTCGAGTATGTCACTTCAGTTTTCTGAAATATTTCGTTAAGTCCAGATTAACAGATTCCTTAATGAGCCTTGACGTGATTGGTCCACATGTACCTCATTATGAATTAATTATGACAGATTATCTCTGATCCTATATAAGGTCTTGTCAAACCGACAAACCCTAAGAAGAATTTTAATCAGAAGTTTTTGCAGCCGATTAATATCTAAGTTTTTTGTTCCTCTCTCTCTCTCTCCCCAAGAAGCAAAGCCGTCGCCGCCGATTCTCATCCAGCTAGGGTTTTAGTTTTCAGAGGATTCATATTAATTAGGTTTTACAGATCGAGATAGCCGCACAACTTTTCATCTTCTATTCGATCATGTGAAGCCAAGAAGATCCAGATCTGATTTTGTCGAGACTTTCTTCACCTCTCTGATAAAGCCGCAAGTCTACAAGAGGAAGATCCTGGCCGATTACTTGCAGATCTGTCAAAGATTCATTGTTTGTATTTCAATACACATTTTATTGCATTCTTGTAGGAGAATTTTTCTCCGAGTGTAGGAGAATTTGACTCTGAGATTGTAGGAAGTTTCATCTTCCGAGTGTAGATCCGCTTTGGGGATCGAGATTGTAGGAACGTTGTTTCGAGACGTAGGATTGGTTTTTCAATCCGAGATAGTGTACTAGTCGAGTCTAGTGTATTGCTAGATCTGTGATGGAAAGTGGATGTACCCAAGGTTGGGAAACCACTATAAATCTTGCTTCATCTGTAATTGATTGGTAGATAATTCTGTGCTTAGATCTGAAATTTTTATTCCGCAAATACACGCACATCTCACCTATTCACCCCCCCTCTAGGTGATTTAGGTAGGCAACTATACACTTTTAATTGGTATCAGAGCCAGGTTGATCATTAAAAGGTTAACACCTTGATCAGACCATTCTATAGTTGTCTTTTAAGATCTACCAAACATGGACAAGGCTAAATATTTTGCCAAACTTCCTTTGTGCACCAAAAATAACTTTCCCATGTGGAAAGAGAGAATCAAATTCTTTATGGAAGCTGTGGATCCAAGGATCTTCATGATAGTTGAAGAAAGTCCTTACATTCCCATGACAATCTCCATAATAGATCCAACCAAGAAAGTTCCAAAGAAACTAATGGATCTAGAAAAGGACGAGATTGCACTTGTGTCATTAGACAAAAAGGCCAAAAACATTATAGCAAGTGCAGTCAATGACTCCATGCTGCAAAACCTGATCCACTGCCAGTCTGCAAAGGAGATGTGGCAATCCCTAGTTACATTAATGGAAGGTACAGAAGAAGTGAGGGATGATAGAAGGTCCCTTCTAAATCAAAATTATGAAGCTTTCCGACAAGGGAACAAGGACACCATTGCTGACACATTTAAGAATTTCTTCAAGATAGTAAATGGCCTTAGGGTCTATGGCAGAGTCTTCACTAATGGAGAATTGAATGACAAGTTCTTGAGATCCCTAACTAAGGAATGTGATAACAAGGTCTGTGCCATCAGAGAGTTTGGAAAGCTAGCCGAGACAGACCCGCAGAATCTCTTCGGGAAGCTCATGTCATAAAAGCTTCAACTGAACGCCAGAAAGGCTGAAGAAGGGAAGAGCAGGTCTGCTTTAAAAGGGAAGTCTGTTGCCCTAAAGGCAGATACCTCGAAGAAGTCAAAGGTTGCTGCTCCTGCCCCAGCATAGGAAGTATGTGAAGAAGAAACTTCGGAGCCAAGTAGCTCAGGCTCTGAGCTATCTGAAGGAGAGTTCTCACTACTCTCACGACAGTTCAAGAAATTCTTGAACAAGAAGAAGCACTGGAAAGGCAAGGATGCCACTTATATAAGATCACGACGTGATGGTGATCGTCAAAGAAAAGGCTCAAGTAGCCTCGACAGGTATACTACTAAATAGAATAAACATATTTCTACTGACATTATTTGCTACTGTTGTAATAAGACAGGACACGTCATATCTGACTGCCCCCATAAGAAGAAGGAGGGTGGAAGAAGAGAGGAAAAGAAGTCTTCATACAACAAGAAGAGGAAAGAAAAGAGCCTAATAGCCAAAAAGGGCAATACTCTTAGTGACCCCGACTCATCAGAGTCGAGTGAAGAAGAAGAAGCCTATTTTGGGCTCATGGCTCAAAGAAATGACGAATAGGAGCCCTAGTTCACTGGGAAGGTATATTCTCACACTCCTCTTTCAGAATCTGAAGCTTTGGAGCATGATCGTGAGGACAGCTCTTCCGACGATGAGTCTGAACTCATGGCCCAGTACAAGGAGTTGATCATGGCTTACGACAAATGTTGCTGAGTCGTGATAACTCAGGATAAAGAGATAAAGTCTCTAAAAGCAGAAGAGAGCATCTTGAGAGAAGAAGTCGCTAAGACTGACTCACTCAAGGAGAACTTTAATAATGTTATTGAAGAATACAACAAAGCTCTTGAGCACCTTGACCTAAAAGAGAAAATCATCAAAGAGTTGGAAGAACAACTCGCTGCTTGAGAGAAAACTTGTTGAAAGTTTCTCAAAGCCTAAGACTGTTCTTCCATTCATTGCTGAATTCTCAGCGAAGGCCAAGGGTGCTGGACTATGCCATGAAGAAGCACCTTGCAAATCTTTTAGGAGAAATAAGGCCCAACGGAAGAATAAGGCCGCCAAGAAGGCCTTGGCCAAAGAGAAGGGGAAAGCCCCTCAAGATCAGTCCTCTTTCAAAAAGGTCATATTTCCGTCAAATGAGTTTGATCTTGACTCATCCTGCAGAAACTTTGCTAGGCCTACCTATGTAGAGCCAAAGTCCCGTTATCAAGGATGGACTCGCCCCAAACATTTTGGTGAAAGTGTCTTTAAGGCACCTTATGAAGAAGTGATTCTTCAGAGCTATGGCCCTTTCAATCATGGTCATAACTTCAAGAAAGCACCAAAGGCAAAGCCCGTTGTGGAAAAGCCATAGAAGGAGAAGAAATCATGTGATTGCCATCATCATGAAGCTTTATCCTCCAAAAATGCTGCCCCTGCTAGACCACAACCTCAAAAGGGCAAGCAGGAGAACATAAGGCAAAGATACAACAGATTTGATTGTTGATGCTGTGGCAAAATTGGTCACTTTGCCATCGATTTCTAGTTCAATCCTAGAAATGCTGCAACCCCTCATGTTGGCAATATGAGAAAGACCACTCCTAATGTTAATTTTTGTAGGGGGAGTGTTCTAACCCAAGACCAAGGACCCAAACATATTTGGGTTCCTAAGGCAAACTGATTGTTATTGCAGGTATGTCCAAAGGCCACCAAAATGCAAATCTGGTATTTGGATAGTGGATGTTCTCGGCATATGACCGGGACTAGAAGCCTACTTCAGAACTTCTCTCCAGTCTTGAACGGACCAAAGGTTATCTTTTGAGGTTCAGACCGTGGAATCACTAAAGGCTACGGTATGATTACGAACGGTAATGTATCCTTCTCAGATGTAGCTTATGTTGAAGGTTTGGAACATAACCTTATAAGCATAAGCCAACTCTGCGATAAAGGATATATAGTTGAGTTTCACGCTGATAAGTGCTTGATAAAATCTGTTGACAATATGGAAACAATTCTATCCGACATTCGAAGCAGAAATATATTTTGTTTGAATTTCATTTGTATAGACTCTTCTACACCAGTGTGCTTTTTAGCAAAAGATAGTGCATCTCTTGGTGACCAATGGCACAAGAGACTAACACATATTAATTTCAAAACTATTAATAAATTATTTTCAATGAACTTAGTACGTGATGCCCCAAATGTCAAGTACGTCAAAGATAGACCTTGTCATGCGTGTGGAAAAGGCAAACAAACAAGGGCTACCTTTAAAAGCGTTATCGGCAAAGATTCTAATAGATGCTTACATCTACTACATATGGACTTGTTTGGTCCACTACAAATTAGAAGTTTGGGATGTAAGGATTATACGTTAGTAATTGTTGATGATTACTCGAGGTTTGTGTGGGTGTTCTTTCTGAAACACAAGTCAGATACCTTCGACATCTTTACTAATTTTGTCAGGCAAGTCCAGAATGAATACAACTGCTCCATAGTCAAAATCAGAAGTGACAATGTAATAGAGTTCAAGTCTGGGGGCATGACAGAATTTTGTGAATGGTTGGGTATCTTTCATGAGTTTTCCTATCCTCGTACTCCACAACAGAACAGATTGGCTGAGAGACGGAATAGGACACTCATAGAGGCCTACAGGACCATGTTGAGTGATGCCTTACTACCAGAATATTTCTGGGCTGAAGCCGTCAACACTGCATGTCACATGCAAAATCGAGCACTCATAAACAAGAACCACGATAAGACACCCTACGAACTTCTAAAGGGCAGAAAACCAACTGTCTCATATTTTAGAATTTTTGGTTGTAAATGCTTCGTGTTTAACAATGGTAAGTATCATACTACCAAGTTTAGCGAAAAGTGTTTTGAAGGTATTTTTGTAGGATATAGTAGCCAAAGTAAGGCATACAGGGTATTTAATAGAAAAACCGTGGTCGTTGTAGAATCAATACATGTTGTATTTGATGAGATGAGCTTGCTGTAAGGTAACTCCTCTAGTGTGCTCATTGAAGATGCAGGTAAAAAGTTGAAAGAACTCAGCTTGGATGATTCGTCAGAAGATAAAGGTGAAAAGTTCATCAAGATCACCACTCCAACCCCTATTGGAGAGGTTGATGATCAAGATGAAGAAGTCACTCCGGTGGTTGAAGATAATCCAGATGCAAGGACTCTAAAGCTCAAACATCTGAAGGATCACCCCATGGACCAGATCATAGGAGATCCCCGAGATGGTGTCAGAACTCGTAGAGGTACAACTAATGAAAATCTATATTTAAGTTTTCTCTCGCAGGTTGAACCAAAGAAGTTTGAGCAAGCAAACTCAGACGCATCATGGATAGTGGCAATGGAAGAAAAACTAAATCAGTTCAAGCACTGCAAAGTATGGAAACTTGTTCCACGACCCAAGGATAAGAATGTCATTGGCAGAAAATGGGTATACAAGAACAAGATGGACAATGATGGAACGATCATAAAGAACAAGGTCAGACTCGTCGCGAAAGGTTATCGTCAAGAAGAAGGAATCAACTTTGACCAGACATACGCTCCAGTGGCAAGGCTGGAGGCAATAAGGTTATTCCTTGCATATGCTGCACTCAAAGGCTTCACTGTCTATCAAATGGACGTGAAGTCTGCCTTCCTTAATGGTGACACAAAGGAAGAGGTGTATGTAGAACAACCTCCAGGTTTTGTTGACTCTAACTTTCCTGATTATGTTTACTTATTGCATAAAGCCTTATATGGACTGAAACAAGCTCCTCGAGCTTGGTATGAGACGTTGTCTAGCTTTCTACTTGAGAACAAACTCATAAGGGGAAAGATAGACAAGACATTATTTCTTAGGGAAATAAAAGGCAAGATTTTTCTAGTGCAAATGTATGTCGACGACATTATTTTTGGCTCTACTGATGACAACCTCTGCAAGAAGTTTTCGAAACTTATGTAAGGGAAGTTTGAAATGAGTAGTATGTGCGAGCTGAAGTATTTCTTAGGGCTTCAGGTGAAACAATCTGAAGATGGAATTTTCATCTCGTAGACCAAGTTCACCAAAGAGCTAATTAAGAAATTCGGAATGGGGAACGCAACCTCGATGAGGACTCCAATGGGTTCAACTATGTCTCTGGATATGGATAAAAAAGGGAAACCTTTTGATGAAACCAAGTACATAAGCATAATTGGATCCTTGCTCTACCTTACTGCCAGTAGACCTGACATAATGTTTTCAACATGTGTATGTGCTAGATTTCAGGTGAACTCTAAGGAATCTCACTATGCTGGTGCAAAGTGAATTTTGAGATATCTTAAAGGCATGCCAAATCTTGGCTTATGGTACCCAAGAAGTAATGTTAGCGAGCTAATTGGTTTTTCAGATGCAGATTTTGCAGGGAGCAAAGATGACAGGAAAAGTACTTCCGGGACTTGCCAATTCTTTGGAAGAAGGCTTATCTCCTGGAGTAGCAAGAAGCAGAACTGTGTAGCAATCTCAACGACTGAGTCAGATTACATCTCTGCAGGAAGTTGTTGTGCGCAACTGCTATGGATAAAGAAGCAATTTGAAGATTATAACATGAAGTTCCAGAAGATTCCATTGTTTTGCGACTCTTACATCGCAATTGCAATAGCCAACAACCCAGTCTTGCACAGCCGGACAAAACATATAGAGCTGAGGTATCACTTCATCTAGGAGCATGTGGAGCATGGGGACATAGATCTCCAATATGTCTCTACAGACAGGAAGATTGCAGACATTTTCACGAAGCCGCAGGACGAGACCAAGTTCTCGTTCTTCAAAACATAACTTGGAATGCTCAACAAAGAAGATTAGAGAAGGTGGACTCCCAAGAAGGCTCAGAGATCAATAATTAGTTAGAAGTTGGAAACCCACAAAATTTTAACTTGTTGACTCGAGTAAGCAGTAAAGTACACGAATAGTTCAAGATGACCTACTCGAGTGGTACGATTGACCTACTCGAGTACCCAATAAGTCACTCGAGTCACTTACTTGAGTCGCAGAATGACTTACTCGAGTAGTCAAATCACCTACACGAGTAGTAAAACTTCACTCGAGTACCTTAGTATAACTACTTGAGTACATCAGCACAACTACTTGAGTACATCAGCCCAAATACTCGAGTACTTCCAGACTTATCTACTCGAGTAATATTAAGTCACTCGAGTATATGTCAGCCGATTTTTTTCCTTGATTCAAATTTCGTTATTCGCAACCTGAGGCTTATGCCTCCACTTCTAAGGTATGATTCCATCATTTCTATTTCCATTAGACATAAACCTAGGGTTATATAATTAAGAAATTCCATAATCTTTCTACACGAAATAATTTCCACTCTCGAGTACCCCGACCGTCTATTTGTCTTCCGTCCAGAAGTTACAGAGCCGCGCTTTCTTCCTCCCCGCCGCAGTTTTTCCAATAGTTACTGCATCATGGCTGCTTTGTCAAAGATTGGGATTGGTTCCAAACTTGTCTCCACCGACATCGCCGAATTATCAAATGATTTCCATAACCTCATGATACTGCTCGACACCACCGGACTCACCTTCATAGTCCAAGAACCCTGCAAAATACTCTTTCCAGATGTTGCTGAATTCTTCAGAAATGTCAAGGTTAAGAGACAAGGAGCTATTCTCAAATCGAAGGACAGAAGTCTTAAAATCAAACTCACGAAAACCTCTGTATCTCAACTTCTTCGCTTGCCGCTTGTGGATGAGGAAGACCATCTTGGACCAGATGAATCCGACAGAACTTGTCTATTCTATGGTGTGTCTACTGATTCTAAATACATCAAACGCTCTGATATGAATCCTGAAGGAAAGCTACTTGTGGACATCATAGGAAAAATTCTTCTCTGCAAAACCAATTCCATAAGAGACATATCCATCTCCTTCTTTGACATTATGCAAGCCATAGTGTGCAGGAAACGATTTCAGTTTGGAATGATGATTTTAGATAAAATCAAAGACAGCATGAAAGCCCCTAATTATGCCAGAATTATTTCTCTGCTCCTCCATGAAATCAACCCAGAGGTCTTCAGTTTTTATAAAGGGACTATACTTTACCACATGAAGAAAATCTCTATATCCTCCATACACAGATGGGAATTGAAGCTGCAAAATCCAACACAAGCTGCAAAAGGTCAAGAGATTCCAGTCACAGAGGTCAGGACCTCATCTCCCTCTCCACATCAGATTGTCAGCACCTCTGGTGCATCTATTGAGGGGGAGCCTTCTCCTTCTATCCCAGTAAGGATTCCTACACCTCCAGCAGTACCCCCTCCACCTCCTCAGACTCCAGAAGAAACACCATCTGAACAGTAACTTCAAGAAGGACTTCTATCCATAGAAGCTGCTATTAATGAGATGATAAAAGAATTGACTGCACATGATCTTCCTCCTCCTCTCTCTCTAAAGGAACCCACTACTGACATACCACCATCCTCCGCTCTAGTTCAATCCACAACTCCTGTTCCTCCTCCAGAAACGTCTCCTGCTGCAAACCAAGAGTAGGTTGAGACCATTTTCATTGATCATGAGCACTCCACTGAGCCAGCTGAAGCTCCTTTAAGGAATTTGGACTTCACCATACCCATAGTCACTGAAGAAGGGGATGCCTTGATTCACAATACAAGAGCAAAAAGCTTTGTGACCATTACAGAAATAGCTCCATGGGTAGCTCCTCCTCCTCCAGTTCCCTCTACTAGTGCTCGTCCTGCTGCTACTGCTGCTTCATCCAATAATTTTATGACTCAATTGGTCCTTATGCTTCAAGAACAGAGAACCTACTTTGATGCTTCTATTAAAGTTGTTACTGATAAAGTCACTGCTCTGGAGACTGAGATGAGCAGAGGATTTGCAGAAATCCAATATAATACTGACCAGCTAAGACACCTTTTCCAAATTGGTGGGAAGGCTCTAGACCACACTATTACTACTGTTGGTCAAGTGATGGAGCAAGGTGTAACCCTTGCTGGTAATCAGATTGAAATGGATAAAAGAGCTGAAACTACAAAGATGAAGATCTGTCGAAGTCAGAAAGGGGGAGGGTTTGGTGAAAGAATATTTAGAAAAATCAGATGCTCTCCAGCAAGAACTATGGGAAGCCAAAATAAAAGAAATCCATGATGATGTCTTAGCACAAATTCAGAGTGTCAAATTTCATACATATGACACTGCTATTTGAATGCGCAATCAAATCCTTCCTGAATTTATTGCTGATCCAAATATCATTCCTCATCATCTCAACCCCCTAGCTGCTGCTGCTCCTCCTCCTCCTCTGCAACCAACTTTCTCTCCAAGACCTGAAGGCCAAGAAGGCCCTCCTCCAGATTCTTATGCCCAACTTTGGGAGGATTAACCTGCAGATATTTTTCTCCAAGCTCCTCCTAAGATACAGACTTCAAGAAAGAAAAGAAAATATGGTGAAGGTCCCTCTGCCAGCAGGTCAATTCTAGTTTCTGATACTGATAAGAGGAAAGCTCCAGAATTTGTAGAGATCTGGTCTCCAACCTTTAAGTCCCTCATCTTGGATACTCTCAAACTTGTTATGGACTTCCATGAAAGCAAGAACATTCATTACAGTTCCTAGGAATGGGAGTTATATTAGAAATCTATGACCAAGAGGAGACTGTATGACAGAGAATTTGGGAGAAATAACCCTGCTGCTCCTCCAAGACCTCCTAAGTACTACCCCAAGCCATACAGCTATCAGAGGAGACAACAAGAGAAGCAAGACAGGCAGCACCACCAAGTCTAAGCTACAAGGGCATATGAGATTGTGGAAATGATTGTTGTAGAAATGATACTTTGGAAATCACATTTATATAATTCTAAGTTTTTGATCATATTATCTTGTCTCTAGTCTTATGCTTGCTTACACTGATTTATCTACTTATCACTTTTTTATGTCTATAATTCACCTTAGTGTAAAGGGTTCTGACTTCTATAAATAGGTGGAGATTGTTGGGTATCATATCCACATTAACCCAGATTTGCTGAAGTCATCCTTGAACTAAGATGAATTAAGTTGTATTTGATGCTTTGTTTAAGTTATGTGTTTGTAGGATTCTATTGGCAAGTGTTGACCAATATCAGTCTACAATGGGTCACCAAACACAGGAGTATACAATGTAATCCCTTATTGTGTGATCCACGGTGTTGATTCATGTGTAGTCTCTCTATTGGGATACACTTCATATTCAAGCACTAGGACTAATTGGAAAAGATTTGATGCTGGTCTCACCCAAGAAGAAGAAAATTCTGTCAAAGAAAATTTACTAAGTGTTTTACTCGAGTAGTTCTATACCTACTCGAGTGAATAGCTCAGTTTATACTCGAGTAAAATTATTCTTACTCGAGTAAGGATGATAGATCCCGAGTTGTCAATTTATGGCTCTCGAGTAGTTAAGACAACTACTCGAGTAGTTTCCCTCTTATTCTCGGGTTTACAGATTTCCTTCTCCAGATATATTCTAATTAATTTACTTGAGTAGTACTTTATAGTACTCGAGTAGTTTATACCTTCTGTCTCGAGTTACAAAAGTCTGCACCTCGTGTAATTTCTATTTACTTGAGTAGTTAAGTCATGTACTCGAGTAGTTCATCTACTATTCGAGTAGTCCAGTATTTATACCCGAGTAACCAGAATTTCTTCCCTCAGAATTTTTCCAAGTCAATTACTCGAGCAACTATTTCCATATACTCGAGTAGTTCTTATCCTATCGATTAGTTCAGCTTCACTACTCGAGTAGCCCAGAATTCCAGTTCAGAAAATATTCTAAGTCCCTGACTCAAGTAGTTCCTCTATCTCTCGAGTAGTTCATCCCTTATTACTCGAGTATTATTTCTTGTACTCGAGTAGTCCAACTCCACTACCCGTGTAATTGCTTAAGCACTCGAGTAAGTCATTTTGGCACTCGAGTAGCTGGTTATCATTTCTAATTTTTCTTCAAGTATATACTCGAGTAGTCATCTTCAGCTTACTCGAGTAGTTTTCTATAATACTCGAGTAGTCATCTTCAGCCCTCTCGAGTAGTTCTATAAAGTACTCGAGTAGTAATTTCTTCACTCGAGTATGTCACTTCAGTTTTCTGAAATATTTCGTTAAGTACAGATTAATAGATTCCTTAATGAGCCTTGACGTGATTGGTCCATGTGTACCTCATTATGATTTAATTATGACAGATTATCTCTGATCCTATATAAGGTCTTGTCATACCGACAAACCCTAAGAAGAATTTTAATCAGAAGTTTTTGCAGCTGATTAATAACTAAGTTTTATGTTCCTATCTCTCTTTCTCCAAGAAGCAAAACCGCCGTCGCCGATTCTCATCCGGCTAGGGTTTTTGTTTTCAGAGGATTCATATTAAGAAAGTTAAATAGATTGAGATAGCCGCACAACTTTTCATCTTCTATTCGATCGTGTAAAGCCAAGAAGATCCAGATCTGATTTTG
The DNA here is from genome assembly GCA_039583875.1 of Platanthera guangdongensis. Lineage (NCBI taxonomy): Eukaryota > Viridiplantae > Streptophyta > Magnoliopsida > Asparagales > Orchidaceae > Platanthera > Platanthera guangdongensis. Next base: position 55,507,399 of record CM077147.1, read on the forward strand.
CCGAGATTTTCTTCACCTATCTGATAAAGCCGCAAGTCTACAAGAGGAAGATCATGGCCGATTACTTGCAGATCTGTCAAAGATTCATTGTTTGTATTTCAATACACATTTTATTTCATTCTTGTAGGAGAATTTTTCTCCGAGTGTAGGAGCATTTGACTCCGATATTGTAGGAAGTTTCATCTTCCGAGTATAGATCCGCTTTGTTGATCGAGATTGTAGGAACGTTGTTCTGAGGTGTAGGATTGGTTTTTCAATCCGAGATAGTGGAGTAGCCTATTCTAGTGTATTGCTAGATCGGTGAGGGGAAGTGGATGTACCCAAGGTTGGGGAACCACTATAAATCTTGCTTCGTCTGTGATTGATTGGTAGATATTTTTGTGCTTAGATCTGAAATTTTTATTCCGCAAATAGACGCACATCTCACCTATTCACCCCCCCTCTAGGTTATTTAGGTAGGCAAATATACACTATCATTTATTTTACAATTTTTACCCCGGACGGCTCCGACAAGCTGAAGCTTCTGCGATCGCCTGCTCCAACACTGCTGATTCCATCACGAAGTCCAAAGAAGACATTTCATGATGATCCAAAGCACAAGCATGGGGTGTGGCATCACTCAGCTTTCACAACAAATAAATTCGGGGCAGTACCTGTTTTTCAATCCTATTTTTCATTTCTATACTTTAATTTTCTCTCTCTAACCTAATTCTCCATTGATGACAATGTACATTTTAAGCTTGGGGGAGGACTTCCTCCTTCTTTTTGCTATTTGCGAATATTTTTTTTTTGCTTTTTGTGAATATTTTTCAAAAATCCAAAAAATGAATATCTAAAAATTTCAAAAAAAAAGAAAATATTTTCGAAATCCAAAAAAAGAGAATATTTCAAAATTTAAAATATGCTTTTTATTTTTTACTTTAATAGTTTAGACATTTTGGTATTTCAATAGTACCCCTTGTTTTTGTGTTGTTTTTCTCAAAATCTGACATAAATAACTTAGCTAATTATAATTTTTCTAATCAATCTTTTTAATTATATTTCACAAGTAAACTTTTGGTCTTGCTGTGTTTCTTAATTCACGGTAGCATGTTAAGAATAAATATTTATCTAAAACTCGCATTTCTATTATGTTTTTTCGTTCTTTATTTTATTTACTTTCTCAAAAATTCATCATCCACTATTTTCCTTTTTGTTTTTAGATAACTTTGAATAGCGTAGTAGATGTGAACAATCCAAGTCAACTATTATTACTATTTTCAAGATAATTTCATCAATCTTCTTTTATTATCTAGGACTTGCTTTCTGAAAATTTTCACATCTATGTTTTAAATAAATTTAAAAGCGTGCAAATGATTTAGGCCGTTTTTGTTTTCATTTGAGCTTTCCTGCCAACCTAAAAACTTTCACCACTAGTTAGCCACTTTTGAGCCTTTTTCCAATTTCATTTGATAGCTCCTCTTTTCATATCATTTTCACTAAAGCCAAAATTTCCAACCCATCTAATCACGCTAGCCTTTTTGAGTTTCATAAAGAATTTTCATGATTATGATAGGTTATTCTGTGATATTTTTGGAGATGTTTTTGAAAAAAGTATGCTCAAAAGAAATGTTTGTTTTTGTTTGGCCAATTCAAAATGAAAATAAAAATATTTATGGCCTTCGTTTTGAAAAAGAAAAAAAGAAAAAAAAATGGAAAAGTAAAAAGAAAGAAAAATATTTTGTTTAAAATGAAAATTTTTAAAACTCTTTATTTTGGTTTAGTGTGATTTTAAGCCTTCCTGTTTGTCTTTGAATTCCACTCCTAATCATAATCCTAAACCAAATGCTTCGGTCCTATTAAGTCCTTTTGATTCACGCCTTTTGAATTTTATTTAATAACTAAGAAAAGAAGAAAAGTAAATCAGTATTAGTTTTGGATTTAAACTTAGATTTTTATTATTTAATTGATATAATTATAATGCATTGCTTGGATCTAGTAACAACTCAATGCATTTTTTCATTTTCGTTACTTTGCTTAAATCTATTTAAAGGATTTATCAAAATTTTGGATGATTTATTTTTGTTAAGTAAAGTTTATAAAAGTTAAACCAAACCTAAATAATTGTTTTAGATTCACGTTTCACCTTTTCACTACTTAGAATTTCACATAGTACTTGTGTAGGCATAATTAGAACTTTTTGATTAGTCCTATTTTATGGTTATCTAGTTTTTATATTTTTGCTTGGGGATAAGCAAAGCTTAAGCTTGGGGGAATTTGATAGTTTGTTTTGTATTTAAGCTATTAGAGTTTTGTTAGGTCTTTATTGTGCAAATCTTGTCTTATTAGCTTATATGTGCCCTCCTCTTGTATTTATTTATGTCACTAATGTTTTTGTGCCCTTTTGCAGGTTTTCCCAATTTTCAGCCAAAATGACCTGACACGGCCACCAACACGATCGTGTCATTGGGCGTGTCACTTGTTCCCAAAGAAATTACCCACCAGAGGAAAGTCTAGAGTTCATCCCGAGCAGGACACGGCCTCCGACACGACCTCAAACGCGGACATGTCTCTGGCCGTGTCAAGCTGGCCATGTCAACATGAGGCGTATCAATAGGAGCCAATGACTTTCCAGAGTAGGACACAACCACCAACACGGCCGTGTCGCCGAGCGTGTCACCACCTCCTCAACGCATGCGACCCGCCATTAATGCGCCCCCTTCAAAGCACATCAACTACATGGGACACGGCCACCAACACGGTCGTGCGGGCATGGGCGTGCCCGCCGATTCGACATTGCAATGATCATTTCCCACCAGAACCAGAGCCCGAAGTCAACCAGCACGAGACATGACCACCAACACGATCGTGTCGTTGGCCGTGTCATCTCCTCATGAATTTCTATAAATTCAGCCCCTCTGCCTTGTTTCTAGAAGAGTCATATAGGGTGTAAGGAGGTGCTGCCCTTTTGTTTTCTGAAGTTTTTCATGCATTTTCTTAAGTGTTCTTTCTCTCCTTTTTCATTTTAAGTCTTTCTTAATCCTAGCTTAGTGCTTTCCTTGTACCAGTTTCTAGTTTCTTTTAGTAGATTAATGTTAATGATAGCTTAGTCTTTTATTTCATTGCACTTGTAATTTTCATTTTCAAGTTGTAAGCTCTCTTTTATATTAATATAAAAAAGTGTTGTTTGCTCTCTTTAGTACCTTGTGTTCTTTATGCTTTACTACTCATCCCCCTCCTCCACTTCACCATGAGTAACTAATCCTCCATGTACTCGATCTTGATGATCCGAGGTTCGAGTGATTAAGTTATGATGCTTTGAATTACCTTTTCATTTTAGTTTTAGGCCTTCAATTTACTCTTGATTTTTCATGGGTTAGAGGTATATCATTGATATATATTCTCCACCTTTGCTTTCATTCTGGACTAGCCAAGAGGCCAATAGTTTGAAGTGAGCATTCAAGAGTAAAGAGAGTTGTACGCACCCCTCGAGAGAGGCAGACGTCCAAATCTCCCGGATTGGAGTAAAATCGAATTGTGGGGTTCACCGCGTAAAGCGAGCTTTAGGCCTCCGATATAGACGAGAGTCGGTCGGACCTTCCTAAACTCAATCGGGCACGACTTTGAGAGAAGAGTGTTCAAGCTTTAGGAACCTCTACGGTCAAGGACCTTTACCCTATTAAGCTTAGGTTTATTTATCGTGTTTTTAATTTCCTCTTGACAAGGTGATTCTTGATCGAGTCCATTTCTATTTCATCATTCCAACCCTTCAGTGTAGTCGTTTCTTTTATGCTCTCTTTATTTTTTGTGCAATCAGCTCTGTTTTTTTCCTTTCTTTAAGTGCGTTTAATTTTCCCCTAAACCCTAAGATTTCTATCGATAAAATAATAGCCTTCGTGTGAGTAAGTTTACTCAACAGTACCCGGATTTAAATACGACACTTGTGTCCCATTGCTATAGTTCGAAACGTATACTTGCCTAGTTGGATTGCTAGTTCGGCTGCTCTCTTTTCTTAAGCAAAAGGTCGGGCCACCACCATCCAATTGGTTCAGGTATAGGCTGATAATCATTCCAAATTTAGGAGTATGTAGGCTATCCTTTATCTTGTCAAACAACAATGCACCTCAATCCAACATCTTTCTGCAGATTATAGCGACAAGCAGTTTGAACATCTCTGTAGAAAGGTAGTCATGCGAGCTGGTCTTGCAAATCAGCACCTTGCCAATGATGTCGGAGAGGAGCTTGCCTTCGTCATTCATCCCTTTGCACTTGATGGCATTGGTGTCTCTGGGCAATCCACAAAATAGCAGGGTCCCAGTGAAATCGTCTTCGTCTAGGTAATCGGCCTCTTCAAAAAATGGAAGCCGCAATTACTTGGACAGGAGGGACACCTTCACTTTGACCGTGTACATCCGAACTTTGCTTTTTATCACAGAATCCTCATGATTGAGCTTTGCATTCTGGAAAATTTCAAGAACTTCCTTGTCCAACACCTTGCAGGGGTGTTCGAGGACGAAGGAGAGTCCCGCTGTCTCTAGCATGGGAATGACATTCCGGAATTCATCAGAGGCATGAGCAAACCCGGTGCGAACTAACTCACTTCCCCCAAGTAGACCAGAGGTGTTTCTACGAGCCATTGAGGAAATAGAAATACTGAAATCTGGAATGCAAGAATTTGAAAATGGGTTGAATCGTTGTAGAACAAGTTTTCTGAACAATGAATCTTCTGAATTCCAAACTACTGCAATGTAGAATGTCTGGAACAACAACACACTAAACTGGACAGAGGAAGTGTCGACAGTCGGTGATCAGGAAAGTTTACTGTGTGGGATTGGCGGGAGAGTCGTGAGACTATCGGCTAGGGCTTGGGGAAGACGCATAAAACTAGTCGCACGGGCTATTGAAGTTCTTCGACGGGATGGATTCTGCAAAATTCGGAAGCCGAAGGGGCGGACTTGCAGCATTTCCGCGAGTCGGCGAATCGGCGGGTATCAGCGGATTCCATTAATTTGCCCTCCCTTTTCTCTTTATATATATATAATTTAAATTGTAGTAAGAAGGCGCGTACCTCGATTTTGGTCGTCGATTCTTCGGATCAAATAAAGTTAATTGAAATTTTTGCCCAAAATAGAATTCGGTGAAATTTATTATTGGAGTACGATTCAACGACTATCGCATGATTATGCGACGAGTTGACCGAAATTCACCAAATTTGACTTGCAAAAGAAAATTTCTTGCTTTGTTGAAATCGATCCCATGACAATTTCTACCACTTTGACCGTCTTCATGGTTCCTTGTTCAGCATACCCAGTTCCGTTTTGAAAAACGAGAACTTTATCTCATCCAGCGGCTTCGTAAAAATATTAGTAACCCGTCTGTCCATCTGGACATAACTAAGGGCTATGTCCTTGTTCTCCATGTGCTCCTGGATGAAGTGCTCGATGTGCTTGGTCTGGCTGTGGGAGACTGGATTGTTGGCGATTGCAATGGCGCTGGAGGAGTCACAAAACATCGGAATTTCTCTAAACTTCAAGTTAAATCCTTCGAGTTGATTCCTTATCCATAGAAGCTGTGCGCAATAACTACCCGCAAAGATATACACTGATTCGGCAGTAGATGTTGCTACACAATTATTCTTCTTATTGCTCCACGAAATAAGCCGTCTTCCGAGGAATTGACACGTCCCGGAAGTGCCTTTTTTATCGTTCGTACTACCTGCAAAACCAGCATCTGAAAAACAAATTAGCTCGATATCGTTACTTCTTGGGTACCATAAGACAAGATTATGTGTACCCTTGAGGTATCTTAAAATCCGCTTTGCAGCAACATAATGAGATTCCTTAGTGTTCACCTGATATCAATCGCAGACATATGTTGAGAACATTTTTCTGGTCTACTGGCAGTCATGTAGATCATGTATCCAATTATGCTTCTATACTTGGTTTCATCAAAAAGTTTCCCTTTTTCATCCTTGTACAGAGACATAGTTGAACCCATTGGAGTACTCATGTAGGATGCACTCTCCATTCTAAATTTCTTAAGAAGCTCCTTGTTGAACTTCATTTGAGATGAAAATTCCTTCTTCATATTGCTTCACTTGATGTCCTAAGAAATACTTCAGCTCACACATACTGCTCATTTCAAACTTCCCTTGCATACGTTTGGAAAACTTCTTGCAAAGGTTGTCTTCTGTAGATCCAAATATGATGTCATCGACATAGATTTGCACTAGCAAGATCTTGCCTTTAACTTCCCTCAGAAATAATGTCTTGTCTATCTTTCCCCTTGCGAACTTGTTCTCAAGAAAAAAGCTAGACAACGTCTCGTACCAAGCTCAGGGAGCTTTCTTTAACCCGTATAAAGCATTATTTAAAAATTAAACGTAATCAGGGAATTGAGAATTGACAAAACCTAGGGGTTGCGCTACGTATACTTCCTCTTTCAGATTCCCATTGAGGAATGTTGACTTCACCTCCATGTGATAGATGGTGAAGCCTTTGAGGGCAGCATAAACAACAAACAACCTGATCTCCTCGAGCAGAGCCACTGGAGCAAATGTTTGGTCGAAGTCGATCCCCTCTTCTTTTCTATATCGTTGTGCTACAAGCCTGACTTTGTTATTGATAATTACTCTTTGTTCTTCAAGCTTGTTTTTGGATATCCATTTGGTACCGATCACGTTCTGTCCCTTTGGTCTGGGTACCAGCTCCTAGACTTTGCATCGTTCAAACTGGTTGAGCTCCTCTTGCATTGCCATGATCCAAGAGGCATCTTTGTGCGCTTCCTCGAACTTCTTCGGTTCAACTTGAGACAGAAAACTCAAATGTAAGATATCATTAGTTGTACCTCGTGTGGTTCTAACAACGTCGCCTGGCTCTCCAATGATCTGATCATCTGGGTAATCTCATAGGTGTCTGAGCCCTAAGTTCCTTGCTCTTCCTCCAATAAGCTCTGCAACATCTGGTGCCGCCTCTGTAGGTTGAGGTAATTCTTGCTATATAGGTTCCTCATCCACCAAGCTTGGATCAACGAGCATAACTGAGCCTGGAGCTTCTTCCTTGATAGCTTCATTCAAGCTTAGCTCCTTGAACTTGGTGCCTGAATCTGCACCAATAACACTAGATGAGTTACTATGAAGCAAGCTAGTCTCATCAGATACAACATTTATCGACTCTTCTACCACCAGAGTTTTTGTGTTGAAAATCCTATATGCCTTACTATGGCTACTATATCCTATAAAAATAGCTTCAAAACATTTTTCACTAAACTTTGTGTGGTAATACTTCCCATTATTGAGTATGAAATATTTGCTTCCAAAGATTCTAAAGTAGGACACAATCAGTTTTCTGCCCTTCAATAGCTCGTAGGGGGTCTTACAATAGCTTTTGTTAATAAGTGCTCTATTTTGCACGTGACAGGCTGTGTTGACTACTTCAGCCCAGAAGTACTCCGAAAGTGAAGTGTCATTCAACATAGTTGTGCATGCTTCAATTAGGGTTCTGTTCCTCCTCTCAGCAACTCCATTTTGTTGTGGAGTGCGCGGGGAGAAAAACTCATTAAAGATACCTTGACTTTCACAAAACTTTGTCATGGCACCAGAATCAAATTCTGTTCCGTGGTCACTTCTGATTTTGACCACCGAGCAGTCCAATTCGTTCTGAATTTGTCGGACAAAATTAGTGAAAGAATCGAAGGTGTCTGACTTGTGTTTCAGAAAGAACACCCAAGTAAAACGCGAGTAGTTATCGACAATTACTAACTTATAGACCTTAACTCCTAAGCTATGAATGGGCATAGAACTGAATAAGTCCATAGGAAGCAAGTATAAGCTTCGAGGAGAATCTTTATCAGCAATACCCTTGAAGGTAGCCCGTGTCTGCTTACCCATTTGCCAGGAGTGACATGAGCTTTCTTTAAGGCACTTAATGTTGGGGGCATCACGCACTAAGGTGTGAGAAAATAACATTTTTAAGGTTTTAAAATTAATATGTGTTAATCTCTTGTGTCATTGGTCACAGAGAGACGAACTACTTTTTGCTATAAAAAACACTAGGGTAGAAGTGTATAAGCAAAGAAAATTTGAACAGAAAATATTTCTACTCCAAGTTCCTGTTAAGACCGTCTCCAACATTACAGATGATATCAAACACTTGTCCTTGTAGAACTCAACGATGTAGCCGTTGTCACATAGTTGACTTATACTTATGAGATTATGGTGTAATCCTTCAACATAGGCAACGTCTGTGAAAGAAAATACGCCGTTGGATATCATACCGTAACCTTTTGTTGTTCCCCTATCTGACACTCCAAAAATGACTTTTGGTCCATCTTTAACTGGGGTATAATCACACAAAAGGCTTCTTGTCCAAGTCATGTACAAAGATCATCCACTGTCCAAATACCAGATTGGTGTTCTATTTGCCTTTGGACATACCTGCAAAAATAGATCATTTTACATTAGGAACCCAAACGTATTTGGGTCATTGGTTCCTGGTCAGCTTACGACCACTAGGAACATTAACTTTACGAGTGGTCTGTCTCGCATAGCTAACCGTTGGGGTTACAAAGTTAGCGGGGTTGTACCAGCAGTCGGCGCCAAAGTGACCAACTTTGCCGCAACACCAATAGTCAGACCTGTTGTACCTTCTCGAGTACTCATGCTTTACCTTTTGAAATTTAGGTCTGGCGGAGGCACCGTACTTTGTGGTGGAGGCCTCATGATTGCAGCATATGCAAGGTTTCTGCATCTCCTTTTCCTTTTGTACAACGTGCTTGACTTTAGGTGCCTTCTTATTGTTATGTCCATGTACATATGGACCATGACTCTTCATCTGAATTTCTTTATAAGGTGCTTTGAACATGCTAGCACCAAAGTTACAGGGATGGGTCCATCCCTGGTATATGGTCATGGGCTCTACATGAGTAGGCCTAGCATGATGACCATAGGATGACTCAAGGTCAAACTTGTTCGTTGGGAAGATGACTTTCCTGAATGAAGGTTGACTCATGGGGCTTTCACCTTTTCTTTGGCGCGAGCCTTCTTGGCAGCCTTACCCTTACCACCAACGTGGACAAGACCACTACCCTTCTTTTGAGCTGAAAACTCATCAATATGAGGGAGAATAGTCTTCGGCATGACGTAACTCTCAACGAGTTTTCTCTCGACCGCGAGCTTTTCTTCTACCTCATCAAGATACTTTTCTTTCAACTTTAACGTCTCAGTAGAGTCCTTGAGTTCCTCTCTCAAGGAGTGGACTTCATATTTGAGATGAAGTAATTGTGTAATTTCTTTCTTCAGATTTGCTCCCACTACCTTGAGGGAGCCAATCTCTTTTGCTTGCTTTCGGACTACCTTTTGGCATTTGTCGAAAGCATTTAACAAGTGCTTGTGCAGATCCATCAACTATGATTCGTTCTCATCAGAGGAGTAGTCTTCATGGCCATTCGAGGAAGTTTCAAATTCATAAAGAATGGTGTGCGAGTATACCTTCCCATGGTCCTTGGAGTTGCCCGCTTCCTCGTCAGATTGAGCCATAAGCCCAAAGTAAGCTTCTTCATTTTCTGAGCTCGACTCACAAGAGTCACTGTCACTGAGAGTCTTTGACATTTTGGCGACGATGCTCTTTTCTTCTTTCTTCTTTCCTTTGAAGGGTCTTTTTTCATCCTTCCTGGAGCTATCCTTCTTCTTGTAGGGACACTACGTAATCATGTGACCTGATTTGTTACAACAGTAGCAAACAACGTCAGAGGAAACTTGTTTGTTCGGTTTGGATTTGTACCTGTCCTCTTTATTGTAGATTCTGGTCATTCGATCGCCGTCTCGATGTGATCTTCTGTAGTCTGAAGAGGATGAATTATTCTTCATTTGTCTCCTCTTGCTCAGCAGCTTCTTGAACTGCTTGGAGAGGAGATAAAATTCTCCATCTGATAACTCAGAGCCAGATGTGCTAGGCTCAGAGTCTTCAGGAGTGTCAGGAGCATGTGTCCTTACAGGTGACACAACTTTAGACTTTCTTGAACCTTCTACCTTTAGGGATATAGACTTCTCTTTGCTTGAAGATAGATTGGCTTGCTCCTTCTTTCTGGTGTTCATTTGGAGTTCGTAGGAGAGCAATTTGCCAAAAAGAATCCGTGGGTCGATCTCCGGCAACTTTCCAAATTCTCTGATGACAATAACCTTTGTGTCCCAGTCCTTTGAGAGGGATCTAAGGAACTTCTCGTTTAGTTCACCATAAGTTAAGATGCGACCATAGTTCCTGAGACCGTTCACTATCTTGAAGAACTTTTCAAAGCTGTCAGCTATGGAGTCATTGGTACCTTACTTGAAGGCTTCGTACTCCTGGTTCAGCAGCAATCTACAATCGTCTCTTACTTCTTCGGTACCTTCCATCAGGACAACAAGATAGTCTCACATCTCTTTAGCAGACTTGTAGTGGAATAAGTTCTGGAGCATAGAATCGTCAACTGCACTTGCTATGATATTCTTAGCCTTCTTGTCAAGGGAAACTAAGGCAATCTCATCCTTAGTATGATTCATCATCTTCTTTGGAATCATGATTGCTGGATTTATCATTGAAGCTTGTGTTGGGATGTGAGGTCTTTCTTCCACTATTTGAAAGATCCTTGGATCAACAGCTTCCATGAAGAACCGTACTCGCTCTTTCCACATCAGAAAGTTTTCCTTGGTACACACCTGTAGCTTCATAGATGATATATCTTTGCTTCGATCCATGGTGAAAGTGCAGAATCTCTAAAAGCTAGATCATGGATATTATTCAAGATGTTAGTCTTATCGAACAAAATGCCCCTCTGATACCAATTGAAAGTATCTAGCGTCTACCTAAATCACCTAGAGTGGGGTGAATAGGTGATGTTTGCATCTTTTTGCGGAATAAAAATAATCTTAAATAACAAGCACACAAATGCAGAGATTTTATAGTGGCTCCCCGAGTTGGGTAAATCCACTATCCTGCCTCGCCTATCTCCCATGAAGGGCAGATTCGGCTACTTCACCAAACTCAGATTCCGTCAAATGTTGCACCTCGGAGTCGCAACTCCTACACCTCGGAGACGACACTCCTACAACTCGGAGAACAAACTCTCCTACAACACGATCCACAAACCGGATCTACATCTTCGATCCACAACCGAATCTACTCTTTGATCCACAAACGGATCTACAAAACTCGGATAAAAATCTCCTACACAATTTAAAATAATATTACAATAACAACAAATGACTACAAGTAATGATCCGAAGTTCTTGGAAGGGTTGATCTTGAATCTTGGAGAACTCGGAAAACTTACAATCTTTGGATCTTGAACCTTGGATCTTGAATCTTCAACCGACTTGGACGGGAGTAGAAAGAATCTAGTAGGAAGAACTGATCCAGTCGAACATGTCATAGAAGAAGAGTATTGCTCGATGTCGCAGTAGATCATAAGTTTTTCGCAAAGGACGTGCGGCCGGCGGAAATCTATTTCAGGAACTTTTATTATGGATCGAAATATGCAATTAGTTTTTTGATTCTTGTTGATTCCAAAATCATCTTAAGTATTTATAGAGGGATTTTAAATCAAACGGCTATAAAAGATTTCCTAAAAAGAACCCTATAAATACACTGTGCATGGCCGACGGATTCCGAACTAGAGAAAAATCGGAAAAATGACAAGTATTTTTCAGCGAGTTTCGTCGAGTGTGTAACACCCCAAATCCCAATTTGGGTTCAGGATTGGGTTACATGGCCTGTAACACGGGCGTGCCCCAGGGCGTGTCCGCTCGGGTCGACTAACTGCGCGCGACGATCGTTGAGCGGTAAGGGAAGTTGAGTATACGGCCTGTGACACGGGTGTGTCACTGGCTGTGTCACTGGCCGTGTCATTCTCGGGATCAGCCAGGGATGCATGTGCAGGCAGGACACAGGTGTGTCTTTGGGTACACGGCCTGTGACACGGGCGTGTCACAGGGCCGTGTCTTGCTCGGGTTGAGATGGGTGTGTACCACCTGAGGTACACGGCCACAGACATGGGCGTGTCTGAAGGCGTGTCAGGTCACACACCCTGGGACACAGGCATGTCACATGGCCATGTAATGGTCTATATGAGTCGGTTGTGTGCCACTTAAGGTACACGGAATGTGACACGGGCGTGTCACAGGCCGTGTCAGCCAAAATTCAGACTTTTGTGGCAAAATCGTGGCCGTCCATTTTCTTCAGCTGGGATCTGATGGCCCAGATTCATCTCGCCTACTTTAAGGCCGAGAATGAGAAGTAAAATCTCATTCTTATCTTGTCCACCTCTTTTAAGAACCTAGAGAGAGGAAGGAAGAGGAGGAGGAAGGGAGCCGTCCACCGGTGGAGCTGCGGCGTTTCGATTCACGATCCGAGGCTAGCGTTGTGGAGGCAAAGCCGCTATGGTACTTTTCAGCTGGCTAGAAGTACATGGCTCTGAATCACTCTGCAACGGTAACGATCTCCTTCTTAGACAATCGAAGTTTTTTCTTTATGCATAGCATGGAATCCTCCACCAAGAGGTGGAAAGCGCAAGTGATTCCCGGTTAAGTCTACATCTAGAGCCAAAAGTGTGTAGTACAGTAGAGACATTCTGTGTGAAGCCTGTCTAGATGGTTTGTCCGAATTGGTGATGCTTATGGGTCAACTAGAGAAGACTCCGTGAATTGTATGGATATGTATGAATTGTGAGTGTAAGCTCTTTTATTTGGCTGATTCATCGGGGACTCTTTGAGTAAGATCCTTGTGGTGTGAGCGCGGTGGCCGCTAGTTGCTCTGGGAGAGCGAAAGGCTGTGGCTAATCAAGTGGGAAGGCTGACCCACGTCAAGTACTGTGCTACTGACAACTTGGGCACGGGAAAGGCTGACCTGCCCCTAGTTGTTTTGAGAGAACGATTGGTGGCAATGTGTGGGGAGCATGAGGTAAACCCGACTTGCTGCACCACAAGTGTGGGTCGATCTAAAGTAGGTTGGCAGGTCGATTGGTGGCAATGTCTGGGGAGCGTGAGATAAACCCGGCTTGCTACACCACTAGGGCGGGTCGATCTGCTGTGGAAAAGCTCAAGTTTGTTGTGAGGTTAGTACCTCTGAGTGGGATGGACGAAATGTCGCCAGCCTGCGGGACTGGTAGACTAGGACCGACCAAACAACAAGTTAAAAACCTCTAATCGGTGGTGGTCAACTGGTATGTCTGGTACACCATTAAGGTGCCATGAGTGCACGGAGCGTCTAGGCGGAGACCGACATTTGTGATATTGTTGTGCCTGAGAGCACTTGTTGTGATTGATAGGTATTATGATGACAATGCATACAGGGAATGAACCACTGCCCCGGGTAAGGGTTAGGGTCGTTATAATTGGTCATCTAATGTTGATCGTTGCTGTGTTTACCATCCTTGGGATGGATGTCCAACTGTAGGTGATGAGCGGGCTGAATTGGAATGCTAAGATTGATGCCCTTGCTGCTTAAAGGCCCTCGAAGGCCATGCGAAGAGTGCTTGGATTTCATGGGTGGTCGGCCTGCGTGTCGATGTATGAAACTGTATATTTATAAAGAGCAACTTGTAAGGCCTTAAGGCCATGTGCGTGTGTGTGTTGTATACATTCCAGATATATATATAAATGTGGAGTTTATATATTCAGTGGACATTCGCTGTGATGAGTTCATATAACTTAAATGTTGCGCTAGAATGCTCTGAGTTAGGAGACTAGTTGAATGAGATTTTGATACCCACACGTAATTCCACCATTTGTCTGTAAAATATGGCGTGGGGCCCCGGCCGGACCCACCGTTATATCCATGTGACGAATGGAGGCGTTACAGAGTATCAGTATGATACTCGCCGAAAGTGAATATGATATTCGTCGAAAATACCTTAAACGGAATAGGAGGAAAGTCGACATAAGGCTCAACAAGCCCGGCGAGTATTACCGAGGATACTCGTCAAATTCGACGAGCATTGCATGGTATACTCATAGAATTCAGCGAGTATCGCTAGTGATACTCGACGAATTCGGCAAGTATCACCAGTGAAACTCGACGAATTTTCCTTGGCGATTTTTCTGCTTTTCTGCGAATTTTCCCTAAGTATATACGACGAATTCGATGGGTATCGGGAAGCATACACGGCAAATGCAGCGAGTATTAAGGGAATACTCGACGAATTCTACGTGTATGACTCACCATACTCGCCGAATTTTACTTAGGTTAAATTCTTCATTTCGGACTCCTGGTCTTCGGCCTTCCTTGATCCGCCCCATGTACTTGGAAAAGAAGTACACCCCAATGTAGAGATTACACATGAGCCAGCATGATGTCCTACACAACGAGGGATTACATTGTGTAGTCCTGTGTTTACTGACCCACTGTAACCTGACATTGGTGTGTACTTGGTATTGTAAACCTACAAGTACATAACTAAAATGCAATATCAAATACAACCTCAATTCATTTTAGCTTGATTGGACCCTTCTTCAAATCAGGGTTATTGTGGATACAATACCCAACAGCCGTATTGTGCGAAAAGATGGAAGCCCTAGAACCCGATAGAAGCGTTCCGCTGATCCTGTCGCCATCGTCGTCGCCGATCCCGATACCGGCAAGTATCATCGCACCTCTCCTTCAACAGATCTATCAGTCTGTGGAGATGCTGAGTGTCCTCTCCTGACCTAGTGCTTGTTCGACAAGTAGTTACGGGTTCTCTCGATCGTGTTGATTTCATGTAGAGGCGCGGATATACTTTCTACGCTTAGAAATCAAGCTGCTAAGTGGCTGGCCGAATTTTTCAGGAGCATCTAGGTTGAGTATAGTCTCAATCCCACAAAGGTAATTTTATTTATGGCAAGATTTACTTCTTGATTCATGAATATTATCATATCCATACACTTTTAGGTTTTCTTATTCTCCTTTTACGCTGTGCGCAAAGACATTGTGTCGTCTAGTACAACCCAATAGTGGTATCATAGGGAGGTTGCCGACAATATTTAATATTTCAGAAGTTGTTAAATCCATGGCGTGTAGATTTGGAGATTTTAAAAGTGCTCTAAAATGCCTAAATCTATTCTTGGATCTCCACCAAGAACGCATGTGATTTTATTGTTGTTACTCCTTAACAGTAACCGTCACTCTTGTTGGTTTGTTAAACCAAGTATGAGGTAGATTTTGAATCTCACACATAAAGTGATGAGCTTGTCTATTGTATAAGTGGAGTTCGTGTTGCTCATGTCCAGTACATGTAAATCTGAAGATTTAGAAGTGTTCTAGATATTCAGATTTAGCCTAGCTCATTAAATGTTGATGATGATTTTATTGTGCACATATGTGATGCATTTGGGTTATGATTGCTGCTGTTTCATTTTATGGATGTGCACATTAGTTAAGTGTTAACCGTGATTAAAGAGGTAATCAAGTATCAAAATCCCTTAAGCAATATTAAGTTTTTGGATGCCTTCCAATGGATGACACTTTTCCTGCCTCGATCAATGAAGTGTGGGCTTGCCAAAACAAGGTGCATTAATCTATCTTTGTAAGGGTGCTGGTGGATAATTGTGATATCTCACTATCGACATCGGGCCAAGCTTAACCGGGTGACCTCAAAGGTTGAGTGCCCAGAGGCATAGGGTTGGCATGCAACATATGATGGATGTGAATAAAGAGTTATTCACCAGCCATACAAGAATTGCATTGTGATGCAATTGGCAAGCGTTGCCTACCTAAATAGCTGCATTGTGAGAGAAAAGCCAAAGGTAACTCGTAGTGTTAGTGAAATATGGATCTTGTCCACTAAGAGGGTTACTTGCATAAAATCTTCGAATTGATATCGAGGGTTATCAGTTTGATAAAAATAGTGGGAGTTAGTTTTAATTAAAGTACAAATTGAAAGATAAATAATATTTTAAAATGCAGTACTGATTTATTTTACTTGATCCTTGTAGAATTTCCATGACAAGTGGTTCACATTCCACCCTGTCCCTTTAAGCGATCCTTGAGAGGGAAAAGCTGAGCGGGACGAATTATTTGGACTGGTACATGAGCTTTAGAATTATTCTCAAGCAAGAGCACAAGCTCTATGTTTTGGAAGAGGTAACCCCTTATGAGCCTGTCGGGAATGCGTTCCGTGCTGATAAGGATGCTTCCAAGAAATATCATGACCACTCCTTATACGTCTAATGTCTCATGCTAGCGACCATGAACTCTGAGCTTCAAAAGCAATATGAGATCATGGGTTGCAAGGATATTGACGAGCATCTCAAGAAAATATTTCAAGGGCAAGCTCGTCAAGAGAGATTCGATGTCACTAAGGCATTGTTTCAGTGCAAGATGGGAGCTCGGGACCTAGTAAGGACTCACGTACTCAAGAAGATGGGGTATATCAAGAACCTTGAAAGACTAGGGTTCCCTTTGGGCCAAGAGTTGGTCACGGACCTGATCCTGCAGTCATTGTCGGACAGTTATGGGCAGTTCGTCTTGAACTATAACTTGAATGAAATATACAGGACACTACCCGAGCTCCTAGGCATATTGTGAATTGCTGAGATCGACATGAAGAAGTCCAAGACTGCTATACCTATACTGATGGTGCATAAAGGCAAGGGCAAGGGCTTTAAGAAGACAATGGTAGGTCTTAAGTCTACTTTGGAGCCCAAGTATTCTGCACTGAAAAAGAAAGGTTTAGGGAAGGAGGGAAAGTGCAACCACTGTGGCAAGACTGGTCATTGGAGAAGGAACTATCATTCATACATTGAGGGTCTGCAAAAGATGAGGGGAGGTATGACTTCCGCTTCAGGTATTTATGTTATAGAGATAAACCTTTCGTCTCCTTCATCCTCAGTATTGGATACCGAATGTGATGATCCCGCGAACAGACTCTTACTGTGGTTGGTTCGGTGAGTCGATCGCCGCGGGCTCGCTCGGGTAGGCAAGTGCACCTATCGCAAGTAGTACTCGATATTCGGGGGAATACCGAGGTCGTATTGTTCTCGGGGTCGCGTTGACTATTCTTACTCCTCCGGGAGGACTATTATTTTACTGAAAGTAAGGTGGATTTTTTTTTACTTAATAAAAGACGGAAAAGCAAAGGAGCAAAAAAAACGATTTAGAAAATATTCGATGAAGGGTTAACGCTCGGCATCGAATCGGATTAAGACTAAAACAATTTTTAATAATAAAAAGACTTAGTTTTCAAATTAATAATAAGACAACTTGGCCGTGGAGGTTCCACAAATGTGAGCTCACCTAGCTATAGGGATATCGCTCACCTAAACGTTAAGACTATTCGACCGAACGTTAGTCCGACGAAGGATTCCTCTTAACGCCCGCTTTACGCTAAGAACCCCGCTATTGGGTGGGGAACCCAATCCGGTAGAATTACGCTTGTCCTCTTTCGAGGGTATGCACGCAACTCTATTTACCCAGGGGTGATCGGTCCATATGCACGGCCTCTCGGCTATCTAGCATATGGACTACGGAAATAGGGCCCACACATCGATATGTGGTCCTACGCGTCGTAAACCCGGGGTAAACCTTAAGTGCTTAAATTAAAATGAAATTAAAGAGCTTCAATTATTAGAAATCATTTTAAATGTCCCAATGCTCTTCGATGCCGAGGCTAATAGCGATTAGCCACACATCGGTATGGGGACGGCTTATAATTTAGTGAGGCGCGAGTTCGAAATTAAACACTAAACGATCATAAGAAGGGGACACAAGAAAAATAACAACATTTAGAAAACTGAAAAATTAGCTAAAACAAGAACTCACGCACACTCCAAATTATAAATTAAAAAGGGAACTAAGTTGCACATAAAAGAAATTTACATATTTCAAATTTGCGAGTCCCACTCAAACGAGTGGGGGCGGTAAATAAAAGCTGAAAATTTGCAAGTCCTACTCAAACGAGTAGGACTGAAATGAAAGCGAGTCCTACTCAAATGAGTAGGAGAAAATAAATGCGATTACAGGGAGATAAAGTCCGGCCATTTAACTCAAGTGAGTAGGCGGAAAAATGAAGAAATAAAAATTACAAATCCTACTCAAACGAGTAGGCGGGAAATAAAGTCCGGCCATTTGACTCAAGTGAGTAGGCGGAAAAATAAAGAAGGAAAATTACAAGTCCTACTCGAGCGAGTAGGACTGAAAATGAAAACGATGCGCCATTTAACTCTTAACGAGTAGGCGGAAATAAATGCACACGAACACACACACTCCATATGAATTTTAAGAAAGCAATGAAGCTAACACCTACACTCACACACTCTACATAATTTGAATCAAAGCATAAAAGTTATACACCTACACTCACACACTCTACTTAATTTGAACAAAGCATAAAGAATTATACTCATACACTCACACACACAACATGAAAATTTAAGAAGAACAAAAGAAAATTTATTCTCATACACTCACACACACTAATAACAAAGAAAAATCAAAGTTACCTAAAAATTAAAACTTTAACTTTTTCATACTTAGGTTTTGCCAAAAACAAATAAAAAGAGGAAATTACAATTTTAGAAGACAAAAGTTTTTCAAAACATATTAAAAATCAAAGTTTTTGGAAAATAAAAGTGCCAACATTTTCATTCTTATGATTTTATGAAAGTGATAAAAAAGGTGAAAAAGAAGATGAAAAGAACAAAAAGAGGTTTTACAATCCTAAAAGAAAACTAAGTAAAAAAAGGAACAATATCACTTTTTGAATCTCTTTTATAAATTCATGAGAATGAAATCAAAATTCTAAGCATGAAGACAAGTTAAAGGAAAAAGACATGGTGACAAAAAAAACTATCATGCCTAAGCATGAAGACAAGTTAAAGACATTTAAAGTAAATAAATTACACTCATACACACACACACACATTTCATAAATGAAGAACAAGGATGAAACCAAGGATAAAAAAGGAGAAGAAGTGAGCCTCCAAATGAATATTCATGCTATATAGAGAGAGAAAATCTAACAATTTTATTAAAATTATCAAGCTATTACAAAGCTAAAAGATAAAGCAAAACAAAACATGAAATAAGAAGGGAGAAATCTCCTTACATAGCACTAGTATCCACGGATTAAGCCCACAAAAAGACACTAAAATGGCCCAAAAATCTGAACCCTTGGACCTTACAGAACTGGGCAATTTATAGGCAAAAAAATCTAAGTACACGCCCTCGGTCACGGGCGTGTAGGGGGGGCGTGACAGTACTATTCATGAAGGCGGCCGGCGATTGGACAGGAAAGTTGACTTCGGGCTGAGTTCGCGGCAGTCACACCCCAGGTCACGGGCGTGACTCTGGCCGTGTCGGGGAGGTAGAACCGGGCGCGGGTTGCGCCGAAAGTCTTCGACAGCATCTTGTCGGGCTAGCTGGAAAGGTCACGCCCCAGGTCACGGGCGTGACGCTGGGCGTGTCAGTTGGTGTCGACACTCGACGAATGTCGAGTGGAAAGTGTCGAGTCGAAATCGTCGAGCGGAAATTGAGTCACGCCCCAGGTCACGGGCGTGACGCTGGGCGTGACTGTTGGTGTCGACACTCGACGATCGTCGAGCGGAATTCGTCGAGAGGAGAGGACACGGGCTTGGGTCATGCCCCGTGTCGGGTGACACGGGCGTGACCCCAGGCGTGTCAAGCTTTTACTTCAGAAATCGTCCGTTTTCACGGGAAATGCACAGTCACGGCCCGGTCACGGGCGTGACCAAATTGTCACGGGCGTGTACCTCCCAAATTTTGGCAGATTTTGAAATTTTTCTGCAAAATAAAATAAAACAAGTTAGAAGAAAATTTACAAGAATAGGAGCATTTTATTGAACAAAAATAAGTAAAAACGACGAAAATAAATGAAAATGACTAAATTAATGTGCACAAAAATACGTATATTTACAGTTCATCAAATACCCCCATACTTAGGCTTTTGCTATTCTAGAGCAAAAGTTTGAGGTGAATCTATAAGGAATAAAAAAACTCTAAGTTTTGGCTATCGCTTAATCAATTATAAGAGAGATCGAAATAAATATACGGGGTGTAAGAGTTAAGTCCTAAAATTATGTAGATGATTTAAATAGCGCAAAAGTTTTGGCCAAAAGACTTCTTGATGTAATCAAATAGAAGGCAACATTTGAAATGGTTAGATTAACGAAAATAGTTTGGAATTATAAAAACTCTAGCTTATACGAGTGCTACTGGAAATAATACAATTTACTAATTATGCTCTCAAAAAGATTTTTGAATTAATTCTAGAATCGTGTAATTGGCTAAGGGGGTAGTGGGTTTATGAAGAGGGTTTTGATATTTGAGGTGAGGTAATTTTTTCTCGAACCTCCAAATTTTTTTTTCTTTTGGATTATTAGGAAAACGAAATCTTATTTTCCTAATATGATTTTTGTTTTTCAACTTCATAATAATAAAATTAACCCAATGTATATTTGTAGGAGTAATGAATTTTATCCTCTTACTCCATATATAATCTTTTTAAATTATTGGGTGCCTATGTTTACGGAACGAAATCTTATTCCCATTGACATAGGATCTTTTAAGGATAGAATTTTTCATGCCAAGTAGGTCATGAAAAAGTAAGGGGAGAAAGGAAAACTAGATTGTAATCCTAAAAATTTTTGAGAGCAACCTTAATAATTTGTACGTTCCAATGTTTCAGAAAGCTAAAAGTAAGTATAATAGAATTCTATAGTCGTTATTTCCTAAAATAATATACGTGCTCCTATCAATGAAAAATTAGAAGTAGTGGCTAAAACGAGTTCGCTATTTTTAACAAAGCATAAAGAATTCTTTAAAATTTAACCCCGGGTATTTAAATTTTTCAATCAATAATTAACAAACGGGTAGTGAACAAAGAATTAATCAAATTCGCATATAAATAAACTCAAAACGGAATTTTTGGATAGCAGGAAAGTTAAGGATGGAATATTTGATTTATTTGTTTCAAAACATTTTTTTTTATTTTTATAGTTTTTTTATCATCATTTTTTGTTTTTCATTTATTATTATTATTTTTTTTGTATTTTTGTTTTTCTCAATTTTTTTGAATTTTGTTTTGACCTATTATCTTTTTTTGTATTTATTATTATTTTTTTTAGAGAATTTTCATAATATGTACAAAAATAAGGGAATAAAAAGGTTTGTACAAGAATGAGGAAGGGGGAGAGAAAAAAAAAGTATGTACAAAAAATGAAAAATATTTAAAAAGTGAAACTAAATATAAATTTTTTTGTTGTTTTTGAGTTTTTTGGAAAAAAAAAAAGAAAGAGAACAAATTTTTTTTTGGATTTTTCATTTAAAATTTTTTTTGGATTTTTTCATTTTAAGATGTTTTTTAATTTTTTTGTTTTTTTTTGTTGTTATATGTATTTTTTTGTATTTTTGAAATGCAGAAAAAAAATGAAGTGCAGAAAGTAAAGCACGAAAATGCCCCCATACTTAAGTCCAACATTGTCCCCAATGTTGTATCGTAAGTATGCGGAACAGAAAGGAAAGACAATATATACAAAGAAAAGAAAGGGAAGGGGGTAGAAGCTTCCCTAGTAGGAGGTGGGGAAGGCCGATCAGAAACCCTGCGTTTATTAGAAAAAGCAGCAAAGATAATGAGGAAGGAGCGAAAAAGATAAGCGAGGGGTGCCTCCCAGGAGCGCTTTGTTTATAGTCGTGTAGCTTGACTATTTTGGCGGGTTTATAATGTGGAGGAAAGTTATGGTTTCGCTAAAACCGATCACTGGGTCGCCTGCTATATAAGACTTTAACCTATGACCGTTTACTTTAAATGAACCTTTGTCCGGGTGGGAGACGAGTACGGTTCCATATGGAAAAACTTCTTCAACTAGGAAGGGACCGGACCATCTAGATTTTAATTTACCTGGAAAAAGTTTAAGACGTGAATTGTAAAGAAGGACAAGATCGCCCGGAGAAAATAATTTTTGGGGCTTGATTTTTCGATCGTGATATAACTTAGAGCGCTCCTTATAGAATTTGTTGCTCTCGTAAGCGTTTGCACGCCATTCATCGAGCTCGTTTAGTTGCAGTTTTCTATTCTGAGCGGCTAAGTTGGAGTCGAGGTTTAAGAGTTTTAAAGCCCAAAGTGCGCGATGTTCTAACTCTACGGGTAAATGGCACGCTTTGCCATAGACTAACCGGAACGGCGTACAACCAATTGCGGTTTTGTATGCCGTCCGATACGCCCACAACGCATCGTCGAGTTTAACGGACCAATCTTTCCTATTTAGCGAAACAGTTTTTTCTAAAATTCGCTTAATCTCTCGATTTACTACCTCGACTTGGCCACTTGTTTGCGGGTGGTAGGGGGTGGCAAGCTTGTGCATGATTCCGTATTTAGCTAATGTCTTAGCCATAAGAGCGTTACAGAAATGCGTTCCTCTATCACTAACAATTGCGCGAGGCGTGCCGAAGCAAGAAAATAATTTTTTAAGAAATGTAACGATGACTCGCGCATCGTTGGTGGGGAGAGCTTGCGCTTCCGCCCACCTCGATACGTAGTCGACCGCCACTAAAATATACATATTTTTTAAAGAAGGAGGTAGGGGGCCAACAAAATCTATGCCCCACAAATCGAAGACTTCGCACTCTAAAAACATATTTTGGGGCATCTCATCGCGACGAGAGATGTTACCCGACCGCTGACAGATATCGCATGCGCGCACAAAATTACGCGCGTCTTTGAAGAGAGTGGGCCAAAAGTAGCCCGCCTCGAGCGCCTTCCGAGCGGTCCGGTTGGCTTGATAATGCCCCCCGGCTGGACCCTCGTGGCAGTGCTTAAGAATTTGTAAGCACTCCACACCCGCAACGCATCTTCGGACCGCTTGGTCCGCGCAGATACGAAAAAGAAATGGGTCCTCCCAAAAGAAATTTTTCAAGTCAGAAAAGAATTTCTTCTTTTGATGACTGGAAAACTCTTTTGGAAGGACCCGCGCTACTAAGAAATTTGCAAAATCTGCGAACCAAGGTGAAGATGACGAAGATTTATTAATGGCAAGAAGGCGTTCCTCGGGGAATCTGTCATTTATTTCAGATTCGACGAGCGCTTCCGCACCTGGATTTTCTAAACGGGAGAGGTGGTCCGCCGCTAGATTTTCCGCTCCCCGCTTATCTCGGATCTCCAAATCAAACTCCTGTAGGAGGAGAATCCATCGAAGAAGGCGGGGCTTCGCATCATTTTTAGCTAATAAATATTTAAGTGCGGAGTGATCGGTAAAAACGATAACTTTAGATAGCGTTATATACGAGCGAAACTTATCGAAAGCGAAAACAACGGCTAAGAGTTCCTTTTCCGTTGTCGTGTAATTTACTTGTGCGGAAGTGAGCGTCTTGCTAGCGTAATAAAAAGGATGAAAATGTTTTTCTACGCGTTGGCCAAGAACGGCACCTAAGGCAATATCACTAGCGTCGCACATTATTTCGAACGGAAGAGACCAATTAGGGGCCACTAAAATTGGTGAAGTGATAAGTTTTTGTTTTATTAAATTAAAGGCGGACTCGCATTCGCTACTAAAGATGAAGCGTGATTCCTTTTCCAAGAGGTGAGTTAGCGGCTTTGTTATTTTTGAAAAGTCTTGAATGAAGCGTCGATAAAAGCCCGCATGGCCTAAGAAACTCCTAATAAATTTTACGTTTGTTGGATGCGGAAGTTTTTCTATAATTTCTATCTTGGCTTTATCCACCTCTATCCCCTTAGACGAAATCATATGGCCGAGGACCAAACCTCCTCGAACCATAAAGTTGCATTTTTCCCAATTTAAAACAAGGCTTGTTTCCTCGCACCGTGACCTGGGGCTTGTGTCCTCGTTGTAGTATAGTGGTGAGTATTCCCGCCTGTCACGCGGGTGACCCGGGTTCGATCCCCGGCAACGGCGCCAAAAAATTGATGATCCCGCGAACAGACTCTTACTGTGGTTGGTTCGGTGAGTCGATCGCCGCGGGCTCGCTCGGGTAGGCAAGTGCACCTATCGCAAGTAGTACTCGATATTCGGGGGAATACCGAGGTCGTATTGTTCTCGGGGTCGCGTTGACTATTCTTACTCCTCCGGGAGGACTATTATTTTACTTAAAGTAAGGTGGATTTTTTTTTACTTAATAAAAGACTGAAAAGCAAAGGAGCAAAAAAAACGTTTTAGAAAATATTCGATGAAGGGTTAACGCTCGACATCGAATCGGATTAAGACTAAAACAATTTTTAATAACAAAAAGACTTAGTTTTCAAATTAATAATAAGGCAACTTGGCCGTGGAGGTTCCACAAATGTGAGCTCACCTAGCTATAGGGATATCGCTCACCTAAACGTTAAGACTATTCGACTGAACGTTAGTCCGACGAAGGATTCCTCTTAACGCCCGCTTTACGCTAAGAACCCCGCTATTGGGTGGGGAACCCAATCCGGTAGAATTACGTTTGTCCTCTTTCGAGGGTATGCACGCAACTCTATTTACCCATGGGTGATCGGTCCATATACACGGCCTCTCGGCTAGCTAGCATATGGACTACGGAAATAGGGCCCACACATTGATATGTGGTACTACGCGTCGTAAACCCTGGGTAAACCTTAAGTGCTTAAATTAAAATGAAATTAAAGAGCTTCAATTATTAGAAATCATTTTAAATGTCCCAATGCTCTTCGATGTCGAGGCTAATAGCGATTAGCCACACATCGGTATGGGGACGACTTATAATTTAGTGAGGCGCGAGTTCGAAATTAAACACTAAACGATTATAAGAAGGGGACACAAGAAAAATAACAACATTTAGAAAACTGAAAAATTAGCTAAAACAAGAACTCACGCACACTCCAAATTATAAATTAAAAAGGGAACTAAGTTGCACATAAAAGAAATTTACATATTTCAAATTTGCGAGTCCCACTCAAACGAGTGGGGGCGGTAAATAAAAGCTGAAAATTTGCAAGTCCTACTCAAACGAGTAGGACTGAAATGAAAGCGAGTCCTACTCAAATGAGTAGGAGAAAATAAATGCGATTACAGGGAGATAAAGTCCGGCCATTTAACTCAAGTGAGTAGGCGGAAAAATGAAGAAATAAAAATTACAAATCCTACTCAAACGAGTAGGCGGGAAATAAAGTCCGGCCATTTGACTCAAGTGAGTAGGCGGAAAAATAAAGAAGGAAAATTACAAGTCCTACTCGAGCGAGTAGGACTGAAAATGAAAACGATGTGCCATTTAACTCTTAACGAGTAGGCGGAAATAAATGCACACGAACACACACACTCCATATGAATTTTAAGAAAGCAATGAAGCTAACACCTACACTCACACACTCTACATAATTTGAATCAAAGCATAAAAGTTATACACCTACACTCACACACTCTACTCAATTTGAACAAAGCATAAAGAATTATACTCATACACTCACACACACAACATGAAAATTTAAGAAGAACAAAAGAAAATTTATTCTCATACACTCACACACACTAATAACAAAGAAAAATCAAAGTTACCTAAAAATTAAAACTTTAACTTTTTCATACTTAGGTTTTGCCAAAAACAAATAAAAAGAGGAAATTACAATTTTAGAAGACATAAGTTTTTCAAAACATATTAAAAATCAAAGTTTTTGGAAAATAAAAGTGCCAACATTTTCATTCTTATGATTTTATGAAAGTGATAAAAAATGTGAAAAAGAAGATGAAAAGAACAAAAAGAGGTTTTACAATCCTAAAAGAAAACTAAGTAAAAAAAGGAACAATATCACTTTTTGAATCTCTTTTATAAATTCATGAGAATGAAATCAAAATTCTAAGCATGAAGACAAGTTAAAGGAAAAAGACATGGTGACAGAAAAAAAGAAAACTATCATGCCTAAGCATGAAGACAAGTTAAAGACATGTAAAGTAAATAAATTACACTCATACACACACACACACATTTCATAAATGAAGAACAAGGATGAAACCAAGGATAAAAAAGAGAAGAAGTGAGCCATCCAAATGAATTTTCATGCTATATAGAGAGAGAAAATCTAACATTTTTATTAAAATTATCAAGCTATTACAAAGCTAAAAGATAAAGCAAAACAAAACATGAAATAAGAAGGGAGAAATCTCCTTACATAGCACTAGTATCCACGGATTAAGCCCACAAAAAGACACTAAAATGGCCCAAAAATCTGAACCCTTGGACCTTACAGAACTGGGCAATTTATAGGCAAAAAAATCTAAGTACACGCCCTCGGTCACGGGCGTGTAGGGGGGGCGTGACAGTACTATTCATGAAGGCGGCCGGCGATTGGACAGGAAAGTTGACTTCGGGCTGAGTTCGCGGCAGTCACGCCCCAGGTCACGGGCGTGACTCTGGGCGTGTCGGGGAGGTAGAACCGGGCGCGGGTTGCGCCGAAAGTCTTCGGTAGCATCTTGTCGGGCTAGCTGGAAAGGTCACGCCCCAGGTCACGGGCGTGACGCTGGGCGTGTCAGTTGGTGTCGACACTCGACGAATGTCGAGTGGAAAGTGTCGAGTCGAAATCGTCGAGCGGAAATTGAGTCATGCCCCAGGTCACGGGCGTGACGCTGGGCGTGACTGTTGGTGTCGACACTCGACGATCGTCGAGCGGAATTCGTCGAGAGGAGAGGACACGGGCTTGGGTCACGCCCCGTGTCTGGTGACACGGGCGTGACCCCAGGCGTGTCAAGCTTTTACTTCAGAAATCGTCCGTTTTCACGGGAAATGCACAGTCACGGCCCGGTCACGGGCGTGACCAAATTGTCACGGGCGTGTACCTCCCAAATTTTGGCAGATTTTGAAATTGTTCTGCAAAATAAAATAAAACAAGTTAGAAGAAAATTTACAAGAATAGGAGCATTTTATTGAACAAAAATAAGTAAAAACGACGAAAATAAATGAAAATGACTAAATTAATGTGCACAAAAATACGTATAGTTACAGTTCATCATAATGTGCTTCTCACATTTATATAAATTTATATGAACTGGGATGGAGAAGAATGCTGAGTAAAGGAGAGGTGCATCTGCGTGTTGGCAATGGAGCAAGAGTTGCTGCTGTCGTCGTGGGTGTTTACCGTCTTGCTTTGCCCAGTGAGCTTGTAATTGAACTAGATAACTATTATTTTGTTTCTTCCATAACTAGAAACATTATATCTATTTCGTGTTTGGACATGATTTGATATTCTTTTATTATTAAGAATAATTTTTGTTCTATATTTAAGAATTATGTTTGTTATGGTGTAGACCAAATGTTTAATGGTTTATATATTTTGAACTTAGACAATCAGATCTGTAATATAGAAAATATTAAAAGACTAAGAAAAAATGACTTGAACCCTACGCATACTTGGCATTGTCGTTTGGGCCATATAAATGAGTAATGTATATCCAAGCTCCATAGCGATGGACTATTGGACTCATTTGATTATGAATCATTTGAGAGATGCGAATCTTGTTTGTTAGGAAAGATGACTATGGTCTCTTGGACTAGAAACAATGAGAGGGCTGATGATATCTTGGGTATAGTACCTTGTGATTTATGTGGACTCATGAGTTCTATGTCCAGAGGTGGATACTTCTACTTTGTTATATTTACTAATGATTTCAGTAGATACGGATTCATGTATCTTATGAAGTGCAAATCTAAAACCTTTGAAAAGTTCAAAGAGTTCAAGAATGAAGTAGAGAACCAACTGGGTAAGAAGGTTAAAGCTCCCTAATCTGATCAATGTGGCGAACACCTGAGTTATGAGTTTCGTGATCATCTAAAAGAGTGTGGTATTGTATCACAACTCACTCCACCTAGAACACCACAAAATAATGGTGTGTCTGAGCGGAGGAATCATACTTTATTAGACAAAGTACGGTCGATGATGAGTCATGCAGATCTGTCTATTTCCTTTTGGGGTTTTGCTTTAGAAACTGCTGCTTTTATACTAAATTGTGCTCCAACGAAAGCGGTTCTAAGGACACCATATAGGATATGGACTAGGAATCATCCTAGTATGTCGTTCATTAAGGTTTAGGGTTGTGAGGCATATGTGTGACGTTAAATGCCTGACAAGCTGGAACCCAAATCATATAAGTGTTATCTTGTGGGGGTATTTGAAGGAAACTAAAGGGTACTATTTCTACCTACCGTATGAGGGTAAAGTGTTTGTCACGAATACTATCGTCTTTCTTGAGAAAGAGTTCTTAAGTAGAAAGACTGCCAAGGTAGAACTTGAAGAAGTTCAAGAACCACAAAATGTGAATGAACTAGTATTGGAACCTGAGACAGGACTACAAGTTGTTGTAGCTAGAGAACCTGCTGAGGAAACACAAGTTCCACGTAGATCTGGTAGACCAATATTTGAGCCTGAGAGATATGGATTTTTCGTGTCTCAAATAGGTAATGTTTTGCTTATGGATCATAGTGATGAACATGCAGTCTACCAAGTGGCTATGAGGGGACCGGACTCCGAGAAGTGGCTTGAGACCATGAAATCTAAAATGGACTCCATGTATGAAAACCAAGTTTGTACCTTGGTGGAACCACTTGGAGGGGTACGACCCATAGGTTGCCAGTGGGTCTTCAAGAAGAAGACCGACATGGATAGGAATGTACATACATTCAAAAGGCGACTAGTGGCTAAACGTTTCAAGAAAATTAATGGTATTGACTATGATAGAATTTTCCCCGGTTGCCATGGTTAAGTCCATCAGAATTTTGTTTGCTATTGCTGTGTATTATGACTACGAGATCTGGCAGATGGATTCCAAAACGGCTTTCCTAAATGGAAACCTTGTTGAGGAAGTGTACATGACACAACCCGAGGGTTTTATATCTCCAGGTGTAGCCACTAAAATATGCAAGCTGAAGAGATCCATTTATGGATTAAAATAAGATTCTTGGAGTTGGAATCTTCGGTTTGATGAAAAGATCAAAGAGTTTGGTTTTATTAAGAATGAGGATGAACTGTGTGTTTACAAGAGGATTAGTGGCAGCATTGTTATCTTCCTGATATTGTATGTAGATGACATACTATTGATCGGGAATGACAATCTGACCCTGTAAGCTGTTAAGAACAACTTAGGGGACTGCTTCTCTATGAAGGACTTGGGTGAAGCGACTTATGTACTTGGTATTAAAATCTATAGAGATAGGTCGAAGAACTTGCTGGGTTTGACCCAAAGTACGTACATTGACAAGGTGTTGAAGCAATTCAACATGCTTGAGTCCAAGAAAGGATTCTTACCCATGTCTCATGGTGTGAGTCTCTCTAAGGACAAGTGTCCTAAGTTTTGTGAAGATAAAGACCATATGAAGTTGATTCCATGTGCTTCAGCAATTGGGTCAATCATGTATGCAATGATATATACTAGACCCAATGTCTTCTATGCCTTGAGTATGACTAGCAGGTATCAGTCTAATCTCAGTGATAGTCAAGATAGCCATCAAACATATCCTAAAGTACTTGAGAATGACTAAGGATACGTTCTTGGTATTTGGTGGAGAGGAAGAGCTCGTTGTAAAGGTTATATGGATGCTAAATTTCAAACTGATAGGGACGACTCAAAGTCTCAGTCAGGGATTGTATTTTGCCTAAATGGAGGAGCTATAGCTGGAAGATTTCCAAGCAAGAGACAGTTGCTGATTCTACAACTGATGTCGAGTATATCGCTGTAGCAAATGCGGCAAAGGAGGCTGCATGGATTAGATAATTCATCGACGACTTAGATGTAGTTCCTAACTTTGTTGATCCCATAGTTCTCTAATGTGACAACAACGGTGCAATTGCACTTGCTTTAGAACCTAGATCTCATCAGCGCTCCAAGCACATACTTCGATAGTTCTACCTTATTTGTGAGATTGTTGATCGAGGGGATACGAACATTTGTAGAGTGTGGACTGAAGAAAATATTGCAGATCCACTAACAAAGCCTCTAGCGCAGAGAAAGCATGATGGTCATGTTATATCTATGGGTATATGATACCTTAATGATTAGCCCTAGTGGGAGTCTTGTGAAGTGTTTGTTTGTCGGTTATAATAAATTATTTCATGAATAGAGTACTATACATTTCATTCTGATCCCTGTGAAAGTTACTGGATTGACGTTAAGAATATCCTAAAGTACTTGCAAAGGACTAAGGATACGTTCTTGGTATTTGGAGGAGAGGAAGAGCTCGTTGTAAAGGGTTACACAAATGCTAGTTTCCAGACTGATAGAAATGACTAAAAGTCTCAGTAAGGTTTCATATTTTTACTCAATGGAGGTGTTGTTAGCTGGAAAACTTCAAAGCAGGAGACAGTTGCCGATTCTACAACTGAGGCCAAGTATATCTTCGTTGCAA
The DNA here is from genome assembly GCA_039583875.1 of Platanthera guangdongensis. Taxonomy (NCBI): domain Eukaryota; kingdom Viridiplantae; phylum Streptophyta; class Magnoliopsida; order Asparagales; family Orchidaceae; genus Platanthera; species Platanthera guangdongensis. The sequence goes on from CM077147.1 coordinate 55,537,689, forward strand.
ATGCAGCGAAGGAGGATATATGGATTAGGAAATTCATCGCTGAGTTAGATGTAGTTCCTAACATTGTTCGACCTTCAGATCTCTATTGTGACGACAACGGTGCAATTGTACTTGCTTCGGAACCTAGATCCCATCAGCGCTACAAGCACATAATTCGACAGTTCCATCTTATTCGAGAGATTCTCGATTGAGGAGATGTGAGCATTGTATTGGATCCATAGTTTGAATTTGGGCTAGGTTCACAAATTAGGATGAGTTCGACCCACATTGTATAGCCAGGGTCAAGTCTATGAGTCCTAGAGTTTAGGCTAGTCATTAGGTTCAACCTTCATGGACCAACCAACAGAGGACTTCAGTAGAATCAGACTTAGAAGAATTCAGAGTTCAAAATTATCAGTTCGAAATTCTTCGAACTCAGCTCGACGATCATCGATCGCAGATCGACGAACTCAGAAATCTTTCTCTAGATTGAGCTTGATAATATTCGAGCTCAGGTCGACGATTTGTTCCTCAATACAGATTCTCTGCTCGACGACATCTAGAGTTCAGCTTCAAAAGATTCTTTACAGTTTATTTTTTCTGAACACAGGCTGGCAAAGATAGATTCTCTTCTCGACAAACTTAGAGCACAGTTTTGGCAAGTTATTTCCAGAATGCAGTTCGCTGAGCTCAGGTCAACGAATAGGATTTTTATGCTCGACGTACTTGGAAATCCAGTCGACGAATTCTGTTCAGAGCTCGACGAATTCTGTCCCGAGCCAGATTTAGAAGTTTTCCTCATTCTATTCTTATTTATTATATTATTTAGCAGTGATTTCTTGAGTAAATAATACTCATATTCTCCTGAATATAACCGTTATTGACAGCATTAATTATGGTCTTCATCTGGGTTAATTACTTGCTTATTTTTTGGGACAGTTGGGGAAACTCTTTAAAGAATATATTCCAGTCATTTCATTCTCCAGAATTGGTCAACAATTAATGCTTTGAATTCAAAATTCAAGAAGGAAAATTTGACAGAAGAATATATTAGAGAATTGTCTTTCAAACGATAGAAGAGAACACAGAGGTGATACAAGAAAGAAAGAAAATTAAGAAGGACACACAATGATATACAGAGAAGAGATATAGAAATATACTGAAGAATATCTTCTTCTTCTCTGTGCAGAATACTTTCTGTTTTCCCCTTGTTCTTTCTGAAGACTGAAGTAGAACAACCATCAAATATTAAGAATCGTCTTCTACTTCTACTCTAGGAATATTCAAGCACAACAACTTTGAATCAATCAGAAAGTTTCTGGATCTCTTCAAAATAAGGCTTAAGACATACACCCTGAGCAAGGCTCCAAGCTTTCTGAACCATTCATTATTTCAGAAGGAGCCTTGACAACAGAAATCCACAAGTCTTCTTTGTTGTATAGAGAAAAGAGAAGACACCATCTACTCTCTCAACCTCATGTAAAAGGGTTTATTAACTCCCTTCAAAAGTTTATTCTTGGTTTTTGGGCACCTGATCAAAATCCTAAAAGGTTGTGAAATCTCACTGTAAATAGATCATGTAGTGGCAGTCACCTGATAAAAAACCTGATAGTGGATTCCTACTAGGGTGGTAGAAGAGTGGATGTACCCAGTTTGGGGAACCACTATAAAATTCTTGTGTTGTCTTGTTGTTCATTTTCTCTTTATTTTATTGCGTCGTGATAGTATAGTTTAGCTTAGTTTGCATTTCTTTTTATACTATTCTATTATCACTTATTTTACTATGGTAAATTTTAAAACAGCCAAATGTTTTAAGTTACTCTATTCACCCCCCCCCCCCCCTCTAGAGTAAATCAGGTCTATCCCCTAACTTACAATTGGTATCAGCAGATTATCAATTGCCTAAGTTGTCTTTCAATTGGTATCAAAGCAGTGTCCATTTTGTTGTACATGCTAACACTTGAACCAAAAGATCCTTTTTAGATCTAGTTTTCCTTTTTCCTCATTTTTTTATTTATTTTATATCATGGCACAGAACAAAGATTATGCAAGCATCAGACCTCCAGTTTGCAATCTGAATAAGTTTGCTATCTGGAAGGAAAAAAATTAAACTATATGAATTCTATTGATGAAGATATTTTTAATGCTATTTTGACAGGACCACTAGTTCCAGAGACTACATCTACTTCTACTTCAAGTAGAAGTAGATGTAGATAGATGATGCCAAGCCCATGAATATTTTAGCTCAAACAATGTCTGATGACATCTTCCAGAAAGTGGCAGAGTGCACATAAGCTAAAGCTATCTGGGATTCTCTTAACCAGATAGTTGCTGGTTCTGTAGATGAGAGAAAGGACAGAATATCAAATCTCATCTCACAATATGAGAACTTTGAGAAAGATCAGTCAGAGTCTGTGAGTGACATGTACAATAGACTAAGCTCAATCATCAATGAGCTGAAGAGTCTGGACAAGGACATCACCCTCACAGAGGTAAATGACAAAATCCTCATGTGCTTCCCCAGCTCATTGGATTCCAGAATCTGGCCAATCAAGGAGGCCAGAAGTCTAAATGAGATTTCCACTGAATCTCTTCTTGGAAAGCTCAAGTCCTATGAACAACTAATAAAGACAAGAGAAGCTACAAAGCAGAAAACTCCTCCAACAACAAGAAAAGAGCAAAGCAAAGCATAGCATTCAAGGCATCTGAAGAATCAGAAGCTCCAACAGCTAATGAAGAACTTCTAAGTCTCTTAGACAAGAGACTTTACAGGATGGCAAAGAAGGATTTCAGAAGAAAGTCATCTATGCAAGATGACAAGCCAAGGTATGACAAGACCCCAACTAAAGAAGTTGTTTTCTTTGGTTGCAGGAAGCCAGGACACTTTATATCAGAGTGTTCAGAGAACCAAAATAAGGAGATAAGAAGAGAAAAGGAACCCAGGAAGCAACACTACAGCAAGTCCTCCTCCAGCAAGCATAATAGGAAGGAGAAAGTCTTTGTGGCTGAAACATGGAGTGAAACTGAAGATGAATCTTCATCTTCTAGCTCCAATGAAGATGAAGAAGAGGCTAAGGCAAAAGAGATTTGCTTGATGGCCATTGATGCATCAAGCAGCCTATTTGAAGGAGTGCAATCCGACAATGAAGTACCTCTATCTGAAGAGGATCAGGTACTGTCTTCCTTTGATTTCAATTCAGAAAATTTTAGAACTAAATTTAAATTTTTATGCATTAATTTAATTAATTCTGAAAAAGAGATTAAACAACTTAGAGAAAAATTGACTGAATAAGAAAACTTGCTTTCTGAAAATATCGAATTAAAAGATGAATTAACCCTATCTAATGAACAATCATCATATTAAAAACTGAATTAACTGAGGCTAGGCAACTTGAAGAATCCTTAAATGGGAGAAGTATCAAGCTGATGGACATCACAAGCACAGTTAATGTCAGGCTTAATGTCAAGCTAGGCTTAGGTGCTTCATCAAACTAACCCCTACTGATTCAGAAGAATATTTTAACAACTCCAATAAAATTTGTTTCAGAAAAGAGCAAGGAAAAGATAGATGATAATAATGTTAAACAAACAGAATTAAAACAAAAGAATAAGAAAAAGAGAAAGAATAAGAAAGATCTTAACCATAACAATGTTCAGCAGATTTCGTCGAACTCAGATTGATGAAATATGTACAGTTCGTCGAACTTAAGTCGACGAACTCCGAACACAAACATTTATTACAATTATTCTCTAAACTGCGATCGACGAAACCAATATGGTTTGTCGACCCGAGATCGATGATATTAGGGCCCATAGAATAAATACTTTCATTCTCCGAGTGGAGTTCGATGAACTCATCCCCATTCGTCAACCTCAGATCGTCGAACTTACCAGAATTCGTCGAACCCAGTTCATTATAACAGAAACTTTAATTCCTATAGAACATTTAATTAACCAGGAAAATATGTTAATCCATTCACCGAGTGGATAATTCCACCTAGAAGATTTCACCCCTTAGGTTATAAAAATCAACCAGAATACTCATACATTTCCAGCTTTAATTATGTAAATAAACAAGGACCAAAGGTAACCTGGGTAAAGAATAGCTAATCTGTTTTATTGCAGGTGAAAGACTATCTCACCACAGAGCAACAGTGGTATCTGGATAGTGGCTGTTCAAAGCATATGACTGGAAACAAGGACAACTTAATCAACTATAAGTCAAAGCTAGGACCCAAAGTAATATTTGGTGATTCCAATTGTGGCCATACTAAAGGATATGGAAACGTCAAAATTGGAGAAATCACCTTCAGGAAAGTTGCTTATATAAGTAGACTGAAGCACAACCTCATATCCATAATTCAATTATGTAATGAAAGGTTTCAGGTATCTTTTAATAAAACCTCCTGTATTATTACTTCTGTAGATAACCAAGTAATATTAAGTGGTACTAGAGTAGGAAATATCTATGTAGTTAATTTTAAGTCAGCTAAAACTGAAATATGCCTATTTAACTTGGGTATCTTTTAATAAAACCTCCTGAAAAATATTATTAAACTCTCTAGAGACAATCTTGTTAGAGGATTTCCTTCTTGCCCCTATAAGAAAGAAAGCCTTTACAGGGCTTGTCAGTTAGGCAAGCAAACTAAAAATAGCTTTAAGTCACTTAATAAGAATGATTCAACTAGGATTTTGTACTTGCTACACATGGATCTCTTTGGACCCATTGTTGTACAGAGCCTAGGAGGGAATTCTTATACCTTAGTAATTGCTGATGACTTCTCAAGATTCACTTGGGTGTTCTTCTTAAGAAACAAGTCAGATAACTTTAAAGTTCTTACAGACTTTCTTAAGAGCATAAGAATTGAATACTCTACTCCAGTTGCATTGATCAGAGGTGATCATGGTACTGAGTTTGAGTCTCTTCCCATGCAAGAATTCTATGATAAGGAAGGTATCAGACATTATTTCTCTACTCCTAGAACCCCTCAACAAAATGGGGTAGCTGAAAGGAAAAATAGAACACTGATTGAAGCTACAGGCACATTACTTGCAGATGCTCACTTGCCCCTATCCTATTGGGCAGAGGCTGTGAGCACAGCAAACTATGTACTGAATAAAAGTTTGATACACAAACTTAAGGGCAAGACCCCCTATGAACTACTCAAAGGGAAGAAACCTAAAGTAGATTATTTTAGAGTCTTTGGTTGCATTTGTTACATTCAAAACAACAACAAGAAACACATTAGAAAATTTGAAGACAAGGCTGAAATATGAATTTTTCTTGGATATTCCCAAGTAAGATAGGCTTATAGGGTATACAATAAATCATCTATGAAAATGGAAGAGTCTATTCATATTTCTTTTGATGAGACTAACATATTTTACAAGGAGAAGAACCTTTCTACCAGTGAGAACTTGCAGGAACAACATCTGTGTGAGAAGTTAGATGAATTAACACTCACGAATGAGGCTGTTACAAAACCTTCTCCACATGTTGCTGAAGATAGTGAAGATGATGACACTGAACTCAGTGAAGAGCTAACAACAGCTATAATTCCACAAGAGGAATTAATTCCCCAAGCTATTGCACAACCAACTCCTCCTACTGAATTAGTCACACTTAGATATCACCCTATATCTCAAGTGGTTGGAGACATATCAGTGGGTGTGCAGACAAGGCATCAACTCCACCAGGACATGTTGCATGCCTGCTTCATATCTCAAACTGAGCCCCAATCCTTTAAAGATGCTGAGCAAGATCCACACTGGATCATTGCAATGTAAGAGGAGCTCAACCAATTTGAGAGATGTAGAGTTTGGGATTTAGTTCCAAGACCCAATGACTTCCCATTCATTGGAACTAAATGGGTATTTAGAAACAAACTAGATGCTCAAGGTCTTATCATAAGGGATAAGGTAGGATTAGTTGCTCAAGGATATAGACAAGAGGAAGGCATAGATTATGACCAAACATTTTCCCCTGTTGCAAGGATTCAAGCTATCAGATTATTCCTAGCATATGCAGCCTACAAAAAGTTCACAATATACCAAATGGATGTCAAAAGTGCATTCCTAAATGGTGAACTCAAAGAAGAGGTCTATGTGGGACAACCACCAGGTTTTATCTCTTCATCTCATCCATCTTATGTTTTCAAATTACATAAGGCTCGCTATGGTCTAAAGCAAGCTCCAAGAGCTTGGTATCAACCTTAGCTAGTTTTCTCTTAGAGCATATCTTTTCTAGAGGCATAGTAGATAGGACTTTATTTATCAAGCATCATCATGATAAAATCTTGTTAGTACAAATATATGTAGATGACATTATATTTAGTTCTACAAATTCCAAACTACGCAAAAGGTTCTCCAACCTATGCATTCCAAATTTGAAATGAGTATCATGGGTGAGCTCTCCTACTTCCTTGGTCTCTAAGTGAAGCAGTCCACTGATGGCATCTTCATATCCTAATCCAAGTATGTTAAGAAGCAGATAAAAAGGTTTGGGATGGCTGATACTTCAACTAAGAAAACAGCTATGGCTACAAATGCTGTGATTGATTCTGATGAACATGTAAAACCTGTAGAGCAGAAACTATATAGGGCCATTATTGGGTCCCTGTTGTATCTTACAGCAAGTTGACCAGACATCATGTTTGTTACATGTCTTTGTGCTAGGTTCCACGTGAACCCTAAAAAATATCACCTTATTTTCTTAAAAAGAATTTTAAGATATATAAAGAGTTGCCCTAATTTAGGACTTTGGTATCCAACTGAGTCGGAATTTGAGTTAACTGGATACTCTGATGCTGACTTTGCTGGATGTAGAGTGGATAAAAAGAGCACATAAGGGACATGTCAGTTCCTTGGCGATAGGCTAGTATCCTGGTTTTGCAAGAAGCAAACATTTGTGTCTACTTTAACATCAGAAGTTGAGTACATATCAGCTGGTAGTTGTTGTTCACAGATGCTATTGATTCAGAACCAACTCCTATATTATGGTTTCAACTTAAAAAATTCAACTTTACTTTATGATTATACTAGTGCAATTTCCATTGCACAGAATCCAGTGCATCATAGTAGAACTAAGCATATAGATGTAAGACATCATTTCATTAGAGAGTGTGTTAACGAAAAGAAAATTAATCTCACCTTTGTCTCTACTGATTTGCAAAAGGCAGATATCTTCACCAAACCCTTGGATGAGAAGAAACATCTGTTCATTATGAATCAGCTAGGTATGATAAATGAAGATGCATTAATTTAACTTTCTGTCTATGGTCGAAGAATTTACCACAGTTCGTCGACCTGAGATCGATGAACTGAGAAAAGTTCTTGAGAAAATTTGTCGACTTAAGATCGACGAACTGTCTGCGTGTGAAGTTCTATTCGTCGAACGGAGATCGACGATACTGCTTCAGAAAAAATTTTGTCGACCCGAGAACGACGAAAACTTTTCCCTTCTTCAAACTGAGATCGACGAACTCTTTTGTCAATAAAATATTTCGTCGAACTCAGATCGAAGAATTTTATTTATTTCGCAGGACGGAGTCTGCCGCTTCATATTCTGAAAACATATAATTAGGTTTTCTTCGAGCTCCATCCCGCGCTTTATGTTCTCCTTGCACTTGATCTTTTTGTTTCCTTTTGCAGGCGATCAATGTCGATTCCGGAGAGCTCTCTTACTGCAATGAAATTCGACATGGGATTAGATATAGACTTAGAATCATTTCAACATTCTAATCAAAGTTTCCTGAACATACTGAAATTATTTGAGGAACAACAGTTAAAGAACTTCATGACAACCAGGATAAAGATAGCTGCTACTGAAATAAGAGAATGGGTTTTCTCCTCCTCTACTCCAGATGCCGACACGATGACAGGCACAATATCTGGTACTCAGGTTTCTTTAACCCACGCATTCTTAACTAAAATTTTCGATTTGATAAATGGTGAATAAGATTTAGAGATTGATAGTTCTGAGTGTTGGGTACATTGGAATATATGTACCAGGATTTGAAGAAGCCTCACCCTACTCAATGATATACATCAAGGTGTATTTGATGTGCTTTGAGTTTATGTGTGCAGGTTAAGTAATTGCAGGGAAAGCAGGAAAAGTTTCTAAGTCCATGTGTCGACACCTAGAGGAGAAGTGTCGACACTTAAGAAGGCTTGTGTCGACACCCAGAGAAGCTGTGTCGACACTTGGAGTAATTATGTCGACACCAGGAAGGCAGAGTCGATACCAGAAGAAAAGTGTCGACACATACAGGCAGTGTCGACACACAGTGAAGAATTGTCTACATAATCAGTGTCGACACTTAGAAGCAGTGTCGACACCCAGGGAAACTTTGTCGACATCAAAAGTGTCGACACCAAGAGGCTATGTCGACACTCAGCGAACTTCAACAAAGTTTAAGTACAAGTGTCGACACAAAGGAGATGTGTCGACATTCAGCAAAGTTTCAACACATAAAGAATGTGTCGACACAAAGGAGATGTGTCGACACTCAGCAAAGTTTCAACACACGAAGAATGTGTCGACACAAAGGAGATGTGTCGACACTTAGCAAAGTTTCAACACTTGAAGGAATGTGTCGACACAAAGGAGATGTGTCGACACTTAGCAAAGTCTCAACACAGGAAGATGTGTCGACACAAAGGAGTTGTGTCGACACACAACAGAAATCAACTAAGTATTGAAGAAGTATTTGTGTCGACACACTCAACCAGTGTCGACACATTCAACAGAAGGCTTGTGTCGACACATAGGATCAGTGTCGACCCATTCTGAAGAAGCAGTGTTGAGAAGTTGTTACAACAACACAAGGAGTTGTATCGACACCATGAAGGCTAGTGTCGACACTTAGTCTACTTGTGTCGACATTTACTCTATTTGTGTCGACAAATAAAGACTATCTGTCTCGACACTTTCAGACAGTGACAGAGATTTCAAGAAGTGACTGGATGACTTGACAGCTGTCATTTCAACCGGTCAACTACAACTGTCAGAGCTGTCAGAAGGTTGTTAGAAACCGGATCAGCCGGTTACCTTGGAGGAAGACTATTTAAAGACCTTTCTCCTTCGACAGAAAAGAAGGAATTACGAGAAGGATTACAGATTGACAACAATCAATCAAGAGATCTAACAACACAAAAAGAAGACCTTCTACAGAAGATCTAAGAAGTTGGAGAGAGAGAGCTCCTTCTAAGAAGAGCAGCTGTTGAACCAGGCTGCAAAGTAAGATTCAGATTGAGATCTGAATCTCAAGACAGAAGTTGATTGAAGATCATCTTCAAAGGAGACTCAACCCTACTGTGTTCTAATTCAAGAAGCTTTGAAGAAAGGCAAGGGAGGTTGATCTCTGCAAAGTTCTTTCAAGAACTCATCAATAAGCCAGTCAACTCATCTCTCTCTTTTAGAGTTGTGGTTATATACTTTGTAAACTTTATTTTCTGTAGGATCCTAAGGGATCTGAGCTGTAAGCCTATTTTATAAAGGCTGAGGTAGGGCTATTGTGCCTGAGTGTAGGAGATTTTATTCTCTGAGTGTAGGCCTTGATTGTAGGCTGAGGTAGGGCTGTTTAGCCTGAGTGTAGGTCTTAGTGAAGACTGAGTGGTAAGGCTTTGTGCCTGAGTTGTTGGAGTGGGGTCACTCTGAGTTGTAGGAACCTATTTGGGGTTCTGAGTTGTAAGATCTGAGGATCTGAGGAGAAGTGGAGAAGTTAGGCCGAATCTAGTACACTACTAGATAGGCGAAGGGGAAAGTGGATGTACCCAGACCTTGGGGAACCACTATAAAAATCTGTGGGTACTCTGTATGTGATTAATTCTGTGATTGCTGTGTTATCTGTGCTGAATTGCTGTAGAGAATTGCAAATACAGGTCTTACAATTCAGTGTTTCTGCCTTTAAAGTTAAAAAGATTAAGTTCACCTATTCACCCCCCCCCCCTCTAGGTGATTAGGCACTAGTTCTTTCAAGTGGTATCAGAGCCAGGTTGCTCAAAAAAGGGACATAACAGTCTGAGTAAGATCCTATAGGCAGAATCAGATTAATCAAGATTCAAGATAATGGGTTCTAGTGAGAATCACAAAGAGCTGGGGTCCATGAAGTTGCCAATCTATAGAAAAGAGATTTTTGGCATATGGAAAGAGAGGGTTAGATTTTTTATGGAAGCCACTGACCCAAGAATATACATTACAATCAAAGAAGGGTCATATGTGCCAATGAAAGTATCTGTTCTGGATGCAAATCAGAGAACTCCCAAAGAATATTCAGAAATGACTAAAGATGAGATTATTCTGGCCACTATGGACAAGAGGGCCCAGAATATTATTGTTAGTGCAATTGATGATGCCACATTTCAGAATTTAATTCACTATAAAACTTCTAAAGAAATGTGGGACACTTTAATATTTTACATGGAAGGGTCTGAAGAAGTAAGACATGACAGAAAGTACTTGTTAAATTAGGAGTATGAAAGCTTCAGACAAGGAAAGTCTGATAGCATTACTGAATGCTACAAGAAATTCTATAGGATTGTTAATGTGTTGATGTCCTATGGAAGAGAATTCAGCAACTATGAGCTGAATGACAAGTTTTTAATATCCCTGACTAAGGACTGGGATACCAAGATTTGTGCCATTAGGGAAATGGCCAAATTAGCTGATATACCTCCTCCAACTTTGTTTGGAAAACTATTATCTTATGAGATGAAGTTAATAGTTAGAAAGAAGGAAGAGAAGACTACAAGAGTGGAGCACAAGGAAAGAGTTGTGGCCTTGAAGACTGAAGCCACGAGGAAATATAAAAGCAAGTCTCCATCTCCACCTCAAAATGTTACTGAGGCTGAGACAGATGAGTTAGAAAGCAAGAAGTCAGATAGCAGTGAAAGTGATGAAGACTTTGCTGCTTTCACAAGACATTTTCAAAAGTTTCTGAAGAAGAAGCAGTGGAGGTCTAAGCCATCCACTTCACAGACAAAAGATGACTACTATCAGAACAGGAAGTCATCAAGTAATGACAGAAGAAAGTCCAAGCCAAGTAAAACTACATCCTCAAAGATTGTATGCTATTGTTGCAATAGATAGGGACATGTAGTGGCTGACTGTCCTGAAAAGAGAAAGGAGTCAACTGATAGAAAGAAGACACAGTTTAAGGGCAAAAAGGAAAAGTCCTTTGTTGCCAAGAAAGACAAAAGTTTAACTGATCAGACATCTTCAGAAACAGATTCAGGAGCTGAAGCATATTTTGGACTGTTTGCTGAAGAGGAGGAAGATGAGTTCATGCAGCTAATGAACTCAATTTATGAGCATGAGGACATTCAGTGCAAGGGACTGATGGCCTTATCTGAAGGAGACAAAATCCAGGATCAGTCTGGACCAAGTAAGGTACAAAGTTGTTCTTCTAGTTCAATTTCTTGTACTGAGTCAGAATCAGATACATCTGCATCAAGTGATGTGGGTGGGTCTGAATCTGAAGGTGATATTCATCAGTTAATTGATGAATATAGGGACTTGTTGCAGGCCTTAAAGAAAAGCAAAACCTTGGCCAAAAATCAGGCAAAGGAGATTGCTAGTCTTAAATTGGCTGCTACTGATTCAGACAAGTTGTTTGATCAGAAACTGAATGAAATAGCCAGGCTGAAGAACATTACAGTTATTCAGATGGGAACAATTACATTTAAGAATGATCAAATTAAGAATCTGGAGGTTAGACTTCAGAAGGAGAAGGATATTGTGGCTAGCTTTTCTAAACCCAAATCTGTTTTATCCTTGATAGATGAGTTTGTACCTCATAAGGGTAAGGCTGGATTAGGATTTACAAAACCTGCCTAGACTGCTAGGTCCAAGTCTAAGGGCAAAGCCCCAGCACTAAACAAAAAGCCTGCTGTAGATACTTCAGCCAGGGTTGTGAAAGTGCAACTAGATCTGATATACTCTAGAGGGGGGGGGGGTGAATAGAGTATATGGTGCTTTAAAAACTTTTACAACTATTGTTGTAATATGTGTGAGCAGGGAAGCAATAATAAATCTAATCACAGCACAAGGTTAAACAAAAACTAAACACAGGAAAAATCAAGGCCAAAAAGAAACATAAAAGCAAGCAAGACCAAAAGACACAAGGAAATATAGTGGTTCCCCAAACTTGGGTACATCCACTCTTCTACCACCCTAGGTAGGAATCCACTGCAGGATGAGTTGATCAGGTGTCCTGGGCACCAATGAGCTTTTGATAAGGTGCTCAAAAACCAAGGCAGATTTTTTGATCAGGTGTCTTGCCACCAATGAGCTTTTGACAAGGTGCTCAAAAACCAAGTTCAAACTTTTGAAGGGAGTTTGAGAAACCCTTTACAGAGTGGGGGTGAGAGAGTGATGGAAGTCTTCTCTTTCTCAAACAACTGAGAAGACTATGTGGATTGATGTCAAAGCTCCCCCTGAATCCTTGAGATCTTCAGGAAGGAAAGCTTTGCTGATGGTGATAGGCCTTCAAAGGTTGAGCTCCAGCAATAGATGATTTCAGCAATTGTTGAAATGTTGAGTGTCTGGAGTCTGGAAATATGTTGGCCTTGAACACTTTTGAAAACTACAGAGATCTGAAGATTTTTAGAAAGCTTGATCTCCTTGGATGAGTGTTCTTGAGAATTCTCTGTGACAGAAGATTTTTGAATATTTCTCTGTAATCAGTATTCTCTCTCTGTATTGTGTGTGATCTGTTGAGAGTTTCAAAAACCATTCTGTCTTTTATTCTCTGGTACAGAATAGAATAATATTCTCTGTCAAGAATAGCCATTAGCCTGCATTGATTGCATCCTTAATTGCATAATCTCTTCTGGAGGAAAGTCCACAGAATTATTCCTTGAAAAATCCCTTGAAACTTGGTCCAGAATTGAATGAAAACGGCTCGCAAATCTCTGAATTAATTGCAGAATAACTCCTAACTGATTTGAATTTGAATGTAGAAACATCCGGGAAGTTATCTGAAATCGTCGAACTGAGCTCTGCTATCGTCGAGCTGAGCTCAGCGATCCGGAAACATACAGCAGCAAAATATCGTCGATCTGAGCTCAAAGATCGTCGAACTGAGCTCAGAGATAAATATCCAAAGCAGAGTCAAAATCGTGGACCTGAGCTCACCGATCGTCGAATGGAGTTCGACGATATTATGAAGTTGAGCTCAGCGATCGTCGAATGGAGTTCGACGATCTGTCGAAGTTAAGCTCAGCGATCGTCGAATGGAGTTCGACGATCTGTCGAAGTTGAGCTAGACGATCGTCGATCGGAGTTCGACGAATCGTCGTGCTGAGCTCGACGATCAGACTTGGTCTCCAGACAGAAAATCTTGGTCTTCAGGGCAGCTTCCAAACCTAGACTTCTAACCCTTAGACTCAATTCTAATTGACCTATTAAGCTATACAGAAGGTCAAGCAAAGGTTCCTAGAGACATAGTGATCCTGACCCAAATGAGTAATAGGGTGTTCCAACAATCTCCCCCTATTTGGGTTAGGATTACTATTTACAGACTTTGGAAAAATTTAAATAACATACAATCAGAAGAACATAAAAACAACAGCTAGACAAAGCAGAATCACAGAGATATATATATCATCCAGATAGCAATCAGAATTCTCAGAAACTGTCACCTTACAATGTCATTTCTTCACTTTGCCTTTGACAAGTTTAATTTCTCTGTTTGGATTGAGGGCTTCTTTGTTGGACCTGGTGTCATCTGCTGCACCCAAATATGTTTGCTTTGTAGGCCTGGGAACCACAGCTGCAGGATGTAATTCCATGTATCTCTCAGCATCAAAGAATTTACTGGAAGCATATTTCTCTAATTCTTTCTGTCTTTGCTCAGACATTGTAGAAATGTTGGAAGAATCTATTCCTTGTTCTCTGGCCTTCTTAATCTGATCCAGTGCAGCCAATTCCTTCATCCTGGCAGTCCAAGCAGATGGATTATTTTCAGGGTCCTCAAAAGGTACAGGTGGCTCATACCTATTGGAAGGATTGTCTTGAGGAGGCCTGGCAGAAACAGTCTCTTTCAGCTTGTAAGGGAAAGGACCTGATGATGTATCAGATGAAATATGTCCTCCCCTAGAATATGGGTGCTGCCTGGAGTACCCTTTGGAATATACTTGAATATCTCTTTGAGTTCCTCTATATCCTCCTCTCCTAGAATATGAACCCCTGGATTGGCTTTCCCTGTGATAAGATCTGGCATGAGGTTGATAGGGAGCCTGACTTCTGGCTGGGGGTTGACTTGCAGAGCTTCCACCTGCACCTGCATCAGGAGGAGGAGGTGGAGGAGGATGAGAGTGCTGGAATGGGGATGAACCCTTCTCATATTTTCTTTTTTTCTTCATGGCTTTCAGCTGGTTTTTAGAATATTGCATCCAGTGTTCAGAGATTGGGCAATCATGTAGAATATAATAAGGGATATCATTGTTATCTTTGACTTTAGCAGGTGGTACCCTCTTCATAGCCTTGCTCCTTGCCTTCCTTTTCTTGGCAATGGTAGCAGATGAGTCATCAGAGTCTGTTTTAAATTCATCAGATTCAGAACTCTGATCATCATATAGAGCATCTATTTTCTTCATAAGATCATTCTTCAGTTGTACAGCAGCAGATGAGGCAGAAGTTGAAACAGCAGCAGCAGGTGTTGAGATGGTAACAGCAGGGACAGCAGCAGATGGAGAAGGTGAAGCAGAAGCAACAACAGCAGTAGCAGGCTCTGGACAGGTGACAACAGCAGCAACAGCTTCACTAACAACAGTAGAAACAGCAGAAACAACATCAAAGTCTGCAGAAGGCTCAAATTCAGTTGCCTCTGACATCAGAATGTCCTTGGATATTGGCTCATCAGAAGCAGTAGGAACTTCAGCAGCAGTATCAGTAATCTCAGAAGCAAAATTAGTCCTTTCTTCAGAAGCAGCAGCAATGACTGAATTTATAAAGGAGGAGATCATGCTAGGGTCACAGCAAGAAAAAGGCACAAGTGCCTTGGATAAGTCTTCTGGAGGCTGGACAGCATGGACCTCTGGCAGACAGCTAAAGTAGGCAGAATCAAAAACAGATAGCAAAGACCTGAGGTCTATTGCAAGAGCTGCAGTAGGAGGCACAGCAGCAGCAGCAAGAGGAGGAGCAGCAGTCACAGAAACAGCAGCAGCAACAGCATGAAGGCTTTCTTCATATGGCATCTCCCCCTGCCTAGATGCAGATACATCTAGATCAAGGCACACTGCTGTAGGTGCTGCCTGAGGAAGGAGGGAAGAGAGCCTGGTAGAAAGGGCTGCCACAGATAGGTGTAGAGGAGCCAAGGAGGTCTCTAATAGGAGAGAGATCCTGGGGGCAAGCAGCTCATACAGCCTGTCAGCAAGGGCTGAGAGGTCTACTTGCTCAAGAGCTGGAGCAGAGGTAGAAGGTAGGGAAGCAGCTGGGGATTCTGGAAGTGGAGGGCTGGAGAATTGTGGAAGGGATGGCTCAGGTGTTGGGATGGTGGATATGGAGGACAGGGGAATTGATATGGATGGAGTGAATGTTGGCTGGTCTATGATGTGGTGGAGGAGGTCTTGGAATGAAGTGGAGGAGGAAGGTAAATCAGGAGGAGATGATGGGGAATCATCCATAAAGGAATCATCCAGTAGGGTGAAGGATGGAATGGATGGTGATGAGGTGATAGCTGGTGGAGGGTAGGAGAACAGTGGTTGGAATTGGTCTGCTGGTGGAGGTAGAATGGGTTCTGGAGATGGAGTTGATGTTGGAGATGGGCTAGATATGGTGATGGTGGAGGGAGCTGGAATGGTGGATGGAAAGGGAAGGGATGGAATTGGAGGAGGAGGAGAGGCAGCAACAGCAGCAGCCAGGTCATCTGCAGGGGCAGAGACCTGTGGAGGAGTGACTCTTTGAGTCCTTGTGCCTGAAGGGGCACTGGAGGAGGGCCTGCTAGGCTTGCTTATTTGCCTGTCCCACTTGACAAAGAGGGCACAGGTCAGTCTCTTGGAGGCATTGATATGAACTCCAGAGGAGACCAGCAAGGCATGACACCTGTGCTTCAGAAATACTCCAAGAATTCTTCCAAAATTAACAAAACTTTTGTTTATTTTCTTTTTGATGAGGTCAAAGAAAATCTCTCCCCAGTTCAGATTTTTCTTATCCACCAGAGCTCCCATAAGGCAGAGCTGATGTCTTGATATAGTATCATGGGCAGAGTGCTTTGCCAGCAGCACTTTCCCTACCACATCTGCCAGTAACCTATATTCAACAGACAGATTCCTCTTGAAGAGCTTGCTAGGGTTTCCCTCTGGATGACCCATTCTGGCAAGCAGTTCAGAAAACTCATCTCCAGATAATTCAGCAGAGTCTTCTCCATTTCTCAATCCAAAAACTTCTGTTAAAATTGTGGGGGTCAAGGGTACCTGATTTCCAGCTATTGACCCAACTATAGTGCTGTTATCTTGATTATGAGCAGTATAAACCCACTCCTTGATTTATCAGTAGCCAACTTGATCCTGGTGGTCATTAATGCTGTCAGATTCTGGTCCTTGAACAAACCCAGTATGTCTTGAAAAACCTGGTCAGTGGTGCTGAAGGATTCCAGATCAATGTCAAACCCAGCATCAAACTTCATGGCAGCAAGAACAGCAACTGACACAGCCATTGTACCTGCAAAAACTCAACAAACAAAACGACCAAGAGTAGAACTGTTTGGAGGGAAAGAAGATTCTTGCAGAGAAATCGAAAGCGCAAATGAGAACGACGGCGAAAAATGAGTTTTATATTAGGGTTCGACGTAGAAATGGAAAGATCGTTGAACCCAGTTCGACGATCGAGGCTTCTAAGGAATCTGAAGAGACTTCAACATCGTCGATCTCCGTTCGACGATATTGGAGAGCGTCGAGCTCCGTTCGACGATCGTTCAGAGAACAGAATCGTCGAGCGCCGTTCGACGATCGTTGACTGGGAGAGATAGTTCATACTATCTGAGAGGCGCTGAACTCAGTTCGACGATTTTTGGAAATCGTCGATCTCCGTTCGACGATCTTAGGGCAAATCGTCGAGCGCAGTTCAGAGATCAGAAAAGTTCTAGACACTAAGAAAAATCAGAATGTTTGCCTAGTCTTGGTCAAATTTTGAGCTTTCAAAATCTTGGATATTATTTAAGACTTCCTCCATCTAACATTCCTAACTGATTTAGGAAGAAGGTGTGTTTCTTTTAATCCAAGTGCTTGGTGAAAATATCTCCCCTTTGTAAATCAGTTGGGATATAATGTAATTCAATTTTATTCTTTTCAACATTATCCCTTAAGAAGTGATGCCTAATCTCTATGTGTTTTGTCCTACTATGGAGGACTGGATTTTGAGCTATGGAAATAGCACTTGTGTTGTCACAAAAGATTTTAGACTTCTCTAAGTTGTAGCCATAGTCTAGGAGTTTGTTTTGAATCCACAAGATTTGTGAACAACAACTGCCTGCAGCCATATATTCAGCTTCAGCAATTGAAGTTGACACAGATGTTTGTTTCTTGCAAAACCAAGAGACAAGTCTGTCACCAAGGAACTGACAAGTTCCACTGGTGCTTTTCCTGTCAATTTTGCATCCAGCATAGTCAGCATCAGAGAATCCAGTTAACTCAAATGCTGAGTCTTTTGGATATCAGAGACCTAGATTTGGACAACTTTTAACATACCTGAGAATCCTCTTTACTAAAGTTAGGTGTGACTCTCTAGGGCTTACTTGGAACCTAGCACATATACATGTAGCAAACATTATATCTGGTCTACTAGCTGTAAGATACAGTAGAGAGCCAATCATTGCTCTATATGTTGTCTGATCAACAGGTTTCCCATGTTCATCAGCATCCAATACAGCATTGGTAGGCATGGGTGTTTTCATACAAGATGCCTCAGACATACCAAATTTCTTAATCAGTTCATTTGCATATTTGGTTTGAGAAATAAAGATTCCTTCAGCATGTTGTTTGACTTGCAATCCTAGGAAGAAGGATAGCTCACCCATGCTACTCATCTCAAATTTAGAATGCATCAGGTTAGAAAACCTTCTGCACAATTTTGAGTCAGTAGAACCAAAAATGATATCGTCTACATAAATTTGTACTAGTAGGGTATGGGACTTATGGGTTCTAATAAAAAGAGTTTGGTCTACTCTACCCCTAATAAAACCATTTTCCAAGAGAAAACATGCTAAGGTCTCATACCATGCTCTAGGAGCTTGCTTGAGACCATATAATGCTTTATTTAATCTAAAAACATAATCAGGATAAGTTGGAGAGATAAAACCTGGAGGTTGTCTGACATAAACTTCCTCTTTGATGTCTCCATTCAAGAAAGCACTTTTGACATCCATCTGATATACTTTGAAGCCTTTGTGAGCTGCATAAGCTAGAAATATTCTGATGGCTTCCAATCTTGCAACTGGTGCAAAGGTCTGGTCGTAGTCAATTCCTTCTTCTTGAGAGTATCCCTGAGCAACTAGCCTTGCCTTGTTCCTTATAATTACTCCTTGATCATCCAGTTTGTTTCTGAATACCCATTTTGTTCCAACAATGGAATGATCCTTAGGCTTTGGCACTAGTTCCCATACTTTGTTCCTCTCAAATTGATGCAACTCCTCTTGCATTGCAATGATCTAGTGTGGATCTTGCTCTGCATCTTGAATGGACTGAGGTTCAATTTGAGATAGGAAGCAGGTGTGCAACAGGTTTTGGTTGACCTGATTTCTGGTTTGCACACCAGCTGAGATTTCTCCAATTATTTGGGAAATTGGATGGTCTCTTGATGTTACTAAATCAACAGGGGGTGTTGATTGTTCACCAACCTGTGTTGTTGTTTCCTCTTGTGGTACAACAACTGGCTCTTCAGGTTGTGCTTCAATGTGTTGAGCATTCCCTTCATCTTCACTGCTTTCATCCTCTTGAGCAACCTGTAACTTGTTCATATCTTCAACTAGAGAATGTTCCTGCAAGGGTTCTATGGTAGAATAAATCTTCTCCTTGAAAGACATGTTAGTTTCATCAAATGAAATGTGAACAGATTCCTCAATTTTCAAAGATGATTTATTATAGACTCTATAGGCCTTGCTGATCATGGAGTATCCCAGAAACACTCCTTCATCAGCTTTGGCTTGAAATTTTGCTAGATATTTCTTGTCATTATTATGAATATAGCAAATACAACCAAAGACTCTAAAATAGTCAACTTTAGGTTTCTTCCCTTTGAGTAATTCATAAGGAGTCTTTCCCTTTAGTTTATGTATCAGACTTCTGTTCAGCACATAGTTGGAGGTGTTCACTGCCTCTGCCCAAAAGGATAGAGGTAGATGAGCATCTGACAACAATGTAGTGGCAGATTCAATAAGGGTTCTATTTTTTCTTTCAGCTACCCCATTTTGTTGAGGAGTTCTAGGAGCTGAGAAAGTGTGTCTGATCCCTTCACTCTGACAGAACTCTTGCATAAGAAGAGAATCAAACTCTGTCCCATGATCACTTCTGATCAGGGCAATGTGAGTATTGAACTCAATCTGTATACATTTGAGAAACTCTGTCAGACACTTAAAGTTATCAGACTTCTTCCTTAGAAAGAACACCCAAGTGAATCTAGAGAAGTCATCTACAATTACCAAAGTGTACGATTTCCCTCATAGGCTTTGTACTGTGATGGGTCCAAAAAGATCCATGTGTAACAGATACAATATCCTAGGTGAATCACTCTTATTAAGTGACTTAAAGCTGTTTTTAGTTTGCTTGCCTAATTGACAAGCCCTGCAGAGTCCTTCCTTCTTGTAGGGGCCAGAAGGTAGTCCTCTAACAAGGTTGTCCTTGGATAGCCTAGCAATAGTTCTAAGGTTTAGGTGTCCTAATCTCTTATGCCATAAAACATTTGGTTTACAGACAGAGTTAAACAAGCAAATATCTACATCAGTTGAAAGAAAATCTACTAGGTAGATGTTACCTTTCCTTTTACCTGTCAACACAGTTGTGTTGTCCTCTGACTTGATTTTGCATAAGGCTTTGCTGAAGGTCACCTGGTAGCCTTCATCACACAGCTGACTGATGCTGATTAGGTTGTGCTTCAGTCCTTCCACATAGGCTACCTTCTTGAAGGTTACTGAACCAATCTGGACTGCACCATATCCTTTAGTTTGTCCAAAGTTTGAATCACCAAAGATAACTTTGGGTCCAAGCTTGGCTCTGAAGGATGTGAGGTTGTCCTTGTTCCCTGTCATGTGCTTAGAGCACCCACTATCCAGGTACCATTGCTGGTTAGATGTTGGATAGGTCTTCACCTGCACATAAGACAATTCATTTGTTTTTGACCCAGTTTACCTTGGGCCTAGGTTGATAGCCTTTAAATTCTGAAATGAAAGACATCCCAGGTTGACTCTTATATCCTTCAGGATGATATCTCCTTTGAGGTATAATCCATTCAGTATAAGGGTTAAAGATTTGGGATGTAGGACCCTTAGGATTCAATTTTGATTTGCCTTTGAAAAATTTTCCAGAGCTCTGACCTCTGTTCGACGATCTTGGAGCTGCGTTCGACGATCTTGGGTCAGATCGTCGAGCTCCGTTCGACGGTCGACTATGGGTGAGGTCAGGTATATGAGATCGTCGACCTGCGTTCGACGACTTTGGCTGAGATCGTCGATCAGCGTTCGACGATTTTTCCTGAGATCGTCGAGCTGCGTTCGGCGATCGTCGATCTTCATTCGGCGATCGTCGATCTCTGTTCGACGATTTCTGCTGGGACTTGGTTTTCTGAGGCAGATCAGAATTTTTCCTAGCAACCTCTACAACTCCCTTTCCTTTGTCAGAAATGAATTTGATTGGGGTTGTTAGAACAATAGGTTGGCTGGAAGAGGCACCCAAGCCCAGTGTACTGTTAAATCTAGAGTTCACTGTGCTTGTGATGTCCATCAGCTTGATGCTTCTCCCATTAAGGGATTTTTCAAGCTTCTTGGCCTCAGAGAGCTCACTTTTCAGTGAAGCTATCTGTTCCCTACAGTCTTCCAACTCCTGAGAGAGTTTGAGGTTTTCTGACTTTAGAGTATTGTGTTCAGATAATTGATTTTTGAGAGAGATAATCTCTTTCTCAGACTTTAGCAGGTCTAAACACAGTGCTTTAAATTCAGATTTAAAATCTTCTGAACTAAAATCAAAAGAACCAATTACCTGATCTTCTTCAGGTTGAGTCTCTGAGTCTGACTCTGACTCTTCTTGCTCTGAATTATGCTGTGAGGCATTGATTGCCATCATGCAGAACTCCTTTTCTTCTGCATCATCCTCATCATCACTGGAGCTGGATGAGGCTTCTGACTCTTCTTCTGTCTCACTCCAGGATTCAGCAACAAACCCTTTTCTTGTATGCTTATTTTTGCTTGAGGAAGGTTTGCCATTTCCATTCCTTTTGGAGTCTTTCTCCTTTTTTCTTTCTTTTCTGTCCCTTCTGTCCTTGTTCTTGTTCTCTGGACAGTCAGGAACTATGTGCCCTGGTTTCCTGCAACCAAAGCAAATAATGTCTTTATTATTACCAATGGACTTGCCATACCTTGGCTTATCCTGCTCCTTGTATGATCTTCTTCTGAAGTCCTTTCTGGCCATCTTGTAGAATCTTTTGGCCAACAAGCTGAGTAGTTCATCATTGCCTGTGGCTTTATCTTCAGGCAGATCCTCAGTTGCCTTGAAGGCTATGGTCTTCTTTTTCCTTGTGGCTGGTGAAGAAGCCTTCTGTTCTTCCTCTCTATTCTTGATGAGTAGCTCATAAGATTTGAGCTTACCCAACAAAGCTTTAGTGGTGATCTCATTCAGACTTCTGGAATCCTTAATTGGTCAGATTCTTGAATCCCAAGTGCTGGGGAAGCACATTAGGATCTTGTCATTAAGTTCAGTTAGAGCGATCTCTTTGTCCAATGTCCTAAGTTCACTGACAATTAGACTTAGTCTGTTGTACATATCTCCCACTGACTCAGTCTCTCCCTTCTTGAAATTCTCATATTGAGAGATGAGATGGGATCTTCTATCCTTTCTCTCATCAGCTGAGCCTGAGACTATTTCTGAGAGTTTGTCCCAAATTTCCTTGGCTGAATTACATTCAGCTACCTTTTGAAATATGTCATCTGACATTGTTTGGGCTAGGATGTTCATAGTCTTAGCATCAGCTACCTTCCATCTCTTGATATCAGCATCTGTTCCTGATGGAGGTGGAACAACATTTGTACTTGTATTCTCTGGGGGTCTTGGACACACTGTCAAAACAGAATTAAAGATATCTTCATCAATAGAATTCATGTAAAGTCTGATCCTTGCTTTTCAGAGTGCAAACTTGGATAGATTGCACACGGGATGTCTGGTGCTTGCATAATCTTTGTTTTGGGCCATGATTTGTGCAAACAAAATCTAATAATACACTACAAAAGAAGAACAGATCTAGTTTGGGATCTTTGGGTTCAGGTGTTAGCCTGTACAACCAATCAGGTATGGTAAGTTTAACCAACCTCGCTCTGATAATAATTGAAAGTGCAACTAGATCTGATATACTCTAGAGGGGGGGGGGTGAATAGAGTATATGGTGCTTTAAAAACTTTTACAACTATTGTTGTAATATGTGTGAGCAGGGAAGCAATAATAAATCTAATCACAGCACAAGGTTAAACAAAAACTAAACACAGGAAAAATCAAGGCCAGAAACAAACATAAAAGCAAGCAAGACCAGAAGACACAAGGAAATATAGTGGTTCCCCAAACTTAGGTACATCCACTCTTCTACCACCCTAGGTAGGAATCCACTGCAGGATGAGTTGATCAGGTGTCCTGGGCACCAATGAGCTTTTGATAAGGTGCTCAAAAACCAAGGTAGATTTTTTGATCAGGTGTCTTGCCACCAATGAGCTATTGACAAGGTGCTCAAAAACCAAGTTCAAACTTTTGAAGGGAGTTTGAGAAACCCTTTACAGAGTGGGGGTGAGAGAGTGATGGAAGTCTTCTCTTTCTCAAACAACTGAGAAGACTATGTGGATTGATGTCAAATATCCCCCTGAATCCTTGAGATCTTCAGGAAGGAAAGCTTTGCTGAGGGTGATAGGCCTTCAAAGGTTGAACTCCCGCAATAGATGATTTCAGCAATTGTTGAAATGTTGAGTGTCTGGAGTCTGGAAATATGTTGGCCTTGAACACTTTTGAAAACTACAGAGATTTGAAGATTTTTAGAAAGCTTGATCTCCTTGGATGAGTGTTC
Organism: Platanthera guangdongensis; assembly: GCA_039583875.1. Classification (NCBI taxonomy): domain Eukaryota; kingdom Viridiplantae; phylum Streptophyta; class Magnoliopsida; order Asparagales; family Orchidaceae; genus Platanthera; species Platanthera guangdongensis. Next base: position 55,560,919 of record CM077147.1, read on the forward strand.
TTGAGAATTCTCTGTGACAAAATTTTTTTGAATATTTCTTTGTAATCAGTATTCTCTCTCTGTATTGTGTGTGATCTGTTGAGAGATTCAAAAACCATTCTGTCTTTTATTCTTTGGTACAGAATAGAATAATATTCTCTGTCAAGAATAGCTGTTAGCCTGCATTGATTGCATCCTTAATTACATAATCTCTTCTGGAGGAAAGTCCACAGAATTATTCCTTGAAAAATCCCTTGAAACTTGGTCCAGAATTGAATGAAAACGGCTAGCAAACCTCTGAATTAATTGCAGAATAACTCCTAACTGATTTGAATTTGAATGTAGAAACATCCGGGAAGTTATCTGAAATCGTCGAACTGAGCTCTGCTATCGTCGAGCTGAGCTCAGCGATCCGGAAACATACAGCAGCAAAATATCATCGATCTGAGCCCAAAGATCGTCGAACTGAGCTCAGAGATAAAGATCCAAAGCAGAGTCAAAATCGTCGACCTGAGCTCACCGATCGTCGAATGGAGTTCGACGATATTATGAAGTTGAGCTCAGCGATCGTCGAATGGAGTTCGACGATCTGTCGAAGTTAAGCTCAGCGATCGTTGAATGGAGTTCGACGATCTGTCGAAGTTGAGCTAGACGATCGTCGATCGGAGTTCGACGAATCGTCGTGCTGAGCTCGACGATCAGACTTGGTCTCCAGACAGAAAATCTTGGTCTTCAGGGCAGCTTCCAAACCTAGACTTCTAACCCTTAGACTCAATTCTAATTGACCTATTAAGCTATACAGAAGGTCAAGCAAAGGTTCCTAGAGACATAGTGATCCTGACCCAAATGAGTAATAGGGTGTTCCAACAGGTTGTATCTAAACAAAGGTACAACAGGTTTGAGTGCTGGTGTTGTGGAAAGATAGGCCACTTTGCCATAGACTGTTGGCACAATTCAAGTGTCAAGGAGAGTAGCAAACTACCTGCTAGAAGAGCTACAGGTAGTTTTGTTAAAAGTCAAACTAACCTGCACCAAGGACCCAAGAATTATTTGGGTTCTAAGGTTAAGTAATCTGTTTTGCAGGTGAGTCCAAGTGGCCATGCCCCTATATGGTACTTGGACAGTGGATGTTCCAGACACATGACTGGAACTAGGGGATTGCTGAAGGACTATACACCAATCAAGGATGGTCCTCAAGTTACCTTTGGTGGTTCAGAAAAAGGAATCATCAAAGGCTTTGGTAACATTACTAGAAACCAAATTACAATTACTCAAGTGGCTTATGTAAAGGGTTTGAAACATAACCTCATTAGCATAAGTCAGCTGAGTGATTTAGGATATGACATCTCATTTGTCAAGGATGGTTGTCATATCAGGAGGTCAAGTGATCAAAAGATCATTCTGACGGGATATAGGAAGAGAAATGTCTATTGTCTAGACATTATGTGTGAGAACAATATTTCTCCTATTTGTCTTGTAGCTGATGAAAGAGTCTCACATTGTGTTAAATTGCACAAGAGGCTGGCTCATCTTAACTATAAGACAATTGGTCAACTCTTTAGCAAAGAGTTAGTGAGAAATGGTGCTCAGGTTAATTGTATAAAGGATGGGATATGCTCAGCTTCTCAAAAAGGCAAGCAGACCAAATCCACCTTTCATAGCCTTGAGAACAAAGATGCTGTGAGGTGTCTATACCTCTTGCATATGGATCTTTTTGGTCCTATGCCAGTTCACAGCCTAGGTAGGAAGGTCTACACATTTGTGGTAGTTGATGACTACTCAAGGTATTCCTGGGTGTTCTTCCTAAGGCAAAAATCTGAAACTCCAAGTATCTTGTATAGTTTTGTTAAACAAATTCAGAATGAATTGGACAGTACAGTGGTCAAAATCAGAAGTGACCATGGTACTGAATTTCAGTCTGAAAGTATGACAAAACTATGTGAAGAGTTTGGAATTTTTTAGGAATTTTCCTCACCAAGAACACCTCAGCAAAATGTCATTGCTGAAAGGAAAAATAGAACCTTGATAAAGGCTGGTAGAACCCTATTGAGTGACACTTCTCTCCCAAAATATTTCTGGGCTGAGACAGTTAATACTACATGTCATGTAATCAATAGGGCTACTATCACCAAGAGCCACAAGAAGACCCCCTATGAGATTGTGAAGGGCAGAAAACCAAATCTATCCTATTTCAGGATCTTTGGTTGCAAGTGTTATATCCTTAACAATGGTAAGTCTTATCTAACCAAGTTTGCTGCCAAATTCCAAGAGGGAATCTTTGTTGGGTACAACAACAACAGTAAGGCTTATAGGGTCTACAACTTGATTACTCAAGTTGTAGAAGAGTCAGTACATGTAGTTTTTGATGAAGCAAGGCTCTTTAACAATGAATTGCCAAGTAGTGTTTGCAGCTCCACAGGTGTAACTGAAAGAATGGACAAGCTTACCTTAACAGAAGGTTCTACTGCAAGTCAGCAAGTGGAAGATGGTGGCTGCTGTCCAGGTGGAGTACAAGATACTCCGGTTGTTGAAGAAGACCAAGAGGTGCAGTTGAATGAAGAAGCTGAAGGTGTACAACCAGAAGACGGGCTGCCTCCAGCAAATAGGCACTTAAGGGATCATCCAGCCAATCAGATAATTGGAGATCCCAGACAAGGAGTGCAAACAAGGAGCAGGAATCTAAGTAAAGTTCTTTACACAAGTTTCCTATCCCAAGTTGAGCCAAAGAAGTTTGAAGAAGCAATCCTAGACCCTCATTGGATTGAGGCCATGCAAGAGGAGCTGAATCAATTCAAAAGATGCAAGGTCTGGGAGCTAGTTCCTAAACCCAAGGACCACAACATTATTGGAACTAAGTGGATCTTTAGGAACAAGTTGGATGAAAATGGAATAATCATAAAGAATAAAGATAGACTTGTTGCAAAGGGATATAGGCAGGAAGAAGGTATTGATTTTGATCAAACATTTGCTCCAGTAGCAAGACTGGAAGCAATAAGGATGTTCCTTGCCTATGCAACATTTCCAGGGTTTAAGGTATATCAAATGGATGTTAAGTCAGCTTTTCTGAATAGAAATCTGAAGGAAGAAGTCTATGTAGAGCAGCCATCAGGTTTTGTAGATTCTCTTAAACCTGACTATGTATATAGACTTAGAAAGGCTTTGTATGGGTTAAAACAAGCCCCTAGGGCTTGGTATGAAACCCTGTCTAGTTTCCTCATTGAGAACAAATTCTCAAGGGGGAAAATAGACTAGACTCTATTCCTTAGGAAATCTAGAGGCAAGATTATCTTAGTCCAAATATATGTAGATGACATCATATTTGGGTCTATAGAAAGTAGTCTTTGCAGAAAGTTTGCAAAACTCATGTAAGGATAATTTGAAATGAGCAGTATGGGGGAACTTAAGTTCTTCTTGGGTCTCCAAGTTAGACAGACTGAAGATGGATTATCCATATGCTAGTCTAAGTTTACCCTAGAATTAATAAAGAAGTATGGTATGGAATCATCCACTACCATGAAAACTCCTATGGGGTCAAGCATGTCTCTAAGCAAAGATGATGCAGGGAAACTTGTAGATGAAACTTTGTATAAAGGGATAGTTGGCTCTCTACTGTATTTGACTGCTAGTAGACCAGATATCATGTATGCTACATGGGTCTGTGCTAGGTACCAAGCTTGCCCTAAAGAATCTCATTTGACAGCAGTCAAAAGAATTTTGAGATATCTTAAGGACACTCCTTATCTAGGCCTTTGGTACCCTAGGAATAGAGATTTTGAACTGACAGGTTATTCAAATACAGACTTTGCAGGCTGCAAGGCAGATAGGAAAAGTACCACAGGAACCTGTCAATTTCTAGGTGGAAGGCTGGTGTCATGGAGTAGCAAGAAACAAATAAGTGTGGCTATCTCCACAGCAGAATCGGAGTATGTGGCTGCAGGAAGTTGATGTGCTCAACTTCTATGGATTCAACATCAGCTAGAAGATTATGGTATTCAAGTAAGTAGAACACCTTTATTTTGTGATTCTACTAGTGTCATTTCTATTGCAAATAATCTTGTCTCCCATAGTAGGACTAAGCACATAGAAATTAAGTACCATTTTCTAAGAGAACATGTGGAAAAAGAAGACATTTACCTAGAGTATATTAAGACAGATAATCAGTTAGCTGATATGTTTACTAAGCCCTTAGATGAAACCAAATTCAATAAGTTTAAAATTGAATTAGGAATGATAAACATAGAATAGTTTACAAAAATTGGCTAAGTAAAAAAGTGTCGACACACAGAGTTGTCTGTGTCGACACATAGATTTGGTGTCGACATTTCAGAGAAATGGTGTCGACACATCTAGGAAGTCTGTGTCGACACTTCAGAGAATTAGTGTCGACACATGCAGTGTAGGTGTCGACACATGCAGGGTGGTGTCGACACTTAGGATTTACACATAATTAGTCTAGTAGAGTCTCGACTAAGTGTCGAGCTGAGATGTATAAGTGTCGACACATATATTCTGTCGACTATATTTGTGTCGACACATAGTTGTCGAGACATTAGCAGTAAGTGTCGACACTTTTCAAAAGTGTCGACACAATTCAAGTATGTTAACGCGCTTTTTCACCTTCAATTCTAGAAAGGTATAAATAGGTTTTCCCCATTGTTTGTCGACACGCTCACCTTAGTTTCGAGACCAAACTTGCGTGTCGACATCTCTCTTCTCTAAATTCAAAATTTCTTCAAACCCTAATGGCGCCCAAGCTAAAAGAGAACATTAATGAAGGATATGAGCTCGTGCGACAAGCCTTTGATGATGCGGAACCCGAAATCCAAGGTGTGATAACCCTAATTGCCGAGACTGGATTAGAGTACCTTGTATCAGAACCTATCAAGATCTGGAAGAAGGAAGTCCTCGAATTCTTGAGTGCAGCAACTCTTAATGGATCTAGACTCAAGATTACGTCCAATGTTCATGGGGCAAAGGTGAAGGTCACTCATAAGAGTCTCAGGAAGATTCTACATCTCCCAAGAACTACAGAAGAGGAAGATGTTTCTGCTTCAAAAACAAGGGAGGCACTAACATGGTGTGGACTTGATTCAAACCTGAAGATTGGATCAGTGTTCAACAGGAAAGGAATGAACATACAGGGCAAGTTTTTATCTGAGATAGTTGGCAAGGTCATACTAAGCAAGCCTAGTGGACATGATAGAATTTCAGCTCATATGTTCAGTCTGATGACAAGGATAATTTTCAAACTTAGTACTGATTGGTCTGCAGTAATGTTTGACAAGATAAAAGAAAGTCTGAAGAAGCCCAATCTGGGTAGAATAATGAGCTTATACTTAGCTGGAAGTATACCTGAAGTGATGAACCAAGCTACTGGTTCTAAGATAAACCACATGAGGAGAATGGATGTAAGAATTTTCTTAAGATGGGATAGAGTATTGACAAAGGAACTACCAACTCCAGAAAAGGAAACACCTCAGAAGAAGAAGAAGAAAGCCATTGTGGCACAAGAATCCTCAAGTAGCTCATAGGAGCAAGTGGTGTTTAGTTCAGATGATGGAGAGGATGGCCATGCTGGACAGTCACCAGCAAGACAAGAAGATGCTCAGATGCAGGGGGAGCTACCATCAGCTAGCCTAATTCACCTGGATCCACTCCAGGGTGAGCCTCTACATGTGGATGAGCCAACTCCATTAGAGAGTGAAAAGGATACCCAAACCATTCTAGAGGTAATTACTGAAGTTAATCAATTAAATTTCCCTATTGAGGATGAAGTTTTGACTGAATCATTACTTGACATTGATCAGCAAACACAGTTACATAGTGAACCACAAGATGTTGTCATGGAGGACACATCAGTTGCTGATAGAGTAGACTCTGTTGCTCCAGAAATAAGAGATTCTCCTGTACAACCTCAGCATGAGTTTACATTAGAAGAGCTATTCCCTGATCTTGTACATACAGACCTTGAGAGAGAGATAACAGCTGTTGAGGGGGAGAAGGTCAATATTGAGGGGGAGCATGTAGACGAGACTGCTAGACAAGAGTCTGAGGAGCAAAGAATTGTTGAGGAGCTACCAAGGACTGAGAAGGATTTACATTCTAGTCCTAAGGAAAGAGTAGATATTGCTAGTACTTCTGCTTCAGAGGATGAAGAGGCTGCTAGAGCCAAGAAAAGAAAGTTTCAGGTTTTCAAGAGAAGAAGCCAGAACTACAAGAAAGCATTGCAGTCAATTGCTCCACAGCCTGCCACAACTACTGATTATAGTTCTCTGATGGTGGCATTGCAAATCAAGATGGATGAGAAAAGAAAAGCTTTAGAAAAGTATATGGATGAAGGGCATAAATCCCTGCAATTTGATCTGGCACAAGACATCAAATCTATCAGATTTGAAGTGAATCAACATAAAAAGGAAATGACTGACTGCTTTCATAAAGAAGGAAATGCAGTGGTCTATATGGCTACTCATCAAGAGAACATCAAGAAACAGGTTGATGACATGGCAATAAAACAAGGATATGTCCTGGAGAATCAGCTTAGAATGAATGACAATCTAACTGCTTCTCATAATGCCATTGTCACTAAAATGAAGAATATATCTACTACTCAGACTGCTGTAATTGCTACTGCCAAAGAGGCCTTTGATAAGCAACTACAAGAGAGCCTTACTGCTGTTAAAACTGCCATTGAAGATTCTCAGAAGGAAATTACTGAAAAACTCCAAAGGTTAAAACCTTTTTATAAGGATGGAGTTAACTATTTGAATGCTCAGATAAGATTTCAAAAGGATGATCTTAGAGATCACATAGAAAGAGAAGTCATAAAGGGGGAGAGGGTATTAGTCAAAGCAGGCTCTGATCATACAAAATGGATTTCAAACTCTATCAGAGCTACCCTTAGATATCCACCCTTATGTGATGATGATAATGTTGCAGAGTCTGGCATCAATCCTGCATACTTTGGAGGAGAGCAAGCTGAAGTGGCTCAAGTAATATACCCTCCTGCAGATTTTGACATGATACATCAGGAGGTACAGTCTATGTATAGTCCTCCTGAGGGTAATCAGAATATTATTCTTGAAAACGTTGCACAGCCTGTGCCAGAGGCAGTTCTAAAGGAACAAGAGGCCCAATTATCTAAGAAAAGTTTCAGAGAGAAAGCTGAATTAAGGCCAGATTTTGAGCAATGGAGCCCAACTTCTAGAAATATTATTCTGACTGCTTGGAAGACTGCTAAGGATAATTTCATAGAGAGGGTCAAATGGTATTCTGATCAAGAGTGGAAGAAACATGAGGCTAGGCAAGAGGCCATAGTACAATACAGAAGGAAGGCCAAATTAGGGAAGCTACCTCCTAATGCACAGGAGCCTAGCAAGTATTTCCCTAAGCCTTATCACTATTTTGAAAGACAGAAGATAAGGGCTGAAGAATAGAAAAAGAATGATCTTAAAGGGAAGAAGCCTGCTGATGACAATGATGCACCAGTCCAAGCAAAGATTCAATCTGGAAAGGGCATTGTTATCAAGGAACCAAAGCAGCCATAGGATAGAAATTTTCTTAAGTTTACAATCTGTAATCATTTGCATTTAACTCTATGTAAACTTTTGATTAATGAAAATATTTGAAGTTGTAAGAACAATGTTATATGTTCAATCTATTACATTATTGTTCTGAGATAATTGTCTATACATGTTCTGTTTATACATGTTTAGTTCTTACCCTGTTATTTAATATTGTTATACATCATATTGAGTATTTGTTATGAATGGTGTATATCATTGACTAAGGGTTATGACTTCTCCAAATAGGGGGAGATTGTTGGGTACGTTGGAATATATGTACCAGATTTGAAGAAGCCTCACCCTACTCAATGATATACATCAAGGTGTATTTGATGTGCTTTGAGTTTATGTGTGCAGGTTAAGTAATTGCAGGGAAAGCAGGAAAAGTTTCTAAGTCCATGTGTCGACACCTAGAGGAGAAGTGTCGACACTTAAGAAGGCTTGTGTCGACACCCAGAGAAGCTGTGTCGACACTTGGAGTAATTGTGTCGACACCAGGAAGGCAGAGTCGACACCAGAAGAAAAGTGTCGACACATACAGGCAGTGTCGACACACAGTGAACAATTATCTACATAATCAGTGTCGACACTTAGAAGCAGTGTCGACACCCAAGGAAACTTTGTCGACATCAAAAGTGTCGACACCAAGAGGCTATGTCGAAACTCAGCGAACTTCAACAAAGTTTAAGTACAAGTGTCGACACAAAGGATATGTGTCGACACTCAGCAAAGTTTCAACACATAAAGAATGTGTCGACACAAAGGAGATGTGTCGACACTCAGCAAAGTTTCAACACATGAAGAATGTGTCGACATAAAGGAGATGTGTCGACACTCAGCAAAGTTTCAACACTTGAAGGAATGTGTCGATACAAAGGAGATGTGTCGACACTTAGCAAAGTCTCAACATAAGAAGATGTGTTGACACAAAGAAGTTGTGTCGACAAACATCAGAAATCAACTAAGTATTGAAGAAGTATTTGTGTCGACACACTCAACCAGTGTCGACACATTCAACAGAAGGCTTGTGTCGACACACAGGATCAGTGTCGACACATTCTGAAGAAGTAGTGTCGAGAAGCTGTTACAACAACACAAGGAGTTGTGTCGACACCATGAAGGCTAGTGTCGACACTTAGTCTACTTGTGTCGACACTTAGTCTATTTGTGTCGACACATAAAGACTATCTGTCTCGACACTTTCAGACAGTGACAGAGATTTCAAGAAGTGACTGGATGACTTGACAGCTGCCATTTCAACCGGTCAACTGCAACTGTCAGAGCTGTCAGAAGGTTGTTAGAAACCGGATCAGCCGGTTACCTTGGAGGAAGACTATTTAAAGACCTTTCTCCTTCGACAGAAAAGAAGCGATTACGAGGAGGATTACAGATTGATAACAATCAATCAAGAGATCTAACAACACAAAAAGAAGACCTTCTACAAAAGATCTAAGAAGTTGGAGAGAGAGAGCTCCTTCTAAGAAGAGCAGCTGTTGAACCAGGCTATAAAGTAAGATTCAGATTGAGATCTGAATCTCAAGACAGAAGTTGATTGAAGATCATCTTCAAAGGAGACTCAACCCTACTGTGTTCTAATTCAAGAAGCTTTGAATAAAGCCAAGGAAGGTTGATCTCTGCAAAGTTCTTTCAAGAACTCATCAAGAAGCCAGTCAACTCATCTCTCTCTTTTAGAGTTGTGGTTATATACTTTGTAAACTTTATTTTCTGTAGGATCCTAAGGGATCTGAGCTGTAAGCCAATTTAATAAAGGCTGAGGTAGGGCTATTGTGCCTGAGTGTAGGAGATTTTATTCTCTGAGTGTAGGCCTTGATTGTCGGCTGAGGTAGGGCTGTTTAGCCTGAGTGTAGGTCTTGGTGAAGACTGAGTGGTAAGGCTTTGTGCCTGAGTTGTAGGAGTGGGGTCACTCTGAGTTGTAGGAACCTGTTTGGGGTTCTGAGTTGTAAGATCTGAGGATCTGAGGAGAAGTGGAGAAGTTAGGCCGAATCTAGTACACTACTAGATAGGCGAAGGGGGAAAGTGGATGTACCCAGACCTTGGGGAACCACTATAAAAATCTGTGTGTACTCTGTATGTGATTAATTCTGTGATTACTGTGTTATTTGTGCTGAATTGCTGTAGAGAATTACAAATATAGGTCTTATAATTCAGTGTTTCTGCCTTTAAAGTTAAAAAGATTAAGTTCACCTATTCACCCCCCCCCCCCTCTAGGTGATTAGGCACTAGTTCTTTCACTGAGTTTGATGACATGTTGAATAAAATGGGTCATATTGGAGAGAACCCTAATTAGTTATTAAAGAAAAATTTGTCTTCTGAATATAAATTTTTAGCTGATGTGGTGGGCAAAGTATTGCTAGGAAAACATAATGCCCATGATTATATTACCAGGAAATAGTTTCTGGTAATGTGTGCTGTAATGAATAAGAAACCAGTGAATTGGGCTAAAATCCTGTTTGACCTGATAAAGAAGAAGAATAGTAAGAAGGAAGTGTGTTTTGGAAGAATTCTTGGACTTTTCCTACAGGAAAAGGCTGTTGAATCCCTGGTCTCTCAGACCATCTTCATTAATGCTTCTAAAAGGCTAACATGTGCCTTGTTTGGAGGGTGGGAGAGGACAATCTATAAGCCATCCAAGGCTTCAACCTCTTCTAGAGTATCTGAAGATACAAGACCTATAACAGCTGATCCGCGACCCCCAAAATTGGTTCCCTCCATCAAAATTCCATCCACCTAGATTCCAACACCTCCATCTTAACAACCTACACCTCCACAAATTTCAATTCCTTCATCAACCCTCCAACAACCATCCTCATCTCCAGCTCATACTCCAACACTACCAATTCAATCTCCTGAACATCAACCAACACCAGTTCAATCTCCAGAGCATACCACACCACCCCAATCCCCACTTCCTCATCATCTAGATGACATCCCCCACAATAACCTCTTATCCATTCCATCCTTTGATTTGTTATCATCTCCCATCAATACTCTATCACCTCATGATGAGCCCATGATAGATACCACTCCCTTCCCTTCATCATCTATCATCCATCCTTCTATATCAACTCATGCAATATAATTGGATGACTATATGAATCTGCATCTTGAAGCAGTAGTACCAAGGGCCACCTCATGCAATATAATTGGAGCATCAGACATGACAATGTCAATAAGAGAAGCTGCAAATCCAAATAGAGAGATTATATAAAGACAGCCTCTGAAAAATCTGACAAAGCTGACAAAGAGAAGCCAAAGAAGAACAGATGACTGTTGCGTTTTGTTTTTATTTTCTGAACTCTATCTGTTAATCATGAAGCACCTGTGTACATATATGCTGGATGTTTTATTTTCTACCAGATATATTTTATTCTGCTTTGTGATTGTTTTCTTTTGTTTGTATTAGTGACCTCACCCAAATAGGAGGAGATTGTTGGATCCCTAGTTTGAATTTGAGCTAGGTTCACTAATTATGATGAGTTTGATCCATATTATATAGCCAGGGTCAAGTCTATGAGTTCTAGAGTTTAGGTTAGTCATTAGGTTTGACCTTCATGGACCAGACAGCAGAGGACTTCAGTAGACACAGACTTAGAAGAATTCAGAGTTCAAAATTATCAGTTCGAAATTCTTCGAACTCAGCTCGATGATCGTCGATCGCAGATCTACGAACTCAGAAATCTTTCTCTAGGTTGAGCACGACAATATTCGAGCTTAAGTCGACGATTTCTTCCTCAAGACAGATTCTCTGCACGATAAAATCTGGAGTTCAGCTTCAATAGATTCTTTCCAGTTTATTTTCTCTGAACTCTGGTCGACGAAGATAGATTCTCTGCTCGACGAACTTAGAGTGCAGTTTTGGCAAGTTATTTCCAGAATGCAGTTTGCTGAGCTCAGGTCGACGAATAGGATTTCTCAGCTCGACGAACTTGGAACTCCAGTCGACGAATTTTGTTCAGAGCTCGACGAATTCTATCCCAAGTCAGACTTAGAAGTTTTCCTTATTTCTGTCCTTATTTATTGTATCATTTTGCAGTAATTTCCTGAGTAATTAATGCTCATATTCTCCTGAATATAGCTGTTATTAGCAGCATTAATTATGGTCTTCATCAGGGTTAATTACTTGCTTATTTTATTGAGACAGTTGGGGAAGCTCTTTAAATAATATATTACAGCAGTTTCATTCTCTAGAATTGGTCAACAATTAATGCTTAGAATTCAAAATTCAAGAAGGAGAATTTGACAGAAGAATATATTAGAGAATTTTCTTTCAGACGATATAAGAGAACAGAGAGGTGATACAAGAAAGCAAGAAAATCAAAAAGGACACGCAGTGATATATAGAGAAGAAATATAGAAATATACTGAAGAATATCTGCTTCTTCTCTGTGCTGAAAACTTTCTGTTCTCCCCTTGTTCTTTCTGAAGACTGAAGAAGAACAACCATCAAATATCAAGAATCCTCTTCTACTTCTACTCCAGGAATATTCAAGAACAACAACTTTGAATCAGTCAGAAAGTTCCTGGATCTCTTCAAGACAAGGCTGAAGACCTACACCCTGAGCAAGGCTCCAAGCTTTCTTAACGATTCATTACTTTAGAAGGAACCTTGACAATAGAAATCCACAAGTCTTCTCTGTTATATAGAGAAAAGAGAAGACACCATCTACTCTCTCAACCTCCTGTATAATGGTTTATTAACTCCCTTCAAAAGTTTACTCTTGGTTTTTGGGCACCTGATCAAAAACCTAAAGGGTTGTGAGATCTCCCTGTAAATAGATCTTGTGGTGGCAGTCACCTGATTAAAAACCTAATAGTGGATTCCTACCAGGGTGGTAGAAGAGTCGATGTACCCAGTTTGGGGAACAACTATAAAATTCTTGTGTTATCTGGTTGTTTATTTTCTCTTTGTTTTGTTGTGCTGTGATAGTATAGTTTAGCTTATTTTGCATTTCTTTTTATACTACTCTATTATCACTTATTTTACTCTGATAAATTTTAAAACAGCTAAAAGTTTTAAGTTACTCAATTCACCCCACCCCCATCCCTCCCCCTCTAGAGTAAATTAGGTTTATCCCCTAACTTACAATTGGTATCAGTAGATTATCAATTGCTTAAGTTATCTTTCACATTGGCAGAGTGCCGATTGAGGAGAACATTGTGGATCCACTGAGAAAGCCTCTCATACAGAGAAAGTATGATTATCATGTTAGATGTATGGGTATACGATACTTGAATGATCAACTCTAGTAGGAGTCTTGTGGATTGTATGTTTGTTGGTTGTAATATTTCATTTGATGAATAAGTGTACTGTATATATTTCATTTATATATTTTGACAAGTTCTTTTATTGTGTTATTCTTTCAATGTGATAGAGTAGATAACTAAATAAATGTCGTTAGAGTGTTTGCTTTCATAGGTCAAGTAGTGCCTTGAATATGAGAACCTATGATCCAAGAAGCTTCATTCTTAAAGGTCCCTAGTCGTTGTGTCATCTTAAAAGCTAAGGGCGATGATTATACCTTTAAGACTAGCATGTGGTTGACTAATGATCCATCCTCACAGGTCATGCTATTGTGATATCAAGTCATCACATGGGTACTTGTTATGAACAAGTTGTACTGGATTGACCCACCATGAGAATACTTTGTGAATTGTTATATAAACGTATCACAAGTATGGCTCAAGTGGCAATGGTGTTTGTGATCCTTTGACCTGAAGTCACAACATTCATGAAGTGAGGAAGAGCTTGCTTTAATGTTATCAAAAGTCCAATCTTGATAAAGTTTGATGGTAAAGGTGGTTATTGGGTACGCTACGAATCATTTGGGTGTTTGCGTGTGAGCAAAAATGAGATTTGTCCGCCTTTATGACAGGAGTTGCATCCATGGGCCCCTTGATGGAATGTGACTAAGAAATGCATGGTCGTGCTTGGTTAAGTCAATATATTATATTGGGCTCACCAATTTCTGGAAGTCCATTCTAGATCAAGAAACTGGGATTGAACAATCATGAGGGTGACACGGTCTATAACTCTAGTTCTATCCGGATGTAAGGGATGAAGGGACATGACAACACTGTAACATTGGTCACAATGGCTTTTGAGTTTATTAACTCTTACTGTTTGGGGAGCAATGATGTATTGCTAGATGTTGCTCATTGTTTGTGAAGCTTTTGCTTGACACTTTCATGATCAAGTGGGAGACTGTTGGTATTACCATTATGATCTGGAAGTGATCAAGCAAGTGGCCTCAATACCAACTCAGTATGAGCCTATTAGGGTCACACATAAGATTGTGGAGAAATTGAGAGATTAGATTTGTATGGTTTGGCTCATATGATGAGTTAAAAAGAATTAGCTCAATCAGACTAAAAGCGTCGAGTGAGTTGAGACCACTCAACGCCTTTGTCGAGTTAAGCGTTAACTCGGCGAATGGCGGCGTTGAGTGTATTCAACGATTCGTTGAGTCAAGGTGTTGATTCGATGAGTATGACACATAGCGTTGAGTGTGTTGACTATACTCGACAATTCGTCGAGTCAAGGAGTTGTTTCGACGAGTCTGAGTCTCAGGCGTTGAGTGCGTTGTGTTCACTCAACGCCTTCGTCGAGTAAAGAGGTTTACTTAACAAGTCTAGAACTTAGGTGTTGAATGTATTGTGTTCACTCAACGCCATTCGACGATTCGTCGAGTATGGCGTAGAAAGCGTTGAGAGTGTTGAGTCCACTCAATGCCTTCGCAGAGTCAAGCATTGATTTAGCTGATGATGGAATTGAGTTCATCGTGTTTCCTATGGATACTCGACGATTCGTCGAGTATGTGATGATACTCGATGATTCATCGTGAATGCTATAATTACTCGACAATTCGTCGAGACAAGCGTTGTCTGACAGAAATTCTGGATTCTAAGTCTGGGTCTATCAATAGCAACGAGAAATGTTCTGTTTATTTTTTGGGTATAAATTGAAGTCTTTAGAGTTTCTTCTAAGAGGACTTACTGTTCATTCTGTCTAAGCACACGAGACGTACTCTGCAAAAAGACGGAAGCCCTAGAACCCGACGGAAGCATTCCGCCGAATCCCGTCGTCGTCGCCGATCCCGATCCCGGCAAGTGTCATCGCCGCTTCTCCTTCAACAGATCTAGAAGTCTGTGGAGACATTGAGTGTCCTCTACCAACCTAGTGCTTGTTCGACAAGTAGGTACGGGCTCTACCGATCATGTGGATTTCCTATAGAGGCGTACATATTCTTTCTACGCTCAGAACTCAAGCCATTAAGTGGCCGACCGGATTTTTTTGGAGCATACAGGTTGAGTATAGTCTCAATCCCACAAAGGTAATCTTATTTACAACAAGCTTTACTTATTAATTCATGAATATTGCCAGATCCGAACTCTTTTGGGTTTTCTTGTTCTCCTTTTCGGCTGCGCACACAAACATTGTGTCGTCTAGTTAAACCCAGCAGCATCTCCAAATACTCGAAATCTAACGATTATACAAAAGTGAAAATATTCTAAAAACAAATGCTAGAAACACCTAAAATAGAAAAAGAACTATTGAGGATGCAGGAGAAAAGACCCCTATTTTGTAGAAACACAGAAAAAATGAATTGAAAAGGTGATGTGAAGAAGAGCATGTAAAGCGATTTTTGGATTTCTACCAAAAAAGGAGAGATTTTAGGTCAGTTTTTTTACAGAAGAAGCAAATGATCTAGAGAGAGGCAGATGGAGCAGGCGTCGTCAGATCCAGCAACATTACCTACACCCTTCGAATCGCGAATGAGATAGGGATGGGAGTCGCGAACGGGAGAGGGAGGGTGTCGTTGGGGCACCGCCTAGTAGTCGTGAACTGGAGTGGGAGCGAGGTCGCGAACAGGAGAGGGAGTGTGAAAATCTTTATTTCAAGGTAGCTTACAACCTAAGGGGGGTGAATATGTTGTATGATTGTTATTAATCCCTTTTTGATTTTATCTTTTGCACTATGTGTTTTAGTAGTAATATGCTTTCAAGAACCTGCACAAGAAAAAAAACACAGAAAAGTACACACAGATTTATAGCGGTTCCCCAATCTTTGGAAATATCCACTCTCCTCCCACCTTGTTAACTTCCTGTTAGTCAAGGCACTCCTCCAAAATACCGCTCTAAAGAGCTTACACCTCAGATCCCACGGGATCTCTCAGTCTCCTCCAAGACCTACAACTCAGCCACAAGGGCCTACAACTCAGTGATCAGCAGATCCCCTACCTCAGGCCAACGACCCTACACTCAGGCTAGGAAGACAACTCTACCTCAGATCAACTAGCATCCTACCTCAGACCCAAAGGTCCTACACTCAGAGAGTATTCCTCTCTTACAGCTCAGTGATCAATTGACCACTTAACTCAGACTTGAAACCAAGTCCTACAGCTCAAATCCAGTTGGATCCTACAACTCAGAGAGCTTCACTCTCCTACAAATCAGGCAATAATGCCCTACCTAAGGCTCAGAGAGCCCTACAACTCAGATCTAGTTGGATCCTACGGAGAGAAATAGATTTTTATCTATTATAGAGAAATTTCTCTGTGATAGCCCCTTGAATTGAGTTATCTCAGTCCAAATTTCTTCGCAGCTACAAGAATCTTGAGGTGAAAGTAACTAGTAGTAAAAACTGCTCTGCTTCCTTTTCCTTCTCAGGACAGAGACAACAAATTTAGATCTTTCTTCTTCTCAGCTTCAGAACTTGATCTGCAAAATCTTCTTTCTTTGTTTCTACTTTTCCCCCAGAAGGATAACCTTCTGATCTTGTCGGTGTCGATGATAAAGACATGCATCTAACTAAATTTTTTGTTGGAAGACTTCAAGCTTTTTCACGCAGCAATGGCGAGAGTGATGATGTCCAGCCACAATAATTTTGAAAATGATAAAGCCCTAAAAGTTGTTATTATCTTCCCCACACTCTTCCTTTTGTAGTTCGCCGATCAACAGATCTTAGAAATCAATGGGGCATGATTACAGCATCCAGCTGCAACTTGCCTTAACAAAAGAAGACGTACAGTAACTTTACGGCAGAGTTTGTCGTGTTCTGTAGCTTCTTCCGTACTTGATTTGAAATAAGTTGACTTTGTCAATTTTGTAGATTTTGCCGACGTCAGCACTTGTTGTCTTATCCAAAATCGAGCATTAGTAGTATAGGCAATTGAGTGAATGAGATTCACTCAATGCCAAGGTATTTAGACAGTTCTGTCTATTTAGGCGTTGACAGCGTTGAGTGAGTAAGCCTCACTCAACGCTTTTTGCCTTAATCAATTATGCAGCCTTTTTTGCATGCCTAGTGTTGAGAGCGTTGAGTGAGCACACCTCACTCAACGCCTTGTGCCTTAGCCATGCATTCTGTCATTTAGGCGTTGAGAGCGTTGAATGAGCATGCTTCACTCAACGCTTTCTGCCTTAGTGATGGAGATGATGACCCCCAACAAGATGAAGAAGGCGACGACATGCTTACATAAGATATTTCTCCATCTTCAGTTAAAGACTTGTGGCGTCCTGGTGACCTTGTGGAGCGACGTTACAATCTCCACCCTCGGCGCTAGACAACCTATTTATATTTATTTGCATTTATTTGAGAGCATTCTATTTTGTCATGTTATGTTTTAAACTTTGTGTGTTGTTTATTTTTATTTGGGGTTACATATATCCAAACATTGTTGTAAGCCTATATAGGCCTTGCTATTGCTATTATTATTATTAAGTTGAATGATAAGAAAGATTAAAACCCTAATTCCTCCTTTAGAATTTCCCTCCTCCTCCCCCTCCACTCTCTTTCAGCCAACCTCCAAAGCCGCCACCCACCTCTCTCCTTCAATACCACCATCAAACCTCCTCCTCTCTCCACCCGAGCAGCCCCTACGAAGCCAAATCCGACCTACCCCTATCCAAGCCATCCCGACCAGCACCACTCAAAGGGCAAACCCGATCAGCCCTCTTCCTTAGAGATCTCGGCCAAGGCACATAGATCACACCTCTTGCAACCATCTGACGTGAAGCGAAGAAGGCAGACGATTTTCTCTCCTCTCGGCATAACTCTGGCAGAACCGTTGAAGAGCAATCCAGATTAGTGAATCGGAATCATCAATTCCGATTGGGTAACGAAACTTTTCTACTTTTGTGTGATTTCCTTCTAGATTTTCATTGTGGTGGATTTACTTTAGAGTGATCTTTGAAACGTTATAATTTTCGTGGTTTTCTTCGATTGATTTTATTGTTCATCCTTGTTTCATTTAAAGTTCGAGAGGATTGGCGAACCTCGTTTTCTTTTTGTTGGGAGAGATCTACCGTTTTCAAATCGTAAATTTTGGTTGATCTCTTTTGGTACAAGCACCGCTCGATCGGACCTGTTGTGGTCCTTTTAGCCTGAAAGAATATTGGTCTATAGCCATTGTTCGATCCTAAACAGTTTGTCTACCCGTACGTTAGCATTTAATTAATAAAATTATGTAATGTGTGAGCCGCGTTGAAGTTTCCATGTGAACGTAAATTGGGTCATTGAGAGAAAAGATGTGTTTGTCCGTTAACAACCGGTGTCAACGTGTGAGCCTGCATCACTTAGCCAATTTTCTACTTCCTTAGCATCTTAAGCGTTGAGAGCGATGAGTGGATACACCTCACTCAATGCTTTTTTCTTTAGTTAGATTTTCCGAGTGATGGTGTTGAGAGCATTGAGTGAGTATGCTTCACTCAACGCTTTCTGCCTTAGCCAAAATTTTTCTGCTCCTTGGCGTTGAGTGAGTAAGCTTCACTCAACACATTTGGACTTTGCCATCACATCCTATTATTTGTCTTTGACTTACATGGCAATATTCAACGAAAGATAGAGTATGGCGTTGAGTGAGTGATACTCACTCAACGCCTATGGACAACCATTTTTCTGCCAATTTCCTTTTAGGCTTTTGCTACCTAAGCCTATCTCACAGCCTTTTGTTGTATGGTGCTGAGTGAGTTGAATTCACTCAATGTGTAAAAACCCCATCCGTTCATATAGTATATACTAGAAGGTCCGGCCGGGGCCCCACATCATATACCATAAAACAGGTGGCAAAGTTACTGTGTGATATAAGAGTAGCGCAGCACACCCTAACACATTGCATTCTAGCAGAAGCCTACAACACTACACTTGAACTCTACACCTGAACATCCAACATATAAAAACTCCAAATTTTATACATGATAGGAATGTCTTATGTTGGAACACCCTATTACTAATTTGGGTCAGGATCACTATGTCTCTAGGAACCTTTGCTTGACCTCCTGTATAGCTTAAAAGGTCAATTAGAATTGAGTCTAAGGGTTAGAAGTCTAGGTTTGGAAACTGCCCTGAAGACCAAGTTTTTCTGTCTGGAGACTAAGTCTGATCGTCGAGCTCAGCAGGACGATTCGTCGAACTCCGGTCGACGATCGTCTAGCTCAACTTCGACAGATCGTCGATCTCCATTCGACGATCGCTGAGTTCAACTTCGACAATCGTCGAACTCCATTCGACGATCGCTGAGCTCCACTTCATAATATCGTCGAACTCCATTCAACGATCGGTGAGCTCAGGTCGACGATTTTGACTCTGCTTTGTATCTTTATCTCTGAGCTCAGTTCGACGATCTTTGAGCTCAGATCGACGATATTTTGCTACTGTGTATTTCTAGATCGCTGAGCTCAGCTCGACGATAGCAGAGCTCAGTTCAACGATTTCAGATAACTTCCAGAATTCAAATTCAAATCAGTTAGGAGTTATTCTGCAATTAATTCAGAGATTTGCTAGCCGTTTTCATTTATTTCTGGACCAAGTTTCAAGGGATTCTTCAAGGAATGTTTCTGTGGACTTTCCTCCAGAAGAGATTATGCAATTAAGGATGCAATTAATGCAGGCCAACGGCTATCCTTGATAGAGAATGATATTCTATTCAGGACCAGAGAATAAGATAGAATGTTCTTAATCTAATAGAACAAAAAGAAGAGAACACACAATACAGAGAGAGAATACTGATTACAGAGACACATTCAAAATCTTCTGTCACAAAGAATTCTGAAGAACACTCATCCAAGAAGATCAAGTTTTCAAATCTTCAGATCTCTGTAGTTTTCAAAGTGTTCAAGGCCAACATATTCCAGACTCCAGACACTCAACATTTCAGTCCCTTTTGCTGAAATCATCTATTGCTGGAGCTCAATCTTTGAAGGCCTATCACCCTCAGCAAAGCTTTTCTTCCTGAAGATCTCAAGGATTCAGGGGGAGCTTTGACATCAATCCACATAGTCTTCTCAGTTGTTTGAGAAAGAGAAGACCTCCATCAATCTCTCACCCCCACTCTGTAAAGGGTTTTTCAAACTCCCTTCAAAAGTTTGAACCTGGTTTTTGAGCACCTTGTCAAAAGCTCATTGGTGGCAAGACACCTGATCAAAAAATCTGCTTTGGTTTTTGAGCACCTTATCAAAAGCTCATTGGTGCCCAGGACACCTGATCAACTCATCCTGCAGTGGATTCCTACCTAGGGTGGTAGAAGAGTGGATGTACCCAAGTTTGGGGAACCACTATATTTCCTTGTGTCTTCTGGTTTTGCTTGTGTTTATGTTTGTTTCTGGCCTTGATTTTTCTGTGTTTAGTTTTTGTTTAACCTTGTGCTGTAATTAGATTTATTATTGCTTCCCTGCTCACACATATTACAACAATAGTTGTAAAATGTTGTAAAAGTTTTTAAAGCACCATATACTCTATTCACCCCCCTCTAGAGTATATCAGATCTAGTTGCACTTTCAATTGGTATCAGAGCCAGGTTGGTTAAACATACCATATCTGATTGGTTGTACAGGCTAACACCTGAACCCCAAGATCCCAAACTAGATCTGTTTTTCTTTGGTATTTTATTATTAGATTTTGTTTTCACAAATCATGGCCCAAAACAAAGATTATGCTAGCACCAGACCTCCAGTGTGCAATCTATCCAAGTTTGCACTTTGGAAGGCAAGGATTAGACTTTACATGAATTTTATTGACGAAGACATCTTTAATTCTGTTTTGACAGTGTGTCCAAGACCCCCAGAGAACACAAGTACAAATGTTGTTCCACCTCCATCAGGAACAGATGCTGATATCAAAAAATGGAAGGTAGCTGATGCTAAGGCTATGAACATCCTAACCCAGACAATGTCAGATGACATATTTCAAAAGGTAGCTGAATGTAATTCAGCCAAGGAAATTTGGGATAGACTCTCAAAAATAGTCTCAGGCTCAGCTTATGAGAGAAAGGATAGAAGATCCCATCTCATTTATCAATATGAGAACTTCAAGAAGGGAGAGACTGAGTCAGTGGGAGATATGTACAACAGACTAAGTCTAATTGTCAGTGAGCTAAGGACATTGGACAAAGAGATCTCTCTAACAGAACTTAATGACAAGATCCTAATGTGCTTCCCCAGCACTTGGGATTCAAGAATCTGGCCAATTAAGGATGCCAGAAGTCTAAATGAGATCACCACTGATGCTTTGCTGGGTAAGCTCAAATCTTATGAGCTACTTATCAAGAATAGAGAGGAAGAACAGAAGGCTGCTTCACCAGCCACAAGGAAAGAGAAGACCATAGCCTTCAAGGCAACTGAGGATCTGCCTGAAGATAAAGCCACATGCAATGATGAACTACTCAGCTTGTTGGCCAAAAGATTCTACAAGATGGCCAGAAAGGACTTCAGAAGAAGATCATACAAGGAGCAGGATAAGCCAAGGTATGACAAGTCCATTGGTAATAATAAAGACATTATTTACTTTGGTTGCAGGAAACCAGGGCACATAGTTCCTGACTGTCCAGAGAACAAGAACAAGGACAGAAGAGACAGAAAAGAAAGAAGAAAGGAGAAAGACTCCAAAAGGAATGGAAATGGCAAACCTTCTTCAAGCAAAAATAAGCATACAAGAAAAGGGTTTGTTGCTGAATCCTGGAGTGAGACAGAAGAGGAGTCAGAAGCCTCATCCAGCTCCAGTGATGATGCGGATGATGCAGAAGAAAAGGAGTTCTGCATGATGACAATTAATGCCTCACAGTACAATTCAGAGGAAGAAGAGTCAGAGTCAGACTCAGAGACTCAACCTGAAGAAGATCAGGTAATTAGCTCTTTTGATTTTAGTTCAGAAGATTTTAAATCTGAATTTAAAGCACTGTGTTTAGACCTGCTAAAGTCTGAGAAAGAGATTATCTCTCTCAGAAATCAATTATCTGAACACAATGCTCTAAGGTCAGAAAACCTCAAACTCTCTCAGTAGTTGGAGTGCTCTAGGGAACAGATAGCTTCACTGAAAAGTGAGCTCTCTGAGGCCAAGAAGCTTGAAGAATCCCTTAATGGGAGAAGCATCAAGCTGATGGACATCACAAGCACAGTGAACTCAAGATTTAACAGTACACTGGGCTTGGGTGCCTCATCCAGCCAACCTATTGTTCTAACAACCCCAATCAAATTCATTTCTGACAAAGGAAAGGGAGTTGTAGAGGTTGCTAGGAAAAATTCTGATCTGCCTCAGAAAACCAAGTTCCAGCAGAAATCGTCGAACAGAGATCGACGATCGCCGAATGAAGATCGACGATCGCCGAACGCAGCTCGACGATCTCAGGAAAAATCGTCGAATGCTGATCGATGATCTCAGCCAAAGTCGTCGAACGCAGGTCGACGATCTCAAATACCTGACCTCACCCATAGTCGACCGTCGAACGGAGCTCGACGATCTGACCCCAGATCGTCGAACGCAGCTCCAAGATCGTCGAACAGAGGTCAGAGCTCTGGAAACTTTTCAAAGGCAAATCAAAATTGAATCCTAAGGGTCCTACATCCCAAACCTTTAACCCTTATACTGAATGGATTATACCTCCAAGGAGATATCATCCTGAAGGATATAAGAGTCAACCTGGGATGTCTTTCATTTCAGAATTTAAAGGCTATCAACCTAGGCCCAAGGTAAACTGGGTCAAAAACAAATGAATTGTTTAATGTGCAGGTGAAGACCTATCCAACATCTAACCAGCAATGGTATTTGGATAGTGGGTGCTCTAAGCACATGACAGGGAACAAGGACAACCTCACATCCTTCAGAGCCAAGCTTGGACCCAAAGTTATCTTTGGTGATTCAGACTTTGGACAGACTAAAGGATATGGTGCAGTCCAGATTGGATCAGTAACCTTTAAGAAGGTAGCTTATGTGGAAGGACTGAAGCACAACCTAATCAGCATCAGTCAGCTGTGTGATGAAGGCTACCAGGTGACCTTCAGCAAAGCCTTATGCAAAATCAAGTCAGAGGACAACACAACTGTGTTGACAGGTAAAAGGAAAGGTAACATCTACCTAGTAGATTTTCTTTCAACTGATGTGGATATCTGCTTGTTTAATTCAGTCTGTAGACCAAATGTTTTATGGCATAAGAGATTAGGACACCTAAACCTTAGAACTATTGCTAGGCTATCCAAGGACAACCTTGTTAGAGGACTACCTTCTGGCCCCTACAAGAAGGAAGGACTCTGCAGGGCTTGTCAATTAGGCAAGCAAACTAAAAATAGCTTTAAGTCACTTAATAAGAGTGATTCACCTAGGATATTGTACCTGTTACACATGGATCTTTTTGGACCCATCACAGTACAAAGCCTAGGAGGGAAATCCTACACTTTAGTAGTTGTAGATGACTTCTCTAGATTCACTTGGGTGTTCTTTCTAAGGAAGAAGTCTGATAACTTTAAGTGTCTGACAGAGTTTCTCAAATGTATACAGACTGATTTCAATACTCACATTGCCCTGATCAGAAGTGATCATGGGACAGAGTTTGATTCTCTTCTTATGCAAGAGTTCTGTCAGAGTGAAGGGATCATGCATACTTTCTCAGCTCCTAGAACTCCTCAACAAAATGGGGTAGCTGAAAGGAAAAATAGAACCCTTATTGAATCTGCCACTACATTGTTGTCAGATGCTCATCTACCTCTATCCTTCTGGGCAGAGGCAGTGAACACCTCCAACTATGTACTGAACAGAAGTCTGATACATAAACTAAAGGGAAAGACTCCCTATGAATTACTCAAAGGGAAGAAACCTAAAGTTGACTATTTTAGAGTCTTTGGTTGTATTTGCTATATTCATAATAATGACAAGAAATATCTAGCAAAATTTCAAGCCAAAGCTGATGAAGGAGTGTTTCTGGGATACTCCATGATCAGCAAGGCCTATAGGGTCTATAATAAATCATCTTTGAAAATTTAGGAATCTGTTCACATTTCATTTGATGAAGCTAACATGTCTTTTAAGGAGAAGAATTCTTCTACCATAGAACCTTTGCAGGAACATTCTCTAGTTGAAGATATGAACAAGTTACAGGTTACTCAAGAGGATGAAAGCGGTGAAGATGAAGGGAATGCTCAACATATTGAAGCACAACTTGAAGAGCCAGTTGTTGTACCACAAGAGGAAACAACAACACAGGCTGGTGAACAATCAACACCTCCTGTTGATTTAGTAACATCAAGAGACCATCCAATTTCCCAAATAATTGGAGAAATCTCAGCTGGTGTGCAAACCAAAAATCAGGTCAATCAAAACCTGTTGCACACCTGCTTCCTATCTCAAATTGAACCTCAGTCCATTCAAGATGCAGAGCAAGATCCACACTGGATCATTGCAATGCAAGAGGAGTTGCATCAATTTGAGAGGAACAAAGTATGGGAACTAGTGCCAAAGCCTAAGGATCATTCCATTGTTGGAACAAAATGGGTATTCAGAAACAAACTGGATGATCAAGGAGTAATTATAAGGAACAAGGCAAGGCTAGTTGCTCAGGGATATTCTCAAGAAGAAGGAATTGACTACGACCAGACCTTTGCACCAGTTGCAAGATTGGAAGCCATCAGAATTTTTCTAGCGTATGCAGCTCACAAAGGCTTCAAAGTATATCAGATGGATGTCAAAAGTGCTTTCTTAAATGGAGACATCAAAGAGGAAGTTTATGTCAGACAACCTCCAGGTTTTATCTCTCCAACTTATCCTGATTATGTTTTTAGATTAAATAAAGCATTATATGGTCTCAAGCAAGCTCCTAGAGAATGGTATGAGACCTTAGCATGCTTTCTCTTGGAAAATGGTTTTATAAGGGGTAGAGTAGACCAAACTCTTTTTATTAGAACCCATAAGTCCCATACCCTACTAGTACAAATTTATGTAGACGATATCATTTTTGGTTCTACTGACTCAAAATTGTGTAGAAGGTTTTCTAACCTGATGCATTCTAAATTTGAGATGAGTAGCATGGGTGAGCTATCCTTCTTCCTAGGATTGCAAGCCAAACAACATGCTGAAGACACTTTATTTCTCAAACCAAATATGCAAATGAACTGGTTAAGAAATTTGATATGTCTGAGGCATCTTGTATGAAAACACCCATGCCTACCAATGTTGTATTGGATGCTGATGAACATGGGAAACCTGTTGATCAGACAACATATAGAGCAACGATTGGCTCTCTACTGTATCTTACAGCTAGTAGACCAGATATAATGTTTGCTACATGTATATGTGCTAGGTTCCAAGTAAGCCCTAGAGAGTCACACCTCACTTTAGTAAAGAGGATTCTCAGGTATGTTAAAAGTTGTCCAAATCTAGGTCTCTGGTATCCAAAAGATTCAGCATTTGAGTTAACTGGATTCTCTAATGCTGACTATGCTGGATGCAGAATTGACAGGAAAAGCACCAGTGGAACCTGTCAGTTCCTTGGTGACAGACTTGTCTCTTGGTTTTGCAAGAAACAAACATCTGTGTCAACTTCAACTGCTGAAGCTGAATATATGG
Source organism: Platanthera guangdongensis (assembly GCA_039583875.1). Taxonomy (NCBI): domain Eukaryota; kingdom Viridiplantae; phylum Streptophyta; class Magnoliopsida; order Asparagales; family Orchidaceae; genus Platanthera; species Platanthera guangdongensis. The sequence continues at coordinate 55,586,308 of CM077147.1, forward strand.
CTGCAGGCAGTTGTTGTTCACAAATCTTGTGGATCCAAAACCAACTCCTAGACTATGGTTACAACTTAGAGAAGTCTAAAATCTTTTGTGACAACACAAGTGCTATTTCCATAGCTCAAAATCCAGTCCTCCATAGTAGGACAAAACACATAGAGATCAGGCATCATTTCTTAAGGGATAATGTTGAAAAGAATAAAATTGAATTACAATATATCCCAACTGATTTACAAAGGGGAGATATTTTCACCAAGCCCTTGGATGAAAAGAAACACACCTTCTTCCTAAATCAGTTAGGAATGTTAGATGGAGGAAGCCTTAAATAATATTCAAGATTTTGAAAGCTTAAAAAGTGACCAAGACTAGGCAAACTTTCTGATTTTTTTTCTTAGTGTCTAGAACTTTTCTGATCTCTGAACTGCGCTCGACGATTTGCCCCAAGATCGTCGAACGGAGATCGATGATTTCCAAAAATCGTCGAACTGAGTTCAGCGCCTCTCAGATAGTATGAACTATCTCTTCCAGTCAACGATCGTCGAACGGCGCTCGACGATTTTATTCTCTGAACGATCGTCGAACGGAGCTCGACGCTCTCCAATATCGTCGAACGGAGATCGACGATGTTGAAGTCTCTTCAGATTCCTTTAGAAGCCTCGATCGTCGAACTGAGTTCAACGATCTTTCCAATTCGGCGTCGAACCCTAATATAAAAATCATTTTTCGCCGTCGTTCTCATTTGCGCTTTCGATTTCTCTGCAAGAATCTTCTTTCCCTCCAAACAGTTCTACTCTTAGTCGTTTTGTTTGTTGAGTTTTTGCAGGTACAATGGCTGTGTCAGTTGATGTTCTTGCTGCAATGAAGTTCGATGCTGGGTTTGACATTGATATAGAATCATTCAGCACCACTGACCAGATTTTCCAAGACATACTGGGTTTGTTCAAGGATCAGAATCTGTCTGCTATCATGACCACCAGGATAAAGCTGGCTTCAGATGAGATCAAGGAATGGGTTTATACTGCTCATAATCAAGATAACAACACCATAGTTGGGTCCATAGCTGGAAATCAGGTACCCTTGACCCCAACCATCTTAACAGAAGTTTTTGGATTGAGAAATGGAGAAGAATCTGCTGAGTTATCTGGAGAAGAGTATTTTGACCTGCTTGCCAGGATGGGTCATCCAGAGGGAAACCCTAGCAAGCTATTCAAAAGGAACCTGTCTGTTGAATATAGGTTCCTGGCAGATGTGGTGGGAAAAGTGCTACTGGCAAAGCACTCAGCCCATGATACTATATCCAGACATCAGCTCTGTCTCATGGGAGCTCTTGTGGATAAGAAAAATCTGCACTGGGGAGAGGTTTTCTTTGACCTCATCAAGAAGAAAATAAACAAGAGTTTTGTTAACTTTGGAAGAATTATTGGAGTTTTCCTGCAGACCAGGTGCCCTGCCTTGCTGGTCTCCTCTGGAGTTCACATAAATGCCTCCAAGAGACTAACTTGTGCCCTCTTTGGCAAGTGGGACAGGCAAATAAGCAAGCCTAGCAGGCCCTCCTCCAGTGCCCCTTCAGGAACCAGGACTCAAAGAGTCACTCCCCCACAGGTCTCTGCCCCTGTAGATGACCTGGCTGCTGCTGCTGCTGCCTCTCCTCCTCCTCCAATTCCCTCCTCCATTCCAGCTCCATCCACCATTACCATATCTAGCCCATCTCCAACATCAACTCCATCTCCAGAACCCATTCTACCTCCACCAGCAGACCAATTCCAACCACTGTTCTCCTACCCTCCACCAGCTATCACCTCTTCACCATCCATTCCATCCTTCACCCTACTGGATGATTCCTTTATGGATGATTCTCCCTCATCTCCTCCTGACTTCCCTACCTCCTCCTCTTCATTCCAAGATCTCCTACACCACATCATAGACCAGCCAACATTCACCTCATCCATATCCATTCCCCTATCCTCCATATCCACCCTACCAACATCTAAGCCATCCATACCACCATTCTCCAGCCCTTCCCTCCCAGCATCCCCAGCTGCTTCCATACCATCTACCTCTGCTCCAGCTGTTGAGCAAGTAGACCTCTCAGCCCTAGCTGACAGGTTGTATGAGTTACTTGCCCCCAGGCTAACTCTACTATTGGAGACCTCCTTGGCTCCTCTACACCTGTCAGTGGCACCTCTTTCTGCCAGGCTCTCTTCCCTCTTCCCTCAGGCAGCACCTACAGCAGGGTGCCTTGATCCAGATGTATCTGCATCTAGGCAGGGGGAGATGTCATATGAAGAGACTCTTCATGCTGTTGCTGCTGCTGTTTCTGTGACTGCTGCTCCTCATCTTGCTGCTGCTGCTGCTGTGCCTCCTACTGCAGTTCTTGCAATAGACCTAAGGTCTTTGCTCTCAGCTTTTGATTCTGCTTTCTTTAGCTGTTTGCCAGAGGTCCATGATGTCCAGCCTCCAGAAGACTTATCCAAGGCACTTGTGTCATTGTCTTGCTGTGACCCTAGCATCCTCACTTCTTTTGTACAATCAGTCATTGATGCTGCTTCTGAAGAAAGGACTGATCTTGCTTCTGAGATTGTTGATACTGCTGCTGAAGATATTCATACTGCTGCTGAAGTTCCAACTGCTTCTGATGAGCCAATATCCAAGGACATTCTGATGTCAGAGGCCACTGAAATTGAGCCTGCTGCAGTTTTTGATGATGTTTCTGCTATTGTCAGTGAAGTTGTTGCTGCTATCAACTCTCCAGTTTCTGTTGCTGATAGTGAATCTGTTGTTGCTAGTGAAGTTGCTGCTGTTATCACCTGCCCAGAGCCTGCTGCTGTTGTTGTTGCACCTTCTCCATCCGCTATTGTCCATGCTGTTACCATCTCAACCCCTACTGTTGTTGCTGTTTCACCTTCTGCCTCATCTGCTGCTGTTCAACTGAAGAAAGATCTTATGAAGAAAATTGATGCTCTATATGATGATCAGAGTTCTGAATCTGATGAATTCAAAACAGACTCTGATGACTCATCTGCTACCATTGCCAGGAAAAGGAAGGCAAGGAGCAAAGCAATGAAAAGGGTTCCTCCTGCTAAAGTTAAGGATAACAATGATATCCCTTATTATATCCTTCATAATTGCCCAATCTCTGAACACTGGATGCAGTATTCTAAAAACCAGCTGAAAGCCATGAAGAAAAAGAGAAAATATGAGAAGGGTTCATCCCAATTCAAGCACTCTCATCCTCCTCCACCACCTCCTCCTGATGCAGGTGCAGGTGGAAGCTCTGCAAGTCAACCCCCAGCTAGAAGCCAGGCTCCCTATCAACCTCATGCCAGATCTTACCAAAGGGAAAGCCAATCCAGGGGTTCACATTCTAGGAGAGGAGGATATAGAGGAACTCAAAGAGATGTTCAAGTATATTCTAAAGGGTACTCCAGGCAGCACCCATATTCTAAGGGAGGACATATTTCATCTGATACATCATCAGGTCATTTCCCTTATAAGCTGAAAGAGACTGTGTCTGCCAGGCCTCCTCAAGACAATCCTTCCAACAGGTATGAGCCACCTGTACCTTTTGAGGACCCTGAAAATAATCCATCTGCTTGGACTGCCAGGATGAAGGAATTGGCTGCACTGGATCAGATTAAGAAGGCCAGAGATCAAGGATTAGATTCTTCCAACATTTCTACAATGTCTGAGCAAAGACAGAAAGAATTAGAGAAATATGCTTCCAGTAAATTCTTTGATGCTGAGAGATACATGGAATTACATCCTGCAGCTGTGGTTCCCAGGCCTACAAAGTAAACTTATTTGGGTGCAGCAGATGACACCAGATCCAACAAAGAAGCCCTCAACCCAAACAGAGAAATTAAACTTGTTAAAGGCAAAGAGAAGAAGTGACATTGTAAGGTGACAGTTTCTGTGAATTCTGATTGCTATCTGGATGATATATATATATATATCTGTGTTTCTGTTTGTCTAGCTGTTGTTTTTCTGCTTAATACTTGTATGTTGTTATTTAAATTTTTCCAAAGTCTGTAAATAGTAATCCTAACCCAAATAGGGGGAGATTGTTGGAACACCCTATTACTAATTTGGGTCAGGATCACTATGTCTCTAGGAACCTTTGCTTGACCTCCTGTGTAGCTTAAAAGGTCAATTAGAATTGAGTCTAAGGGTTAGAAGTCTAGGTTTGGAAGCTGCCCTGAAGACCAAGTTTTTCTGTCTGGAGACTAAGTCTGATCGTCGAGCTCAGCACGACGAATCGTCGAACTCCGGTCGACGATCGTCTAGCTCAACTTCGACAGATCGTCGATCTCCATTCGACGATCGTTGAGTTCAACTTCGACAGATCGTCGAACTTTATTCGACGATCGCTGAGCTCCACTTCATAATATCGTCGAACTCCATTCGACGATCGGTGAGCTCAGGTCGACGATTTTGACTCTGCTTTGGATCTTTATCTCTGAGCTCAGTTCGACGATCTTTGAGCTCAGATCGACGATATTTTGCTGTTGTGTATTTCCAGATCGCTGAGCTCAGCTCGACGATAGCAGAGCTCAGTTCGACGATTTCAGATAACTTCCAGAATTCAAATTCAAATCAGTTAGGAGTTATTCTGCAATTAATTCAGAGATTTACTAGCCGTTTTCATTTATTTCTGGACCAAGTTTCAAGGGATTCTTCAAGGAATGTTTCTGTTGACTTTCCTCCAGAAGAGATTATGCAATTAAGGATGCAATTAATGCAGGCCAACGGTTATCCTTGACAGAGAATGATATTCTATTCAGGACCAGAGAATAAGATAGAATGTTCTTAATCTAATAGAACAAAAAGAAGAGAACACACAATATAGACAGAGAATACTGATTACAGAGACACATTCAAAATCTTCTGTCACAAAGAATTCTGAAGAACACTCATCCAAGAAGATCAAGTTTTCAAATCTTCAGATCTCTGTAGTTTTCAAAGTGTTCAAGGCCAACATATTTCAGACTCCAGACACTCAGCATTTCAGTACCTTTTGCTGAAATCATCTATTGTTGGAGCTCAATCTTTGAAGGCCTATCACCCTCAGCAAAGCTTTTCTTCCTGAAGATCTCAAGGATTCAGGGTGAGCTTTGACATCAATCCACATAGTCTTCTCAGTTGTTTGAGAAAGAGAAGACCTCCATCAATCTCTCACCCCCACTCTGTAAAGGGTTTTTCAAACTCCCTTCAAAAGTTTGAACCTGGTTTTTGAGCACCTTGTCAAAAGCTCATTGGTGGCAAGACACCTGATCAAAAAATCTGCTTTGGTTTTTGAGCACCTTATCAAAAGCTCATTGGTGCCCAGGACACCTGATCAACTCATCCTGCAGTGGATTCCTACCTAGGGTGGTAGAAGAGTGGATGTACCCAAGTTTGGGGAACCACTATATTTCCTTGTGTCTTCTGGTTTTGCTTGTGTTTATGTTTGTTTCTGGCCTTGATTTTTCTGTGTTTAGTTTTTGTTTAACCTTGTGCTGTAATTAGATTTATTATTGCTTCCCTGCTCACACATATTACAACAATAGTTGTAAAAGGTTGTAAAAGTTTTTAAAGCACCATATACTCTATTCACCCCCCCCCCTCTAGAGTATATCAGATCTAGTTGCACTCTGGAATCGGCAACGACTTCAAATAATCGCCCGGCTTTTGGCATGCCACCTTCACCACCGCACCGGTTTGGCATTTGGCCACATAATGAGCAACACCTCTCTTTAGCCCTGGCCACTAGAATAGCTTTCTCATATCTCTGAATTTCCAAGACTGTGTTTGGAACACGCTACGATTATTATGCATTCACGGGAACGCACCATCGGTGTTCATGGATTTAATGCACTGAATGTTGTGAAAATACCTGGAATTGTTCGTGATTGTGTTCATTGATGATATCCTGGTGTACTCGAAATCGTAAGCCGATCACGAAAACCACTTGCGGTTGGTGTTGCATACTTTGAGGAAGAATAAGCTCGATGCCAAGTTCTCGAAGTGTGAGTTTTGGCTATCGTCGGTGGCTCTTCTTGGCCATGTGGTAAGCGGAGAGGGCATCACAATGGATCCATCAAAGATAAGGGCCATACAGGAGTGGCCAGTGTTATCTTTGGTGGCTGAAGTCAGGAGCTTCCTTGGACCGACAGGCTATGACAGTCGGTTTGTTGAAAACTTCTCGTGGATTGCATTGCCTCTGACCACGCTGACGAGAAAGGATCAGAAGTTCGTTTGGACGCCAGAGTGCGCACGAGCTTTTGAAGAGCTAAAGTGTCAGTTGACCATGACGTCTGTGTTTGTTGGGTATATTGGAAAATGTGTACCAGATTTTGAGAAGCCTCACCCAACTCAGTGATATACATCAAGTTGTCTTTGATCTTCTATTGAGTTTTCATGTGCAGGTTAAGTAAATGGAAGAAATATTTTTTCTAAGTACAAGTGTCGACACTTGGGAATGGATGTGTCGACACCAAGGGCCAGATTATGTCGACACCCAGAATTTATGTCGACACACAGAAAATTTGTCGACAACGCTGTGTCGACACCAAGGGCCAGATTGTGTCGACATCAACAGGACTTGTGTCGACATACAGAGAAGCAGTCGACACATTCCAGAATTCTGTCGACAACGACTGTGTCGACACACAGAACTTGTGTCGACACACACCAGAATTCTGTCGACACCCAGAAGTTATGTCGACAGTGAAACGAAAAGCTATGTCGACACCCAGAAGTTATGTCGACACTGGAAGAAGAAGCAGTGTCGACACACAGGACTTGTGTCGACACATATAACAGATGTTGTGTCGAGTTCCAGAAGAATGATAATGTCGACACATGTAGTGTTGTGTCGACATCATCAAGACTTGTGTCGACAGTTAGTCTATTTATGTCGACACATGTGAAGCAGTTTGCTGAGTGGTTCATGCTGAGTTCGAAAACCTTAACCAACCGGTCTGACACTTTTATCAGAACTATCAGAAGACTGTTACAAATCGTACCAGCCGGTAATCAGGAGGAAACTCTATATAAAGGACTAGCTCGATACAACAAAAAGTTAATTAAGTGTAGAAGTGAAGTAGTAAAAAAAGAAGCAAGGAACACTACATTAAAGAAGTGAATTCTTCAGAGAGAAGTTTTTCTTCAACAAGAAAAGTGGAAACCCTTACGAAGGTAGATCCAGATCAGTCTGCAAGGAAGATTCAGATTTCATTCTAAATTCAAGAAGGAATCTATCTGAAGATCAACTTCTACATCAAGTGAAGATCAACCTTATTTTGTTTTATCAAGAAGCTTTGAAACGGCTAAGTCAGGTTCGATCTGAAGATCAGTCCATTCAAGAACTGATCAAGAAGTTCACCAGTGAAGAGATTCATCTGGTGCAATTTATGTATCACATTATCAAATTATTTCTAGTAGGATCTGTTATTAGATCTGAGTTGTACGCCTATAATTATAAAGGCTGAGGTAGGGCTATTGCCTGAGTTGTAGGAGTGGGGTTTCACTCTGAGTTGTAGGCCTGTGAAAGAGGCTGAGGTAGGGCTTATGCCCGAGTTGTAGGAGTGTGGATTCACTCTGAGTTGTAGGAACCATTATTGGTTCTGAGCTGTAAGATCTGTGGATTTAAGAAGTGGAAAGAAGTTAGGCTGAATCCAGTTCATTACTGGATAGGCGAAGGGGGAAAGTGGATGTACCCAGACCTTGGGGAACCACTATAAATCTAGTGTATGATGTGCTGTGTTCATTATTCTGTGATTTGAATTGGTGTAGTGCTGAGATAACTTTTGTTATTTGCCTAAAGTTTTTAAAGAAAAATTTAGAACCTATTCACCCTCCCCCATCTAGGTATCTAGGCTCTTGAAATCAAGTCTTTCAAGTTGTATCAAAGCGAGGTTACTCAAAGTTTGACCTAACAGTCTGAGTGAAGATCCAAGGCAAATAACATATTTCAAGAATGGGGTCAATCGAGAATCAGAAGGAATTTGGATCTATGAAACTGCCTATCTGCAGGAAAGAATGCTTTGGCATATGGAAGGAAAGGGTCAGGTTGTTTATGGAAGCATCTGATCCAAGAATCAACATTACAGTACAAGAGGGTCCCTTCATTCGAATGAAGGCATCAGCTCTGGATGCAAATGTTAAAACCCCTAAGAGCTATTCTAAAATGACTAAGGATGAGATAATCCTGGCAACATTAGACAAAAGAGCAGAAAACATTATAGTAAGTGCTATAGATGATGCCACATTTCAGAATCTGGTGTACTGTAAAACCTCCAATGAAATGTGGGACACCCTGATTGTCTACATGGAAGGTACAGAAGAAGTCAGAGAGGATAGGAAATCTATGCTGAATCAAGAGTATAAGAGATTTAGACAAGCCAAGACTGACAGCATAGCTGAGTGTTACAAGAAGTTCTTCAGGATTGTCAATGAGTTGATGACCTATGGAAGAGTCTTCAGCACATATGAACTGAATGACAAGTTTCTCAGGTCACTAACAAAGGACTGGGACACAAAGATATGTGCCATCAGAGAAGTGGTCAAGCTTGCAGATACACCTCCACCCACATTATTTGGAAAGCTGCTATCATATGAAAATGCAACTCACTACCAGAAAAGAGGAGGAGAAAAACAGTAGGCCTGAATACAAAGAAAGGTCTGTAGCCTTCAAGATTGAAGGCAGAAGAAAGGGTTGGAAAAGTTCTTCTTCTCCATCCAGAAGGAGTGTTGAGGCTGAAGAAGAAAATCATGACAACAGCACATCAGATAGCCACACCTATGATGAGGACTTTGCTGCCTTTACAAGGTAATTCCAAAGTTTTATGAAAAAGAAGAAATGGAGAACCAAGCCATCAACATCTTTTTCTAAGGATGAGTATTACAAGAAAAAGAAGACTCCCAAGGAGGACAGGTATGCATCAAAACATAGTAAACAAATTAATACTAGGATTGTGTGTTATTATTGCAACAGGCCTGAACATGTCATAGCTGACTGTCCAGACAAGAGGACTAAATCTAAAGATAAGAAGAAGCATCAAGTGAAAGGCAAGAAGGAGAAATCTCTTGTTGCTCAGAAGCAGAAGAGTTGGACAGACTCTTCATCTTCAGGATCAGGAGATGAAGATAATGCAGAAGCATATGTTGGGCTAATCTCAACAGAAGAGGATTCTAGGGAACTAGAATTTCTACAACTACTGGACTCCATAAATGGAGTAGAAGAATATTGATATAGAGGGTTGATGGCTCTATCAAAAAATGATCAGTTCCAGGATCAGCCTGGTCCTAGTAAGGTATATAGTTCTTCCTCAGCATCAGATTACTGCACTACATCAGATTCAGAAACTTCTGCATTAAGAGATTTGGATGGTTTTGAATCAGAGGGGGATGTGCATCAACTCATTAATGAGTATGGTGGGTTGCTGCAAGCTCTGAAGAGGAGCAAGTTTCTTGTGAAGGAGCAGGCCAAAGAGATTGAGTCTCTGAAGCAGGCTGCATCAGATACAGCCTTGTTGATAGATTCAAAACTGAAGGAGATTGCCAAACTGAAAAACATTACTGTAATTCAGATAGGCATAATCTCTTTCAAGGAGAATCACATCAAGAAACGAGAGGCAAAACTTCAGCAAGAAAGAGAGTTATTGGCCAAATTCTCTAAACCAAAATCAGTCTTGCCCTTAATAGATAATTTCATTTCTCATAAAGGGAAGACTGGTTTAGGTTTCAAGGGTAGAACTAGGGCCACTGATTTTCATAGAAAAGGTAAGGCCCCAGCTCATCCACTAGCTTCTAATCCCCCTATTTGCTTTAGGAAAGTTATGCAACCAACAAACAGGTATGATCATGATAGTACTCATGGTCACTGTGAGGATGAAGGTCTCATGATCAAGGGTACAAATGCCCATAGATCACACTATAGGCAAGCCCATCAGGTTCAAGAGGAAGTCTTGGGGTTTACTGCTCCAGCACCTACACTCAACAGAACTGCTGGCAACAAACTAGTAAAGTCTATACCTAAGAGAAGGTATAATAGTTTTGAGTGTTGGTGCTGTGGCAAAGTGGGCCATTTTGTCAGGGATTGTTGGTTCAACACAAAAGTTAAAACCAAGAGTAGTTTACCTGTCAGAACAGCTGCAGGATTTCAACCTAACAATGACATAGGTCCCAATAACAATTTGGGTTCTAAGGGTACGTGATTCTGTATTTGATGCTGGTGAATCCAAGTGACCATACTCCTATATAGTACTGGGATAGTGGATGTTCCAGACACATGACTGGAACAAGGAGAATGTTGAGGGACTATGTACCCATAGATAATGGACCTAAAGTAATCTTTCATGGTTCAGAAAAAGGAATTATCAAAGGATTTGGTAACTTTTTAGTGATTCAATTACTATCACTAAAGTGGCTTATGTGAAGGGTCTCAAACATAAACTGATCAGCATAAGTCAACTTAGTGATCTAGGTTATGATATCTCCTTTCTCAAAGGGGAGTGCCAAATAAGAAGGTCAAGTAATCAAGAGATTATTTTGACTGGCACTAGGAAAGGGAATGTATATTGTCTTAACCTAGATTATAAGTTTGACAACTCGCCCATATGTGTAGTTGCAGGAGAAAAAGCTTCACTATGTGTCAAATGGCACAAGAGGCTTGCCCATCTGAACTATAAGTCAATTGGACAGCTGTTTTGCATGGGGTTAGTGAGGAATGGTCCTCAAGTCAAGTGGATTAAAGAGGGTGTGTGTTCTGCTTGCCAAAACGCCAAACAGACTAAAACCTCTTTCCATACACTTGATATCAAATATTCAATGAGATGTTTATATCTCTTGCATATGGATCTGTTTAGTCATATGCCAGTTCACAGTCTTGGTAGGAAAGTATACACATTAGTTATTGTGGATGACTATTCTAGATACACATGGGTTTTCTTCTTGAGGCAGAAATCTGAAACCCCAACTGTTTTCCAAACTTTTGTTAAACAAATTCAGAATGAATATAACAGTTCTGTGGTAAAAATCAGAAGTGATCATGGAACTGAATTTCAGTCTGAATGTATGACAAAGTTCTGTGATGAATTTGGGATTCATCAGGAATTCTCCTCACCTAGAACTCCTCAGCAAAATGGAGTTACTGAAAGGAAGAATAGGACTCTAATTGAGGTAAGTAGAACACTACTTAGTGACACTACTCTCCCAGAGTACTTCTGCGCTAAGGCAGTAAATACTGCATGTCATGTTCTCAATAGAGCCTAGTTCAATAAAAAACATAAGATGACTCCCTATAAGATTTTGAAAGGCAGAAAACCAAACATTTCCTACTTTAGAATCTTTGGTAGCAAGTGTTATGTTTTAGTTAATGGTAAGCACTACCAAACAAAGTTTGCTGCCAAATCCCTAGAAGGGATATTTGTTGGGTATAGTAATAATAGTAAGGCATACAGAATCTACAAATTAACTACCCAAGTTGTAGAGGAATTTGTTCGTGTTGTATTTGATGTGTCTAAGTTGATTAACAGTGAATTGTCTAGTTCTTCAGTTAGTTTTACAGGTCTAACAGACAGGCTGGACAAGCTGACCATCAATGAAGAAGTACCTGCTAGGCTGGATGAAGATAAAGATGCTTGATGTCCAGGGGGAGAACAAGTCTCTCTAGATGAAGAAGACAATGAGGAGCATCAGGTTGAGGAAAATGAAGAAGGCCATGAGGTTAACAGATTTCCTCCAGCAAGAAGACACTTGAAGGATCATCCAGCACACCAAATTATTGGTGATGCAATTCAAGGTGTTATCACAAGAAGCAAAAGTATGAACTCAGTCTTATGTTCTAACTTGTTGTCACAAATAGAACCTAGAAAGTTTGAAGAAGCCATGCTAGACACAAACTGGATTGATGCTATGCAAGAAGAGCTGACTCAATTCAAAAGATGTAATGTATGGGAACTGGTTCCTAAACAAAAGGATGACAACATCATAGGAACCAAGTGGATCTACAGAAATAAACTAAATGAAAATGGCACTATAATCAAGAATAAGGCCAGATTGGTAGCAAAATGCTACAGGCAAGAGGAAGGGATTGACTTTGATCAAACCTTTGCCACAGTGTCAAGGTTGGAGGCTATAAGATTATTCTTGGCCTATGCTGCCTATCAAGGGTTTAAAGTATATCAAATGGATGTAAAGTCAGCATTACTGAATGGTGACTTAAAAGAGGAAGTGTATGTAGAACAACCCTCAGGTTTTGTAGACTCTCATTATCCTGATTATGTGTATAGGCTTAGGAAAGCTCTATATTGTTTAAAACAAGCCCTAAGGGCTTGGTATGAAACTTTGTCTGCTTTTCTTATTGAGAATAAGTTCTCTAGAGGAAAGATAGACAAAACTGTATTCTTTAGGGAATCTAAAGGAAAGATAATCCTAGTCCAGATATATGTTGATGACATTATATTTGGTTCTACTGAGAACAATCTTTGTAGAAAGTCTGCCAAACTTATGCAAGGAAAGTTTGAGATGAGCAGTATGGGTGAGCTGAAGTTCTTTTTGAGACTTCAAGTTAGACAGACTGATGATGGATTGTCCATATCTCAGTCTAAGTTCACCAAGGAGTTGATTAAGAAATATTGTATGGACTCAGCCTCCACCATGAAAACTCCTATGGGAACAAGTATGTCAATAGACAAAGATGAGGCAGGGAAACCTGTTGATGAGTCTTTGTATAGAGGGATAATTGGCTCCCTACTTTATTTGACTGCTAATAGACCTAACATCATGTATGTAACATGTGTCTATGCTAGGTACCAAGCTTGCCCAAAGGAATCTCATTATACTGCAGTTAAGAGAATTTTGAGATATCTTAAGGGCACTCCTAATCTAGGCCTTTGGTACCCAAAGAATAGAGATTTCCTACTAACAGGTTTCTCAGATGCAGACTTTGCAGGATGTAAAGAAGACAGGAAAAGTACAACATGAACCTATCAATTCCTAGGAGGAAGGCTGGTGTCATGGTGCAGTAAGAAGCAAACAAATGTAGCTATATCAACAACTGAGTCTGAGTATGTCGCTGCAGGTAGTTGTTGTGCACAGATGTTGTGGATAAAGCACCAACTAGAAGATTATGACATCAAGGTATGTAGAATTCCATTATTTTGTGATTCTACTAGTGCAATTCTATTGCTAAGAATCATGTATCACACAGTAGAACCAAACACATAGAAATTAAATTTTATTTCATCAGAGAACATGTTGAGAAAGAAGATATTAGTCTAGAGTTTGTGAACACATATAATCAATTAGTTGATATATTTACAAAACCTCTGGATGAAATTAAATTTAATTATTTTAAAATTGAATTAGGTATGTTGAACCTTGAATAGGTTAGCACAAACTTCTCTATGAAGAATTAGTTAGTATAAAATTTCTCATGAAATTTGTCTAAGTACAAAGTTTGTGTCGACACAAGCAATATTGTGTCGACACACTCAGTATATTGTGTCAACAAAGAATAAGGATGTGTCGACACAGAAACATCATCTATGTCGATAGAAGAATAAGTGTCGACACAACCTTGTCGGGACTTTATATCTATTTTTTATGTGTCGACTCTGACACAAGTATGTCGACACCTAGTCGTGTCGACTTATCCTAAGTTTTGTCGAGTCCTAGGTCATCTTTGTTGACACATGTAAAAGTATTGTCGACTAAGGTTCGTCTTTTGACCTGACCTTTACGCTCACACTATAAATAGGTAAAGCCAATATCTGGTCGACTATGATTTCAAAATCTAGGCTCTGCACCATGATTCGACAAAAACCTTCTCTTCTTTTCTCATCCATCTCTCGACAATGGCGCCTCATTAAGATGATAAGGTGAATAAAGGATATGAGCTGGTTCGTGGAGGATTCACGATAGCTTCACAAGAAATCCAGGATGTCATAACCCGAGTTTCTGATAATAGATTAGAGTTCTTGGTCTCAGAACCAACAAAAATTTGGAAAAAGGAAGTCATGGAATTTTATTCATCTACTACTGTGGATCCAGAAGGGAAGAAGATCAAGGCCACAGTTCAGGATTCCCGAGTTAGACTAACTCTAAAGAATATCAGGAAATCACTCCAACTGCCCATGACTAAGGATGATGATGAAATTATACCTTCCAGGACTAAAGAAGCACTAAGCTGGTGCGGGCTGAATTCTAATACCAAGTTTGGATCATCCATTGCCCGTAAAAGGATGAATTCACAAGGAAAGTTTTTGTCAGAGATAGTAGGCAAAGTGATACTGTGTAAAACTGGTGGACATGACAGAATTTCAGTCCACATGTTCAATCTCATGATAAGGATCATTTTCACCATAAAAATAGACTGGGCATCCATAATTTTTGACAAAATTCGAGGAGTAAAGAAACCAAATCTGGGTAGGATTCTTAGTTTATGTCTCTCTGCAATAATACCAGATGTTATGAACCAACACTCAGGAAGCAAGATCTACCACATGAGAAGAATGGATGTAAAGATTCTATCTAGATGGGATAGAGTGTTGACAAAGGAAGTATCTACTCCACAAAAAGCTTTTAAGAAAGATAAACAGCAGAAAAAGTCTATTCCACAAGCAGAATCCTCCAGTGATTTTGAAGAAGCAGTGGTCTTCAGTTCAGATGAAGAACAACAAGAATCAACAAGAAGATCATCTGCACCTGAGAATGTAGGAGATGGTCAGATGCAGGGGGAGTATATTCCAGAGAGCACCATCCCACTAGATCAAGGTCAGGATGTACCTTATTTAGGGGGAGCCAATTAACTTTCCCCAGTACAACAAGAAGTTTTGCCTCCAGAAAGTGCTCCTGAGAAAGAGCAGGCTATCTTAGAGAGTGAAACAGCCACTCAAACAATTCTTGAGGTAATTGGTGATATTAATCAATCAATACTAGATACTGAGTCAGATTAACTCACTGTGCTTCTAACTAATGTTGAACAAATACCCTATGACAACATCCCTGCATAGGATGTATCTATGGATAATACATCTGCCTTAGATGTTATTCCATCAGATATTCAAGCTACAAATATTACTCCAGTTCAACAGCAACAAGAATTTACTCATGAAGAATTATTCCCTGATTTACAGGATGTAAGAACTGAGGAAGTTGTGCCAAGAACTGAGGGGGAGGAGCCTGGGACTCAGGGGGAGATGTCAAGAGCTGATAAGGAGCGGCCCTCAAGTCCAAAGGACATTGTGAATCTAGAAAGTACTTCTGATTCTGATGATGGATAAGCTCTAATAGCAAAGAAAAGAAAATTGATGGTTTATAAGAAGAAAAGCTCAACTTATAAGAAACCTTTATATACAGCCTCACAACCCTCAGCACCAACAATTGATTTCAGATCAATGTTAGTTTCTCTTCTGATTAAAATGGATGAGAAAAGAGCAGCCATGGAAAAATATATGGATGAAAGCCATAAGGATCTTCAGTTCTCTTTAGCTCAAGATATAAAATCAATTAGATTTGAAGTTAACCAGAATAAGAGGGAGATGACCGATTGCTTTCATAAAGGAGGAAATGCTGTAGTTTTTCTGGCAAAACAGCAACAAGAGGCAAGGACACAAATTGATGACATAGTAATAAAGCAAGGATATGTTCTGGAAAATCAGATTAGAATGAATGACAATCTTCCTGAATCACATAATGTGATTGTTACAGAATTAAAGAATAAAGCAACTACATTATCTGAGGAAAGGGCTAAAGAAAAGTCAGAGTTTGATAAAATATTCCAAGAAGATTTAGCAACTTTCCAATCTGCACTTCAAGCCTCTCAGAAGCTCATCTCTACTCAGCTACAAAAGTTTAAAGCCTATTATACAAAGGAAACAAATTATCTTGTTAATCAAATAAGGTTCCAAAAAAATGATCTCAGGGATCATATTGAAAGAGAAGTCATAAAGGGGGAGAGGTTGATAGTCAATGCTAGCTCAGAGCATGCCAAATGGATAACAAATGTTGTTAGAACAACTCTGGGATATCCACCCCTCTGTGATGTTGACAATACAGCTGAGTCAGGAATTCAAGCTGCAGGAATTGAAGGGGGTCAGCAGGAAGTGGCTCAAATCATATATCCCCCTTCTAACTTTGAGGAAATTCAACACCTAGTTCATCAGATGTACAACCCTACAGAGGCTACTAAGAATGTTATCATTGAGAAAGTAGAAATGTCAGAGGCAGCTTTGCATAAAGAGTAAGAAGCTCAACTCTCAAAGAAAGGTTTTAGAGAACAGGCAGAGTTGAAGCTTGATTTTGAGCAATGGTGTAACACCCCCATCCGTCAGATGGCATATAACAGAAGGTCTAGCTGGAACCCGACGCCATATACCACAGACAGTTGGAAGGGTTACCAAATGAATATTCAAACTATCCAATTAAAAATACACGTCCTACACAGAGCATTCTAGCGGAAGTTTTTAAAGTTGAAAGAACCCAAACTTAAATCCAAAACATATGAATGTCCACGACAACAACCACAGGAATGAAACCCAAATACACTGAAAAGGGGACATGGCCTTATGACCTTACAGATGTTCACTTAATAAAACATGTCTTACATATATCGGCTCGCAGGCCGGCCACACATGATAAAAGTAAAAAACAACTATTCTACGGCCTTCTAGGGCCAGCACAGCAACATGGGCTCCAGCCCGCTATTTGGCACTCGGCTCCGCAGCACCTGCAAGCACATTCCACCACACGGTGGCAAACAAAGCAACGGTCAGCTAAAAGCCGACCAAATTATGACGACCCCGCCCCTTACTCAGTACGGCGGCGCTCTTTCCCTGCATATCATTAGCCCAATAAAATAATAAAATGCAATTATACTACGCCACAGGTGTAGGCTCGCACGGCCAAACACCCCATGCACTCAGGGCACATTAACGGTGAATCCGGTCAATACCGTGGCTTCACCACCATCCCAAAGATGGCAACCAAGTGAGCATTTAGCCTTTCTGACCACCGTCTAAGGCTCCCGACTATGCTAACGGCCAGTCCCCGTCTTCGAGTCTCTCGCACTGAACCACATAGTCTAGGTCCGATTGCACTTGCCTGTTGCTCACGCCGCCTAGTCAATTTAAGTCCTACGCGCGGGCCAAGCTTCTCTCGGATCCTAAAATTTCCAAACAATCACATAACCCAGTTATGTTCAAGGCTGGTTCCCAGACCGCCAATTTAGCAGAACATGTTTCTGCTCAGTTTTCCGGGTGAGCCTTGAAGCTAACCTCCAAGGATCCCTATAGCAATCTACAGCGTAGAAACCCGAAAAACCCAAAGCACGGAGTCTTCTCCGGCAAATCATAACAAATACAACATCACCGACCCAGACGGTACACGTCCGGGTAGGCTTCACACACAATGCCTATGCCCGTACTTACGATTCCGGACTCTATATGCAACACAAGGGGGACTATTCACATCAATCCCAAGGAACACCACGCACTCAACGTACACTCGCGGGGGCGGGATTCCCTATGCAGAAAGAAAGAGCTTCACATGATCAAGTTGAGAATCGTTACCCTTGAAGTCCGCTTTGGTGCCATGGAAAAACTACACGGATGGAAATCTTCGCAACGAACTTTCCTCCACGGATCCGCTCTCAGATTTCGAAATGTTGCTCCGATGCTCCGCCGGCGGCCAGAATCCTCCTTCTTCTTCCTCCTCTCTCTATCACCTTGGAAAGAGAAAGCCTTGGAGAGAAATGAGGGATTAACTCCCCTATTCCCGGCCTTAACAGAGCAGGAAACCATCTTGGACGTTGGATCTTAATTAAAGAAAAAGAACGGCTCAGATCCGTTCAAAAATCTCCAGACCTGGGCCGAACACGGCTTGGCACATGGCCGTGTCCCAAGCCGTGTGCCTCGCTCCAGGCACGATCGTCGAACTGAGAAAAGACACACGGGCAAACACACGCCCGTGTCTAACCTGACACGCCCGTGTCGGGTTCCTCGACACGCCCGTGTCCGGGGGCGTGTCACGCATAACCGCCACAGCAATGGACACGACCCAACGGGATACGGGTACTGACACGGGTAGGCACACGCCCTTGTCAAATGACACGCCCGTGTCATCTAGCCGTGTTCCTGGTCGTGTCCTTCTCGGGATGAAAATTACCAAAAACACCAGCCAGACACGGCCTTGGACACGCCCGTGTCCTAGGCCGTGTACCCCTATACAGGCACCAAAAATCCCTTTTTCGCGACCAACTCAAATACAATTTTCGGGGCGTTACAAATCTCCCCAACCTTTACTGAATTTCGTCACGAAATTAAGTAAAGGTACACAAATCTAAAAAATACCTGAGTGGAATAACTCGGGGTACTCCTCCAACATAGCTTGCTCTCGGTCCCAAGAAAACTCCTCATGTCCGCAATTATCCCATCGGACTTTAACCATACGAATATCCTTGTTGTGGAGTCGCTTGACTGCAACATATTCCATTCGTACCGGGTTGACCCTTATTGTTAATTCATAATCAACCGGTACCTGATTGTCCGCAATGATCTGCGAAGGCTCTTGCACCGCCTTACGCAACAACGACACGTGGAACACGTCATGCATCCCACTCAATTCTGCCGACAGCTTCAGTCTATACGCCGCCTCGCCAACACGCTCCAGGATTTCAAATGGTCCAAGGTATCTCGGACTCAGCTTCTTCAAGCGTCGAACCCACGATACACCCTTGAACGGTTTGATTTTTAAGTACACCCAGTCGCCAACATTGAACTCCACATTCCTATGTTTGGCGTTATAATACTTTGCGTGCCTGTACTGATCGATTTTCAATCTTTCCTGAATTGTCCGTATCATTGAAGTGGCATCTTCCACCGCTTGACGTTTATACAACTTCGATTCGCCTGCCTCCAACCAAAACAACGGCGTACGACACTTCCTCCCGTACAAGGCCTCGAAAGGCGCCATTCCAATACTTGCGTGAAAGCTGTTGTTGTACGCAAACTCCACCATTTACAGGTGATCTTCCCACTGCTTTCCAAAATCTAGGACACACATGCGAAGCATGCCCTCCATAGTCCTGTTGACCCTCTCGGTCTGGCCATCCGTCTGTGGATGAAAGGCTATGCTGAATTTTAGCTTAGTACCCAATAGACTATGCACCAACCTCCAGTCATTCGACGTGAAGCGTCCATCTCGATCACTAACAATACTGCGGGGCACACCATGCAATCATACAATATTATCCGCGTAGAGTTTGGCTAACTTTTCCACCGGATCTTCCTTTCTGTTCGGAATAAAGTGTGACATCTTTGTCAACCTATCTACGACCACCCAAATGGCGTCGTTTCTCTTCTATGACTTCGGCAAACCATGCACAAAATCCATAGATATGTCGTCAAATTTCCATTCTAGGATAGGTAGGGGCTTCAAGAAACCTCCGGGTTTCTGGCATTCCGCCTTCACCAATGCACATGTACGACACTTGGCCACATAAAGTGCTACATCTTTCTTCAAACCCAGCCACCAGAATAATCTCTTCATGTCACTATACATCTTCGTGCTTCCCGGGTGGATTGAGTACTTGGTATGATGAGCCTCATACATCAACTCCTCCCGAAGATTATCCGCACTAGGAACGCATAGACGACCGTCCTTCCTTAGTAACCCATCTTCAACAGCAAACTGGGAATTTCACCCATCCAATGATTCATCCAAGATCTGCTTCATGGTGTTATCCTGAACAAAATCCCACCGAACTCTATCAGCTAGGTCACACTGCACCTCTGTCCAAAATAGTCTCGCCTCAGCACTAGACTGCTTGTCGACGCAAGATATCTCCAAAGCCTCCAACTCATGGACTAATCTCTCATCATGTACCGATAACCAGTTGGCCTGTGCTGGAATCCTGCGACTCAACGCATCCGCCACTGCATTTCCCTTCCCAGGCACATAATGTATCTTGAAGGTGTAGTCCCCCAAGAACTCCATCCACCTCCGTTGCCTCATGTTCAGATCCTTTTGGTCCAACAGGCACTTCAAGCTCTTATGATCGGTGTAAATATCGACCTTCACACCGTACAGATAGTGTCTCCAAAGCTTTAGAGCAAATATCACGGCCGCTAACTCTAAGTCGTGGACCAGATAATTCCTCTCATGAACCTTCAGTTGTCGTGAACCATAGGCTATCACTCTCACTTGCTGTAACAGAACACAACCCAAACCATTACCCGAAGCATCACTATAGATCTCGAACCCTTCGGTTCCACTTGGCAAACATAAAATAGGCATCGTGGTCAACCGCCTCTTCAACTCTTCAAAAGCCCGTTCGCATTCCGGAGACCACACAAACTTCTGATCCCTCCTTGTCAACATCGTGAGTGGAAGTGCTATCCGTGAAAAGTTCTCTACAAAGCGCCTATAGTAGCCAGCAAGTCCCAGAAAACTCCGGACTTCCGCCACCATAGTCAAAGTAGGCCACTCCCGTATTGCCACTATCTTCGCCGGATCCACCGCTATCACTTCTCCACTAACAACATGACCAAGGAATGCTATAGAGGATAACCCTAATTCACATTTGGAGAACTTTGCATACAACTGGATTTTCCTTAATGTCTCCAACACCATGTGTAGATGCTTGTAGAGATCCTCCTCGCACTGCGAGTACACCAGGATATCATCGATAAATACTATCACGAAACGATCCAAGTAATCTCTGAACGACCTGTTCATCAGATCCATAAACACGGATGGCGGATTCATCAACCCAAACGGCATTACCGTGAACTCGTAATGCCCAAACCGCATACTGAATGTTGCCTTTGGGACGTCGCTCTCCCTTATCCTCAATTGATATTAACCGGACTTCAGATCTAACTTCGAATATACTGTTGACCCAACAAACTGATCAAATAGATCGTCAATCCTCGAAATCGGATACTTATTCTTTTCTATAAGCTTGTTCAATTCCCGATAATCGATACAAAGCCGCAAGCTCCCATCTTTCTTCTTAACAAAGAGAACTGGTGCGCTCCAAGGCGACGAACTTGGACGCACATAACCTTGCTCTAGCAACTCTTGCAATTGCACCTTCAACTCCGCCATCTCTCTTGGCGTTATCTGATATGGAGAGCGTCACACTGGTTTGGCGCCCGGTACCAGCTCAATGTTAAAATCAATCTCCCGCTGAGGAGGGGCTCCTGGGAGATCATCTGGGAGCACATCGGGATACTCAGACACAACTGGGATGCTGTCCAAACTAGGCTTAGGCATCGAAGTCTGCACTAATGTGACAAACAGCTCTGCCCCAGATTGAGCTGCCTTGATCACCTTAAGGGACGACATCAAGATCTTACCCGATGCCCGCAAAAGTAGCCTCATGACTAGCTCTCAACTGACCCACTAGCAACTTCGATCAACGTATGCCTGCTACTCCGAGAGCCTGACCATACTAAAGATCACGTTGAACAATCCTAGCGGTACTAACAACGCTTGCAAATCAAACTTTTGACTCACAATCCAGACCTAAACGCAACAGATTCTATCTGCGCGCATTGAGCACTACTAGTCAACAACACATCCATTATGTATTTTGCCATCGGAAGATGTACTCCGACACGCAATACAATTCCTTTGGGCAAACGGAGACGCAAAGCCCCCTTTAACGAACGGTGCTCCCGCTGGATAAACGAAATTCAGAACAAAGCTTAGCACAAGTGGTTCTAGGCTAACATGCACAAAGGCAACAAGTGTCTAAAGCTAAATGCTACAATTTTAAACCTTACCTGTCACCACGACCGCGTGCTTTCTGGCCTCTTACTCACCCAGCCTGTACACATTAGGCTTCCTCTCGGACATTAAGCGTTCATTCCAACAGCTACGGGCAAAATGCCCCACTTTTTCGCATATATAGCAAGCTCCTGGGACTCGACTTGTGGTTGCCCCCAAAGCACCAGACGAAGGGGCTGAGTTCGAAGTCTTTAGCTTCTTGTTCCATCTGCAGACATCCGACTTTGAACTTGGCCCTTTGAACTATGGTTTCTTAGTACTAGAGTCCTCACCTGCTCCTGACATAGCTTCCTTAATCTCCTGAGCACCATCCAAACATTCTCGGGCAAAGTTCCCTTTCTTGCCACAAGCTCGACAGTTGTACATAACTTTGCTAGTCCCAGCCTTAGCCCCCTCTTTGGACATCCTGCGGGATGCAGTCCTCCTAGGATTTACAGAGTTCGATACCCTATTCACTGGCATCGGGTGAATCCTCCCCAAATCTACTTCCAATGATATAGCCGACTCCACCAAGGCTCGGAATCCCAATAGTTTTGGTCCTACCAGTAGGATTCGCAGCTCACCACGCAGCCCATTATAGAATCTATCAACTATAGACTGTTCGTTCTCCAATTCAAAGCATGGGTAGCGGCTTATGAAAAGGAACACCTACAAATACTCATCGACTGAGTGTGTACCCTGCACTAAGGACATGTTCAACTGCTGGCCTGCTGGCCTTCTTAAAGTCCTTTGATGCAACACACCGTCCGACATTGAAGTCATCACAGGGACAAAGGGTTGCACCTTGCTTCGCTGTTGTGCACTAGTCACAGCGAGCACCACTTCAACGATTCTTCTTAGGGTTTCAAACGATATAGGGGTATCAAGCACGATGTTGGGTGCACTATAATCCTCAGAAACCAGATGTTCTGTCGGCTCTGCGCCACATCCGGTCACCTATAGTCGTACAAAATACCAATAAGTGACTAAACAAACTTGCAAAGAGCAACTATAGGAACACGCTGGTTCCTCAAAACAAGTGTATTTTTCATTCCTAAGTGGACATTCATGGGTTCTTTTTAATGTTATAACGATGACGCACACATGTGCTCACCACCCCTTAAAAGAATTCGCCCACGAATACATTTAAGCCTGACAGTAACCAGAAGTCTGATAAAAAATTATAACACCCACATCCGTCACATGGCATATAACAGAAGGTCCAGCTGGAACCCGACGCTATATACCACAGACAGTCAGAAGGGTTACCAAATGAATATTCAAACTATCCAATTAACACTACACGTACTACACAGAGCATTCTATCGGAAGTTTTTAAAGTTGAAAGAACCCAAATCTTAAATCCAAAACATATGAATGTCCACGACCACAACCACAGGAATGAAACCCAAATACACTGAAAAGGGGACATGGCCTTATGGCCTTACAGATGTTCACTTAATAAAACATGTCTTACATACATCGGCTCGCAGGCCGGCCACACATGATAAAAGTAAAAATAACTATTCTACGGCCTTCTAGGGCCAGCACAGCAACATGGGCTCCAGCCCGCTATTTGGCACTCGGCTCCGCAGCACCTGCAAGCACATTCCACCGCACGGTGGCAAACAAAGCAACGGTCAGCTAAAAGCTGACCAAATTATAATGACCCCACCGCTTACTCGGGACGGCGACGCTCTTTCCCTGCATATCATTAGCCCAATAAAATAATAAAACGCAATTATACTATGTCATAGGTGTAGGCTCTCACGGCCAAACACCCTGTGCACTCAGGGCACATTAACGGTGAATCCGGTCAATACCGTGGCTTCACCACAATCCCAAAGATGGCAACCAAGTGAGCATTTAGCCTTTCTGACCACCGTCTAAGGCTCCCGACTATGCCAATGGCCAGTCCCCGTCTTCGGGTCTCTCGCACCGAACCACATAGCCTAGGTCTGATTCCACTTGCTCGTTGCTCACGCCGCCTAGTCAATTTAAGTCCTACGCGCGGGCCAAGCTTCTCTCGGATCCCAAAATTTCCAAACAATCACATAACCCAGTTATGTTCAAGGCCGGTTCCCAGACCGCCAAGTTAGCAGAACACGTTTCCGCTCAGTTTTTCGGGTGCGCCTTGAAGCTAACCTCCAAGGATACCTGCTGTAATCTACCCCGTAGAAACCCAAAAAACCCAAAGCACGGAGTCTTCTCCGGCAAATCACAACAAATGCAACAACACCGACCCAGACAGTACATGTCCGGGTAGGCTTCACACACAATGCCTATGCCCGTACTTACGATTCCGGACTCTATATGCAACACAAGGGGGACTATTCACATCAACCCCAAGGAACACCACGCACTCACCGCACACTCGCGGGGGCGGGATTCCCTATGCAGAAAGAAAGAGCTTCACATGCTCAAGTTGAGAATCGTTACCCTTGAAGTCCGCTTTGGCGCCATGGAAAAACTACACGGATGGAAATCTTCGCAACAAACTTTCCTCCACGGATCCGCTCTCAGATTTCGAAACGGTGCTCCGATGCTCCGTCGGCGGCCGGAATCCTCCATCTTCTTCCTCCTCTCTCTAACACCATGGAAAGAGAAAGCCTTGGAGAAAAATGAGGGATTAACTCCCCTATTCCCGGCCTTAACAAAGCAGGAAACCATCTGGGCCGTTGGATCTTAATTAAAGAAAACGAACGGCTCAGATCCGTTCAAAAATCTCCAGACATGGGCCGAACACGGCTTGGCACACGGCCGTGTCCCAAGCCGTGTGCCTCGCTCCAGGCACGATCGTCGAACTGAGAAAAGACACACGGGCAAAGGCATGCGCGTGTCTAACCTGACACGCCCGTGTCGGGTTCCTCGACACGCCCGTGTCCGGGGGCGTGTCACGCATAACCGCCACGACAACGGACACAACCCAACGGTACACGGGTACTGACACGGGTAGGCACACGCCCGTGTCAAATGACACGCCCGTGTCATCTAGCCGTGTTCCTGGCCGTGTCCTTCTCGGGATGAAAACGACCAAAAACACCAGCCATACACGGCCTTGGACACGCCCGTGTCTTAGGTCGTGTACCCCTATACAGGAACCAAAAATCCCTTTTTTGCGACCGACTCAAATAAAATTTTCGGGGCGTTACAAATCTCCCTCACTTAAGGAATTTCGTCCCGAAATTAAGTAAAGGTACACAAATCTAAATAATACCTAAGTGGAATAACTCGGGGAACTCCTCCAACATAGCTTGCTCTCGCTCCCAAGAAAGCTCCTCACGTCCGCAATTATCCCATCGGACTTTAACCATACGGATATCCTTGTTGCGGAGTCGCTTGACTGCAACATCTTCCATTCATACCGGCTTGACCCTTGTTGTTAATTCATAATCAACCGGTACCTGATTGTCCGCAATGATCTGCGAAGGCTCTTGCACCGCCTTACGTAACACCGACACGTTGAACACGTCATGCAGCCCACTCAATTCTGCCGATAGCTTCAGTCTATACGCCGCCTCTCCAACATGCTCCAGGATTTCAAATGGTCCAAGGTATCTCAGAATCAGCTTCTTCAAGCATCGAACCCACGATACACCCTTGAACGGTTTGATTTTTAAGTACACCCAGTCGCCAACATTGAACTCCACATTCCTATATTTGGCGTTATAATACTTTGCCTGCCTGTACTGAGCGATCTTCAATCTTTCCTGAATTGTCTGTATCATTGAAGTGGCATCTTCCACCACTTGATGTTTATACAACTTCGATTCGCTTGCCTCCAACCAAGACAACGGCGTACGATACTTCCTCCCGTACAAGGCCTCGAAAGGCGTCATTCCAATACTTGCCTGGAAGTTGTTGTTGTACGCAAACTCCACCATGTACAGGTGATCTTCCCACTGCTTTCCAAAATCTAGTACGCACATGCGAAGCATGTCCTCCATAGTCCTGTTGACCCTCTTGGTCTAGCCATCCATCTGTGGATGAAAGGCTGTGCTGAATTTTAGCTTAGTACCCAATAGACTATGCAACAACCTCCAGTCATTCGACGTGAAGCGTCCATCTCGATCACTAACAATACTGCGGGGCACACCATGCAATCGTAAAATATTATCCACATAGAGTTTGGCTAACGTTTCCACCGGATCTTCCTTCCTGTTCGGAATAAAGTATGACACCTTTGTCAACGTATCTACGACCACCCAAATGGCGTCGTTTCCCTTCTGTGACTTCGGCAAACCATGCACAAAATCCATAGATATGTCGTCAAATTTCCATTCTGGGATAGGTAGGGGCTTTAAGAAACCTCCGGGTTTCTGGCATTCCGCCTTCACCAATGCACATGTACGGCACTTGGCCACATAAAGTGCTACATCTTTCTTCAAACCCGGCCACCAGAATAATTTCTTCATGTCTCTATACATCTTCGTGCTTCCCGGGTGGATTGAGTACTTGGTATGATGAGCCTCATACATCAACTCCTCCCGAAGATTATCCGCACTAGGAACGCATAGACGACCGTCCTTCCTTAGTAACCCATCTTCAACAGCAAACTTGGAATTTGACCAATCCAATGATTCATCCAAGATCTGCTTCATGTTGTTATCCTGAACCAAAGCCCGTCGAACTCTATCAGCTAGGTCACACTGCACCTCTGTCCAAAATAGTTTTGCCTCAGCACTAGACTGCTTGTCGACGCAAGATATCTCCAAAGCCTCCAACTCATGGACTAATCTCTCATCATGTACCGATAACCAGTTGGCCTGCACCGGAATCCTGCGAGACAACGCATCCGCCACTGCATTTCCCTTCCCAGGAACATAATGTATCTGGAAGGTGTAGTCCCCCAAGAACTCCATCCACCTCCGTTGCCTCATGTTCAGATCCTTTTAGTCCAACAGGTACTTCAAGCTCTTATGATCGGTGTAAATATCAACCTTCACACCGTACAGGTAGTGTCTCCAAAGCTTTAGAGCAAATATCACGGCCGCTAACTTTAAGTCGTGGACCGGATAATTCCTCTCATGAACCTTCAGTTGTCATGAACCATAGGCTATCACTCTCCCTTGCTGTAATAGAACACATCCCAAACCATTACCCGAAGAATCACTATAGATCTTGAACCCTTCGGTTCCACTTGGCGAACATAAAATAGGCGCCGTGGTCAACCGCCTCTTCAACTCTTCGAAAGCCCGTTCGCATTCCGGAGACCACACAAACTTCTGATCCTTCCTTGTCAACATCGTGAGTGGAAGTGCTATTCGTTAAAAGTTCTCTACGAAGCCCCTATAGTAGCCAGCAAGTCCCAGAAAACTCCGGACTTCCGCCACCATAGTCAAAGTAGGTCACTCCCGTATTGCCACTATCTTCGCTGGATCCACCGCTATCCCTTTTCCACTAACAACATGACCAAGGAATGCTATAGAGGATAACCAGAATTCACATTTGGAGAACTTTGCATACAACTAGCTTTTCCACAATGTCTCCAACACCATGTGTAGATGCTTGTAGTGATCCTCCTCGCACTGCGAGTACACCAGGATATCATCGATAAATACTATCACGAAATGATCCAAGTACACTTTGAACGTCCTGTTCATCAGATCCATAAACACGGATGGCGCATTCGTCAACCCAAACAGCATGACCGTGAACTCGTAATGCCCAAACCGCGTACTGAATGCTGTCTTTGGGACGTCGCTCTCCCTTATCCTCAATTGATAGTAACCGGACTTCAGATCTAACTTCGAATATACTGTTGACCCAACCAACTGATCAAATAGATCGTCAATCCTCGGAATCGGATACTTATTCTTTTCCGTAAGCTTGTTCAATTCACGATAATCGATACAAAGCCGCAAGCTCCCATCTTTCTTCTTAACAAAGAGAACTGGTGCGCTCCAAGGCGACGAACTTGGATGCACATAACCTTGCTCTAGCAACTCTTGCAATTGCACCTTCAACTCCGCCATCTCTCTTGGCGCTATCCGATATGGAGAGCGTGACACCTGTTTGGCGCCCGGTACCATCTCAATGTTAAAATCAATCTCCCGCTGAGGAGGGGCTCCTGGGAGATCATCTGGGAGCACATCGGGATACTCAGACACAACTGGGATGCTGTCCAAACTAGGATTAGGCGTCGAGGTCTGCACTAATGTGACAAACAGCTCTGCCCCAGTTCGAGCTGCCTTGATCACCTGAAGGGCCGACATCAAGATCTTACCCGACCCCCTTCATGCCCGCCAAAGTAGCCTCATGACTAGCTCTCAACTGACCCACTAGCAACTTCGATCAACGTATGCCTGCTGCTCCGAGAGCCTGACCATACTAAAGATCACGTTGAACTCTCCTAACGGTAGTAACAACGCTTGCAAATCAAACTTTTGACTCACAATCCAGACCTAAACGCAACAGATTTTATCTGCGCGCATTGAGCACTACTAGTCAACAACACATCCATTATGTCTTTTGCCATCGGAAGATGTACTCCGACACGCAATATAATTCCTTTGGTCAAACGAGACGCGAAGCCCCCTTTAACGAACAGTGTTCCCGCCGGATAAACGAAATTCAGAACAAAGCTTAGCACAAGTGGTTCTAGGCTAACATGCACAAAGGCAACAAGTGTCTAAAGCTAAATGCTAGAATTTTAAACCTTACCTGTCACCACAACCGCGTGCTTTCTGGCCTCTTGCTCACCCAGCCTGTACACATTAGGCTTCCTCTCGGACATTAAGCATTCATTCCAAAAGCCACGGGCAAAATGCCCCACTTTTCCGCAGATATAGCAAGCTCCTGGGACTCGACTTGTGGTTGCCCCCAACACACCAGACGAAGGGGCTGAGTTCGAAGTCTTCAGCTTCTTGTTCCATCTGTGGACATCCGACTTTGAACTTGGCCCTTTGAACTGTGGTTTCTTAGTACTAGAGTCCTCACCTGCTCCTGACATAACTTCCTTAATCTCCTGAGCACCATCCAAACATTCTCGGGCAAAGTGCCCTTTCTTGCCACAATCTCGACAGTTGTACATAACTTTGCTAGTCCCATCCTTAGCCCCCTCTTTGGACGTTCTGTGGGATGCAGTCCTCCTAGGATTTACAGAGTTCGATACGCTATTCACTGGCATCGGGTGAATCCTCCCCAAATCTACTTCCAATGATCTAGCAGACTCCACCAAGGCTCGGAATCCTAATAGTTTTGGTCCTATCAGTAGGATTCGCAGCTCACCACGCAGCCCATTATAGAATCTATCAACTATAGACTGTTCGTTCTCCAATTCAAAGCATGGGTAGCGGCTTATGAAAAGGAACGCCTGCAAATACTCATCGACTGAGTGCGTACCCTGCACTAAGGACATGTTCAACTGCTGGCCTGCTGGCCTTCTTAAAGTCCTTTGATAAAACACACAACCCGACTTTGAAGTCATCACAAGGATAAAGGGTTGCACCTTGCTTCCCTGTTGTGCACTAGTTACAGCGAGCACCACTTCAACGATTCTTCTTATGGTTTCAAACGATGGAGGGGTCTCAAGCACGACGCTGGGTGCACTATAATCCTCAGAAACTAGATGTTCTGTCGCTCTGCGCCACTTTCGGTCACCTATAGTCGTCCAAAATACCAATAAGTGACTAAACAAACTTGCAAAGAGCAACTATAGGAACACGCAGGTTCCTCAAAACAAGTGTATTTTCATTCCTAAGTGGACATTCATGGGTTCTTTTTAATGTTATAACGATGACGCACACATGTGCTCACCACCCCTTAAAAGAATTCGCCCACGAATTCATTTAAGGCTGACAGTAACTAGAAGTCTGATACCAAATTGTAACACCCCCATCCGTCACATGGCATATAACAGAAGGTCCAGTTGGAACCCGACGCCATATACCACAGATAGTCGGAAGGGTTACCAAATGAATATTCAAACTATCCAATTAAGACTACACGTCCTACACAGAGCATTCTAGTGGAAGTTCTTAAAGTTGAAAGAACTCAAATCTTAAATCCAAAACATATGAATGTCCATGACCACAACCACAGGAATGAAACCCAAATACACTGAAAAGTGGACATGGCCTTATGGCCTTACAAATGTTCACTTAATAAAACATATCTTACATACATCGTCTCGCAGGCCGGCCATACATGATAAAAGTAAAAAAATAACTATACTACGGCCTTCTAGGGCCTGCACAACAACATGGGCTCCAGACCGCTATTTGGCACTCGGCTCCGCAGCACCTGCAAGCACATTCCACCGCACGGTGGCAAACAAAGCAACGGTCTGTTAAAAGCCGACCAAATTATAACGATCCCGCCCCTTACTCGGGACGGCGGAGCACTTTCCATGCATATCATTAGCCCAATAAAATAATAAAACGCAACTATACTACGCCACAGGTGTAGGCTCGCACGGCCAAACACCCCGTGCACTCAGGGCACATTAACGGTGAATCTGGTCAATACCGTGTCTTCACCACCATCCCAAAGATGGCAACCAAGTGAGCATTTAGCCTTTCTGACCACCGTCTAAGGCTCCCGACTATGCCAACACCCAGTCCACGTCTTCGGGTCTCTCACACCGAAGTACATATCCTAGGTACGATTCCACTTGCTCGTTGCTCACGCCACCTAGTCAATTTAAGTCCTACGCGCGGGCCAAGATTCTCTCGGATCCCAAAATTTCCAAACAATCACATAACCCAGTTATGTTCAAGGCCGGTTCCCAGACCGCCAAGTTAGCAGAACACGTTTCCGCTCAATTTTCCGGGTGCGCCTTGAAGCTAACCTCCAAGGATCCATGTTGCAATCTACCGCGTAGAAACCCGAAAAACCCAAAGCACGGAGTCTTCTCCGGCAAATCATAACAAATGCAACATCACCAACCCAGACGGTACACATCCGGGTAGGCTTCACACACAATACCTATGCCCGTACTTACGATTTCGGACTCTATATACAACACAAGGGGGACTATTCACATCAACCCCAAGGAACACCACACACTCACCACACACTCACGGGGACGGGATTCCATATGCAGAAAGAAAGATCTTCATATGCTCAAGTTGAGAATCGTTACCCTTGAAGTCCGCTTTGGCGCCATGGAAAAACTACACGGATGGAAATCTTCGCAACGAACTTTCCTCCACGGATCCGCTCTCAGATTTCGAAATAGTGCTCCGATGCTCCGCCGGCGGTCGGAATCCTCCTTCTTCTTCCTCCTCTCTCTAACACCTTGGAAAGAGAAAGCCTTGGAGAGAAATGAGGGATTAACTCCCCTATTCCTGGCCTTAACAGAGCAGGAAACCATCTGGGATGTTGGATCTTAATTAAAGAAAATGAACGGCTCAGATCCGTTCAAAAATCTCGGGACCTGGGCCGAACACGGCTTGGCACACGGCGTGTCCCAGGCCGTGTGCCTCGCTCCAGGCATGATCGTCGAACTGATAAAAGACACACGGGCAAAGACACGCTCGTGTCTAACCTGACACGCCCGTGTCGGGTTCCTCGACGCGCCCGTGTCCGGGGGCGTGTCACGCATAACCGCCACGGCAATGGCACGACCCAACAAGACACGGGTACTGATACAGGTAGGCACATGCCCGTATCATCTAGTCGTGTTCCTGGCCGTGTCCTTCTCGGTATGAAAATGACCAAAAACACCAGCCAGACACGGCCTTGGACACGCCCGTGTCCTAGGCCGTGTACCCCTATACAGACACCAAAAATCCCTTTTTCTCGACCGACTCAAATATAATTTTTGGGGCGTTATAAATGTAGTCCTACTTCCAGGAATTTATATTGACTGTCTGGAAAGCTGTGAAGGACAAGACCTATGAAAGGGGTAAATGGTACACTAAGCAAGAATGGAACAAGTATGAAGCCAGGCAGGAAATCATTCTTCAATATAGAAGGAAAGCAAAAGCTGGGAAGTTACCTGCTAATGCTCTGGAGCCTAGCAAGTACTTCCCCAAGCCTTTTCATTATTTTGAAAGGCAAAGGATAAGGGATGAAGAGCAGAAAAAGAAAGAACTCAAAGGCAAGAAGCCAGCTGAAGATACTGTAGCTCCAGTTCAAGCAAGGGTCCAGTCTGGAAAAGGCATAGTGATCAAAGAGCCTGATTAGGCTTAGGATAAATTGACTAGATTCTTATAACATTGTAATCTTCAGTTTTTAACTCCATATAATCTGTTGACAACACACTCTTGTGACGTTTAAACGAAACAATAATTTGTGCTTATTAAGTTAGTATCATATTCTGTGATGGTATTGTTTACTTGTTTTGTTTATATGTTACCCTGCCATTAAATGCTTTTATACATCATATTGTTATTTTATTATAAGTGATGTATATCATTGACTAAGGGTTATGACTTCTCCAAATAGGGGGAGATTATTGGGTACATTGGAAAATGTGTACCAGATTTGGAGAAGCCTCACCCAACTTAGTGATATACATCAAGTTGTATTTGATGTTGTCTTGAGTTTTCATGTGCAGGTTAAGTAAATGGAAGAAATATTTTTCTAAGTACAAGTGTCGACACTTGGGAATGGATGTGTCGACACCAAGGGCCAGATTGTGTCGACACCCAGAATTTATGTACACACACAGAAAATTTGTCGACAACGTTGTATCGACACCAAGGGCCAGATTATGTCGACATCAACAGGACTTGTGTCGACATACAGAGAAGCAGTTGACACATTCCAGAATTCTGTCGACAACGACTGTGTCGATACATAGAACTTGTGTCGACACACGCCAGAATTCTATAGACACCCAGAAGTTATGTCGACAGTGAAAGGAAAAGCTATATTGACACCCAGAAGTTATGTCGACACTAGAAGCAGAAGCTGTGTCGACACACAGGACTTGTGTTGACACATATAACAAATGCTGTGTCGAGTTCCAGAAGAATGACAATGTCAACACATGGAGTGTTGTGTCAGCATCATCAAGACTTGTGTCGACACTTAGTGTATTTGTGTTGACACATGTGAAGCAGTTTGCTGAGTGGTTCATGCTGAGTTGGAAAACCTTAACCAACCGGTCTGACACTTTTGTCAGAACTGTCAGAAGACTGTTACAAACCGGACCAGCCGGTAATCAGGAGGAAACTCTATATAAAGGACTGGCTCGTTACAACAAAAAGTTAATGAAGTGTAGAAGTGAAGTAGTAAAAAAGAGAAGCAAGGAACACTACATTAAAGAAGTGAATTCTTCCAAGAGAAGTTTTTTCTTCAACAAGAAAAGGGGAAACCCTTACGAAGGCAGATCCAGATCACTCTGCAAGGAAGATTCAGATTTCATTCTGAATTCAAGAAGGAAGCTACCTGAAGATCAACTTCTACATCAAGTGAAGATCAACCTTATTTTGTTCTATCAAGAAGCTTTGAAACGACTAAGTCAGGTTGGATCTGAAGATCAGTCCATTCAAGAACTAATCAAGAAGCTCATCAGTGAAGAGATTCATCTGGTGCAATTTCTGTATCACATTATCAAATTATTTCAGGTAGGATCTGTTATTAGATCTGAGTTGTAAGCCTGTAATTATAATGGCTGAGGTAGGGTTGTTGCCTGAGTTGTAGGAGTGGGGTTTCACTCTGAGTTGTAGGCCTGTGAAAGAGGCCGAGGTATGGCTTGTGCCTGAGTTGTAGGAGTGTGGATTCACTCTGAGTTGTAGGAACTATTCTTGGTTCTGAGATGTAAGATCTGTGAATCTGAGAAGTGGAAAGAAGTTAGGTCGAATCTAGTTCATTACTGGATAGGCGAAGGGGGAAAGTGGATGTACCCAGACCTTGGGGAACCACTATAAATCTGGTGTATGCTGTGCTGTCTTCATTATTCTGTGATTTGAATTGCTGTAGTGCTGAGATAACTTTTGTTATTTGCCTAAAGTTTTTAAAGAAAAATTTAGAACCTATTCACCCCCCCCCCCCTCTAGGTGTCTAGGCTCTTGAAATCAAGTCTTTGAGTGTTGACATCGCCATGTGGTACTGACGGATTCGAAATCTACAGTGATGCTTCAGGAGGCGGCTTAGGCTGCGTTCTTCTGCAAAATGGGAAAGAGATTGTTTATGGCTCTCGCCAACTGAAGGTGCATGAGCGAAATTATCCTGTCCATGACTTAGAGTTGGCAACAGTGATTTTTGCACTAAATATATGGCGCCATTATCTCTATGGCATGAAAGTGGAGATCTTCACTGATCATACGAGCCTAAAGTACTTATTGGAGCAGAAGGATCTCAATATGCGACAACGAAAGTGGTTGGAGTAGCAGGATCTAAAATATGGTCGCTGATGCCTTAAGTCGAAGAGCTCCAGCAAGGGTAAGTTGGTTACAGAGGCATGATGAATGTCTAATCCAGGAGTTGGAAGCATTAGAGATTTCTTGTGTTGACAAGAATTCTTCAGCCGATGCATGCTTGAACTGGACCGAGGTGCAGTGTGACCTTGCGGAAAGGGTTCGACGAGCAACAGAGCTAGATGAGATTCTCCAATGCTATGCGAAGGATGAGCCAGAGGGCAAATTCTCGTGGACTGACAGCCTTTTGCGGAAAGAGGTCCGTTTGCACGTCCCGAGTTTGGGTAAATTACGAGAAGAATTGATGTACGAAGCTCACTATTCAAAGTACTCAATTCACCCTTGGAGCACAAAGATGTTCAGAGATATGAAGAAGTTGTTCTGGTGGCCAGGACTGAAGAAAGATGTCGCTCATTATGTGCCCAAATGCCAAACTTGTGCTTTGGTGAAGGCGAAATGCCAGAAGCCTGGCGGTTTCTTGAAGTCGTTACCGATTACGGAATGGAAGTTCGATGATATTTCCATGGATTTTGTGCATGGATTGCCGAGATATCAACGCGAGAACAATTCAATGTGGGTGATTGTAGACCGGCTGACAAAAGTGGCACACCTCATTCCTAATAAACGGGACAATTCCGTGGAAAGTTTGGCAAAGCTGTATGTTGAACAGATTATACGACTACATGGTG
Source organism: Platanthera guangdongensis (assembly GCA_039583875.1). Classification (NCBI taxonomy): domain Eukaryota; kingdom Viridiplantae; phylum Streptophyta; class Magnoliopsida; order Asparagales; family Orchidaceae; genus Platanthera; species Platanthera guangdongensis. The sequence continues at coordinate 55,621,055 of CM077147.1, forward strand.
TTCCTCGAAGCATTGTGAGTGATCGAGATGGGTGATTCACATCGAATTACTAGAGGCTAGTCCATCAACTGTTGGGCACAAAGTTGATGTTCAATACAGCCTTTCATCCCCAGATGGATGGCCAGACTGAAAGAACCAACAGGACAATAGAGGATATGCTCCGTATGTGCGCCCTGGACTTTGGGAAGAGATGGGAAGATCATCTCTATCTGGTGGAGTTTGCCTACAACAATAGATACCAAGCGAGCATCAGTATGGCACCGTTTGAAGCTCTGTATGGTCAGAAGTGTCGTACACCGTTGGTTTGGGCAGAAGCAGGAGAATCCAAAGTGTATAGGCGTAACGAAGTCGGTGAGGCGAACTCGACGATACTCACTATCCGAGAGAGGCTACTGATAGCCCAGGATCGTCAAGCGAAATACCAAAATGCCAAGCACCAGAATGTGGAGTTCGTGGTAGGTGATTAGGTCTATCTGAAGATCAAACCCTTTAAAGGAGTATCCCGGATTTGGAGTCTCAAAAGTTGAGTCCGAGATATCTTGGTCTGTCTGAAGTCGTAGAGCGAATTGACGAAAGTTCGGCCCATTCGGATTGAGGATTGTGCCGATAAACAATTGTGGAACAAGATGACCAGGATGGTAAAAGACTGGTGGGACAACTGTGGCCGTGAGGAGCAAACATGGGACCGAGAGCAGACCATGCGTGCGGAATTTCCTGAGCTCCTTGTGTAGCTGTTATGCAGTGTGTGTCGAGTCGTATTGAACATTTATGGAATAAAACAACTTGTGTTTGATTACGTTCCTGTGTGCAAATTTCGGGGACGAAATTTATTGTAAGGAGGGGAGGGTTATAACACCCCAAATCATAGGATAGGAAAATAGTTGGGTGACACGGCCTGGGACATGGGCGTGTCCCAGGGCGTGTCCTGCTCGAGTGAGAAGCCGGCGAGAGTTCGACGAAAATCTGTTCTAAGGAAAATGAGTGAACAAGCCATCTGACATGGGCGTGTCAGAGGTCGTGTCCTCCTCTGATCGATGAACTCCAGTTCGATGAAATTGAGCTGGGGCGTGTCTGCTGCCGTGTATGGGCACAGGTCCTGGGATACGGGCGTGTCACAGGCCGTGTCCTTTACATGTTGTGCCCAAGGCAGTTGAGGCCTGGTGAACATAGGCAGGACACGGGTGTGTCTTAGGGTACACGGCCTGTGACAGGGGCGTGTCACTGGCCATGTCCCGATCGGGTTGAGATTGGTTTTGTGCTGCCTGAAGTACATGGCCACAGACATGGGCGTGTCCGAAGGCGTGTTAGGTGACACGGCCCGAGACACGGGAGTGTCACATGGCCGTGTAATGGTCTGGATGAGTCAGTTGTGCGCTGCTTAAGGTACACGGCCTGTGACACGGGCGTGTCACAGGCCGTGTCAGGTAAAATTTAGCCTTTTGTGGCAAAATCGTGGTCGTCCTTTTCCTCAGCTGGGATCTAATGGCTCTGGCTCCTCCATATATCCTTAAGGCCGAGAATGAGAAAGATATTCTCATTCTAGTCTTGGTCATCATCTTTTTACCATCCTAGAGAGAGAGGAAGAAGGAGGAGGAGTAGGAGAGCCGGCCACCGGTAGAGCTGCGGGGTTCCGTTTCGAGATCCGAAGCTAGCATTGTGGAGGCAACGCCACTGCGGTCCTTTTAAGCTAGCTAAAAGTCCATGACTCCGAGGCGGTCTTTTATGGTAACGACCTGTCTTCCTAGCCATGTGAAGGCTTCCTTTTGGCATATGCATATGATTCCACCACTAGAGGGTGGCTTGTTATAGAAGTCTCTTGGATTGATTCATGGAATCCCCACTCATTTGGCATATAGATCCGTAAATGGAGTACAGAATAGGCATACTGTGTGAAGCCCATCTGTACAGGTTGACTTGGATTGGTGATATTGCATATACGCACCGGAGAAGTCTCCATGATAAACGTATAGTTTAGGAGTCGATGGGTTAAACCTGTGAAGGACAGTAACAGGAAGTACTGCAGTGGTAGTCCAGGAAAATACCTGTATAATGCTTGTGTTGAATGGGTTGTACCTGTGAAGGGTAGTAACAGGAAGTACTGGATTGGAAGTCCAGGAAATACCCTTCTAATGCTTGATGTTCATGGGTGGTACCTGTGAAGGATAGTAGTAGGAAGTACTGGCGTGATAAGCCAGGAAAATACCGTTGATGCTTGTGCTGCTTGCTGGGTTGTGCCTATGAAGGGTAGCAGCAGGAAGTACTGGTAAAGCCCAGGAAAATACCCGCAAATGGTTAACGCTAGGGATGGAACATGAGTTCTATCGCTACCAATGTGTGTGTCACTAGTTAACCTGTGATTGTGATGCTTGTCTTGCGAGGACATTATGGCTATTTGCTAAACGGACAAGTGGACGCCGACCCGCGTTAGTCTGGTTATAGAACTAACGATTTGAGCAACGGGCAAGCTGAACTGTATCCGCGTTATGGTTGTCTGCCATGGGTGTCTGGATGAATTGGCATTTGCCAAAAACGCATAGCCAGAGTCTTAGGCCTGCGCGCCACGACACCATGGGGGGCTACGGGCCAATCCCGGGTCAGTAAGACTACAATCTCCGGCTGCACACCATGGAGTAAATGCTCAATGTTTTACTGTTGGGTTGCGACCCTAATACGGTGGTGGGCAACTTGTTCGTCGGTACACCAAGAATGTGCCTTAAGTGCACGGATCGGCTGGCTGCGTGGTTGACGGCTGTGATGGAATGTATGTGCGTGAGAGCACAATGTATGAAAATATATGTATCTGCATGTGAAATGTTATGCCTGCAGGTAAGGAATACCACTGCCCCGTGAAAAGGGGTAGGGTCGTTATAAAATTGGTCAGCTAAATGCTGACCGTTGCCTTGTTTGCCACCGTTGGGTGGAATGTCCTTGTACAGGTGCTGGAGGGCCAAATGGGACATATAAAGGCTGAAGTCCCTGCTGCTTTTGCTGCTTCTGCCACTAGCCCTTGCGCGCCAATGTTTAAGGCCACTGTTGCGAACAGACTTGTAAGGCCATAAGGCCAACTAATTTGTATTTGGTGAACCTTCCTGTTATATATAAATGTGGATCTCTATAGGGTGGACATTCATGTTTGGAGTTCAGTGTCGTGTTCTAGGCTTCCGCAAGAATGTTTTGTGTTACGACGCGCAACTCTAGTGTCACTCCATGACTTCACCACCTGTTTTGTAGTATATGCTGTGGGGCCCCGGCCGGACCTTCTAGTATGTACTATATACAGCTCAATTGGTGACGAGAAGTGAAGGAACTCCATAGTTAAGCGTTCTTGGGCGAGAGTTGTACTGGGATGGGTGACCTCCTGGGAAGTCCCCGTACGGACCAGCTTGACTGTCGAGTTCGCTCATCAAAGGGAGGTTGTGGCCACCAACAACCCTCCTGTGGAGAGAGAGGGGTTGGGGTGCCTGGGCTGCAGCCCGATAACGGTCTAACAGAGGCCTAGTGGGCTGAGACCCACGAACGTCCCAGGGGACGTTACACCTCGGACTGATGAAGTTTGCATACAATAACAGCTATCTGGAGAGTTTGTAGATGGCGCCCTTTGAAGCCTTATATGGTAGGCGTTGTCGAACTCCCCTATTTTGGGCATAAGTTGGTGAAATGCACTTGCTCGGTCCAGAAGCACTTGAGGATATGAGCATTTCAGTGACGCATATTCGTGAGAAACTGAGGTTTGCTCAAGAGCGATATGAAAAGTATGAAAATCAGCGCAGGGTTGATCTGGAGTTTGCAGTTGGGGACATGGTATTTCTGAAGGTCTCTCTGATACCAGGTGTTAAGAGATTTGGAAGGAATCATAAGCTAGATCCCAGGTATGTGGGACCTTTTCAGATTCTGGAGCGTGTCAGAGTTTCTGCCTATAAACTGAAATTGTCTGATTCTTTCCCTGGTGTTCACGATGTGTTTCACGTAACCCAGTTACAAAAGTGTATTTGTAGTGATCGACATGTCCTTGACTCAGTACCCCAGTTGCGGCCTAATCTCTTGTATGTCGAAGAGCCTGTCTGTATTCTGGATACGCAAGATCGTTTGCTAAGAAAGAAGACAATTCCAATGGTTAAGGTTCTCTAGCGCAATCAGGACGCTCGAGGTGCAACTTGAGAATTGGAATCAGCAATGAGAGAATCGCATCCTCAGTTGTTCTCCTTGTCTTCCAAAGTTAGTATTCTTGTTTAATGAATTCTTATATCATGTCTCTTCCCCTGCGCTCTTGTTTCGTTGTGTGTTCCAAGTTTCAGGATGAAATTTTTTTTGGAGGGGTGACTATAACGCCCCAATTTTCTATTAATTTTTAATCCTTGTACTGACGTCATTATGACGTCAGGGCGTTACGTTAGCATGAGATGTTGACACGTTGTCGTTAGTGCGTATTTGTGTTTGTTGGGTCGAGCCGACCAAATCTTGGAATTCTTGTCGAAATTGGAAATTTTGCGTTATGAAATTAAATCAATTAATTTTTAACATGCTCGTTAAGTTTCGTTACGATCCGAGCGATATTCGAGACTCGGCGAATTTCCGAAGTTTTATATTGTTAATGTTCACCGTAAACTTTAAAAGATTTATATCTCGAGAACGGTACGTCGGATTTCGATTTTGATGTCGTCGTTGGATTTATAGCATCGGCTTTTGCCTAGGGTGCGAATTTCATTTTGATTGGCATGCGTTTGACCCTATGTAAAAATATAATAGTTATAATATGATTTTTATTATAATAATTATTATTAATATTAATATATTTACCAGCCCCCCCCCCCACCCATTATAATATTTATAATAATAATATTATTATTATTATTATATTACATTATATATATATAATATATATAAAAATAATGCATTAGTTGAACGCAGCCCCAAGCCATTAGTTGAACGCAGCCCCAGCCATTAGTCGAACGTAGATTAGTCGAACGCCGCAATTAGTTGAACGCAGCCCCAGCCATTAGTCGAATACAGATTAGTCGAACGCAGCCATTAGTTGAACGCAGCCCCAGCCATTAGTCGAACGAAGATTAGTCGAACGCAGCCATTAGTCGAATGCAGATTAGTCGAACGCAGCCATCAGTCGAACGCAGATTAGCCGAACGTAGCCATTAGTCGTACTCAGATTAGTCGAACGCAGATTAGTCGAACGCAACCCCAATCCGTTCGATGAATGTTTTGCTTTCTTTCTATCGCGAAATTTTTCTCCCAAAATTCTTCCCTCTCGCGAAATCTCTCCCGCGAAATCCCTCCCTGATTTCTATCTTTTTATTATTAGTCCCTGTTATTATCATTATTATTTTTATAATAGTTATTATAAATATATACATATATAATTAGGCAATCACTTCATCCTCTCCCTGTTGGTCTTCTTGCTCGGGCCGAAATCAGAGAGCGACAGCGAGACGATTTCCGCGAACCTTCCAGCGGCCACCATCGGAGCTACGGTGCTCGGAATCACAAACCGAGCATAGATCCAGAAAGCTATCGCCAAGATCTTCACGATCGTGGTAAGTATTTCTCGTTTTGTGGAAGTTTTTTGTTAGGGTTTTTGGCTCTAACATCTCTTTTGGTCAAATCCTTGCAGATTCCGCTTCCCCGCGCCTTCTTTTGGGTAAATCCGTGACGTGGAGTAGAAACCGAGGCAAGTGGTGTTCTTGCTCTCTTAACTCATTTCTTCAAATTTCTAGTCCCTTTTTATTGGATTTGATACATTAAAATTTCCTAAAACTTTTATCCCTAAATTGCTCTGTAAATTTGGTAAAAATGTAGTCGTGTCATTTTAATTATTGTGTCATTTTGATCGTTGCGTTATCTTGTTTGTCCTGTTATTTTTGATCGTCCCCTACCTTGTGTGACCCTGGCAGTATTCATCTATTAGTCCAAGTCATTTGTTAACCCATTTGAAATTTCGTCGGGTATGTCCAATTTGTTAAGTGTCCTTTTAAGTTGTAAATTTCATCAAAATCGAGTCATTGTCGGTTTATCTGATAGACTCAGTTTAATAAAAGAACTCTGAATATTTATATATGTAACTAAACGAAATCTCTGCTGGTTTGTGCGCGTTGGGGTTTCTCCCTCGGCGCAGTACCTTTCTGGTAAGGTCTGTGCTCGTTGTGGACGTTTATCCCCGATAGATTACCTTAGTTGCTGGTCTGTGCGCGTTGGGCTTTTTCCCTCGGCACAGTCCTGCTTAGCTAGATTGCTTGTTTTGTTTTTGTTACTTTGCTACTGACTTTTGTTGCAGTCAATTTATTGTCCCTCGTTCACTTCGAGGTTTGTTGGTCTTCCTTTTACTCTTTTGCCCCACTTGTAGCTTGCTTCTAAGGTGTTCTTCTTTTGAATGGCTCAGGTCCAGAGCAGTAGCAGGTTTAGCTGACAGAGTTGTGCTTCTGGTGCTGCGAGTTACTGCAGCCATTTGTTTTCACCTCAGAGTGTTGAGGTAGTTATTTTGTTAGACATGACTGTTTCTCTATGGGTTCGTGTCAGTTGTTGACGCCCATAGTATTAGATTTCTTATGATAGTTTACTTGTTATTTTTACTGTTGTTATTTATTGCTAGTTTTATACTTGCTCTCTGGAAAGATTTTATTTTAGGATTCATGTAGTTAGTTTTAAGTATACAAAGTTTCATACTGAAATATTTTGCATGGCATAACTTTTAAACTGTAAAACACAGTACTTTGAAGCGTCATAGAAAATCTCTTTTATTTATACTAAATTTAGAAGTCATATCTTATTGCATTTTGTGCTATGTGCTCATTCCCATATAGGTTAATAAACGAATCAAGCTTAGTATTTTTCGTTGTGTAAATCTATATTTTCTCACCTATGAACTAGTTATTCCACCCGACCGAGGGACACGATCAGTAAACTTAAGAACTTAAATGTGTTTTTAAACTTAAAACGTAAGTCTCTTCCATTAAGGTAATTAAAAGGACAGGGTTACCTAAACGTCTGCAGTTGTCCCCTGCACGGCGTGACATCACGATCGAGTATTTTCTCGCACTCTAATAGTACTTTAATACTGAGAAAATGTGGGTTGTGATAGTGCGCGGGCGCCCGCGCGTGATGGAGGGTGCGCGTGCGGACCTGCATGCTCCGGAGCACAGGTGCTCGCGGGCACCTGTGTGCGGGTTTGCGCGTGTGTGCCCGCACGCGCGTGCCTGCATGCAACCGCACTACGATCTATGTGTGCACACGCCCACACTTGCGCATGCGCAAGCTCGCGCGCACCCGTAAGCACCCTTGCGCGGGCCTGCGTGTATGCTTTTGCTTGCGGGCTTGCGTGCTTGCATGTGCGAGCTCTCACACAGTACTGTGTATGTGCCCATACGTGCTTACACGTGCATGTGCATGCTTGTGTGGTCATACACGACCGCTGTGGGGTTATGGGTGTTGTGCTCGTGGGCGAGGTCTCTTTTGAGCATCTAAGGTGTGATTGTAGTGCATACGAGGAAGCATTATTTTGTCGTGTGCGATCATTTTTTGGTGTCCTTTTTTCATGATTTTGCCTTGTCTTACTTTTCAGGCTTCAAAATGTAATGCACAATGTTGTCCAATGCGGTTACACTTTACGCTCACCGCCGAGCAAATTGAGGTTTGGAGAAAAAGGTATGGGATAATTGCCGATCTTCAGGTGAAGATACCACATTTGAAGAGTGAGTATAGAATCTGCCGAAGGTTGGCTGATAGTGTGTGAGACGATACTGTAATCCTGATTTTGACTTCTGACGTACGGGGAAGTGAAAGATATTTTGAAGTTCTGCGGCATCCTTATATCCCATTTACTCATCTTGAGATGACTTGTTTTACAGGGCTAGTTGCGTTATTTAGGGAACATGGTTCGAGATTTTTCTTGGTCTTGTTCAGAGGTTGGTACCAAGCCCGTGTTGATGGTAGTGATCGTGTTGAGATCTACAACAATAAAGAGTTGACTTGAATTTGAGAGTCAAACGAATCGTCACCACGGGAAAACCTTGTTTCTCTATGTCTAAAATTCCTGGGGCCTGCCAGAGCTCTGGAATGCACTACACGACCATTGTCGTCATAAGAAGGGGCGAGAGAAGGACTTTTCTTCTATATTGTGGTTTACAAAGCCTCGGGAGCTAGCAAATCTTTTATTCAAAATTTCTTTATTTGTGGAGAAGTGTTTGCTACTTTGCGGGCTTTCTACGAATCCTAAGCATGTAGTTACGACTTAATTGGTTTGCGTTCGAAAGAGAAAGCTTGTATTGAAAGGCAACAGTGATGCAAATATAGAGGCTCGATCTTCTTTATAGCAGAGAGATTGTCAAATTGAGGAGGTCCCTTTCAGTTCCCAGGATAAGATTACTCCGGCTGATCCTGATCTTGAGGTGATGGGGTATTCTGCCCCCCCCCCCCCCCCCCCCCGAGTGATCCGGGAAGCGGAGGATTCACTTGTTGTCTTGAGGGAGAAGCGAGATCGAGATGTATATCGCTTTCGACAGATTGGGTCAGAGCTGAAGGCAGAGCTTGAGGACTCTCGGGCAGTGTTGTAGATAAAGAAGTCCTTAGTAGAGAAGACCGTGCAGTTTATGAAGAATGCTCAGGAAGATACATCTTGTTTGGAGGCCGAGCTAGGGGTTTCAAAGGATGAGGTGGGGCGACTTTCTTCAGAGGATCGGGCAGCGAAGCTGACGGCCGCAGGGCTTGTTGAGTACAAGGATTATGTGGACTATATACGACACCATTTATTGATTGTTGAGGAGGTTCGGGAGGATGTCTAGGTTAGAAAGGTGGAGCCTTTGATTGAAGATGTTCGGGAGGGCGCCCTTTGGCGTGGAGTGTCAAAGGCTCTTCAGATGGTGGCCAAGAAGCTCGAGTGTGACGTGTACAATCTTTGCTTTGATGATCTTTCTAATGATGACAGCTCAAGCTTTAATTCTGATGTAGATATAGTTGGTGAGTAGTGGTCTTGCCTTTGCCTTTGTATGCTTGTGTATGTTTCTTTTATTTAATTCTGTATGTAGTATCTCGTTGCTTTGAAATAGTCTTTGTATTTGTTTTTTAGTTTTTGTACTTGTACTTTGTCGTAGACTTTAATGATATGAATGATGCTTTTAAGCGCCCTTTCAACTTGCTTTTGCATTCTTTCTTGACGTTGAGCCTTATTTTGATATTGATTGAGCTTATACAGTATTGATTCCATTGCTTTGAGCGTGCTTGTGATCCTCTCTTCTTGGATGCTTGAAGCTGAAGGATGAGACACAAACGATGTCATAACCTCCCCGTTAGTGTATGGGGAGAACTCCACTAACGATTTAGTAAGAAGTTAGAGCATCGGTCAGGGGGATGTCATTGACTGGTTGACTTTTCAAGGATGAGACCCAGTGACGTCTCAATCTACTATCAAGCAAAGGGCGAGCCCCTTTCACCTTACAGTGATTAAGATATTTGAACCAGGGGGTGTCACTGATTGATATGGTGAAGTACCAACCTTCTAACAGAGGCAACAGCAAGGGGGCAGGCCCTAATAGTGTTGTGACTTATTGCAGGGGAGAAAGGATTACCTTCAATACGCGATAATGAGAGGTCACTTGGTGACAGTGAGGGGTAGGCCCAACTAGCCATTTATCGTACACAAGGGGTTCTTGCCCTAGCGTCACCATGACCCACCACGGGGGAGAAGGGCACACCTTCGATCTGGGGTAGTGATAGATCATTGGGGCATGGCCCTGACAGTGTATCGGTTGGGTCTATTGATCCCAATTTCTTAGATTTATAAGAAGTCAAACGGGTCAATGACATACACACATAATGTATTTGATGTGTGCTTTAGTTCATACATGCAGGTAGTCCATGATTGGACAGGTAAATAAAAATGAGTTGGGCAGTAAACTCAAATTTCGTCGAACTCGGCTCAGAGTTCGTCGAAATCAGCTTGCTGATCGTCGAGCTCAACTCAGCATAAGCTTAAGAAATCAGGATACAAAATTCGTCGAGCTTAGGTTACAGTTCGTAGAGCTCATCCCAACGCTTTTCAAGCTGAAGCAAGAGAAAATTTGACTAAGGAAAAAAGCGCTGAGAGCACTGAGAAGATCAAAGTTCATCGAGCTCAGTTTGCGGTTTGTCGAGCTCAGGTCACAGCTTGTCAAGCTAAAGCCAAAAAATATGTCTAAGGCATAAGCGCTGAGACCACTTAGAAGAAGGCGTTGAGACCGCTGAGACAGCTGAGACAGTTGGGAAGATAGCATTGAGAGAGCTGAAGAAAAATGAGAAGATGGCGTTGAGACAACTGAGACAGTTGAGAAGATGGCATTGAGACTGCTAAGACAGCTGAGAAGATGGAGTTGAGATAGTTGAGACAGCATAAACAAAGTTAGCTGGAAATTTTCTAATCCAGAAGCGTTGACTGAAGCAAGTTCACTCAACGCTTCTAAATAAAGCAGAAAACACTGAGACAGTGAAGAGGTAAACAGCTGAGAATAAAATTAGCTGGAATTTTTCTAAGTCCAGAAGCGTTGAGTGAAGTAGGTTCACTCAACGCTTCTAATGAAGAGGAAAGCGTTGAAACAAAGAATTATCTCAGCTGATAAATGAAAAACCACTGCGACCACTGAGACAAATCTGTTGAGACAGTTAAAGTGCAAAAACTGCTGAGATAGGAGATAAGAAGAAAGCGCTGAGACAAAAGATTGTCTCAGCTAATAATGAAAAACCGCTGAGACCGCTGAGACAAAACCGCTGAGACAAAGCCAGGGAATTTTCTAAGTCCAAAAGCGCTGAGAGCCAAGGCTGATGGCATTGAGTTTCTTAACACCACTCAATGCTTAATGGGATTCAGGAAAATTTTCTAAGTCTAGATGTTGATGACCACTGCTGACATCATCAAAGTCAAAAATGCAGAAAGTCGTTGCGGGAAAGCTGCTACAGCGCCGAAAGATGTTTTGTCTCTTTCTGATGGAGATGGCGCTCACCAATCCATGGTGGGCCCACATACTATGGTGTCGTTGATTCAAATTAATGCGTATAAAAGGGGAAACAGTAAAGGATTAGGGTTAACGAATCAAAGGAACAGAAAGAAAAACTGTTAGAGGCGGCTGGACATTTATTTCTGATCAAGCTTGAAAGCTGAAATTCAGCTAAGATACCCTAAAGGCAAAGAAGGATAGCTGAAGCCCTTCAAGCTAAGCAAGCTTGTTCTCTACAGAACAATTTAGCGGATTCATCTCATCAGTAAGGTGAAAGCTGCTCATCAGTGCAGTAGCATAAAGTGATAGTTATAGAAGAAGGCTGATTCAAACTACAATAAGTGTGCTGGACTGAAATCTGCTCAGTCCAGCAAAGTTGACTCAAGGTTATTTCTCTGAGTCAGTTATTTTATTCTTCTTCACTTACTGTTTTATTTCCTATAGGATTCAGGTTACCTGAATCTGAGTGTAGTGCACTTTGTGCCTGAGCTGTAGGTTATAAATTTATCACTGAGGTAGGTGTCATGTTGGGGCACTGAGGTAGGATCCAAGTGAGGATCTAAGCTGTAGGGCTTAAGTGCCTGAGGTAGGAGAGTGTTGTTCTCTGAGTGTATGGCCTTTGTGCCTGAGGTAGGTGATAAGCTTGTCACTAAGCTGTAGGTGCCTAGAGGGGCACTGAGGTAGGTACTTGTAGGGGTGCTGAGTTATAGGAGTGTTGTAGGACGCTAAGAGTAGGGCCTTGTGCCTTGAAAGAAAAGGAAGAGTAATCTTTGGCTAACTCTAGAGGGGGCGTGAATAGAGTTAATTAAAAATTCCTTTGCAGCTTTTTATAATTATAAGGTTAAGTGATTAAAATAGGTGATATAATAATAGCTAATCAAAAGAAAATAAAACTAAGCTACCACACCACAAGAAAAAAAGAAAACAGCAAACACACAGACAACACAAGAATTTTATAGTGGTTCCCCAACTGGGTACATCCACTCTTCTATCACCCTGGTAGGAATCCACTATAGGTTTTGATCAGGTGACTTCCACCACAATATCTATTTGAAGGGAGATATTGCAACCCTTTAAGCTTTTGATCAGGTGCCCAAAAACTAAACTCAAGTCTTTTGGAAGGTGACTTGTGAACCAGGTTAACTTTTGAAGGGAGTTAAAACCCTGTATAGTGGGGTGGGAAAGAAAGTGATGTAGTCTTCTCTTTTCTCAAAAGCACTTTGAGAAGACTTTGTGTGAATTCAAGATCTTCTCAAAGCTCCCCCTGAGATGTTGAGTGTTCAGGATTGAGAAGCTTTGTCCAGGAGTGAGTAGGTTTTCAGCTTGAGAAAACTGGATTCAGGAGCTCTAGATAGATTGAGTTGAATTGTCTCAACAAGTTCCTGGATGAGAAAATGAAGAGGACACTTGATCTATTTTTGTTGCTCCTCTTCTATCTTCTTGAGAGCACTGAGTGAGATTAAGATTGAGAGCTGCTTGAAAATATTCTGCTCTTGTGAAGAATGTCTCACTATAATTTTTGCTCTCAAAGAATTCTATTACTATTCTCAGTCTCTATCTCCTGTCAAAAATATTATTCTCTGAGTCTTCTCTCAGACAACCAATCTTCCTTCTAAAATTTGAATCACTGCAATTAATGCCTTGCTAAAAAATTGGGAAGGAAAACGGCTAGCATGACGGTCATTATTTGTTTCCCTAACTGTCCCTAGAAATATATCAAATAAATCCTCTGATGAATACCATAATAAATGCTACCAGAAATGGCTATATTCATAGGGAATATAAGCATTGATTACTCAGGGAATTTATGACTTAGAATAATAATAGAGAGGGAACAGATAAGGAAAGAATAAAGAACAAACAACTTACAGAATTCGTCGACCAGATAACAATTTTCGTCAACCTCTACTCAGAGAATGTCGACCTGAGAAATCCTGTTCGTCGACCTGAGTTCTGGAAGCAAACACTGAATATAAATAACTGATTCTGTGCTCCAAGAACGTCGACCTGAGAATCTGTTCTACACTCAAACATCGTCAACCACTGAACTTGAATAAACAGAATTAGTCCAACTGAGAACCAGTCTCGGAGAAAACGTCGACCACAAAATATATCCTTCTGATGAATATCGTCGACCTGAGCTCTAAGTTCGTCGGGCTGAGTTCGACGAACGTCGAACTAAATTCCAGACAACTGATTAACTTCTAAGTCTTGAATCTGAAGTCCACATCAGGCAGGTCCATGAAGTTGACACTTGGGGGACTGGCCTAAAAACTTAGAAAGAAAAACTAGTGACCCTAACTATACAATATGGGTCAACACAACCTAAGAAGTGAACCTAGCCCAAATCAAAATAGGGGTTCCAATAATCTCCTCCTATTTGGGTGAGGTTACTTCAAAACAAACAAAAATAAAAGCATTTGCAAAGCAAAAGAAAAAATATATCTAGCATAAGGATCTAAAACATGCAGCAGATATATATATATATACAATGTAGCTTTGTATTTGAGAATAAACAGTTTAAGACATACAAAAAACTGAATAGCTTATACTCATTTCTTCTTCTTCTTTGTCTCCTTTTGCTTATCCTCCTTTTCTTTGACACCAGGCTGGGTAAATTTGATCTCCCTGTTAGGATTAGCTTCCTGACTTTTTGTCATTGTCATATCAGCAGCTCCAATGATGTTGAGAGATGTGGCCCTTGGTACAACAGCCTCTGAATGTAACTGTATATAATCATCTACATTAAAGAACATATTAGTTTTTATATACCTATTTAATTCCTCTTTCCTGTACTTGGATATTGTTGAATACTATAAGGGATCCTTTCCTGCAGCTTTGGCCTTGTTTATCATAGATAATCCAACCAGCTCTTTGAACCTGACCATTCTGGCAGAAGTAGCTGTTTCAGGATCCTCAAATAGAATAGGAGGAGATTCAGGTCTCTTGGGACTATCAGCTTTTTGAGATTCAGGAGCTTGTTGTAGATGTTGCTGAGGTTGTTGATGTTGTTGAGGTTGTTGATGTTGATGTTGTTGATGTTGCATCCTAGAGGTGTACCTGTGTTGGCTGCTTCCAGAATGAGAAGAGGATCTACCCTGATGTCTCTGATAAGTTTGATATGGGGTAAATCTCTGAGAAGAAGTACCTAAAGTACCAGCAGCATGTGGAGGAGGAGGAGGTGGATCTTTCCTGTTTCTTTGGGAAGGAGGAGGAGGAGAGTATTTTCTACTTTTCTATCTATCCTTCTATTGATTTTTGGACAGCCACATCTAAGCTAGCATGCCCTTGTAATGGGTAATATTCTGAAGAATGTAGTATGAGATATCATGAGTGGGATTAGGTTTAGGAGCAGCAGCTGGAGGGGCTTTCCTTTTCTTAGAGATTTTCTTTTTCTTTGCAGAAGGACTGTCATCTGAATCATCTTCCTCATCTTCATCAGAAGAATCTTGGGGATTATCAAATAATGCATTAATCTCCTTTAGGGTTTCTACAAATATCAACAACTTTTTAGCTTGAGGAGGAGCTGGAGGTAGAACAACTGATTTTGTAGCTTTTCAACAAGTAATAGATTTTCTTGTTCTATATCTACCATTATTAACTCATCTAGATCTAGAAGAGGACTATCATCCATAATGTAAGTTGGAGCAGAGACAGCCTCTGGAGAATGAATATCTTTGTGAGCAGATGTAGTTGGAGTTTCTGAAACAACATAACTATCCTTGAGTTGCTTAGAAACTGAGGGACTAATTGGTGCAGTGTAGGGAACAATAGCCAAAGATGGCTTTATGCAGACAGAAGGAAGGTAGTTCAAATGAACTGTATCAAAAGAATTTAACAAACTCAAAATATATACTGTGGGATTTATAATGTAATCACCAATAGTATTTATTTCATCTATACCTGTCTCATCCATATCCATATCAGATTCAATAAAATCAATCAAATCATCAGGAATAGCTGTGTTTGCTGCTGCTTCTGCTGCTGCTTCTTCATAGAGTATCTTCCCCTGCCTGGTTTTAGTAGGCACTGGAGCCAGGCCCCTGACTGAAAGAGGGACAGAGAGGGTAGAAATTTGAGCAGCAAGGGATAAGATAGAAGAAGCAAGAGGTGAAATAGCTTCTGCTGTGAGGTTTTTTATGAGAGGAGTGAGAATAGCCAGAAGAGGTGGAATGAAAAAGGGGTCCAATTGCATGAATTCAGGAAGTGTCTCAGTGGATACTGAAGGGTGAATGGAAGATGATGGTGGAGGAGGAGGTAGAGAATCTAGCATTTGCTCATCTGGTGAAGATGGAGTATGAATGGGGGATGATAGTAGATTGAATGATGGTAGTGAGAGAGCGTTCGAAAGGGGAATGTTAGTTAGATGTGGTGGTAGAGGAGATGAGGGTAAGGTACCATATTGTGATTGAGTTGGTGTTGGAGAGTGAATATGAGTTTGTGGATGATGCACTGGATATGATGGAGGTGTAGGAGTATGGATTGAGGAATGAACTGGTGAAGAGAGATGAATTGGTGAAGCTGGAGGTGGTGGAGGTGGAGGTGGAACATCTTCAGCAGGGTGGGGAGTGGCTGGATCATTCCTTGTACCCTCAGAAGTAATTGAAAAGGAGGGAGCCTTTGAAGGCTTTGATATGGTCCTCTCCCATCTACCAAACAAGGCAGATGTCAACCTCTTGGAGGCATTGATGAATATAGTTGGGGAGACTAATAGTTCATCAGCCTTGGCCTTCAAAAATAGACCCAAAATCATTGCAAAATTCACTTCATTCTTGGAATTCTTCCTTCTAATTAGATCAAACAACATCTATCCCCAGTTAACTTTCTTTTTGTTAACTAAGGCACACATCACAAGGAATTGATGCCTTGTAATATAGTCATGAGCAGTGTGTTTCCCGAACAACACCTTGCCCACGACATTGGCTAAGAACTTGTAAACGGCAGACAAGTTCTTCTTTAATAACTTATTAGGGTTTCCGTCGGAGTGACCCATCACAGTCAACATATTCTCAAACTCAGAAGTATCTAATTCAATATCATCTGTTCCATTTATAAAGCCGAAAATTTCAGAGAGAACTGCAGGAGATAGAGTAACCTGAGTCCCTAAGATGGAGCCGATCATTTTTGTATCTGAAGAGGTAGACGAATAAACCCATTCACGAATTTCTACCGCTGGCAGCCTTATCCTGGTAGTCATGAGTTGCTTGAGATTTTGATCCTCAAAAAGCTGGAGAATGTGTGTGAAGATTTTGTCTGAGTGACTGAAAGAATCTAAGTCAATATCGGACCCAGTGTTGTACTTCATTGCGGCAAGGGAGGATCTAGAGGAGGCCATGATTCAGGGAGAATCTCCTACAAGAGCAATAACGATCAAGTGCAAAAGGAAATTCTGAAAGCGTGGGATAGGGCTCGAAGAGAAAGCCTAATAAAGGTTTTCAGAATATGAAACATCAAGATTTGTCCTGCGAAAAGGAAAATTCTTCGATCTCAGGTCGACGAAAAATTTCATGAAGAGATAAATTCGTCGATCTCAGACTAAAGATATGGAGATATTTTGTCGTCCTTAGAAATATTTCCTGAAGCATGATTGTCGATCTCTGGTCGACCAAACTGGCTCCACATAGTGATTTCGTCGATCTCCGATCGACGAACTCCCAACGAAAAGTTTGCAAATCATCGATCTCAGGTCGACGAAATGTTTCCAGATCATTCACACAAAGGACAGATTTAAAATTTATCCTTTTCATCTATCATTCCTAACTGATTCAGAAAGAACAAGTGTTTGGATTCATCCAAGGGCTTGGTGAAAATATCTGCCCTTTGCAAATCAGTGGTGATAAATTCAAGACCAATTTTCTTCTTGTCCACACAGTCTCTTATGAAATGATGTCTAATATCTATATGTTTTGTCCTACTATGATGCACTGGACTATGTGTAATAGAAATTGCACTAGTACTATCACAAAATATGGTTGAATTATTTAAGTTGTATACATAATCCAATAGATGGTTTTATATCCACAAAATTTGTGAACAACAACTGTCAGCTGCAATGTATTCAACCTCTACATTTGAAGTGGACACTAATGTTTGCTTTTTACAAAACCAAGACGCAAGCCTATCACCAAGGAACTGGCATGTTCCTGATGTGTTTTGCCTATCAACTCTACATCCAGCATAGTTAGCATCAGAAAATACAGTAAGCTCAAATGCTGACTATGTTGGATACCAGAGTCCTAGATTAGGGCAACCCTTTAAATATCTCAAAATCCTTTTAATGAAAATAAGATGAGATTCCTTAGAATTCACTTGGAAACCAACACAAAGGCATGTAGCAAACATGATGTCTGGTGTACTTGCTGTGAGATAGAGTAGGGATCCAACAATGGCCCTATACTTGGTCTGATCAACTGGTTTTCCATATTCATCATACTCAACCACAACATTAGCAGCCATGGGGGTTTTCATAGAGGAGGCATCAGCTATCCCAAATTTCTTAATAAGCTCATTTGCATATTTGGATTGGGATATGAATATTCCATCAGGGGATTACTTCACTTGTAGGCCAAGGAAGTATGATAGCTCTCCCATGCTACTCATCTCAAACTTTCAATGCATAAGATCAGAGAATATCTTACATAGTTTGGGATCTGTAGAGCTAAAAATGATGTCATCTATATATATTTGTACTAACAAAATTTTATCATGATGCATCTTAGTAAAAAGAGTCATATTTACCAAGCCTCTAGAGAACTTGTGTTCTAAAAGGAAGCTAGCTAAGGTTTCATACCAAGCTCTTGGAGCTTGCTTTAGACCATAGAGAGCTTTACGCAATTTAAAAATATATGATGGATGAATTGAAGTGATAAAACCTGGGGGTTGTTCAACATAAACCTCTTTCTTTAGTTCTCCATTCAGGAAAACACTCTTAACATCCATCTAATAGACTTTAAACTTCTTAAAAGCAACATAAGCAAGAAAAATCCTGATTGCTTCTAGCCTTGCAACAGGAGTAAAGGTTTGATCATGGTCAATGCCTTCCTCTTGCCTATAGCCTTGAGCAACAAGCCTAGCCTTGTTTATCACAATTACACCTTAGACATCAAGTTTATTTCTGAATATCCACTTGGTTCCAATTACTGGATAGCCTTTGGGCCTTGGAACCAAGTCCCAAACTCTGCATCTCTCAAATTGATTGAGTTCCTCTTGCATTGCAATAATCCAGTGGGGATCATGCTCTGCATCGTTTATGGATTGAGGCTTAACTTGAGAGAGGAAATAGACATGCATCACATCTTGGTTGATTTGATGCCTTATTTTTACACCTACTGACATGTCCCCAATCACTTGAGATCTAGGTTGATCTCTTAGTATGACAATGTTAGTGGGTGGAGTTTGTTCAGCAATAGTATTTGGAGTTAAATCCTCTTGTGGAGTAATATCTGCTGTTGGAGGAGGTTCAACCACTTCCAAAAATTCTTCTTCACTGCCCTCATCAGCTTGTGGAGGAGAATGTGATATGACCTTTTGTGTAAGGTTTAATTATCCCAATTTCTCACATAAGTGAGGTACCTGCAAAAGATCTGAGGTAGAAGAGTTCTTCTCCTTATAATACATGTTAGCTTCATCAAAATAAATATGTACAGATTCTTCCATTTTTAGGGATGATTTATTGAAAACCCTATAAGCCTTGCTAACTTTGGAATATCCAGGAAAAAATCCCTCTGTAGCTTTAGCTTCAGACTTTCTAATGTGTTTATTATTATTGTTATGAATGAAACACTGCACCCAAAAATTCTAAAGTAATCAATTTTAGGTTGCTTCTCTTTGAGTAATTCATAAGGGGTCTTATCCTTAAGTTTGTGTATCAAACTTCTATTCAGCACATATTTTGTTGTGCTCACAGCCTTTGCCCAAAAGGATATGGGCATGTGTGTATCTGTAAGCAATGTTCCTGTAGATTCAATGAGGGTTCTATTTTTTCCTTTTTGCTACTCCATTTTGTTGAGGAGTTCTAGGAGCAGAGAAACAACGCATGATACCTTCCTCCTCACAGAATCTTCGCATGGGAAGAGATTCAAACTCAGTACCATGGTCACTTATGATCAATGCAACTGGAGTAGAATACTCAATTCATATGCTCTTAAGAAAGTCTATAAGAACTTTAAAGTTATCTGACTTGTTTCTCAAGAAGAACAGCCAAGAGAATCTAGAGAAGTCATCTACAATAACTAGAGTGTAAGACTTCCCTCCTAAGCTTTGTACAGCAATGGGTAAAAAAATATCCATATGTAGCAAGTATAGAATCTTAGGTGAGTCACTCTTATTAATTGACTTAAAGCTATTTTTAGTTTTCTTGCATTCTTGACAAGCCTTGCATAGGCTTTTCTTCTTGTAGGGAACAGAAGGCAATTCTCTGACAAGGTTGTCCCTAGATAGCTTAGAGATGTTCTTAAGGTTAACATGACCTAGTCTCTTATGCCAAAGAATATTGTTATTACTAACTTGATTGAATAAACATAGTTCTGAACTAGTAGAGTTAAAGTTCACTAGATATATATTCCCTTGTCTACAACCTGTTAAAACAGTTTGGTTATTTAAAGAAATAATATATTTTGAATTAGTAAAGCAAACATGATAACCTGCATCACATAACTGACTTATGTATATTAGGTTATGTTTGAGACCATTCATATATGCCACTTTTCTGAAAGTGACAGCTCCACTGTTGAAGTCTCCATAGCCTTCAGTTTGTCCAAAACTGGAGTCTCCAAAGATCACTCTTGGACCCAGCTTTGTTTTTGAAATTGATTAAGTCATCCTTGCATCCAGTCATTTGCTTTGACCACCCACTATCCAGATTCCACTTATTTTGAGTGATAGGACAGTTCTGCACCTGCAAGGAAATAAGTTAGATGTTCTTGACCCAGGTCACCTTGGGTCCTTATTTCTTTTCATAAGAAAAACTTGAAATGTAAGAACATTCAGGTTGACTTTTATATCCTAAGGGGTGAAATATTCTGGGAGGAATTATCTATTGGGTGAATGAGTTGATATTCTCCCTAGGTTGGTTAAGGTCTTTATTATAGTTTCTGTTAGAGTTAGAGTTTCTGTAATAATGATCTGGGATCGACAAACTTTGGTATGTTCATCGACCTGAGTTCGACCAATTGGGATAAGATCTTCGATCTCTGCTCGAAGAATAAAAGTATTCATTCTTAGGGCACCAATATCGTCGATCTCTAGTCGACAAACCATTCTAGTTTCGTCGATCGGAGGTCGAAGAATAATTGTTGTTATGGTTGGCGTTCAGAGCTCGTCATTCTGAGGTCAACGAATTGTTCACATTTGTCGATCGGAGTTCGACGAAATCTGTTGAACATTGTTGTAGTTGTTTTTCTTCTTATTCTTGGATTTGTGATTTAGTTCCATTTGCTTTAATACTTCATTTACCTTGTTTACTTGTTCAGTATTCTTCTTACCCTTATTTGAGATGAAATTTATAGGTTTAGATAAGTTATTTTTCTGAATTATAGGTGGTTCACTAGATGATGCACCTAGTCCTAGATTACAGTTATTTGCCCTAGCATTTAGAGTACTAGTTATGTCTAACAGTTTTAAGCTTCTACCATTAAGTGATTCATCTAATTTTTTGGCTTTTCTTAACTCAGTTTTTAGGAAAACAATTTGTTCATTTGCTGAGTTGAGTTCAATTGTTAGTTTAGTATTTTTCAGCAATGTGCTTGTCTTGTTCAGTTAATCTTTCTCGGAGTAGTTTGATTTCCTTCTCAGAGCCTATTAGATCTAAGCACAGATTTTTAAACTCAGTTTTAAATTCTTCTGAATTGAAATCATAAGATGTTATTACCTGATCCTCTGCAAATAGAGGTCTTTCATCTTCTGAAGATTCATCCTCTGACTGACTGCTGGAATTATCTATTGCCATTAGTCAAACTTCCTTTGCCTTCTCTTCTTCTTCATCATCACTGGAGCTGGAGGATGATTACTCTTCCTTAGTGTCACTCCAGGTTTCTACAACAAACCCTTTATCCTTCCTCTTATGTTTGTTGGAGGAGGGCTTGCTATGATGTGTTCTTCTGGAATCCTTTTCTCTTCTCCTATCCTTCTTCTGAGTGTACAACCCCGTGTCCGGCGAGCGGGTCCCACCAGGGAGGCGAGCAGACCTTGCCCCACAGCCCGCATCCGAGCAACAAACAAATATACGGCAGAAGGGCTGGCCCGCTCCCGCCCATTTCAGGCGAGCGAGCCGACAAGGCGAGCAAGCGGGTCGCACGAAGAGTCCTTGGCCAAAGCAGATGAGTTTTGCGACTCGCGACTGGCGAGCCGATCGAAAGTCGTAGTGGCCGCCGGTCCGCCTCGTCACGCGACCTGGCCGCCGGTCCGCCCTGGCAGAAGCAAGGCAGGTCGCGACCCCCGGCTCGTGCTCGCCCAGGGAGCATGGGCGGGCAGCTGAAGTCAGGTCGCGCCCGCCTCCCGAGAAGGAGGATTGGGGGCGAGTTGACTCCCCAGGACTGCGGATAGCCCCTCGGAACAGCGGAGCCACGCTGTTGGCAGACCAGGTTGGACTGCGCATAGCGCCTCAGAACAGGGGAGTTTGGCTGTTGGCAGGCCCAGCCAAGGGTCTCTTGGTATTTTCAGGTCAGTTATTTTGGTTATTGGCAGTTCAGGTTCCAAAAAACTATAAATAAGACCCAAGGGGTACCTCAGAGGGGACGCTTTCAGTGCCTCCTTACTCTCATTCTCAAGCGTTCTCTGAGAGTACCTTAGCTCGGCTACTGGCTAAGGAGGGGAAGCGCTCAGAGATCTTCCGGGTTTGTGGTGGGACCTCCCTGCCGAGCCCTTGGTTCTGTTCTTTCTTGTCTCTTTCGTTGTTTTTCTTGCAGGAGCAAAGTAGGCGCGAGACTACCCCTTCCCCAAGGGTCGAACTCCACAAGAGGCCGGATTCCGGTTTCAACATCTTGGTGCGGTGAGCGTGGAGAGTGGTCAGTGCAGAAAAGCTTCGGCGAGCTCAATGACGGGAGGACAAGGATCTGACAGGCAGGACTCGCCGCCCCCGCCGCCTCTCGCAATGGTGGGAATGTTTGAAGACTTCAGGAACGAGGTACTGGGCCTCGTCAAGATCGCACTCAGTGTCCGGGCTGAGTGCTCGACCCCGGCAGCCCAGATCGCGGCCGCCCCCTCTTTGGGCGAGGACGCCCCTGGCCGGCGAGCTGGAAAGGAAGTGGCCGAGGAAGGCCGAGGGGGCAAGCTCTGGGGGCGCGAGCTTTTCCCCGGCTCGGCAAGCCGAGGCAGGTTCGGCGAGCTGGGTCCGCGAGATTCGCCGGCTCGCCCAGTGGGGGGATACAGTCCTTTCAGCGAGCTGGTTTCCTCAGCACCAGTACCAGAAGGGTTCAGGGAGCCCGAGATGTCCTATTACACTGGGATGGGAGACTCGGTCCAGCACGTCCAATGGTTCGAAGACGTGGTCTCCATCTGTCAGATGTCGGACGGATTCAAGTGCCGTCTCTTCGCCATCACCCTCCGAGAGAAGGAAAGGGAGTGGTTCCACCAGCTCCCGGCTAGCTCCATCTACTATTTTGAAGACCTGCGCCGAGGATTCATGCTGAGGTTCACTACTTCGAAGAAGAGGAAGAAGGAGTCTGAGTCCTTGTTCCACATAAAGCAGGGTGTGAACGAGACGTTGGGGAGCTACGTGGACCGATTTCAGGAGGAGGTCACCCAGGTCCAGGAGATGCCGGGCCATAGTTTGATGATGGCCTTCACCCTGGGCCTGCAGTAAGGGTTCTTCTGAATGGAGCTGAAGAGAGTTCCCCCTCTCTCCTACGAGGAGTTGATGGAGAGGGCGGCTAGAGAGGTCGATGGGGAGGCGTCGAACCCGGAATTCGCAAGAAAGCTGGCCAGGTGGGCGACGGAGGAAGAAAAGGAGTCGAAGGGAGGAAGGGGACAGGAAGAGAGAAGAGGGGAGCCCAGGCAGAGGGAGCAGAGGCAGCTCCAAGGACAGCAGCCGAGGTGGGGGTATCAGGAGCCCGACCGTCGGCTGGGCTGGAGACCAGAGTGGCAGGGGCAGGGGCCACAGAGGGGGTACTTCGGAAGGGGTCACTACCAGGGGAGGCAGGACCAGTTCCACCCACCGGGCTGGAGGCAGGGTCACGGGCCCCGGCTACCCGATCAGGAGGAGGCCATGGCCATAGCTTTGGGAGCAAGGAGGGGAATCATGAGGAGAAGAAGGAGAGAGTTCAGGGTGGAGCTGCCCTATTACGACTTCCATCAGGAAGAGGGGCACGCAACAGCCACGTGCCCGGAATTCTTGGAGATGAGAGGGAACAGGGGACGGCAGCAGCAGCAGGAGGAGGCGCGGCAAGAAGTGAGAATCGAGGAGGTCCTGCCTCGGGCGGAGGAGGATCGCTGTGAAGACCGGGTTGATGTCGGGACCCGAGGAGGGATCGGAGTGATCCACGGGGGAGTGGGGATCGAGGCTTCCCGCAAGGCAAGCCTCCACACCATATACCGGCGGAGCGTCGCCTCTACATCCCAAACCCCGCCGCCGGAGGAGAGGATCACCTTCTCCAGAAGCGATATGCCCGACCACGAGGATCCGTTCTGTGATGCGCTGGTCATCAAGGCCGCCATCGAGAATTTCACTGTCTCTCGGATCCTCGTGGACAATGGGAGCTCCGTGAACGTCGTCTTCAAAAAGGCGTTTGACGCGATGCAGGTGGAGGCTAAGAGGGTGCTGGCCTCGGACGGGCCCTTGTTCGGGTTCTCGGGAGAAAGGAAGGAAGTAGAGGGAGGAGTCGGCCTTCATGTCACCCTGGGGGGGCAGTCCCGAAACTGCAAGTTCATCATTGTGGACGCCCCCAGCAGCTACAGCGCAATCTTCGGGAGGCCCCTGATCAGCGCCTTCCGCTGCGTCCCCTCATCATTCCACCAGTGCTTGAAGTTCAATATTGAGGGGGTGCAGGTCAGGGTTAGGGGGGACCCAAAGGTGGCACGGGAGTGCTATGTCACTGCGGTGAACACCATCTCTTGGCAGGAGGGAGCCGAGGAGATGGGGCGGAGGATGGAGGAGGTCGAGCAGGGAGCAGGAGGGGAAGAGCAGGGAGTGAAGGACTGTGCAGAGAAGGCGGCAGGAGGAGACGTGGAGGAGGTGGCTGAAGTAAGGGCCGTGGGAGGAGAAATGGAGGTAGAGGTCCCCGTTCCGGAGGAAGGGGACGCCGAAGGATGGGGGGAGCGGTCCAGGCTAGAGGCGGCGGAAGAAGTGGTGGAGCTGGAGGTGCTCCCCGGGGAGGAAGGATGGAGAAGATCTGCGTCAGCGGAGGGCTGACCCCGGAGGACCAAGGCAGGATGCTGGAGTGCATCCGAAAGAATGTGGACATCTTCGCCTGGAGCGCCGCGGAGATGCCGGGGGTTGACGCGGATGTGGCCTGCCACCGCCTCAACTTGGACCCGGGGACACGCCCCGTTCAGTAGAAAAAGAGATCCACGACAGACAAGCTAGCGGAACCCATCAGGGAGGAGGTGGCGAAGCTTCTCAAGTCTGGCTTCGTGTCCGAAATTCAGTACCCCGGCTAGGTCTCCAACGTTGTGATGGTCAAAATAGGAGACGGCCGCTGGCGATTGTGTTTCGATTTTTCCCTTCTTAATAAAGCTTGTCCTAAGGACTGTTATCCTTTGCCTCGGATCGACGCGCTGGTTGACTCAGCCGTCGGCTTTTCTGTAATGAGTTTTTTAGATGCCTTTTCAGGTTACCATCAGATTAGGATGCACCCCCCGGACATCAAGGATGTCTCATTCATCACAGGGGACGGCTGCTACTGCTACAAGATGATGCCATTCGGACTGAAGAACGCCGGGGCCACCTACCAAAAAATGATGGACAGGGTCTTCAAGGAGCAAAGGGGAAGGAACTTGGAGGTATACGTGGACGACCTCATGATCAAAAGCCGGGATGTGGACTCCCACCTCCGAGACTTGGAGGAGACCTTCGCCACCCTACGCAGATACAAGATGCGGCTGAACCCCCTTAAGTGTGTCTTTGGGGCCGGCCGGGGGAAGTTCTTGGGACATCTCCTCACCCCCGCGGGGGTCGAGCCGAATGCAGACAAGGTCAAGGCCATATTGGAGCTAGGATCCCCGCGGAATGCGAAGGAGGTCCAACGGCTGACAGGGAAGCTAGCAGGGCTGAGTCGCTTCCTTTCTCGGGCAGGGGAGAAGTGCTCCCCCTTCTTCAAAACGCTGAGGGGAGGCCAGAGGTTCGAATGGACCAAGGAATGCGAAGAGGCCTTCCAGGCCCTCAAGGCGCAGTTGACACAGGCTCCGCTGCTTCAAGGGCCGAAGGGGGGTGAGGATTTGTTCTTATATCTCGGGGTCGGGGCAGAGGCCTTGAGCTCCGTCTTGGTGCGTGAAGAAGGGAAGAGGCAGCTCCCTATTTATTACGTCAGTCGGGTCCTGAGGAAGGCCGAGCTCCGTTATCCGATCTTGGAGAAGCTTGCATTCGCACTAATCGTCTCGGCTCGGAGGATACGACCTTACTTCCAGGCACACTCAATCCGAGTGGTGACCGACCATCCCCTCCGCAACATCTTCGAGGGGTGGAGCATTCAGGCCGGCTAGCCAAATGGTCGGTGGAGCTGAGCGAGTTCGATGTCTCCTTCGTTCCGCGGCTCTCGATCAAAGCTCAAGCGATGGCCGACTTCCTAGCCGACTACGTGGTAGAAGTAGCGGAGGAGGAGCTCACCCGCCCAACTCCTTGGAGGGTGAGGGTGGATGGAGCCTCAGGAAGGCATTCCCTTGGAGTAGGAGTGGTTCTGGAGAGCCCTCAAGGGACTCAGGTTGAGCAGACGGTGGTGGTGCATTTTCCCATTACCAACAACCAGGCCGAGTACGAAGTAGTGATAGCGGGGCTGCGCCTGGCCAGGGAGTTGGGGGTGCTGGATGTGGAGGTCCTAACCGACTCCATGGTGGTGGCTTCCCAGATCAACGGGGAGTTCGAGGCAAGGGAGCCCGCCCTGAAGTTATACTTGGCCAAAGTAAAGGGGGTCATAGGGACCTTCCAGACCTTCTCCATCTGACACGTACCAAGGGGAGAGAATGACCAGGCCGACCAGCTAGCAAAGCATTGCCCCCGGGTGGGGGGCACCATCACCGACCTGTTCCACCCCTCCATCGAAGAGGGGGAGTTCATGGAGATCGATCAGCAGCCTTCGTGGATGGATCTAGTAGTAGTTTTCCTCTCCACGGGAGAGTATCCGGAGGGAGCAGACCGGAAGAAGCTGAGGCACAAGTCCGCTTACTACCTCCTTAAAGACGGGCAGCTATACAGGAAGACCCTCTCTGGGATGCTGGCTCGCTGCGTAGCCGAGGGTGAGGTGCAGAGGATCTTAGAAGAAGTCCACTCCGGGGAGTGCGGGAGTCATTCCGGGAGTCGGACCCTGGAGGGGAGGATAATCAGGCAAGGATATTTCTGGCCCACCCTGGGCCGAGACGCCGCGGAGATCGCAAGGAGATGTCATAAGTGCCAGTTGTTTGCCCCCCTCCAGCTACAGCCGGCCCAACAGCTCAAGAGTATCACGGCCCCCCGGCCCTTTGCAATCTGGGGAATGGATTTGGTTGGGCCGTTTCCCCAGGCCAGCGGTCAGAGAAGGTTCCTCCTGGTGATGATCAACTACTTCTCGAAGTGGATGGAGGTGAAGGCGTTGGCCAAGGTGACCTCCCAAGTGATCAGGAACTTTGTCTGGGGGGAGATCATCTACCGCCATGGGCTGCCCCAGGCCATCGTCACCGACAACGGACCCCAGTTCGCCAGTGCCGAGTTCACCAGCTTCTGCGAGCAGCTTGGAATCGACCTCAGGTTTGCCTCGGTCCACCACCCTAGGAGTAACGGGCAGGTGGAGGCCGCGAACAAGATCATTGTCAACCTCCTCAAGAAAAAGGTGGAAAACTTGAGGGGAAGCTGGATGGAGCAGCTCCCCGCAGTTCTTTGGGCCCTAAGAACCACCCCTAACACGGCCACGGGGGAGACCCCCTTCAAGCTCTCCCATGGGTGCGAGGCGGTGCTCCACATAGAATTTGAAGTCCAGACATCGCGAGTCGGGGCGGCCAGGGAGGGCCGAGAGGAATGGAGAGCCGAGAACGCGGGGGAGCTGAGACTCTCCCTTGACATGGTGGAAGAGTTGAGGGACCTTTCGGCCGTCCGACAGGAGGAGGTCAAAAGGAGGATGGCAAAATACTTTGACAAGCATGTCAGGGTCAAGCAGTTCGCGGAAGGAGACCTGGTGCTGAAGAAGGTGGACGTGGCACGAAGGTCAGCGTCCGTTGGAAAGCTCAACCCCAGCTGGGAGGGGCCATTCATTGTGAAGGAAGCTTTGAAGTCAGAGGGCTATCGGCTCCAAAATGTAGAGGGCGAGACCCTGAGTCTCACCTGGAGTGGAGACGACCTGAAGAGGTTTTTTCCCTAAGCACCTGTAAGCAACACGATTTGTTATAATGAATTCCTTTTTCTCCCCCCCCCCCCAGAATTGCCATAGCCAGCTTGCACAGAGGATTGGAATGAGTTTGGACCCCGAGAAGATCCCGCTACCAGGCTCTCACCTAGCTGGCAGGGCCGGAAGTCACTCGGTGTCATCCCTAGCCTCGAGAGGATCCCGCTGCCAGGCTCCCACCTAGCTGGCAGGGCCGGAAGTCACTCGATGGAATGAGTTTGGACCCCGAGAAGATCCCGCTGCCAGGCTCTCACCTAGCTGGCAGGGCCGGAAGTCACTCGATGTCATCCCTAGCCTCGAGAAGATCCCGCTGTCAGGCTCCCACCTAGCTGGCAGGGCCGGAAGTCACTCGATGGAATGAGTTTGGACCCCGAGAAGATCCCGCTGCCAGGCTCTCACCTAGCTAGCAGGGCCGGAAGTCACTCGGTGTCATCCCTAGCCTCGAGAAGATTCCGCTGCCAGGCTCCCACCTAGCTGGCAGGGCCGGAAGTCACTCGATGGAATGAGTTTGGACCCCGAGAAGATCCCGCTGCCAGGCTCTCACCTAGCTGGCAGGGCCGGAAGTCACTCGGTGTCATCCCTAGCCTCGAGAAGATCCCGCTGCCAGGCTCCCACCTAGCTGGCAGGGCCGGAAGTCACTCGATGGAATGAGTTTGGACCCCGAGAAGATCCCGCTGCCAGGCTCTCACCTAGCTGGCAGGGCCGGAAGTCACTCGGTGTCATCCCTAGCCTCGAGAAGATCCCGCTGCCAGGCTCCCACCTAGCTGGCATGGCCGGAAGTCACTCGATGGAATGAGTTTGGACCCCGAGAAGATCCCGCTGCCAGGCTCTCACCTAGCTGGCAGGGCCGGAAGTCACTCGGTGTCATCCCTAGCCTCGAGAAGATCCCGCTGCCAGGCTCCCACCTAGCTGGCAGGGCCGGAAGTCACTCGATGGAATGAATTTGAACCCCGAGAAGATCCCGCTGCCAGGCTCTCACCTAGCTGGCAGGGCCGGAAGTCACTCGGTGTCATCCCTAGCCTCGAGAAGATCCCGCTACCAGGCTCCCACCTAGCTGGCAGGGCCGGAAGTCACTCGATGGAATGAGTTTGGACCCCGAGAATATCCCGCTGCCAGGCTCTCACCTAGCTGGCAGGGCCGGAAGTCACTCGGTGTCATCCCTAGCCTCGAGAAGATCCCGCTGCCAGGCTCCCACCTAGCTGGCAGGGCCGGAAGTCACTCGATGGAATGAGTTTGGACCCCGAGAAGATCCCGCTGCCAGGCTCCCTCCTAGCTGGCAGGGCCGGAAGTCACTCGGTGTCATCCCTAGCCTCGAGAAGATCCCGCTGCCAGGCTCCCACCTAGCTGGCAGGGCCGGGAGTCACTCCATGACAATAACTTGCAACCCAGAACAAATCACGCTGCCGAACTCCCACCTAGCCGGCGAGGCCGGGAACTACTCAAACGATGTCAACAACAGGTCGGAATCACAAGAGTTAATCAAAAAGGGGAGGGGTCTAACATAGCCCCCCCCCCCCAGCCCCGGGAAAGGCGGCCGAGTGGAGGCGAGAATCTGGGCGAGAGTCCGCAAGAAATCAGGCAACACAAACAAGGGACAAGTCGGCTCGCCTCGCTCGGCGGGCGAGCAGCCGCCTCATCGGGGCCGGGTCACAGGGGCAGGTCGCGTCGCACGGCAATAGCAAATGTATAAATAAGGCGGGCGAGAGAGCATTTATAAAGACAACAATAGCTGAAAAAGACGAAGTATAGGCGCAGCCCGCGCGTACATCTCAAAACAGGTAAACGTAGATAATAATATACATCTAAAAAGTAATAAATGTCAAAAGGCAGGGGAGACGCGAGATCCGAGGCGAGAAGTCCTAAAGGGGCTGGAAGGCTTTGTCCCCAGGGTCCGGCACGGGGAGAAATAACGCCGGCACCACGTCTTCCGCCGAGAGTCCCGCCGCCTCGCTCGTAAGGAGATCCGTGCGTCGCAGCATTTGCATTGTATACTTCGCAGTGCTGGCGGCATTCTTTTGCATCAGCACTTCCAAGTCGTAGTCAGAGTGGTGCTCGAGCAGACAGACCCTGTTGTCTGGAGGAGGGACAGCGGCGGTGGCCTCCAGCTCGCGTACCCGCGCCTCCAACGCCGCTTTGTCCTGAGCAAGGGTGGCGATCTCGGCACCCATCCGGCTCGCCGTCGCCGCATCCTGGAAGGAGGAAGGAGAAGAGTCCTGAGCCATATTCACGAGAACGGGGGTAGTTCAGGGCGAATATGTACCACCCCGCCCAGGTACTGCGCGTGGGACTCCTCGGCCGCGTCGGCCCGCCTCCTCTGCATGTTCGCGTCCTCCTGAGCGAGCCTTTGGCCCTCCTCCCTCTCATCCGCCAGCTTCTTTAGGGAGGTGTCGTTCCGCTCCAGCTGAGTACAGCGCCTCCCTACCATGTGAGCTAGCTCTAGGCCGCGTAGCTAGGCCTGCGCGCTTACGTGAACCAGTACTCGCGTCGCCTCCTTGTCGTAGATGGCGGCGTCTTCTCGCGAGTACAGGCCGAACAAGAAGTTGTAGGCCTCCCCGCCGATAGTGTCCTGCTCCATCCAGCTCGGCAGCAATGTCGGGATCGCGGCGCGATTTAACTGTTGGGTTTTCTCTATAGGGTTGGCACAACGCTTGTGCACGCAGCGGAAAGAAAAACATCAAGAAAACCCAAAGAGATGCGGATCGAGCCATGACGGTTGAATCAAGAAGTTAGCAAAACTTGGCAAAATTACCTCGGTGGCGTTGAGTCACAACTCAACGGAGAAGCTCCAAACTTTATCTTCTTCCTAGCGTCGAGTTCTACGTGGAATAGTGTCCACGTTTCTGCAGAAGTCCACACGAGCGGGAGAACGCCGAGCTTTCCGTCGCACGGAAGATCGGGAAGGAGAAGACCGCACCTTTGCTTTCCCACGGACTGCTAGGTCCGCGCCAGGGAATGCAGCGCCAGCGACGATCGCTGGAGAGAAGGTGGTCAACGGAGCAAACACGACGGCGGAACTCTTCCGGCGGCGGGATCGGGATCGGCGGAGCGAACGCGGAACTCCTTCCGTCGGGTTCGATTCGCACAGAAGAGACAGATTGCCTTATCTTCCCGAAACCCTAAGTGTTATATTTATACTTAAAGTACAAAATAAACTCAGGAAAATCGCTATCCGCAGACCACTCGAAATTAGGGTTCAGAATCGGCGAGTATGAATCGGTGAGAATCTGCGACAATCGGCGAGAATCACTGAGCAGGTTCGGCGAGAATCGTTCGACGAGTATCACATTGGATCGGCGAGAAGCAGAGTACAATACTCGACGATTCTCGCCGATCGTCGAGCTACGCTTGACGACACATAATGATACTCGACGTTCGTCGAGCCGCGGTCGACGACAATTGTCAAGGTAGTCGATCGTCGAGAATCAACAATTGATTCTTGACGATTCTCGTCGATCGGCGAGAATCAGGGAGACGATTCTCGCCGATCGGCGGGAATCAGAAGACCATTCTCGACTAATGTCTTTGACCCTTGGACGACGAACCTAACCAGCCCTCCAAGGCAACATTTGCCCAACCCGATGATCCTATAAGGCAACACTTTGCCCATAACCCTATTCAGGTCGGTGATTGGTAACCTTTACCAACACAGTCAGTCATCCAACTTCTCCACATCTCATATGTGCGACCCTGCAGGCTCATATTGCATTGGCAGTGAGATTACATGTTTGACCACTTCCAGATCATCATGGTAACTCCAACAGACTCCCACTTGATCTCGAAAGTATCAAACCAAAAACCTCACAAACAATGAGCGGCATCTAGCAATGCATCATTGCTCCCCAAGCAGTAAGAGTAAATAACTCATAAGCCTTTATGACCAATGTATCAGCGTTGTCTTTGTCCCTTTATCCCTTACATCCGGAAAGAACTAGAGGCATGGACCGTGTCACCCTCGTAATAGCTCAATCCAAGTTTTCTTGATCCAGGACAGACTTCGAGAGAATGGTGAGTCCAATATCACATATTGACTCAACCAAGCATGGCCATGCATTTCTCAGTCCAGTTCCATCAAGGGGCCCATGGATGCAACTCCTGTCATACAGGAGGACAAATTCCATATCTGCTCACACACAAACACCCAAATGATTCGTAACATGCCCAACAACCACCCTTATCATCAACCTTTCTCAAGGAAGACTTTAGATGGCATCAAAGCACGCTCTTCCTCACTTGATGAATGCTGTGACTTCAGGTCAAAGGACCACAACACCATTGTCAAATGAGACCTACTCGTGACACGATTGGATGACAATCCACAGAGTAGTCTCAGGTTGGGTCTGTCCAGTACAACTTGTTCACTAACAAGTACCCACGTGATGACTTGATATCACAATATCATGACCTATGAGAACCAGTCATCAGTCAACACACGTGCTAGCCTTCATGCAACATCATCACCCTTAGCATCTATGATGATACTCGACCAGGGACCTTTAAGAATGAAGCTTCAAATAAATCATAGGCTCTCACATTCAAGTCACGTACTTGATGTCCTATGGAAGCGAACATTCTAAGGGTATCTATTATGTTAACATTTAACTATCATATATAGAAAAACTGACAATAAAAGAATTTGCCATTAATTATAAAAGAAAAACTAGGTACACAGTTCATCATATGAACAAACAGCCAACAAAATACATATTTACATGCAATCCACAAGATCCTCGCTAGAGTTGATCGTTTAGGTATCGCATACCCATCAATCTAGTATGACCATCATGCTTTCTCTGCGCGAGAGGCTTTGTCAGCGGATCCGCAATAATTTCCTCAGTCGGCACTCTGCAAATGTTTACATCTCCTCGTTCGACAATCTCACGAATAAGATGAAACCGCCGGAGTATGTTCTTGGAGCGCTGATGAGATCTAGGTTCCTTAGATTGTGCAATTGCACCATTGTTATCACAGTAGAGAACTACGGGACCAACAATGCTAGGAACTACATCAAGCTCGCCGATGAATTTCCTAATCCATACAGCCTCCTTCGCTGCATTAGCTGCGGCGATATACTCGGCCTCTGTTGTAGAATCAGCAACTGTCTCTTGCTTGGAACTCTTCCAGCTCACAGCTCCTCCATTCAGGCAAAACACAAAACCTGACTGAGACTTGGAGTTGTCTCTATCAGTTTGGAAGCTAGCATCCGTGTAACCGCTTACAACGAGCTCTTCCTCTCCACCATACACCAAGAACACGTCCTTAGTCCTTCTCAAGTACTTCAGGACATTCTTGACTGCAATCCAGTGACACTCACCGGGGTCTGACTGATACCTGCTAGTCATACTCAAAGCAAAGGAAACATCGGGTCGAGTACATAACATCGCGTACATGATCGATCCAATTGCCGAAGCATATGGAATCAACTTCATGCGGTCCTTGTCTTCACAAGACTTTGGACACTGGTCCTTAGAGAGATTCACACCATGAGACATGGGCAAAAATCCTTTCTTGGACTCAAGCATGTTGAACCGCTTCAACACCTTTTCGATGTACATACTCTGGGTCAAACCCAGTAACTTCTTCGATCTATCTCTATAGATCTTAATACCAAGTATATAAGTCGCTTCACCCAAATCCTTCATTGAAAAGCAGTTCCCTAGGTTGTTCTTAACAACTTTCAGGGTAGGAATGTCATTCCCAATCAACAGTATGTCATCTACATACAATATCAGGAAGACAACAATGCTCCCACTGATTCGCTTGTAAACACAAGGCTCATCTTCATTCTTGATGAAACCAAACTCTTTGATTTTCTCATCAAAACGAAGATTCCAACTTCGAGAGGCCTGTTTCAGTCCATAATGGACTTATTCAGCTTGCATATTTTAGTGGCTTCATCTGGGGATACAAAACCCTCGGGTTGTGTCATATACACTTCCTCAAGGAGGTTTCCATTAAGGAAAGCCGTTTTGACATCCATCTGCCAGATCTCGTAGTCATAATACGCAGCAATAGCAAGCAATATCCTAATGGACTTTACCATGGCAACAGGAGAAAAAGTCTCATCATAGTCAATACCATGAATTTGCTTGAAACCTTTAGCCACCAGTCGCCCTTTGAATGTCTGTACATTCCCATCCATGTCGGTCTTCTTCTTGAGGACCCACTTGCACCC
Organism: Platanthera guangdongensis; assembly: GCA_039583875.1. Lineage (NCBI taxonomy): Eukaryota > Viridiplantae > Streptophyta > Magnoliopsida > Asparagales > Orchidaceae > Platanthera > Platanthera guangdongensis. The sequence goes on from CM077147.1 coordinate 55,654,699, forward strand.
TATGGGTCGTACCCCTTCAGGTGGTTCCACCAAGTTCCAAACTTGGTTTGCATACATGGAGTCCATTTCGGATCTCATAGCCTCAAGCCATTTGTCGGAGTCCGGTCCATTCATAGCCTCTTGGTAGGTTGCTGGTTCATCATCATGATCCATAAGCAACACATTACCTATTTGAGACACGAGAAATCCATATCTCTCAGGCTCAAACCTTGGTCTACCAGATCTACGTAGGACTTGTGTTCCCTGAGCAGATTCTCTAGCTACAACACCTTGTAGTCCTGACTCAGAATCCAATTCCGATTCATTCACTACATGTGGTTCTTGAACTTCTTCAAGCTCTACCTTTTCAGTCTTTCTTGATAAGAACTCTTTCTCCAAGAAGACACCAGTCCTTGCGACAAACACTTTGCCCTCGGATGGTAGGTAAAAGTAATACCCTTTCGTTTCCTTAGGATATCCCACCAGATAACATTTATCCGATTTGGGTTCCAGCTTGTCAGGCATTGGACGTCTCACGTATGCCTCACAGCCCCAAATTTTAATGAACGACATACTAGGACACTTCCCAGTCCATATCTCATATGGTGTCTTCAGAACCGTTTTAGTTGGAGCGCGATTCAATGTCATTGCAGCAGTCTCTAAAGCAAAACCCCAAAAGGAAACAGGCAAGTCTGCATGACTCATCATCGAACGTACCATGTCTAACAGAGTACGATTTCTCCTCTCAGACACACCATTATGTTGTGGTGTTCTAGGTGGAGTGAGCTGTGATACAATACCACACTCTTTCAGATGATCACGGAACTCATGACTCAGGTATTCGCCACCTCGATCAGATCGGAGTGCTTTAACCCTCTTACCCAACTGGTTTTCTACTTCATTCTTGAACTCTTTGAATTTTTCAAAGGTCTCGGATTTGCACTTCATAAGATACACATATCCGTATCTACTGAAATCATCAGTAAACGTAACAAAGTAGAAATACCCACCTCTAGCTATGGAACTCATGGGTCCGCATACATCACTATGTACAACACCCAAGAGATCCTCAGCCCTCTCAGTATAACCAGTGAAAGGAGCTTTAGTCATCTTGCCTAACAAACAAGATTTGCATCGCTCAAATGATTCATAATCAAATGAGTCCAAAAGTCCATCTCTATGGAGCTTGGATATGCGCTTCTCGTTGATATGGCCCAAACGACAATGCCAGAGAAACGTAGGGTTCGAATCATTTGTTCTTAGCCTTTTATTATTTTCTACATTATAGATCAGATGGTCAAAGTTCAAAACGTAAAGACCATTAAACAATTGGGCTACAGCATAACAAACATCATTCTTAAATATAGAACAACAATTGTTCTTAATTATAAAAGAAAATCCAATCATGTCCAAACATGAAATAGATATAATGTTTCTAGTTATCGCCGGAACAAAATAACAGTTATCTAATTCTATTACAAGCCCACTGGGCAAAGAAAGACGGTAAACTCCTACGGCTACAGCAGCAACTCTTGCTCCATTGCCGACGCGGAGGTCCACCTCCCCTTTACTCAGCAATCTTCTCCTTCCCAGTTCCTGCACATTTGTACAAATGTGAGAACCACATCCGGTATCCAATACCCAAGATGAAGGAGCAGAAAGGTTTATCTCTATAACGTAAACATTAGAAGCGGAAGTCATACCTCCCTTCAATTTCTGCAGACCCTCAATATACGAAGGACAGTTCCTCCGCCAATGACCAGCTTTGCCACAGTGGTGGCATTTCCCTTCCTTCACCGTGCTCTTCTTCTTCATCAGTGCTGAAGACTTGGGCTCAAGATATGACTTAGGTCCCACCTTTGTCTTCTTGGAGCCCTTGGCTTTGCCCTTGCCCTTATGCACCATCAGTATGGGGCTGGCAGGCTTGGCCTTCTTCATGTTGATCTCGGCAGTTCTTAACATGCCTAGGAGTTCGGGCAGTGTCTTGTCTATCTCATTCATGTTGTAGTTCAAGACGAACTGCTCATAACTGTCCGGCAACGATTGCAGGATCAGATCTGTGGCCAACTCTTGACCAAGAGGAAAACCCAGCCTTTCAAGGTTCTCTATATACCCAATCATCTTGAGTACGTGAGTCCCTACTGAGTCTCGAAATCCCATCTTGCACTGAAATAACGCTTTCGTGATGTCGAACCTCTCTTGACGAGCCTGCTCCTGAAACATTTTCTTGAGATGCTCGTCAATCTCCTTGCACCCCATGTTCTCATGTTGCTTCTGAAGCTCAGAGTTCATGGTGGCAAGCATAAGGCACTCGATATCCAAAGCATCATCAGTATACTTCTTATAAGTATCCTTCTCAGCACGGGAAGAGTTCCCGGTCGGCACCTCGGGGGCTTCTTCTTCCAAGACATAGAGCTTTCGCTCTTTCCTGAGAACAATTCTCAGGTTCCTATACCAGTCCATATAGTTTGTCCCGCTGAGCTTATCCTTCTCAAGGATGGCTCTCAGAGACAGCGTGGAGTGTGAAACGCTTGCCATGGAATTCTACAAGAATTTATGCAGAATAAAATCAGTACCTAAATTTCAATTACAATTTATTCTAATTAGGACTTCAATTAAAATACTCCCACTATTTTATTCGAAATGATAGCCCTCACTAACAATTCGGAGAGTTCATGCGAGCTACTCTCTTAGTGGACAAGATCCGTATTTCACCAACACAATAAGTCCGCTTTGGCGTTCCTCTCACGATGTGGTTATTTAGGTAGGCAACGCTTGCCAATTGCATCCTCATGCAATTCTTGTATGGTTGGTGAATAACTCCTTATTCGCATCCATCACATGGTGCATGCCAACCCTATGCCTCTAGGCACTCAACCTTTGAGGTCACCTAGTTAAGCTGGACCCGATGTCGACAGTGGGATATCACAATTATCCGCTCGCACCCTTACCAAGATAGATTAATGCACCTTGCTTTGGCAAGCCCACATTTCATCGATCGAGGCAGGAAGAGTGTCATCCATCGGAAGGCATCCGAACACTTAATATTAAGAGAAGGGATCTCAATTTTAGGTTAACAATTAACCATGATCAACATTTGATCATTGTGCACAACCAAAGAAAAAACAATTCTAAATCACATGCATCCCTTATGTGCACATCCTTACACCATCAACAATTTGATAGAAGGAAGGGCTAAATCTGAACATCCGGAAATTTCCAAATCCTCAGATTTACATGCATTGGACAGAAGGCAAAGACAACTCAACTTAAGCAGTAGACAAGCTCATCTCTCTATGTTGGATTCAAAATCCACAACATACTCGAGGGATGGTTACTGCTAAGGAGACAACAATTTCTAACACTTAGAAATTCCACCGAAATTCCAATCGTTCTTGGCGAAGTGCCAAGACTAAATCTAGACATTTAGAACACTTCTAAATCTCTAGGTTTACACACATTGGAATAAGACAACTTCCAAAACAACAGTCATGGCCGAAACCTCCCTCTGATACCACTGTTGGGTTTTCTCTATAGGGTTGGCACAACGCTTGTGCACGCAGCGGAAAGAAAAACATCAAGAAAACCCAAAGAGATGCGGATCGAGCCATGACGGTTGAATCAAGAAGTTAGCAAAACTTGGCAAAATTACCTCGGTGGCGTTGAGTCACAACTCAACGGAGAAGCTCCAAACTTTATCTTCTTCCTAGCGGCGAGTTCTACGTGGAATAGTGTCCACGTTTCTGCAGAATTCCACACGAGCGGGAGAACGCCGAGCTTTCCGTCGCACGGAAGATCGGGAAGGAGAAGACCGCACCTTTGCTTTCCCACGGACTGCTAGGTCCGCGCCAGGGAATGCAGCGCCAGCAACGATCGCTGGAGAGAAGGTGGTCAACGGAGCAAACACGGCGGCGGAACTCTTCCGGCGGCGGGATCGGGATCGGCGGAGCGAACGCGGAACTCCTTCCGTCGGGTTCGATTCGCACAGAAGAGACAGATTGCCTTATCTTCCCGAAACCCTAAGTGTTATATTTATACTTAAAGTACAAAATAAACTCAGGAAAATCGCTATCCGCAGACCACTCGAAATTAGGGTTCAGAATCGGCGAGTATGAATCGGTGAGAATCTGCGACAATCGGCGAGAATCACTGAGCAGGTTCGGCGAGAATCGTTCGACGAGTATCACATTGGATCGGCGAGAATCAGAGTACAATACTCGACGATTCTCGCCGATCGTCGAGCTACGCTTGACGACACATAATGATACTCGACGATCGTCGAGCCGCGGTCGACGACAATTGTCAAGGTAGTCGATCGTCGAGAATCAACAATTGATTCTCGACGATTCTCGTCGATCGGCGAGAATCAGGGAGACGATTCTCGCCGATCGGCGGGAATCAGAAGACCATTCTCGACTAATGTCTTTGACCCTTGGACGACGAACCTAACCAGCCCTCCAAGGCAACATTTGCCCAACCCGATGATCCTATAAGGCAACACTTTGCCCATAACCCTATTCAGGTCGGTGATTGGTAACCTTTACCAACACAGTCAGTCATCCAACTTCTCCACATCTCTTATGTGCGACCCTGCAGGCTCATATTGGGTTGGCAGTGAGATTACATGTTTGCCACTTCCAGATCATCATGGTAACTCCAACATTAACTCCTTGTCCCACGAAAGGAGCGGAGCGCCGAGCTCGTCCAGATATCTCTCACCATAACCGAAGTTGCGGTGACCCCTCGGCACCGGCTCCGCAGCAACTTGGGACCCGCCCGGCGGCGCGGAGGTGCCCGCCGCCCTACCCGAGGAGTCGCTGGTCGAAGCAACCAGCGGGGGCGAAGGGCCCTCGGCCGGAGGGTCCATAGGGGCCTTGCCCTTCCTTTGGCTCGCGGCGGGTTGCTGACCCGCGGTCTTCGCCACCTTCGGCGGAGGGGTGGGCTTTCCGCCACCCGGCCGCTTCATGGCCGGGACTGACGGGATGTCGCGCTGAGCGGCATCCGCAGCCTGAGCTCGGGCGAGAACCCCGGTGGGAATCCGATCGCTCTCGTAAGGGGGGGTGAACAGGGATGTCGCGCTCGCCTGCCAGGAAGAAGGGGTGAGGTAGAGGAAAAAAGAGGGGTAAGGTACAACAGTGGCGAGTGGCAAACCTCCCCCTGGCGGGACGACGACGAGGTCGTCAAGATGGCGGCGCGGGTACGCGACCTCAAAATTCTTCCCGGCAAAGAACGCGCACAAGTCGGCTTCATGACCTCCTAGGCTGGGCGGCCGGTAGCTCGCCTCGCAAAGCTGCACCGGCGAGAAGGGGACGTTGCCGAAGTCCCCTGTGACAAACAGGAACTTCTTGAGCCAATTATGACTCTTATTGACTGTCTCCCGCACATTGAGGTGGGCGCTGGAGAAGTAGGCGGTCCCGTCCCGATTCGCCCGGAAGGAAAACAGCTTCCGGAAAACGGCGAGGCTGAACTCCACTCGCTCCTCTCGCAGGAAGCAGGCGAACCCCACCATGACGGCTATGGAGTTCGGGGTCATCTGACCCAGGATGACCCCGAAGTATTTCAGTACCTGACGCACCTCGGGCCACAGGGGGAGTCGCAGGCCCACCTCAAAGTGAGCTAGCGGGATGGCGAGCTCATCCCTGGATAAGTCGTTGATCTTTTCCCCATCCCCGAGCCGTCTCGCAGAGAAGCTCGGCGGCACGTGGTCGCTAAGAGCATCCAGGTACTCGCGCTCAGAGATGACAGCGTGAGGAAAATCGTGCTCTGAGAAGGTCCAGGCACACTTACTTCGTCCATCCACGTCGCCGCCGGCTCCGCCAATTCCCATCGAGTCGCCGCCGAACGTGCGAGACAGATCCAGAAGGCGAGCACGAAACGTACTTCACGGGAAAAAGGAAGCGAGAGGACGTTTGGAATCGGTGAGGAAATAAGAGCCGGCAAGGCCTATTTATAGGGAAAGAGAAAGGGCGGGAAACTTCCCGCCGAAAGAGGGGGTGCAGATAGCAAAAATCAGCCCGATGGTTCGACTTCCCCGCGCGCAACCGCACGCCAAAGGCCGATCCGGCGCGGGTCTCGCCCGGCCGCGTCCGCGGAAGACCTGAGCGGGCGAGTCTCGACCCGCACCCGCACGGGGTTCCGCGCGAGACGGGAGACTCCCAACTGGCGAGCTCCTCGGCTCGCCCTCACCCCGATCAGCGCGAGGGGAAGAACGGACCTTTCCCTTAACCCGCCCGCAGAAAGCAATAGAAATAGCATGATATTTTCAATGAGCCTCAGCAGTAACAAGTTAGGCCCATAGGCGCGCAAAAAGAGTCGCAAGTGGTTACAAATGCAAGATAACTTGGAAATAACAGCAACCCCACGGTATCCCGCGAGCGGGGGGCAGAAGGCTGGATCAGTACTCGACCCACTTCCACCTGTGTCGCCGCTTCATTCCCGATCGCGGCGGCACGCGAGGGTCGTGGTAATCGCGAACCGCCACCGGCTCCCGCTCAGCCAGGCCGATCTGCTCTGTGGTGCTCCTCAGATGCCCCTCGGCTCGCGCAATATGCACGCCCGGTGAAGTGACATCGTCGTCTTCCGCTGCGCGCAGAGGTCCTTCCAAGGCCGCGAGCCGGGCCGCGGTCTCGGCCTTATCTTCATCGACCCTCTTCGTGAGCTCCTGGATCAACAGTGTGTGTTTCTGGAACAGCCGCGTCACCTGCCTCTTCATCCCCACCGCATCGGTCGGGTCGCCCAGGTAATCAGAGATACTGTCCACGTCGGGCGGGGGCGAATACCCTTCGCTCGTCTCAGTTTCGGAGGAGGCCCTGTTATAGTCTACAAACGAGCGAGTCAGAAGGAGCGAACAAGGACAAAGCCAACGGTAAATATCAGCTCACAAGGGGTTGGCACGTCGCCCGCACCTACGGATGGGCGGGAGGAGCCCGGCCGACCCTGAAAGGTTTCTCCCTCGAGGGTCTCAAGAGATTTTCCCAGTCCGTGGGAAGCCGGCGGGCGGGGCGTTTCTGGAGGTGGGCGGTCCAGACCTGGGGAACTAGCGACCTTCTCAGGCGACAAGCAAGGGGGGCGATCCTCTCCCCCGTTCCCCACCTCTTCACGAGGAATCGCCTGCAAAACAAAAGGTCAGAGGTACAGCGACAATCCGCGGAAGGTCACGTACCCCAGGGACGACCTCAACAGCCGCCGCCAAGCTGGAGCCCGGACATTCACCCGCCAGAGACCGCCTAACGATCTTTCCCTTCGCCAGCCTAAAGAGAGGGCCGGGAGACCCACGCGCTAGCCAAGGGGCGGCCTCGAGTGCCTCCTCCTGAGTCTTCAGGCCCGCTGCCGCCAGGCGAGCTCGCACCTCTTCGCTGACCGGCATCAAGAGACCAGTCTGTTCAAGAAAAATGAGGGGATCTGGGGAGCCCCCCTCCTGGGCTCAGCGGTATATTTATAGCCGGACAGTGGGGGCCCACCAGAAGATTTCCTGCCAGCTCAGCACAAGCACTCGCCGAACACGCGGGTTGGATGATTCTTTCCGAGCTTGAATCAAGCTCAAAAGGAGCGGGGATTGTGTACAACCCCGTGTCCGGCGAGCGGGTCCCACCAGGGAGGCGAGCAGACCTTGCCCCACGGCCCGCATCCGAGCGACAAACAAATATACGGCAGAAGGGCTGGCCCGCTCCTGCCCATTTCAGGCGAGCGAGCCGACAAGGCGAGCGAGCCGACAAGGCGAGCAAGCGGGTCGCACGAAGAGTCCTTGGCCAAAGCAGATGAGTTTTGCGACCCGCGACTGGCGAGCCGATCGAGAGTCGCAGTGGCCGCCGGTCCGCCTCATGACGCGACCTGGCCGCCGGTCCGCCCCGGCAGAAGCAAGGCAGGTCGTCACCCCCGGCTCGCGCTTGCCTAGGGAGCATGGGCGGGCAGCTGAAGTCAGGTCGCGCCCGCCTCCAGAGAAGGAGGATTGGGGGCGAGTTGACTCCCCAGGACTGCGGATAGCCCCTCAGAACAGCGGAGCCACGCTGTTGGCAGACCAGGTTGGACTGCGCATAGCGCCTCAGCACAGCGGAGTTTGGCTGTTGGCAGGCCCAGCCAAGGGTCTCTTGGTATTTTCAGGTCAGTTATTTTGGTTATTGGCAGTTCAGGTTCCAAAAAACTATAAATAAGACCCAAGGGGTACCTCAGATGGGATGCTTTCAGTGCCTCCTAACTCTCATTCTCAAGCGTTCTCTGAGAGTACCTTAGCTCGGCTACTGGCTAAGGAGGGGAAGCGCTCAGAGATCTTCCGGGTTTGTTGTGGGACCTCCCTGCCGAGCCCTTGGGTCTGTTCTTTCTTGTCTCTTTCGTTGTTTTTCTTGCAGGAGCAAAGTAGGCGCGAGACTACCCCTTCCCCAAGGGTCGAACTCCACAAGAGGCCGGATTCCGGTTTCAACACTGAGCTTCTGGACATTCTGAGATGAAGTGTCTAGGTTTCCTGCATCCAAAACAGACAATTTCCTTAGATAGAGTCTTGTCATACCTTGGCTTATCATCTTGTCTTCATGACTTTCTTCTGAAGTCCTTTGCCATCTTGAAGAATCTTTTGGCAAAGAGGCTCATCAGCTCTTCATTGATTGGTGTCCCTTCAGACTCTTCAGCATCCTTGAATGCAATGATGTGCTCCTTCCTGATAGGTGTTGGAGCCTTCTTTTCATCTGCTGCTTCTCTGGTCTTCATTAATTGTTCATATGATTTTAACTTTCCAAGAAGTGATTCAGTAGAGATTTATATCCTGCTTCTGGCTTCTCTGATTGGCCAGATTCTTGAATCCCATGTGCTAGGGAAGCACATAAGGATTTTATCATTGACTTCTATCAGAGTGATGTCCTTATCCAAGGTCTTCAGGTCAATGATGATTGATCTAAGCCTGTTATACATATCACTCACTGACTAAGCTTCATCCTTCTTGAAGTTCTCATATTGAGAGATGAGATTGGATCTCCTATCCTTTCTCTCATCAGCAGATCCAGCCACCATCTGATTTAGAGAATCCCAGATGGCTTTGGCTGAAGTGCACTCAACCACCTTTTGAAAAATATCATCAGACATAGTCAGAGCTAGGATATTCATGGCTCTGGCATCTGTAATCTTGGCTTTCTTTTGTGCATCTGTCCAATCTGGAGGTGGGACTACACTTAGATTTGTTGAAGTTGAAGGAGTGGAGGCCACTAGAGTTGGAGGTCCTGTCAAGATTGAATTAAAAATATCTTCATCAATAGAGTTCATGTATAACCTTATTCTTTCCTTCTAGATGGCAAACTTAGATAAGTTGAAAACTGGGGGTTTGGTGCTAGCATACTCCTTGTTTTGTGTCATGATATTAAGTGAAAAAGGAACAAGATTTAATCAGAGATTATCTTAGGATCTTGGTTAGGCCAGGTTTTAGCCTCTTAAAATAAAAATGACCAACCTGGCTTTGATACCAATTGAAAGAAAAGGAATAGTAATCTCTGGCTAACTCTAGAGGGGGGGGGTGAATAGAGTTAATTAAAAATTCCTTTGCAGCTTTTTAAAATTATAAGGTTAAGTGATTAAAATAGGTGATATAATAATAGCTAATCAAAAGTAAAGAAAACTAAGCAACCACAGCGCAAGACAAAAAGAAAACAGCAAACACATAGACAACACAAGAATTTTGTAGTGGTTCCCCAACTGGGTACATTCACTCTTCTACCACCCTGGTAGGAATCCAGTATAGGTTTTGATCAGGTGACTGCCACCACAATATCTATTTGATGGGAGATATTGCAACCCTATGAGCTTTTGATCAGGTGCCCAAAAACCAAACTCAAGTCTTTTGGAAGGTGACTTGTGAACCAGGTTAACTTTTGAAGGGAGTTAAAATCCTGTACAGTGGGGTGGGAAAGAAAGTGATGTTAGTCTTCTCTTTTCTCAAAAGCACTTTGAGAAGACTTTGTGTGGATTCAAGATCTTGTCAAAGCTCCCCTTGAGATGTTGAGTGTTCAGGATTGAGAAGCTTTGTCCAAGAGTGAGTAGGTCTTCAGCTTGAGAAAACTAGATCCAGGAGCTCTAGACAGATTGAGTTGAATTGTCTCAACAAGTTCCTGGATGAGAAAATGAAGAGGACACTTGATCTGTTTTTATTATTCCTCTTCTATCTTCTTGAGATCACTGAGTGAGATTAAGTTTGAGTGCTGCTTGAAAATATTCTGCTCTTGTGAAGAACGTCTCACTGCAATTTTTCTCTCAAAGAATTCTATTACTGTTCTCAGTCTCTGTCTCCTGTCAAAAATATTATTCTCTGAATCTTCTCTCAGACAACTAATCTTCCTTCGAAAATTTGAATCACTGCAATTTATGCCTTACTGGCAAATAGGGAAGGAAAACGGCTAACATGACTGTCATTATTCGTTTCCCAAACTATCCCGAGAAATATGTCAAATAAATCCTCTGATGAATACCATAATCAATGCTACCAGAAACGGCTATATTCATAGGGAATATAAGCATTGATTACTCAGGGAATTTATGACTTAGAATAATAATAGAGAGGGAACAAATAAGGAAAGAACAAAGAACAAACAGCTTACAGAATTCGTCGACCAGATAACAGTTTTCGTCGACATGTACTCAGAGAACGTCGGCCTCAGAAATCATACTCATCGACCTGAGCTCTGTGAAGCAAGCTGTCACAACCCGCATTTTCTCAACGATAAAATCGTATCAGAGCAAGAGAAAACACGTGCCGTGATGCCACGCCGTGCAGGGGATAACTGCACGCGCTCAGGCAAAACTCCAAATAGGAAAATCGTTGATTAATTATGAAATAAAAGCAGTTATGTTGATTGGCCGTATCCCTCGGCATGGTGGATCAGCTAGTCCACAATTAAAAGTATAAGTATACGCAGCAGAAAATAGTTTGGTTCAATTAAGTTGACACCCTAGTGAGCATAAGTGTCCCCGAGGGACAACTCATGGTATGCACAACTCTAATGTGAATATAATAGATATAAAAAGGTAATCTTTTTACGCTAAGGAAATGTAGTGACTTTGTTTTGTAATTATGCTATGCATGATATACATATAATAATGTTTTTAGGGTTTAAAATATCTAACATACAACCTAGCAAAAATCCTTCCCAGAAGCAAGTAAACAACCACTAAAAGGCAAAAACAGCAGTTTAAGTTCATACCCAGCATCGCAAGAAGCCACCAGTGGGCGCCAACAACCTGACACGAACCCACTGGTGAGTATGTATGTCTATACAGAAAAGTAAAGAACTACCTCACAAAATCGGGATCAGCTGTCTCAGCTACCCAAGAGGCCACAAACCAGCCCCTCCAAAATAACTAGCCGCTGAACCGGCTACAACCTGGACCTGAGGCATTCAAGAAAAGAATACCTCAGCAAGGAAATAATCAAAAGTGCAAATAAAGCATTAGAGTTAAGAGCAAAAAGAAGGGTTTACCAACCCGACAACAAGCTGCTATAAGCAAAAGAAAGAGCATGGCAGTAAGAAAAGAGCACTGTCTAAAGCACAGCAAAGCACACCAAGTGAGAGCAACAAAAGCAACATGCTCCACAAAAGAGTCTAACATTCCTAATACGTGGGTAAGTGGCAGTGGCCAAAACATGGATCTGAATTCATAACCAGAATCAGATCCAAAAAGGGCTAAGGGGTCGCCAGTGGCAGCTTTAGGGTCCCACACCAACCCAAACTAGGGCAAACAGGTCGTGGCCACAGCTCTCCACATCAATATCCGCCCCTCTTAGAGGCCACTAAACATCGCACCACCTGCCACAACCCAAGAGTCGGCAAGCAAAAATTTGCCGAACACCCAATACCACCCCCTAAAGGAAGGGAAAAGTCACACTAACAATCCTAAGGTACACAAGAACTCAAGACAGAAATGTCGAGCCCACTCGACGCAGCGTTGAGTAAACTCCACTCACCTAACGCCTAAAAATACTTAGCCGCAAGTCCTATGCTGGGTGTCAGCGCTTTCCACTTAGGGTAAACGTAAGTCTTGCTAAAAACGTAGCCTAAGCCCTCTCACGCGCGAAAACAGAGAGTTGGAGATTTAATCTCAACCCTCCGTTCCGTCCTAACTACTCGGAGCTACCGCAGCTAACCCTAACCTGTATCTAACAGCAACCTCACCCTAACTCTAGCTACCCACTGGACACTAACCATCCGACAACAAGAGAATCATTAAATTCCAGAAAAAAAAAGAAATAAAGAGTCAGCACTTGATTAGAAGCTTGAAGAAATAATTCAACCTGCTGCCCTAGGGAGGAAAAAAAGACAAAGAGAACAGAGCTTTACAGAAGAAATAAAAAGATCAAGGGTTAGAAATAAATTTGGCAAGGGCAAGGGGCCACTTGCCTCTACCTCTTCGGAAAAACAAACAACAGCCGCACCCCGGCTCGGCTCCGGCGGCAAGATCGGCCACCAAGAAGACCAAAGCTGAAACTTGAGGGAAGAAAGAAATCAAATATTTAGAAATTTCTGGAATCGAACCCTAAATCAAGAAAAACTTACATAGAAGGGAAGATCTAGCCGAGAGCAAACCGAATCCGCTATCACACGAGAAAAACGGGCTCTAACCTTCCCGAAATTGCCGGCCAAAACAACCACCGCCTCCTCTCAAAACCCTTCCGCTGGAATCTCTCCAGACTCGGGAACGATGAAAAATGAGGAGGAAAAATAATTCACGGCAACAAAAGACGATTTCAGGAAAAAGTACGGAACACGCCCAAGACACGCCCGTGACACGGCCCGACACGCCCGTGTCACGGGGCGTGTACTCACACACTCGACGAACGTCGATCTCTACTCGACGAAAACACGGGACACGCCAACCCGACACGCCCGTGACACGGCCCGACACGCCCGTGTCACGGGGCGTGTACTCACGCACCTACCCACTCGACGAAAGGCGATCTCCGCTCGACGAAGCAAGGGACACGCCCTATGACACGCCCGTGTCACAGGCCGTGTACCAACTCGAACACCGCCCGACGATCGTGGAGCGCCGATCGTCGAACAGAGAGACACGCCCTAATGTCACGCCTGTGTTCTACACGACACGCCCGTGACAGGGCCGTGTTCTCACTAAACACCGCCTGACGACCATCGAGCGCAGCTCGACGAATCGAAGGAGGACACGCCCGTGACACGCCCGTGTCACGGCCGTGTTCCAACAAAAACCCTGTCGACCAAAACTTCGTCGACTGGAGAAACGGGAGCTCTACCCGAGCACGACACGCCCTGGGTCACGGGCGTGACCCAGGCCGTGTCACCCAAACTTACACAGAAAAGAAACCTGCTAACACCTAGCAAACAAGATATAAGGCACCAGCCTACAAGCTCAGGCACAACAGGCCACGCACAGCACAGCAAACATAACAAACATGCAGCTAACAAAATAACGCCGAAACGACGCGAAGGCAAACGATCTCGGATTTCGACCAAAACTCGCACCGTAGCTAAACAACCAAGCCACGAAAACAACGGCGAGGTCGAAAACAACATCCGACGATCGAACACTCGGGCCAACACCTCCCGAAGCCATAACGCAAGCATATCCCTAAGAGGCCCAACCGAGTCACCAAAACAGACTCCGGCTAGCTGGGGAAACTTGCCAACTGGCTACAACCAGGCTACACAAGGAACCTACAGAGCTAGGACCGCGCTCTACAACGGCGAAGGGCCGGAAATGCGTCATCGTAACGCCAATCCAAAATCAAACAAAACACAGAAAAACCGGGGGCGTTACAGCCACTCCCCCTAAAAGAAAGTTTCGCCTCGAAACTTTACTCACAACACCCCTAAGAAGAAGGAGAGAGAAAGAGCCAGGAAAGGGCTATATAATCATAAATAAAACAACACATACCAGGCACAAGCTCAGGGAAACAGATGAGGGTGAGCCTCCCTCATAGCCGACTCCAACTCCCAAGTCGCGCTCTCTACATCCTGATTCCTCCATAAAACTTTAACCATCGGAATAGACTTCTTCCGCAGCGCACGAACCTGAGAATCCAGAATGCGGACAGGCACCTCCACATAAGAAAGATTCGGCTCCAACTGAGGCACAGAATCCAAAACCTGCCTGCCATACGATACACATTTCCGCAGCTGACTGACGTGGAAGACATTATGCACGCCAGGGAAATTTGCGGGCAACGCCAGCCTATAAGCTGATATCCCAATCCGCTCAACAATCGGAAATGGCCCCACGAACCTCGGGTCCAACTTCCTGTTTTTGCCAAAACGCTTGACTCCGATCAACGGGGAGACCTTTAAGAACACTGAGTCCCCCACCAAAAATTCCAAATCCGATCTACGCCGATTGACATTTTTCTCATATCTCTCCTGGGCTATCCGAAGCTTTTCCCGAATAAGCTTCACAGCAGTTTCCATCTCCTCGAGTGCTTCTGGACCCAACAAAGGTCTCTCACCAACCTCAGCCCAAAACAAGGGAGTCCTGCAGCGCCTCCCATACAAAGCTTCAAAAGGAGCCATTTGCAAGCTTTCTTGATAACTATTATTATATGCAAATTCCATAAGCTGCAAGCGCTCATCCCACGCTCCTCCGTGGTCCAGAATATAGCATCGGATCATATCCTCCACAATCTGATTTACTCGCTCCGTCTGACCATTGGTCTGGGGATGATAAGCTGTGGAATATCTCAAATCTGTACCCAACCCTTCTTGAAGGCTCTTCCAAAAACGAGACGTAAACTTGGAGTCTCGATCTGATATGATACTCACGGGTACACCATGCAATTTAATAACCTCATCCAAATACAGCTCGGCTATCTTCCTCATCGGATAATCGATCTTAAATGGTACGAAGTGAGCATTCTTCGTCAATCTGTTTACGATCACCCAAACTGAATCATGCCCTTTAGGAGATCTCGGTAAGCCTGTGATGAAATCCATCGAGATACTCTCCCACTTCCACATCGGAATCTCTAAGGGAGCTAGCTTGCCACCAGGCCTTCCATGGTCGGCCTTCACACGCCTGCAAGTGAAGCATTCAGAAACAAATCTGGCTACGTCCTTCTTCATCCCATACCACCACGCGATCTGCTTTAAATCATGATACATTTTGGTAGACCCTGGATGGTAGGCAACACTAGATCCATGGGCTTCTCTGCACACCATATCCCGAATATCTCCAACTGCGGGAATGTGAAACCTGCCGTAATCCATGAAGGTTCTGCCACTACCAAGCTACTCTGCGAATCGCCGCTTTCCACCGAAATGTCCATCAAAAGGAACTCTTCCGCTAGACGCTCGGCGGAGAGATTGACATCTTCCCTGACTTCCGACTCACTTCCGACTCAGGGCATCGGCCACCATATTCGCCTTACCCGGATGGTACTGGATTTCAACATCATAGTCAGCCACGTACTCCAACCACCGCCGCTGGCGCAGATTTAATTCCTTCTGAGTGAAGACATACTTCAAGCTCTTATGATCCGTGAAAATCTTGCACTGCGCGCCATACAGCAAATGCCTCCACAATTTCAACGCATAGATCACAGCTGCAAACTCCAGGTCATGCGTAGGGTAATTCCTCTCATGAGTCTTTAGCTGCCTCGACCCGTACGCAATCACCTTCCCGCCCTGCATCAAAACGCAGCCCAGTCCGACGTGCGACGCGTCCACATATATATCATACTCACTATCTTCAGTAGGCAAAGACAAAACTGGAGCTGAACATAACCTTCTTTTTAATTCCTCAAAATCCTCCTCGCACTTGCTATCCCATATGAAGGCTGCATTCTTCTGCGTCAACCTGGTCAACGGCACAGACAAAGTAGAGAATCCCTCTACGAATCTCCTATAACATCCAGCCAAGCCCAAGAAGCTTCTGATCTCTTTGGGAGTAACAGGCCTCGCCCATTCCATAACAGCAGCGATCTTTTCTGGGTCCACTGATATTCCCTCCTTATTCACCACGTGGCCGAGAAAAGAAACTTGAGGCAACCAAAATTCGCACTTGTTCAGCTTGGCGTATAGCTTATGGTCTCTCAGAGTCGTCAAGACTAGTCGCAAATGCCGATCATGCTCCTCCGCATCTTTAGAATACACCAAAACATCGTCTATAAAGACAATCACAAACTTATCCAGGAAGTCCTTGAAAACTCTGTTCATCAGATCCATAAAAGCTGAGGGCGCATTAGTCAAACCAAATGACATAACTAAAAACTCAAAATGCCCAAGACGAGAGCGGAACGCCATCCGCGGAACATCTGACTCCCGAATCCTCAACTGGTGATAGCCCGATCGAAGATCTATCTTGGAAAACACGGCACTACCACGCAGTTGGTCAAACAGATCGTCAATCCGAGGCAAAGGGTACCTGTTCTTAATAGTAACCTTGTTCAGTTCTCTATAGTCGATGCATAGCCTCATCGACCCATCCTTCTTTTTAACGAACAGAACTGGAGCACCCCATGGTGAGGAACTCGGCCTAATGAACCCTTTTGCCAACATCTCATCCAGCTGAATTCGCAACTCTTCCCGCTCTCGCGGGGCCATCCGGTACGGCGCCTTGGCGATGGGACGCGTGCCTGGCTCCAAATCTATAGCAAACTCGACATCTCGATCGGGTGGAAGATCGGGAAGATCATCAGGAAACATATCGGAGAAGTCACACACCACAGGGATCTCTTGCAAACACGACACTCTAACAACAGCCCCTGCCAGAGAGACCACACAGGCAGAACAACCAGAATCAAGCAACTTCCGAGCACGCACCGCAGAAATGACTGGAGACTCCTGGAGAGAATACCCATAAACGCTCCCTGGCTGACCGTTGTTCTTGACGAAGTCCAAGCGCTTACCCTTGCACTGGATCACAGCATCGTACCTTGACAACCAGTCCATGCCCAAGATAACATCGAAATCCTCCAGGTCAATCACCTTCAGATCTGCCTTGGCTAGAAAATCCCCCAACAAAATCGGACAATCCAGGACACCCAGGTCCGTAACCACAGAGTCACCAGAGGGGAACTTAACGCAAAAGGCACCACCAACACGATCTAGGCCCAGACCGAACCGCTCCACGAAGGCTCTAGCCACAAGCGAGTGGGTAGCGCCTGAATCGAAGAGAACGCGCGCCCAGCGGTTCTTTACCTTAAATCGTCCTACTAATAGCGCGCGCATCTAAGGTAACAAACGCTAAAATGAAAACTATAACCACAAAGGGATCATAACGAAACGACTGAGGAGAAGTCAAACCTGAGATAACCTAGGTCGAAGTCTGCGCTTCGTCTGCCGAAAGCACAATCAGCTTCCCCTTTCCTCTATCTAACTGCTGAGGCGGTGGCAAGGCTTGGAGGAGTACTGGCTGCAAAATAGGCTGGGACTGCGGGCACTTTGCCTTGAGATGACCCTTCTGCCCACACTGAAAACAGACCTTATATTTTAACCAGCAACGGGCAGCCTCATGCCCCTTCCTACCACAAAAGGCACACACCAAGTCTCCTTTGGGGGCACCCTGAATCGTGTTCACCTTTTTTTTTGTGCTCCCGACCTTTTGAAACACCTCTCCAAGGGGTGGCCTGGACGGCCACAGAAACTACAACCCCCTTTGTTCTTCCTTCTCGAGACAACATCAGGTTCCTGAGGGATCTCCCCTTTACTGGACTTTCGCTTATCCTTCCTCAACCGTTGGCCTCTATTCTTGGCATTCTCAAAGGCCTCAACTCTCAAGGCAGCTTCAACCACGCTGGCATAACTGATTGCTCCGCAAGCATTTACTAACTGCTGAATGTCGCTTCTTAGTCCACCCAGAAATTGCTTAACTCGATCTGCTTCAACACTCCCCAAACCAGGAGCAATCTGACTCAACTTATTAGACTCAATCTCATGCTCATCACCTGTAAGTTCCCTCTGCTTCAAATGAAGGAAGTCATGCATCAGCCGGTCCCTCTCGACTGAAGGCAGAAACTTACTCAACAGCATCGACTTAAATGACTCCCAAGAGCATCCTGCTATCACTTTCACAAGCGATTGAATCTGAGCCTGCATAGCCACCACCTGCCTCGATAAGGTCTCATTACTCTGCCGCAGGTTTTCTACCAACGCCTCGCTCTGCGCTCCTGACGTCTCACCCTCGGATTGGGGGGTCGACCTCGTTGCAGGACGTCTCGCCATCCTATAATCGCACAAGCCTTAGACAAAACTTAGCCCAACAGCTAGAACAAGACTACCTGGTACAGACAAACACACTTAAATATGAACTTCAACTGCTAAACTTGCTCCGGGAGTTGTTTTATCATGATGATGTTATGCTTAACCTAAGATAGTTCACCACCATCATACTAACTCATGTGCCTAAACCATGAATGCATGTATTTGTATTCGTTTTGACTCAAAACCATGTGTGTACATATGTCATCTTGCAAATCTTTAGCTTAACACGTTGTGCTTATGAATGTTATGCTATGCATGATGTGCTATGCATTCTAAAAAAAAGGCCTTAATGCATGCCATGGGCGGCGTACACATGAAAATGTTATGCATCCCATACTACATAACATTCCCATGCAACGAAAAAAAGAAAATGTGCTAGCCGCATTCATGTGGTGAGGTTATGCATCCCATACTACATAACCCTCACATGTTGCCTCCTATGGTGGATCCATATACAAACACATATTATGCATCACATACTACATAATATGCCCCGTATACTTCTTTATGCTCATGAGTGTAGTGTTCGTGCTTTAGCCAAGACGTGCTGATGACATATCGGTGTGTGTATGGTATGACGCTAACCACTAATGCAAACAAGGGGAAAGGTTGCCCGACCATTTGTCAAGCAACATCCCTCTGATACCAACTGTCACAACCCGCATTTTCTCAACGATAAAATCGTATCAGAGCAAGAGAAAACACGTGCCGTGATGCCACGCCGTGCAGGGGATAACTGCACGCGCTCAGGCAAAACTCCAGATAGGAAAATCGTTGATTAATTATGAAAGAAAAGCAGTTATGTTGATTGGCCGTATCCCTCGGCATGGTGGATCAGCTAGTCCACAATTAAAAGTATAAGTATACGCAGCAGAAAATAGTTTGGTTCAATTAAGTTGACACCCTAGTGAGCATAAGTGTCCCCGAGGGACAACTCATGGTATGCACAACTCTAATGTGAATATAATAGATATAAAAAGGTAATCTTTTTACGCTAAGGAAATGTAGTGACTTTGTTTTGTAATTATGCTATGCATGATATACATATAATAATGTTTTTAGGGTTTAAAATATCTAACATGCAACCTAGCAAAAATCCTTCCCAGAAGCAAGTAAACAACCACTAAAAGGCAAAAACAGCAGTTTAAGTTCATACCCAGCATCGCAAGAAGCCACCAGTGGGCGCCAACAACCTGACACGAACCCACTGGTGAGTATGTATGTCTATACAGAAAAGTAAAGAACTACCTCACAAAATCGGGATCAGCTGTCTCAGCTACCCAAGAGGCCACAAACCAGCCCCTCCAAAAGAACTAGCCGGTGAACCGGCTACAACCTGGACCTGAGGCATTCAAGAAAAGAACACCTCAGCAAGGAAATAATCAAAAGTGCAAATAAAGCATTAGAGTTAAGAGCAAAAAGAAGGGTTTACCAACCCGACAACAAGCTGATATAAGCAAAAGAAAGAGCATGGCAGTAAGAAAAGAGCACTGTCTAAAGCACAGCAAAGCACACCAAGTGAGAGCAACAAAAGCAACATGCTCCACAAAAGAGTCTAACATTCCTAATACGTGGGTAAGTGGCAGTGGCCAAAACATGGATCTGAATTCATAACCAGAATCAGATCCAAAAAGGGCTAAGGGGTCGCCAGTGGGAGCTTTAGGGTCCCACACCAACCCAAACCAGGGCAAACAGGTCGTGGCCACAGCTCTCCACATCAATATCCGCCCCTCTTAGAGGCCACTAAACATCGCACCACCTGCCACAACCCAAGAGTCGGCAAGGAAAAATTTGCCGAACACCCAATCCCACCCCCTAAAGGAAGGGAAAAGTCACACTAACAATCCTAAGGTACACAAGAACTCAAGACAGAAATGTCGAGCCCACTCGACGCAGCGTTGAGTAAACTCCACTCACCTAACGCCTAAAAATACTTAGCCGCAAGTCCTATGCTGGGTGACGGCGTTGAGTGAGCTCGGCTCACTCGACGAGCTCACTCGACGCTGTCAGCGCTTTCCACTTAGGGTAAACGTAAGTCTTGCTAAAAACGTAGCCTAAGCACTCTCACGCGCGAAAACAGAGAGTTGGAGATTTAATCTCAACCCTCCGTTCCGTCCTAACTACTCGGAGCTACCGCAGCTAACCCTAACCTGTATCTAACAGCAACCTCACCCTAACTCTAGCTACCCACTGGACATTAACCATCCGACAACAAGAGAATCATTAAATTCCAGAAAAAAAAGAAATAAAGAGTCAGCACTTGATTAGAAGCTTGAAGAAACAATTCAACCTGCTGCCCTAGGGAGGAAAAAAAGACAAAGAGAACAGAGCTTTACAGAAGAAATAAAAAGATCAAGGGTTAGAAATAAATTTGGCAAGGGCAAGGGGCCACTTGCCTCTACCTCTTCGGAAAAACAAACAACAGCCGCACCACGGCTCGGCTCCGGCGGCAAGATCGGCCACCAAGAAGACCAAAGCTGAAACTTGAGGGAAGAAAGAAATCAGATATTTAGAAATTTCTGGAATCGAACCCTAAATCAAGAAAAACTTACATAGAAGGGAAGATCTAGCCGAGAGCAAACCGAATCCGCTATCACACGAGAAAAACGGGCTCTAACCTTCCCGAAATCGCCGGCCAAAACAACCACCGCCTCCTCTCAAAACCCTTCCGCTGGAATCTCTCCAGACTCGGGAACGATGAAAATGAGGAGGAAAAACAATTCACGGCAACAAAAGACGATTTCAGGAAAAAGTACGGAATACGCCCAAGACACGCCCGTGACACGGCCCGACACGCCCGTGTCACGGGGCGTGTACTCACACACTCGACGAACGTCGATCTCTACTCGACGAAAACACGGGACACGCCCACCCGACACGCCCGTGACACGGCCCGACACGCCCGTGTCACGGGGCGTGTACTCACGCACCTACCCACTCGACGAAAGGCGATCTCCGCTCGACAAAGCAAGGGACACGCCCTGTGACACGCCCGTGTCACAGGCCGTGTACCAACTCGAACACCGCCCGACGATCGTGGAGCGCCGATCGTCGAACAGAGAGACACGCCCCAATGTCACGCCCGTGTTCTACACGACACGCCCGTGACAGGGCCGTGTTCTCACTAAACACCGCCTGACGACCATCGAGCGCAGCTCGACGAATCGAAGGAGGACATGCCCGTGACACGCCCGTGTCACGGCCGTGTTCCAACAAAAACCCTGTCGACCAAAACTTCGTCAACTGGAGAAATGGGAGCTTTACCCGAGCACGACACGCCCTGGGTCACGGGCGTGACCCAGGCCGTGTCACCCAAACTTACACAGAAAAGAAACCTGCTAACACCTAGCAAACAAGATATAAGGCACCAGCCTACAAGCTCAGGCACAACAGGCCACGCACAGCACAGCAAACATAACAAACATGCAGCTAACAAAACAACGCCGAAACGACGCGAAGGCAAACGATCTCGGATTTCGACCAAAACTCGCACCGTAGCTAAACAAGCAAGCCACGAAAACAACGGCGAGGTCGAAAACAACATCCGACGATCGAACACTCGGGCCAACACCTCCCGAAGCCATAACGCAAGCATTTCCCTAAGAGGCCCAACCGAGTCACCAAAACAGACTCCGGCTAGCTGGGGAAACTTGCCAACTGGCTACAACAAGGCTACACAAGGAACCTACAGAGCTAGGACCGCGCTCTACAACGGCGAAGGGCCGGAAATGCGTCATCGTAACGCCAATCCAAAATCAAACAAAACACAGAAAAACCGGGGGCGTTACAGCAAGCACTGAAAATAAACAATTGATTATGTGCTCCAAGAACATCGACCTGAGAATATGTTCTACACTCAAAGATTGTCGCCCACAGAACGTGAATAAATGGAATTAGTCGAACTGAGAAACAGTCTGGGAGAAAACGTCAACCATAGAATATATCCTTCTGATGAATATCATCGACCTGAGTTCTAAATTCGTCGGGCGGAGTTCGACGAACGTCGAACTAAATTCCAGACAACTGAAAAACTTCCAAGTCTTGAATCTGAAGTCCACATCAGGCAAGTCCATAAAGTTGATACTTGGGGGACTAGCCTAAAATCTTAGAAATAAAAACTAGTGACCCTAACTATACAACATGGTTCAACACAACCTAAAAAGTGAACCTAGCCCAAATCAAAATAGGGGTTCCAACATGCCTGAAATTATAGGGCTGAAGAGCCTAATCTGTAGGTCTTAGAGATAAGGCTGAGGTAGGTGGCCTGCGGGTCCCTGAGTGTAGGAGCTCTGCAGAGCTCTGAGGTAGGATCCTTTGGGATCTGAGGTAGGGCTGTCCTCCCAGCCTGAGTGTAGGGCTTAATAGCCTAAGGTAGATTGTCACGACCCGCATTTTCTCAGCAATAAAATTTTATCATAGTAAGAGAAAATACGTGTCGTGATGCCACGCCATGCAGGGGATAACTGCAGACACTCAGGCAAGGCACCAACCTAAACAAGTTATACAAAAATCATAAGTTATTATGAAGAAAATCATTTAAATTACATGGTCGTATCCCTCGGCACCGTAGATCAACTAGTCCATGAGTAAAATATAGTTATACACTGCGGAAAGGTACTTTAGTTAAGATGGTTTGACATCCTACATGAGCGTAAATGTCCCCGAAGGACAACTCATGTAATGCAGGATTCTATGTTTAGTATAATATGAAAGTAGTCCTTACGTCACTTTGGAAAGTAGTACTTTAGGTTTAGAAAAAATGGCATGTATGAAGTACATATAGTAGTGTTTTTATGAGTTAAAATACCTAACATGCATCCTAGCATAAAGTATTCCCAGAGAGCAAGTGAACGACCTCCAAATAGGCAAAAATAGCAGTTTCAGTTTATACCCAGCATCACAAGTAAGCCACCAGTGGGCGTCAACAACCTGACATGAACCCACTAGTTAGTATGCATGTCTATACAGAAGGAAGAAAACTACCTCACAAGGATGAGGAACAACAATCTCAGCTGCCCAGGGGGCCACAAGCAAGCTCCACAAGAAAACTATCTGCTCAACTGGCTACAACCTGAACCTGAGGCATTCAAAGAAATAATACCTCAGCAAGAATATAATAAAAAAGAGGAGCATTAGATTCATAAGAAATAAAACAAGGGGTTTACCAACACTGCAACAAAGTGCTAACAAAAGAGCAGAAGGAAATAATCAGGACAGCAAAAAAATAAACATTGTCTAAAGAGCAACTAAAGCACACCAAGTGCAAGAATGAATAACAACATGCTCTGCCAAACACCTAGAGCAGCAACAAGCCAGACATATGCCAATAGAAATAGCCATGTGAAAGCAAAGGAGCTAACAGTCCTAACTTTGCGAATTATTGGCCGTGGTAAAAACATGCATCTGGGTTGGTGAACAAAAACAGTCCTCATCCAAACAACCAGATCCAAAAATTCTCAAGGGTACAACGGTGGCAGCCCTAGGATCCAACACACCAACACAACTAGCCCAAACTAGGGCCTAAATGGTGGTGGCCACGGCTCTACACCCAAACCACCCCTTATAGAGCAACCAAAGAAAAACCACCTGCCATAATTCACGATTCGGCCTTCAAAACTAGCCAAAAAAATATCACCAAACCAAAATAAAACCCACACTAACCAACTCGGGAGAAAAACACCAGCCTAAGGAAAAAACATCGATTACACTCGACGCCGCATTGAGTAAGTACTACTCACTCGACGCTAAACACTAAGCAAGGAAGGCGTCGAGTCTACTTGACGCTGCATTGAATGAGCTCCACTCACTCAATGGCAAAAGACTTAGCCGTAAAAATCTCACCGAACGATGGCGTTGAGTGATTTCAGCTCACTCAACGCTGTCAACGCCAAATAGCCAACGACGTTGAGTGAGTTCACCACACTCAATGCTTTTGACTTGGAAAAAAATTATATAAAAACTAAAACCTAAACTCTATTTAGGCTCACTCAATGCCTCTAACCAGAAAGCTGGAAAATAATTTCAACTCTCTCTCACCCCTTATACCCGGCCACAACCACCTAACAAGATGGACTGAAGCTTAATAAAGCAAAACCCTACCTCCAGCTACTATCTGGACACCAAGCAGAGAACAAAAAGAGAGAAATTAACCTAAATCTTGGACATACTTGATCTGGACATGGCTGGAATGAAAAACTGCAGCACTAAAAAAAAGAAAAGAAGAAAAAACTACTACAATAAGATTAACAGAGCAAAGATTCAATTTAGCAAGGGCAAGGGACGCCACTTGCCTCACCAATAGGATGTAGTAGCTGCCAACAAAAAATATCTTGGCTCCGGTGGCAAGATCGGCCACCTAAGAAACCAAAACTGAAGCTTAAGGAAGAAGAATAGAAAACCAAAACCCTAACTTTTGGAAACATCCCTAGAGCTAGCATTACTTACCTAGGAAGGAAGATCTGGATGAGAGCAAGCCGAATCTACTCCTACCCAAGAGAAAACTGCTCTAAAATTCCAGTAACCGTCGGCCGGAGCTTCGGCACCTCTTCCTCCTGATTTCTTCCGCTGGAAGCTAAGTTCTGGCTCGGGAATGGAGAAATGAGGAGGAGAATCTAGCTGGCCCCATTTATACCCCCTCCCACTCACTCAAATAAGCTAATAAAATGATACAACACTAGAAAAAAAAACTAGGTCACTTACTGAATAGGGAGATTCAGCCACCAACACACTTAAATAAAAAAATATATATACATATATATACAACATATATATATACACACATATATAAACCAGCTTACTTATATGCATATAGATATATATACAGCACAGAATTTAATTCATATCTACATATATGCTAGCTTACCTGCACTAATATAAACTTAAATAGGTAACAACCAGCCAAACAATCAAACATCTATATATATACATATATAAAATCAGCTAATCAAATCTATCCTAAAACAAGGCACAAGCCTTACCAAGCTCGGCCGCACAAGGCTATGCAAAGCAAAGGCAAAAACCTGGTAACACACTACCAGCTAACTCAACAAATGTCGAAATATCGCGAAAACAAACGATCTCGAAATTCAACGAAACTCACACCGTAACTAAACACCCAAGCTAAGAAAACAACGCCGAAGTCGAAAACAACATCTGACGATCAAACTCGGCTAACACCTCCCGAAGCCAAAGCACAAGCATTCCCTAAAAGGCTTTGTCGAGTCCCCAAAACAGACTCCGGCTAGCCGGGGAACCTTGCAAACAGGCGACAAACAAGCCACTCAAAGAAACTAAAGAGCTGAGACCACGCTCTAACAACGGCAAAAGGCCGGAAACGCGTCATCATAATGCCAAACAAGGATTATACAAATCACAGAAAAACCGGGGGCGTTACAACCACTCCCCCTACAAGAAAGTTTCGCCCAGAAACTTTACACACAACACTTCTATCAAGAAGGAAAAGAAATAATCAAGCAAGAGCTATCATAGAAAATACAAAACATACCAGGCATATGTTAGGGAAACAGATGAGGGTAAGCCTTCCTCATAGCCGACTCTAGCTCCCAAGTCGTGCTTTCCATGCCCTGATTCCTCCACAAAACGTTAACCATAGGAATTGATTTCCTCCACAACACGCGTTCTTTAGCATCTAGAATGTGGACAGGCATCTCCACATAAGAAAGATTTGGCTCTAACTGACGCACATAATCCAAAACTTGCCTGTCGCTCATCACACACTTCCGCAGCTGGCTAACGTGAAAAACATCATGCACTCCCGGAAAGTTCGCGGGCAAATCCAGCCTATAAGCTGCCACACCAATCCTTTCAACGATCTTAAACGGCCCCACATACCGTGGGTCCAACTTCCGGTTCTTGCCAAACCTCTTGATTCCAATCATCGGGGAAACCTTTAGAAATACCAAGTCCCCCATAACAAACACCAAGTCAGATCTATGCCGATTTGCATTCTTCTCATATCGCTCCTGGGCTATCCGAAGCTTCTCCCAAATCAGCTTCACAGCAGTTTCCATCTCTCCGAGCGCATCCGGACCCAATAAAGGTCTCTCGCAACCTCAGCCCAAAACAAGGGAGTTCTGCAGCGCCTACCATACAAAGCTTCAAAAGGAGCCATTTGCAAGCTTTCTTGATAACTGATATTATAAGCAAACTCCATAAGCTGCAAACGCTCATGCAACGCTCCTCTGTGGTCTAAAATATAGCATCTGATCATGTCCTCCATTATCTGATTAACTCGCTGTCTGACCGTTAGTCTGTGGGTGGTATGCGGTAGAATATCTCAAATCCGTACCCAAACCTTCATGCAAGCTCTTCCAGAAGCGAGATGTAAACCGGGAGTCTCGGTCTGAAATAATGCTGACTGGAACACCATGCAATCGGATGACTTCATTCAAATACAGTTCAGCTATTTTCTTCATCGGATAGTCGATTTTAAAAGGTACGAAGTGAGCACAGTTCGTTAATCTATACACAATCACCCAAACTGAATCATATCCTCTAGGAGATCTCGATAAACCTGTGATGAAATCCATCGAAATGCTCTCCCACTTCCAAGTTGGAATCTCCAACGGAGTCAACTTGCCACCAGGCCTTCCATGACCGGCCTTAACATGCTTGCATGTATAACACTCAGAAACAAACCTGTCTATGTCTCCCTTCATCCCATACCGCCAGGCAATTTACTTTAAATCATGATACATCTTAGTAGATCCTGGATGGTAGGAAACACTAGAACTATGCGCCTCTCTGCACAACATAACTCGAATATCCATAACGGCGGGGATACAAAATCTGTCGCGGTACTTCAAAGTACCCGCATCATCAATCGAGAAATTTGGTATCTCCCCTTTCTCAGCTCTAAGATCTAAATGCAGCAGATCTGGATCATCTTTCTGATGTAATCTCGTAAGCGTAATCCAAGAAGGCTCTACTACTACCAAATTACTCTGCAAGTCACAGCTCCCCACAGAAATATCCATCAAAAGAAATTCTTCCACTAATTGCTCGGCGGACAGATCAAAAATCTTCCCTGTCTTCCGACTTAGGGCATTGGCTACCATATTAGCCTTGCCCGGATGGTACTGGATCTCAACATCATAGTCGGCAACATACTCCAACCATCGCCGCTGGCGCAGATTCAATTCCTTATGGTTGAAGACGTACTTTAAACTCTTATGATCAGTAAAAATCTTGCACTGTGCGCCATAAAGCAGATGTCCTCCACAAATTCACCGCAAAAATCACGGCTGCAAACTCTAAATCATGCGTATGGTAGTTCCTCTCATGAGTCTTCAGTTGCCTTGACCCATACGCAATCACTTTTCCACCTTGAATCAACACGCAACCAAGCCCAACATACGATGCATCCACATAAACATCATAATCCATGCCCTCCGTAAGCAGAGTCAAAATGGGAGCTGTGCACAATCTATTCTTGAGCTCTAGAAAGGCTTCCTCACACTTCTCGCTCCAAACTAAAGCCGCATTCTTCTGAGTCAATCTAGTCAAAGGTGCAGCCAGAGTAGAAAAACCCACCACAAACCTCCTGTAATAGTCGGCCAACCCTAGGAAGCTCCTAATATCTTTGGATTTGCCCGGCCTACTCCAATCCATCACAGCAGCTATCTTTTTTGGGTCAACGGAAATCCCACTCTTATTAACCACATGGCCCAGAAATGAAACCTGAGGCAAGCAAAACTCGCACTTGCTCAATTTGGCGAATAGCTTGTGCTCCCTAGAAGCAGATAAAACGAAACGCAGATGCTGGTCATGCTCCTCAGCATTACAGGAATAGATCAGAACATCATCGATAAACATGACCACGAACTTATCCAGGAAGTCCTTGAACACCCAGTTCATCATATCCATAAAGGCTGAGGGCGCGTTGGTCAAACCAAACGACATAACCAGAAATTCAAAATGCCCATGCCTGGATCGAAAAGCAGTCCGCGGAATGTTTGACTCGCGGATCTTGAGCTGATGATAGCTGGAACGAAGATCAATCTTAGAAAATACCACGCTACCGTGCAACTGATCAAACAAATCATCAATCCTTGGCAGAGGATACATGTTCTTAATATTAAACTTGTTCAACTCTCTATAGTCGATGCAAAGCCTCATCGATCCATCTTTCTTCTTTACAAACAGAACTGGAGCACCCCAAGGCGATGAGTTCGGCCTGATAAAACCTTTCTCTAATAACTCATCCAGTTGTATACGCAACTCTTCCAGCTCTCGCAGGGCCATCCGGTACGGCGCCTTCGCAATAGGATGCATACCTGGCTCCAAATCTATCACAAACTCAACATCCCTGTCAGGTGGAAGACCAGGAAGATTGTCAGAAAAAACATCTGAAAACTCGCACACCACAGGAATCTCCTCCAAGCGAGGTACACTAACAACAGTCCCAACAACTTAGACCAAATAGGCAAAGCAGCCGGAATCAAGCAGCTTCCGAACACATATCGCAGAAATGACTGGAGAATCCTGGCGCGGATCACCATAAACACTCCCAGGCTAATTGTTGTCGTTTACGAAGTCCAAGTGCTGACCCTTGCACTAGATAACTGCATCATACCTGGGCAACCAATCCATGACTAGGATAACATCAAAGTCTTCCAGGTCGATCACCTTCAGATCTGCCTTTGCTAGAAAATCCCCAAACATAATCGGACAATCCTTAATGCCCTGATTTGAAACCACAGAATCACCAGAAGGGAACTTGACGCAAAAGTCATCCCCAACTCGATCTAGATCCAAATGGTACTGATCCATTAAGGCTCTAGCCACAAACGAGTGGGTAGCGCCAGAGTCAAAGAGAACACGCGCCCAGCGGTTCTTCAACTTAAATCTTCCTATAAGATTGCACTTGCAACTAAGGAAAACAAATGTTAAACGATTGCTAAGAATAAAAACACATTCAGGCTAGGGAGAAATCTAACCTGAAATAACCTGAGTCGAGGTCTGAGCTTCCTCTGAAGAAATCACATTCAGCTTTCCCTTGCCTTTATCCACCCGCTGAGGCGGTGGAAATGAGTGGAATGGCACTAGCTGCAACACAGGCTGGAGCTATGGGCACTGAGCCTTGATGTGCCCTTCTTGATAGCATAGAAAACAACTTCTTGCCTTAATCTTATCCTTTCCCCAGCAATGGGAAACATCATGCCCTGGCCGCTTACATGCAGAACAGAATAAATCTTTCCTGGGAGCACCTTGAATTTCATGCACCTGCTCCTTCTTCTGAGCTCCTAACCTTTGGAAACATATCTCAAAGGTGTGGCCTGACCGGCCACAGAAGCTACAAACCTCCTTGCTCTTCTTTATTGAAGCAGCACCGGGTACCTGAGGGCTCTTTCCTTCAACCGATTTCCACTTATCCCTTCTCATCTGCTGCCCTCTTTGCTTAGCATTCTCAATTGCCTCAACTTTCAAAGCAGATTCCACCACTCCAGCATAGCTCGCTGATCCATAAGCACTTGCTAACTGCCTGACATCACTTCTTAGGCCACCAAGAAAACGCTTAACTCAATCCACCTCAGAGCTTACCAAGCCGGGGGCAAACCGACTCAGTTTGCTGAACTCGATCTCATACTCACTAACTATAAGCTGCCTCTGCTTCAAATGTAGGAAATCATTCATCAGGTGGTCGCACTCGACCGAAGGAAGAAACTTCCTTAGCAACAGTTCCTTGAAGGTCTCTGAAAGTGCAAGTTAGATCTGATATACTCTAGAGGGGGGGGGGTGAATAGAGTATGGTGCTTGCTAAAAACTTTTTACAACTGTTGTTGTATTCCTAAGTGAACAGGGAAGCAAATAACATAAAGTAAATCTAAATACAGAATAATCACAGATCAATCACAAAGCAATCACAAAGCAATCACAAACCATAACCAGAAACAAAAGAAAGATATGCAACCAGATGACACAAGGAGCTATAGTGGTTCCCCAATCAACCTGGGTACATCCACTCTTCTACCACCCTAAGTAGGAATCCACTGCAGGATGAGTTGATCAGGTGTCCTGTGCACCAATGAGCTTTTGATAAGGTGCTCAAAAACCAAACCAGATTTTTTGATCATGTGTCTTGCCACCACTGAGTTTTGATAACGTCTCAGAAACCAAACACAAACTTTTGAAGGGAGTTTGAAAAACCCTTTACAGCAGAGAGAGAGGGAGAGAAAGGGATGAGATGATCTTCTCTGTCAACAGTCAGAGAGAAGATAGTGGATGTTGTCAAAGCTCCCCCTGAGATCTTGAGTTGTTCAAGAAGTGAAGCTTTGCAGTAGGGTGATAGGCCTTCAGATGATTTGATCTCCAGCAAAAGATGATTTCAGCAACAGCTGAAATATGAGGTGTCTGGAGTCTTGAATGATGATGGCCTTTGAACACTTGAATCAAGAAAGATCTGAAAATTTTAGTTAGTTGATCTCCTTTTGTGATGTGTGTTCTTGTATGAATTTTTGAGACTGAGAATGTCTGCAACTCTCTTTATTTCTATTGTGTAATTGTTGTTGTTGCTGAATATGTGTGTCTAACTCTCTTTGAGAGGAGAATGAAAAACTGATGTTTTATTCCTTTTGATCTGAATAGAAATGATCCTCTGTCCAAGATAGCCGTTGGCCTGTCATAAATGACTTCCTTAACTGTATTTGTCTTCTGAAGGAAAGTCCAATGAAACATTCATTTGAAAATTCCTTGAAACTTGCTCCATAGTAATTAAAAACAGCTACAGGATCTCTGAATTAAATGCTGAGAATAATTCCACAACTGTCTGAATTTGAATCTTGAAAATCGTCTAACTCTTCAGAAAAACGTCGAACTGAGCTCCACTATCGTTGAACTGAGCTCAGAGCCTGGACTTATACAGAAACAGAGATCGTCGATCTGAGCTGAACTATCGTCGAACTGAGCTCAGAGATAGAGAATCAAACTGGAGTCATGATCGTCGATCTGAGCTCGAAGATCGTCGAATGGAGTTCGACGACTCGTTGAAGTTGAGCTCAGAGATCGTCGAATGGAGTTCGACGATTCGTCGAAGGGAGCTCGGCGATCGTCGAATGGAGTTCGACGATTCGTTGTCCTGAGCTCGACGAAATGACTTAGTCCCCAAAAATGAAAAACCTGGTCTTGAGGGCAGATTCCAAACCTAACTACTAACCCTTAGACTCAATTCTAATTGACCTTTAAATCTATACAATGAGGTCAAAACAGGTTTCCTAAGAGACATAGTGATCCTTGCCCAAATCAGTAATAGGGTGTTCCAACAATCTCCCCCTATTTGAGTTAGGATTACTATTTACAGATATTGGAAAAAAAAAACATACAAAACAGAAATGCAACAAACAAAACATTGCAGAATCACAGATATTATCTCAGATAGTTCAGAAAACAGAATATATTGTCACCTTACAGAATTACTCTTTTTCTT
Organism: Platanthera guangdongensis; assembly: GCA_039583875.1. Taxonomy (NCBI): domain Eukaryota; kingdom Viridiplantae; phylum Streptophyta; class Magnoliopsida; order Asparagales; family Orchidaceae; genus Platanthera; species Platanthera guangdongensis. Next base: position 55,686,319 of record CM077147.1, read on the forward strand.
TGCTCTTTATAAGGACTATTTCTCTGTTTGGATTGAGAGCTTCTTTCTTAGATCTTCTATCATCAGCTGCACCTAGAGAGGTTTGTTGCTTTGGCCTGGGCACTACAGCTTCTGGATGCAGCTTCATGTAGCTTTCTGAATCAAAGAATTTACTGGATGAATATCTTTCAAGTTCCTTCTTCCTTTGATCTGATAAAGTAGTTATATTTAAAGTATCTTTTCCTTGCTCTCTGGCTTTCTTGATCTGATCTAAAGCAGCCAATTCTTTCATCCTAGCTGTCCATGAAGTAGGATTGTTTTTTGGATCCTCAAATAGAACTGGAGGCTCATATCTATTTGAGGGATTATCTGGAGGAGCTCTGGAAGAGACTAAATCTTTCAGCTTGTAAGGAAAGGGACCAGAAGTTGTATCAGATGGACCTTGTCCTTCCCTTGAATATGGATGTTGCCTGAAATACACTTTAGAATAAACTTGGAATTCTCTTTGATTTCCTCTGTAATTTCCTCTTCTTGACTGGTAGCCTCTAGATTGACTTCCTCTGTACTGGGATCTACCTTGAGGTTGATATGAGCTTTGGCTTCTGGCAGAAGGTTGAGATGCAGAACTTCCACTTGCACCTGCATCAGGGAAGAAGGAGGAGGAGGAGGATGATTGAACTGGGATGATCCTTTATCATATTTTCTCTTCTTCTTCATAGCCTTCAATTGATTTTTGGAGTATTGCATCCAATGTTCTGTGATAGGGCAATTATGCAGAATGTAGTACGGAATATCATTTGTGTCTTTCACTTTTGTTGGGGGACTCTCTTCATTGCTTTGCTTCTGGCTTTTCTTTTCCTTGCAATTGTAGCAGAGGAGTCATCTGAGTCAGTCTTATACTGATCACTTTCTGAGCTTTGATTATCATATAATGCATCAATCCTTTTGAGATAATCTAATTGTTGTTGAGATTTAGCAGAAGTAACAGCAGAGACAGCAACAGTAGCAACAGCAACAGCAGGAAGAGGAGTAGAAGCAATACTGGCAGAAGAAGTTATAACAGCAGAGACAGATACAACACTTGCAGCAGTAGTAACAACATCAGCAGTAACAACAGGCTCAAAAACAAATGCCTTTGTCATATGCATGTACTCAGATACTAAAATAGTAGCAACATCAAAACTATCAGCAATAGCAACATTTGCAGTAGGAGCAGCAGCAGTACTTTCAACAGAAATAGAAGGAGCAGCAGCATAGAGGGAATTTATAAAAGAATTTATTATACTGGTGTCACAGCTGGGAATGGGCACAATGGCCTTAGAGAGATCCTCAGATTGCTGGACTACAGTGTGCTCTGGAAGACAGCTGAAATAAATAGAATCAAAATCTGATAACAGTAACCTGAGGTCCACTGTGATAACTGCAAATGGAGGTACTGGAGCTTGAGCTTGAACTGAAGATACAACACCAGGCAATCTATTAGCTTCATGAGGCATCTCCCCCTGCCTAGATTCAGTCAGGACTGGATCAAGGCACCCATAAGAAGGGATTGCCTGAGAAGGAAGGAGAGAGGAGTGCCTGGCAGACAGTTCTTGAACTATTTTTATTAGTGGAGCCAAAGAGGCCTCCATCAAGAGTGATAGCCTTGGAGCTATCAGCTCATAGAGCCTGTCTACAAGAGCTGGAAGATCTACATGCTCAAGATGGACTTGAGTAGAGGTAGGAATTGAAGGTGGAGCAACAGGAGATGTTGGTGGAGAACTTGTGGATGGTGGAAATGAAGGTTGAGAGATGGGAATTGTTGAAATGGAAGATAGTGGAATGGAAATAGATGGTGTGAAGGATGGTTGTGCAATGATGTCCTGAAGTAGTTGTTGGTATGAGGTGGATGAAGATGGTGGCTCGGGAGGGGATGAGGGAGAATCATCCATATAGGAATCATCTATAAGATTGAAATATGGTATGTGAGAGGATGAATCAATATCTAGGTGGGGGTATTGATGGAGAGGATGGAAGAGTTCTTCTATGAGAGGTGGAGTTGGAGAAGGAATGGAAGTTGGAGATGGGGTGGAAATAATGATGGTGGATGTGACTGGTGTAGATGAAACAAGAGGTGGAGGATGAGAGGATGAAGCAGGCAAGTCTTCTGCAGGGGAAGAAACCTGAGGGGAAGTGACTGAGACAGTCCTTGTGCCTGAAGTAGAAACTGCAGAGGGCCTGCTGGGCTTCACAATTTGCCTGTCCCACTTTCCAAATAGGGCACAGGAGAGCCTCTTGGAGGCATTGATGTGCATCTCATTTGAAACAAGCAGTGCAGGGCATCTGTTCTGAAGAAACAGCCCTAATATCCTTCCAAAGTTAACAAAATTTTTGTTGATTTTCTTCTTGATTAGGTCAAAGACGATTTCTCCCCAGTTTAATTATTTCTTGTCCACAAGAGCACACATCAAGCAGAGCTGATACCTTGATATGGTATCATGAGATGAGTGTTTGGCCAACAATACCTTTCCAACCACATCAGCCAGAAATCTGTACCCAACAGATAGATTTTTCTTCAGCAATTTGCTAGGGTTTGCATCTGAATGTACCATTCTTTCAAGCATATCAGAAAACTCATCTCCAGAAAGTTCAGCAAAATCTTCTCCAGTATTCAATTTAAAAACCTCTGTCAAGGCAGCAGGTGTTAGGGATACCTGAGTTCCTGAGATTGTTCCAATCACTGTATTCTGATCCAAGTTATGGGCAGTATACACCCATTCTTTTATCTCATCTACAGCTAATTTGATCCTGGTAGACATGATGGTAACTAGCTTTTGTTCCTTGAAAAGTTCCAGAATATCTTTGAAGATTTGATCACTGTTATTGAAAGAGTCCATGTCGATATCAAAACCCGCATCAAATTTCATTGCGGCCAGGATTGCAACTGAGACGGCCATTGATTCCTGCAGGTTGTCTGACATAGACTTCTTCTTTGATATCTCCATTGAGAAAAGCACTCTTTACATCCATCTGCTATACTTTGAAACATTTGTGTGCTGCATATGCTAAGAAGATTCTTATGACCTCTAACCTTGCAATTAGTGCAAAAGTCTGGTCATAATCTATCCCTTCTTCTTGAGAGTACCCTTGAGCAACTAGCCTTGCCTTGTTCCTTACAATGACTCCTTGATCATCCAATTTATTTCTGAATATCCACTTTGTTCCAACAATGGAGTGATCCTTAGGCCTTGGTACTAGTTCCCAAACTTTGTTCCTTTTAAATTGATGCAACTCTTCTTGCATTGCAATGATCCAGTGTGGATCTTGCTCTGCATCTTGAATGGATTGAGGTTCAATTTGAGAAAGAAAGCAAGTGTGCATCAGGTTTTGGTTGACCTGATTTCTGATTTGCACACCAGCTGAGATGTCTCCAATTACTTGGGAAATTGGATGGTCTCTTGATGTTACTAAATCAACAGGGGTGTTGATTATTCACCAACCTGTGTTGTTGTTTACTCTTGTGGTACAACAACTGGCTCTTCATAAAGTTTCTCTTCAAGATGTTGAATGTCTTCTTCATCTTCACTGCTTTCCTCTTTTTGAATGATTTGTAACCTGTCCAAGTCTTCAGCAAGAGAGTGTACATGCAAAGGTTCTATGGTAGAAGTATTCTTCTCCTTGAAAGACATGTTAGATTCATCAAAAGATATATGAACAGATTCTTCAATTTTAAGAGTTGATTTATTATATACCCTATAAGCTTTACTGATCATGGAGTATCCCAGAAACACTTCTTCATCAGCTTTAACTTGAAATTTTGCTAAGTATTTATTGTCATTATTATGTATGTAACAGATACAATCAAAAATTCTAAAATAGTCTACTTTAGGTTTCTTCCCTTTGAGTAATTCATAGGGAGTCTTGCCCTTCAGTTTATGTATTAAACTTCAATTCAACACATAGTTGGAGGTGTTCACTGCCTCTTCCCAAAAGGATAGAGGAAGGTGAGCATCTGACAACAATGTAGTGGCCGATTCAATAAGGGTTCTATTTTTCTTTTCAGCTACCCCATTTTGTTGAGAAGTTCTAGCAGCTGAGAAAGTGTGCCTGATCCCTTCACTTTGACAGAACTCTTGCATAAGAAGAGAATCAAACTTTGTCCCATGATCACTTCTGATCAGGGCAATGTGAGTATTGAACTCAGTCTGTATGCATTTGAGAAACTCTGTCAAACACTTAAAGTTATCAGACTTCTTCCTCAGAAAAAACACCCATGTGAATCTAGAGTAGTCATCTACAACCACTAAAGTATAAGATTTCCCTCCTAAGCTTTGTACTGTAATGGGTCCAAAAAGATCCATGTGTAACAGATACAAAATCCTAGGTGAATCACTCTTATTAAGTGACTTGAAACTATTTTTGTTTTGCTTGCCTAATTGACAAGCCCTGCAGAGTCCTTCCTTCTTGTAGGGGCCAGAAGGTAGTCCTCTAACAAGGTTTCCCTTGGATAGCCTAGCAATCGTTCTAAGGTTTATATGCCCTAGTCTCTTATACCATAAAACATTAGGTCTACAAATAGAATTAAACAGGCAAATATCTACTTTTGTTGAAAGAAAGTCTACTAAATAGATGTTACCTTTCCTTTTACCTGTCAACACAGTTGTGTTGTCCTCTGATTTGATCTTGCATAAGGATTTGCTGAAAGTCACTTGGTAGCCTTCATCACATAGTTGATTGATACTTATCAAGTTGTGCTTCAGTCCTTCCACATAGGCTACTTTCTAGAATGTGATTGTGCCAATTTGGATTGCACAATATCCTTTTGTTAGTCCAAAGTTTGAATCACCAAATATGACTTTGGGTCCAAGCTTGGCTTTGAAGGATGTGAAATTGTCCTTGCTCCCTGTCATGTGCTTGGAGCACCCACTATCCAAATACCATTGCTGGTTTGATGTTGGATAGGTCTTCACCTGCACATAAAACAATTTACTTGTTTTTGACCTAGTTTACCTTGGGCCTAGGTTGATAACCTTTAAATTCAGAAATAAATGACATCCCTGGTTGACTCTTATAATCTTCAGGATGATATCTCCTTGGAGGTATTATCCATTCAGTATAAGGGTTAAATCTTTGGGATGAAGGACCCCTAGGTTTGGATTTTGATTTACCTTTGAAAAAGTTTTCAAAGCTCTGATCTCTGTTCGACGATCGCTGAGCTGAGTTCGATGATCTTGGGTCAGATCGTCGAGCTCCGTTCGACGATCGACTGTGGCAGAGTTCAGGGTTTGGAGATCGTCGACCTGAGTTCGACGATTTTACCTGAGATCGTTGATCTCCGTTCGGAGATCGTCTAGCTCCATTCGACGATTTCTGTTGAAATCTTGTTTTCTTAGGTAAGTCAGAATTTTTCCTAGCTACCTCTACAACTCTCTTACCTTTATCAATCATAAACTTAATTGGGGTTGTTAGTACTATAGGTTGGCTGGATGAAGCACCCAAACCCAGTGTACTATTAAACCTTGAGTTCACTGTGCTTGTGATGTCCATTAGCTTGATACTTCTCCCATTAAGGGATTCTTCAAGCTTCTTGGCCTCTGATAGTTCACTTTTCAGTGAAGCTATCTGCTCCCTACATCACTCCAACTCCTCAGAGAGTTTGAGGTTTTCTAATTTTAAGGTACTGTGTTCAGATAAATGATTTCTGAGAGAGATGATTTCCTTCTCAGATTTTAATAAGTCTAAACATAGTGCTTTAAACTCATACTTAAAGTCCTCAGAATTAAAATCAAAAGAACTTATTACCTAGTCCTCTTCAGATTGAGTCTCTGAGTCTGACTCTGACTCTTCTGCATCAGAATTGTGTTGTGAGGCATTGATAGCCATCATGCAGAATTCCTTTTCATCAGCATCATCTTCATCATCACTGGAGCTTGATGAAGCTTCTGATTCTTCTTCTGTCTCACTCCAAGTTTCAGCAACAAATCCCTTCCTTGTGTGTTTGTTCTTGTTGGAGGAGGGTTTGTCATTGCTATTCTTCTTGAAGTCCTTGTCTTTTCTTCTTTCTTTCTTGTCCTTTCTGTCCTTGTGTTTATTTTCTGGACAGTCAGGCAAAATGTGGCCTGGTTTCCTGCAACCAAAGCAGGTAATTTCTTTGTTATTTGATTTATCATACCTTGGCTTATCATGCTCTTTGTATGATCTCTTCCTGAAGTCCTTTCTGGCCATTTTATAAAATCTTTTGGCTAGTAGGCTTAGCAATTTCTCATTACTTGTGACCTTGTCTTCAGGCTGATCTTCAGTGGTTTTGAAAGCTATTTACTTTTCCTTTCTTGTGGCTGGTGAGGCAGCCTTCTGCTCTTCTTCTCTATTCTTAATGAGCAGCTCATAAGACTTGAGCTTGCCCAAGAAAGCTTCAGTGGTGATCTCATTTAGACTTCTGGCATCCTTGATTGGCCAGATCCTTGAGTCCCAAGTGCTTGGGAAGCACATTAGGATTTTGTCATTTAGCTCAGTCAATGAGATCTCTTTATCCAAAGTTTTCAGCTCGTTGACTATGAGACTGAGTCTGTTATACATGTCTGCTACTGACTCAGCTTCTCCTTTCTTAAAGTTCTCATATTGGGTTATGAGGTGAGATCTTTTGTCTTTTCTCTCATCAGCTGATCCTGAGACTATTTCAGATAGCTTGTCCCAGATGTCCTTTGCTGAGTTGCATTCAGCTACCTTTTGGAATATCTCATCAGACATAGTCTGGGCTAGAATGTTCATAGCCTTTGCATCTGCTAATTTCCATTTCTTTATTTCAGCATCTGTTCCTGAAGGAGGTAGAACAGCACTTGTACTTGTGTTCTCTGGAGGTCTTGGACACACTGTCAAAACAGAATTGAAAATGTCCTCATCAATAGAGTTCATGTGCAGTCTAATCCTTGTCTTCCAAAGTGCAAACTTAGATAGATTGCATACTGGAGGTCTGGTGCTAGCATAATCTTTGTTTTGTGCCATGTTTTGTGATGAAATAATTCTAATAATCAAAATCAAAACAAGCAGATATAACTAGAGGGATCTTTGGGTTCATGTGTTAGCCTGTACAACCACTAAGGTATGGTAGTTTTAATCAACCTCCCTCTGATACCAATTAAAAGTTCAAGTTAGATCTGATATACTCTAGAGGGGGGTGAATAGAGTATGGTGCTTGCTAAAAACTTTTTACAACTGTTGTTGTATTCCTAAGTGAACAGGGAAGCAAATAACATAAAGTAAATCTAAATACAGAATAATCACAGATCAATCACAAAGCAATCACAAAGCAATCACAAATCACAGCCAGAAACAAAAGAAAGATATGCAACCAGATGACACAAGGAGCTATAGTTGTTCCCCAATCAACCTGGGTACATCCACTCTTCTACCACCCTAGGTAGGAATCCACTGCAGGATGAGTTGATCAGGTATCCTGGGCACCAATGAGCTTTTGATAAGGTGCTCAAAAACCAAACCAGATTTTTTGATCAGGTGTCTTGCCACCACTGAGTTTTGATAAGATCTCAGAAACCAAACACAAACTTTTGAAGGGAGTTTGAAAAACCCTTTACAACAGAGAGAGGGAGAGAAAGGGATGAGATGATCTTCTCTGTCAACAGTCAGAGAGAAGAGAGTGGATGTTGTCAAAGCTCCCCCTGAGATCTTGAGTTGTTCAGGAAGTGAAGCTTTGCAGTAGGGTGATAGGCCTTCAGATGATTTGATCTCCAGCAAAAGATGATTTCAGCAACAGCTGAAATGTTAGGTGTCTGGAGTCTTGAATGATGATGGCCTTTGAACACTTGAATCAAGAGAGATCTGAAAATTTTAGTTAGTTGATCTCCTTTTGTGATGTGTGTTCTTGTATGAATTTTTGAGACTGAGAATGTCTGCAACTCTCTTTCTTTCTGTTGTGTAATTGTTGTTGTTGCAGAATATGTGTGTCTAACTCTCTCTGAGAGGAGAATGAAAAACTGATGTTTTATTCCTTTTGATCTGAATAGAAATGATCCTCTGTCCAAGATAGCCTTTGGCTTGTCATAAATGACTTCCTTAACTGTATTTGTCTTCTGAAGGAAAGTCCAATGAAACATTTCTTTGAAAATTCCTTGAAACTTGCTCCAGATTAATTAAAAACGGCTACATGATCTCTGAATTAAATGCTGAGAATAATTCCACAACTGTCTGAATTTGAATCTTGAAAATCGTCTAACTCTTCAGAAAAACGTCGAACTGAACTCCACTATCGTTGAACTGAGCTCAGGGCCTAGACTTAGACAAAAACAGAGATCGTCGATCTGAGCTCAACTATCGTCGAACTGAGCTCAGAGATAGAGAATCAAACTGGAGTCAAGATCGTCGATCTGAGCTCGAAGATCATCGAATGGAGTTCGACGACTCGTTGAAGTTGAGCTCAGAGATCATTGAATGGAGTTCGACGATTCGTCGAAGGGAGCTCAGCGATCGTCGAATGGAGTTCGACGATTCGTCGTCTTGAGCTCGATGAAATGACTTAGTCTCCAAAACTGAAAAACCTGGTCTTGAGGGCAGCTTCCAAACCTAACTACTAACCCTTAGACTCAATTCTAATTGACCTTTAAATTTATACAATGAGGTCAAAACAGGTTTCCTAAGAGACATAGTGATCATTGCCCAAATCAGTAATAGGGTGTTCCAACAGTCTCCCAAGAGCATCCCTCTTTCAAGCTCTCCTTCTCTCTCAGCCACCAACTCTTCGCGAATCCCTTTAGCTGATAGGTGGCGATCATCACCCTTTGATCAGGGGTATAAGACAATCGTCCAAAAACATAAAGTCTGCCTTTCCATCATAGGTAGGAGGTCCTAGTCGCTGGAAGTGCGATATAAATGTCATCTCCGGGGACAACATAGCAGGAGGTACTAGGGGAGCAGGAGGAACAGGAACAGCTACGCCTACAGCAGGGTCCGACACTCTTGGACGTTGTCCTGCCACAACTGCTAACATAGACTGGATCTGAGTCTGCATACCCACCATCTGCCTGGACAAGTCTTCATTACTCTGCCGCAGACTTTCAATCAACGCCTCGCTTTGCGCTCCTAAAGACTCACCCTCAGATTGGGGAGTCAGTATCGTCGAAGGACGCCTCGCCATCCTATAATCATATTAGCACTAATCAAAACCTAGCCCAACTGCTAGAACAAAACTATCCGGTACAGACAAACATACTTAAATATGAACGTCAACTGCTAACTTGCTCTGGGATTTTTATAATAATGATGTTATGCTTAACCTAGGATGGTTCACCCCCATCATACTAACTCATGTGCTTAGATCATGAATGCATGAATTTGTATTTCTTTTGACTCAAAACTATGTGTGTACATATATCATCATGCAAATCTTTAGCTTGGCACGTTGTGCTTATGCAATGTTATATCATGCATGTTGTGCTATGCAATCTAAAAAAAGCCTTAATGCATGCCATGAGCGATTGTACGCATGGAAATGTTATACATCCCATACTACATAACATTGCATGCAACGAAAAAAGAAAACGTGCTAATGTGCATTCATATGGTGAGGTTATGCATCCCATACTACATAATCCTCACATGTTGCCACCTATGGTGGATCCATATATAAACACATATTATGCATCCCATACTACATAATATGTCCTGTATACTTCTATTCATGCTTATGAGTGTAGTGTTCATGCTTCAGCAAAGACGTATTGATGACATATCGGTGTGTGTATGATACGATGCTAAACCACTAATGCTAACAAGGGAAAGGTTGCCCGACCAATTGTCAAGCAACCTGGCTCTGATACCAACTATCACGACCCGCATTTTCGCAACAATAAAATTTTATCAAAGTAAGAGAAAATACGTGTCATGATGCCACGCCATGCATGTGATAACTGTAGACGCTTAGGCAAGTCACCAACCTAAACAAGTTATACAGAAATCATAAGTTATTGTGAAGAAAATCATTTAAATTTGATGGTCGTATCCCAAATAGGAAAAAATAGCATTTCAGTTTATACCCAGCATCACAAGTAAGCAACCAGTGGGCATCAACAACCTAACACGAACCCACTGGTGAGTACGCATGTCTATACAGAAGGAAGAAAACTACCTCACAAGGATGAGGAACAGCAATCTCAGCTAACTAGGGGGCCACTAGCAAGCTCCACAAGAAAACTATCCGCTCAACTGGCTACAACATGAACCTGAGGCATTCAAAGAAAGAATACCTCAGCAAGAATATAATAAAAAAAAGAGGAGCATTGGATTCATAAGCAATAAAATAATGATTTTACCAACCCTGCAACAAAGTGCTAACAAAAGAGCAGAAGGAAATAATCAGGACGGCAAAAAAAGAAACATTGTCTAAAGAGAAACTAAAGCACACCAAGTGCAAGAATGAATAACAACATGCTCTGCCAAACACCTACAGCAGCAGCAAGGCAAACATATGCCAATAGAAATATCCATGTGAAAGGAAAGGAGCTAACAGTGCTAACTTTGCGAATTATTGGCCGTGGTAAAACCATGGATCTGGGTTGGTGACCAAAAACAGTACTCATCCAAACAACCAGATCCAAAAATTCTCAAGGGTACAATGGTGGCAGCCTTAGGGTCCAATACACCAACACAACCAGCCCAAACCGGGGCCTAAATGGTGGTGGCCACGGCTCTACACCCAAACCAACCCTTACAGAGCAACCAAAGAAAAACCACCTGCCATAATTCACGATTCAGCCTTCAAAACTATCCAAAAAACATCACCAAACCGAAATAAAACCCACACTAACCAACTCGGGAGAAAAACACCAGCGTATAAAAAAAACATCGAGTCCACTCGACGCTGCGTTGAGTCAGTACTACTCACTCGACGCTAAACACTAAGCAAGGAAGGTGTCGAGTCTACTCGACACTGCGTTGAGTGAGCTCCACTCACTCAATGCCAAAAGACTTAGCCGCAAAAATCTCACCGGACGACGGCGTTGAGTGAGTTCTGCTCACTCAACGCTGTCAACGCCAAACAGCCAATGGAGTTGAGTGAGCTCACCACACTAAACGCTTTTGACTTAGAAAAAAAATTATATAAAAACTAAAACCTAAACTCTGCCTAGGCTCACTCAATGCCTCTAACCAGAGAGCTGGAAAATAATTTCAACTCTCTCTCACCACTTATACCCGGCCACAGCAACCTAACAAGCTGGACGGAAGCTTAATAAAGCAAAACCCTACCTCCAGGTACTATTGGACACCAAGCAGAGAACAAAAAGAGAGAAATTAACCTAAATCTTGGACAAACATGAGCTGGACATAGCTGGAATGAAAAACTGCAGCACAAAAAAAGAAAAGAAGAAAAAAACTACTACAGTAAGATTAACAGAGCAAAGATTCAATTTATCAAGGGCAAGGGATGCCACTTGCCTCACCACCTGGATGTAGTAGCTGCCAACAAAAAAATCATGGCTCTGACGGCAATATCGACCACCTAAGAAACCAAAACTGAAGCTTAAGGAAGAAGAAGAAAAAACCAAAATCCTAACTTTTGGAAACAGCCCTTGAGCTAGCATTACTTACCTAGGAAGGAAGATCAGGATGAGAGCAAGCCGAATCTGCTCCTACCCGAGAGAAAACTGCTCTAAAATTCCAGCAACCGCCGGCCGGAGCTCCGGCACCTCCGCCTCCCGATTTCTTCCACTAGAGGCTAAGTTCTGGCTCAGGAATGGAGAAATGAGGAGGAGAATCCAGCTGCCCCATTTATACCCCCTCCCACTCACTCAAATAAGCTAATAAAATGATACAACACTAGGAAAAAAAACTCTGCCACTTACTGAATAGGGAGATTCATCCACCAACACACTTAAATAAAAAAATATATATATATACAGCATATATATACTGTAACGCCCCCACCCGTCACATGACATATAACGGTGGGTCCGGTCGGGGCCCCATGCCATATAGCACAGACAAGCGAAGGAATTATGTGTGGAAATCAAAATCTATATGTATCCTTAACTCATTCCATTCTAGCGCAGCATTTTTCTTGTTAGCATGAACTCAAACCAGAATGTCCACCATATATAAAGATCACATTTATATATACCAACACCAGGAATATATACAACTCACACACCCTGGCCTTATGGCCTTACAGGTTCCTCTTTACACAACAACAATTTCGTACATCGGCACGCAGGCCGGCCACACATGAAATCCAAACACAGCTCTTCGCATGACCTTCAAGGGCCTATAGCAGCAAGCTAGCCATTCCACTTCTTCCATTTAAGCCGCAACACCTGCAATTCCACATCCAAGCCAACACAGAAAACAAAGTAACGGTCGGCATTTGGATGACCCATTATAACGACCCTACCCCCTACCCGGGGTAGTGGTTCCTTCCCTGTATACAGTGTTGTCATCTATCATCAAGTATCATCAAGCATCATATATATATATATCATTCTCTTTATGCCGCTAGCAAACACATTCCATCACAAACGCTGGAATCCACCAGACGCTCCGTGCACTCAGGGCACCTTCTTGGTGTACCGGAATCCACCAGTCATACACCGCCGATCCGAGGTGTTAACTTGTTGGTTGACCGGACCTAGTCCACCAGTCTCGCAAGCTGGCGACATCCCGCCCAAACCACTCAGAGGTCCAACCTCACAGCATCCAATAGCAACCAGAGCAGGTCGACCCACACCATGTGGTGTAGCACGCCGGGTTTATCTCAGCTCCCCAGGCAATGTCTACCCATCGACCCCCCTCCTAATCTGATCGACCCACACTATGTGGTGCAGCAACCCAGGTTTAACTCGGCTCCCCTAGCATTGCCACCCATCGATCCCTTCCTAACTAGATCAACCCACCCTAGTGGTGTAACAGTCGGGTTTATCACGAGCTCCCCAGGCATGTTACCAATTGATCATATCACAACCAGGAGCTTTGCCAAAGCCTCCTCATATTCAGCATCACATCCATACATTCATCACAAGAGAAAACCATTTGCATCTCATCAAATCCACGGAGTCATCTCCGGTTTACCCATGAACATCACCAATCCAGACTACCGGTCCAGATGGGCTTCACACAGCATGCCTATGCCGTACTCCATATTTCCGGCTCTAGATGCAGACTCAATAAAGGAATCTCTTCCGCAAATCCACCTCTTGGTGGAGGATTCCAAGCACATGCATAAAGGAAGGACTTCGATGTCCAAGAAGGAGATCTTTACCCTTGAAGATCGCTTCGGCGCCATGAAGTAGCCGGATGGAAATCACCGCCTCGGATCTGCCTTCACGAATCCGCTCTTGAATCTTCGCTCCGCACTCCGCAGCTCCTACAGCAGCTGGAAGACTCCTCCCTTCTCTCTCCCTTAGGCCTTTCTTCTTTCTCTCTTGGAATAAAGATGAAGAAGAAGAAGAAGAGAAAAGAGGGTTTAAATCCCCTTTTTCTCGGCCTTCACAACACCTAGACAAAGCCCAGCCACTGGATCCTGGAAGAGGGAAACAAACGGCTCAGATCTGGCCAGAAAAGCTAAAACACGGCCTGACACGCCCTGTGACACGCCCGTGTCACAGGCCGTTTCCCTCTAAGCGGCAGACAACTGACTCAATCCAACCAGTACATGGCCGTGTGACACGCCCGTGTCGCGTGCCGTGTACCCGACACGCCCTCAGACACGCCCGTGTTTGAGGCCGTGTACCTCAACGAAAATAATCCCAAACCAACCCGAGACTTCACACGGCCTGGCACACGTCCTGGCACATGCCCGTGTTCAAGGCCGTGTGCACCAGGACACACCCGTGTCCCGCAAACACGCCCTAGCTCGAACCGTCGAGTTGAGCTCGACGACCACTGACACGCCCTGTGACACGCCCGTGTCACAGGCCGTGTCCTCACTCGACACTCGACACTCGACGATCGTCGAGATAAATTCGTCGACATCACGGTCGATCGTCGACACGGCCCCGACATGCCCTGCGACACGCCCGTGTCGCAGGCCGTGTCCGCTGTGTCGACTCCGAATTTCGTCGACTGCCCGACTCGACACTACCCAGGCCTGACACACCCTGGGACATGCCCGTGTCCCAGGCCGTGTCACCCAAGCCTGAACCCGATTTTGCTCAAAATGCTCCGCTTGACTTCGGGGTGTTACAATCCTCCCCCCCTTCAAATAATTTCGTCCTCGAAATTTGACTCCAATCAGCCACAACATCATCAAAGCGTACATCCCAAGCCGCCGCACAAACTAACAAACATACATTACAAACAAACATCCCTATCTTCCCCTTGTGCACATTCAACCACAGAAGACCTCAAAACAAAACAACATGATTTCGTATCGCCTTACCATCACACGTGCACCACATTTTAATCAAGATTGTCACCATCACGATTTTATTCATCATCTATCAATCTAGTTTACATACAACGATATATATAAACATCATGTACATACACCACTATGGATGATCCATCAAGTTTCGATTCAGTCAAAAATAATTCGCATCACACGTCACTTCCGCTCAGCCTCCCGATTTTGAAATTCATGATTAAGAGACAACTTAAACGCTCGAGGCTGAATTTCACCAACTGAGCTTTGCGGCTCTTGTACTTCCATCGCATGAACTCGAGATTGCGTCCGGGGTGCAGATGATTCGGCCACTGCTTATCCCTTTTCTTCATAGGACGTACCCATCTTTTTCTCACTCCCTGGAGGGGCATTCCGACAAAATCTTGCTATATGTCCTTGCTGCCCACATTTATAGCATATACGTGTATCCACACGTCGTTTCCCATACGTCGCCCCCGAAGAAACAGTCGACGGAGCTGCTTCCACCGGCCTAAATCTTTTCTTCTCTCGTCGTCGAAACTCCGATTGATCCGATGGTGACATTTGAAACCCTGAGTTGTCTATTGCCCGTCTCTTATTCTCTTGTACTCGCTTCATATCCTTCTCCAAAGCACAGGCTGTATCGACCAACGCTTGGAAGCCTTGGCTCACGGAACTCGGAAGTGCCAATCTCAATTCATCCCGCAATCCTCCATAAAACCGATTTGTCTTTCGCGCTTCCTCCGCAAGGGTAGATCCCGCATATCTCCCCAATCTTGTAAACTCATGCAGGTAAGTATCAATATCTCGCTCACCCTGCACCAGACGGAGAAACTCATTTTCCATCGCAATCCTCTGCGACACTGGCACATACTTGGCGAAAAATATTTGGGATAATTCCTCCATTGAAATCTCCGTTAAACCTAGACCTGCCAAGTGATGTACTTCAATCTCATCCCACCACAATCTCGCATCGCCTTCTAACAGAAAAGTGGCCAACGTCACTTTCTGCTCCTCTCCCGTCCTGATTGCAGTTAAGATCTTTTTTACTCTTGCCAACCAATCTTCTGCCTGCGTTGGTGAAAGCGCTCCACCAAACGTAGGTGGATGGAAGTGCATAAAACGTGACAATGAGTCGTCACTTGCTTGCGCTTCCATCACCACTGCAGCATGCTCTTGCCTTCCACCAGGTCTTGCCTGTCCAGTTGGCTGCGCTTGTAAGACTGCAAGCACTGTCTCCGTCACCACCCGTATGGCCTCTGCCGAGGGAGGCATAGGCGCTTCCACGGGTGCTGCACTCTCAGCCGACCGCTGTGGTTCAGACGGCCCAGCTCCATCCCTCGCCACCTATCAATGTACAGAATACCATTAATACTTCCAATCATAACGATACTGCTACATTGACTACACACTCACGCACATCATGTGCATGACATACATTCCTAGTGGACATTCATGAGTTCAATTATGTTCTCTCCTCCCAAACAATCTCAACCTGGCTCTGATACCACTTTGTAACGCCCCCACCCGTCACATGACATATAACGGTGGGTCCGGCCGGGGCCCCACGCCATATAGCACAGACAAGCGAAGGAATTACGTGTGGAAATCAAAATCTATACGTATCCTTAACTCATTCCATTCTAGCGCAGCATTTTTCTTGTTAGCATGAACTCAAACCAGAATGTCCACCATATATAAAGATCACATTTATATATACCAACACCAGGAATGTATACAACTCACACACCCTGGCCTTATGGCCTTACAGGTTCCTCTTTACACAACAACAATTTCGTACATCGGCACGCAGGCCGGCCATACATGAAATCCAAACACAGCTCTTCGCATGACCTTCAAGGGCCTATAGCAGCAAGCTAGCCATTCCACTTCTTCCATTTAAGCCGCAACACCTGCAATTCCACATCCAAGCCAACACAGAAAACAAAGTAACGGTCAGCATTTGGCTGACCCATTATAACGACCCTACCCCCTACCCGGGGTAGTGGTTCCTTCCCTGTATACAGTGCTGTCATCTATCATCAAGTATCATCAAGCATCATATATATATATATCATTCTCTTTATGCCGCTAGCAAACACATTCCATCACAAACGCTGGAATCCACCAGACGCTCCGTGCACTCAGGGCACCTTCTTGGTGTACCGGAATCCACCAGTCATACACCGCCGATCCGAGGTGTTAACTTGTTGGTTGACCGGACCTAGTCCACCAGTCTCGCAAGCTGGCGACATCCCGCCCAAACCACTCAGAGGTCCAACCTCACAGCATCCAATAGCAACCAGAGCAGGTCGACCCACACCATGTGGTGTAGCACGCCGGGTTTATCTCAGCTCCCTAGGCAATGTCTACCCATCGACCCCCCTCCTAATCTGATCGACCCACACTATGTTGTGCAGCAACCCGGGTTTAACTCGGCTCCCCTAGCATTGCCACCCATCGATCCCTTCCTAACTAGATCAACCCACCCTAGTGGTGTAACAGTCGGGTTTATCACGAGCTCCCCAGGCATGTTACCAATTGATCATATCACAACCAGGAGCTTTGCCAAAGCCTCCTCATATTCAGCATCACATCCATACATTCATCACAAGAGAAAACCATTTGCATCTCATCAAATCCACGGAGTCATCTCCGGTTTACCCATGAACATCACCAATCCAGACTACCGGTCCAGATGGGCTTCACACAGCATGCCTATGCCGTACTCCATATTTCCGGCTCTAGATGCAGACTCAACAAAGGAATCTCTTCCGCAAATCCACCTCTTGGTGGAGGATTCCAAGCACATGCATAAAGGAAGGACTTCGATGTCCAAGAAGGAGATCGTTACCCTTGAAGATCGCTTCGGCGCCATGAAGTAGCCGGATGGAAATCACCGCCTCGGCTCTGCCTTCACGAATCCGCTCTCGAATCTTCGCTCCGCACTCCGCAGCTCCTACAGCAGCTGGAAGACTCCTCCCTTCTCTCTCCCTTAGGCCTTTCTTCTTTCTCTCTTGGAATAAAGATGAAGAAGAAGAAGAATAGAAAAGAGGGTTTAAATCCCCTTTTTCTCGGCCTTCACAACACCTGGACAAAGCCCAGCCACTGGATCCAGGAAGAGGGAAACAAACGGCTCAGATCTGGCCAGAAAAACTAAAACATGGCCTGACACGCCCTGTGACACGCTCGTGTCACAGGCCGTGTCCCTCTAAGCGGCAGACAACCGACTCAATCCAACCAGTACACGGCCGTGTGACAGGCCCGTGTCGCGTGCCGTGTACCCGACACGCCCTCAGACACGCCCGTATCTGAGGCCGTGTACCTCAACGAAAATAATCCCAAACCAACCCGAGACTTTACACGGCCTGGCACACGGCCTGGCACACGCCCGTGTTCAGAGCCGTGTGCACCAGGACACACCCGTATCCCGCAAACACGCCCTAGCTCGAACCGTCGAGTTGAGCTCGACGACCACTGACACGCCCTGTGACACGCCCGTGTCACAGGCCGTGTCCTCACTCGACACTCGACACTCGACGATCATCGAGATAAATTCGTCGACATCACGGTCGATCGTCGACACGGCCCCGACACGCCCTGCGACACACCCGTGTCGCAGGCCGTTTCCGCTGTGTCGACTCCGAATTTCGTCGACTGCCCGACTCTACACTACCCAGGCCTGACACGCCCTGGGACACGCCCGTGTCCCAGGCCGTGTCACCCAAGCCTGAACCCGATTTTGCTCAAAATGCTCCGCTTGACTTCGGGGTGTTACATATACACACATATATAAACCAGCTTACTTATATGCATATAGATATATATATACAACACACAATTTAATTCATATCTACATATATGATAGCTTACCTGCACTAATATAAACTTAAATAGGTAACAGCCAGCCAAACATACAAACATCTATATATATATATATATATAATCAGCTAAACAAATCTAGCCTAAAACATGGCACAAGCCTTACCAAGCTCGGCCACACAAGGCTATGCACAGCAAAGGCAACAATCTGGTAACACACTACTAGCTAACTCAACAAACGTTGAAACAACGTGAAAACAAACGATCTCGAAATTCGACAAAACACGCACCGTAGCTAAACACCCAAGCTACAAAAACAACGGTGAAGTTGAAAATAACATCCGACGATCAAAACTCGGCTAACACCTCTCGAAGCCAAAGCACAAGCATTCCTTAAAAGGCTCTGCTGAGTCCCTAAAATAGACTCCGGCTAGCTGGGGAACCATGCAAACTGGCGACAAACAAGCCACTCAAAGAACCTAAAGAGCTGAGACCACGCTCTAACAACGGCAAAAGGCCAGAAACGCGTCATCGTAACGCCAAATAAGGATTATACAAATCACAGAAAAACCGGGGGTGTTACATAGATGGTCAGCTGACCACTGAGTGTAGGCCCTTGTGGGTGAGAAGTGTATCTTGGAGGAGACTTGAAGATCCTGCGGGTTCTGAGGTGTAAGCACTTAGGAGCAGATTGGCGGAGTTTGTGTCTAGTCCAACAAATAAGCTTGGATAGGTGGAGAAGGAAAGTGGATGTACCCAATTGGGGAATCACTATAAATTTTGGTGTTTGCTATGTGTGCTTGTTTTTCTCTTTGATTGCAGGACTTAAGGACAAGCTCTAGATAGAATAAGTTGAAAATAGTAAAAGATATATTAAAAGCTCAAAGACGTATTCAACCCCCCCCCACCTTTGGTGATTAGTGAGCCTAAAGTTAAATAACTTTCAAGTGGTATCAGAGGGAGGTTACTAAAAAAGGATTTAACAATCTGAGTATACCTCCAAGGTTAGTTAAAAGATAAGAAATGGGGTATGGTGTAAACTACAAGGAATTAGGAGCCATGAATTTGCCAATCTGCAGAAAGGAAGGGTTTGGGCTTTGGAAGGAAAGGGCCAGGATGTTCATGGAAGCTGTTGACCCTAGGATCTTTGATCATCACAGTCTAAGAGGGACCCTTCATCCCCATGAAGATCTCAATTCTGGATGCCAACATCCAGAATCCTAAATCATATGAAGAAATGAACAAGGATGAGCTCCTCCTTGCCTTCATGGACAAGAGATCTCAAAATATCATTGCTAGTACAGTAGATGATCCTACATTCCAAAATTTGGTGCACTTCAAGACCTCCAAGGAGATGTGAGACACACTAGTGGTGTTCATGGAGGGTTCAGAAGAGGTGATGGATGACAGGAAATCCATGCTCAACCAGGAGTATGAGGCCTTCAAACAAGGAAAGTATGAGGGCATTGCTGAAAGTTTTGAAAGATTTTTCAGAACTGTTAATGAACTGAGAACTTATGGAAGGGTCTTCAGCACCTATGAGCTGAATGACAAATTTCTAAGATCCCTAACTAAAGATTGGGACACAAAGATCTGTTCCATCAGGGAGATGGGCAGACTAGCAGACACACCACCTCCAACCATGTTTGGAAAGAAACTGTCCTATGAGGTGTAGCTTGCTGCAAGGAAGGAAGAAGAATACAAGGGCAGCAAGTCACAGAGTAAGGAGAAGTCTGTGGCTTTCAAAGATGATGCTTCAACCAAGAGCAGACGGAAGATCTCTCCAGTAAGGAGAGCTGCTGTATCAGAATCTGAGAGCTCCAGGTCCAGCTCATCTGACAACCATATATCTGATGAGGACCTTGCTGCCTTCTCCAAGCCGTTTCAAAAAATCATGAAGAAGGGGCATTGGAAGAATAGAAGGCCTCCATCCTCCTCTCAGCACAGAAGGAAATCCTCTAAGGAGGACAGGTATGCTCATAACTCTAATAAACAATCTGCCTCTAACATTATTTATTTTTACTGCAGCAAATCTGGGCATGCAATTACTGACTGCCCAGAAAAGAGGAGAGAAGAAAGAGTGAAGAAGCAATACAAGGGAAAGCAGAAAGAGAAGTCTCTAGTGGCCAAGAAGGAGAAGACTTGGTCTGACTCTTCCTCTGAGTCGGACAGTGAAGAAGATGAAGCATATATTGGGCTTATTGTTGTTGCTGAAGAGGAACCTGAAGAGTTCCCTGATACTAGAATAGGGATCAGTGCCCCTCTATCACATCTAGAGAGTGACTCAGAGGTAGATGAAGATGAAGAAGGAGATGCTCAATGCCATGGACTAATGGTAATGACTGATGAAGAAAGCAACCAGGATCATCCTGGTCAATCTCAGATTAGTTCAAGTACCAAATCCCCTAAATGGTACTTGGACGGTGGATGTTCCAGGCACATGATTAGAACAAAGGAGCTATTGAAGGAGTACTCTCCAGTAAAGAATGGACCCAAGGTCATTTTTGGAGGATCAAACAATGGGATAACCAGAGGCTATGATAATATCTTAAATGGCATAATCACCATCACAAAGGTGGCTTATGTGGAGGGGTTGCAACACAACCTCATAAGCATAAGCCAACTATGTGATCTTAGTTATGAAATTTTCTTCCACAAGGATAAGTGTCACATACAGAGGTTAAGTGACCAAAGTGTCATCTTAACAGACACAAGGAGTGGGAATGTTTATTGCTTTGCTTAAAAAATAGTTCCCCTATATGCCTAGTTGCAGATGAGAAAGTCTCATATTGTGTCCAGTGGCACAAGAGACTGGCTCATCTGAATTATAAGACAATTGGTCAACTCTTCAGTGATGAGCTTGCTAGGAATGGTCCCAAAATAAAATGCTCCAAGGAGGGTATCTGTGTTGCTTGCCAAAAGGGTAAGCAGACTAAGACCTCTTTCAAGAGCATTGGGGTCAATGACTCTGTGAGATGCTTGTATATCATGCATATGGACTTGTTTGGTCCTATGCATCTTCATATTCTTGGTAGGAAGGTCGACACCATTGTGGTGGTTAATGACTATTACAGGTTTACTTGGGTGTTCTTACTTAGAAGAAATGATGAAACCCTTGAAGTCTTCACAAATTTTGTCAGGCAAATTCAGAATGAGCTTGCATGCTCTGTGGTTAGAATGGGAAGTGACCATGGAACTGAGTTTCAGTCTGCTGCTATGACTACATTCTGTGAAGAGCAAGAGATTCATCAAGCGTTCTGCTCTCCAAGAACACCCCAGCAAAATGGGTTAGCTGTGAGGAAAAACATGACTCTCATAGAAGTTAGGAGAACACTATTGAGTGACACTTCTCTCCTTGAATATTTCTAGGCTGAGGCAGTTAACACTGCATGTCATGTGCTCAATAGGGCTTCTATCACCAAAAGCCACAAGAAGACTCCCTATGAGATCTTGAAGGGCAGAAAGCCAAACATTTCCTACTTCAGGATCTTTGGTTGCAAGTATTTCATCCAGGACAATGGTAAGTCAAAAATGACTAAGTTTGCTGCCAAATCCCATGAGGGGATATTTGTTGGGTACAACAATAATAGTAGGGCATATAGAGTCTATAATTTGACAAATCAAGCTGTAGAAGAGTCTGTCCATGTAGTGTTTGATGAGTCATGCATAGTTGATAGTGAGCTATCAAGCTCTTTGCCTAGCTCTGCAGGAACAAAAGTCATGACAGAAAAGCTCTCCATCAAAGATAAAGTCCGAACTTTGCAAGAAGATTGTGGTGAGGGATGCTGTCTAGAGGAAGCACAGGGCAGTCAAGATGGAAATGAAGACCAACCTGCTGTATAAAATGATAATCAGCAGGAAGCAGTCAGACTGCCCCCCCAGCAGTCAAATATCTTAGAGATCATCCTCCAGAGCAGATAATAGGTGAGTCTAGCCAAGATGTACAGACCAGAAGCATGGGTCTCAACACAACCCTCTATTCCAGCTTCTTGTTACAAGAAGAGCCCAAGAAATTTGAGGAAGCAAATCAAGACCCATTCTGGATTTGTGCAATGCAGGAAGAACTAAACCAGTTCAAAAGGTACAAGGTCTAGAAGCTGGTTCCCAGATCAAATAGATTCAATGTCATTGGAGTCAAGTGGATTTTCAAAAATAAACTTGATGAAAATGGCATTGTAATTAATAATAAAGCCAGATTGGTGGCCAAAGGGTATAGACAGGAAGAAGAGATTGATTATGATCAAACCTTTGCCCCAGTTGCAAGGTTGGAAGCAATCAGACTGTTCCTTGCATTTGTAGCCTTCTAGAGATTCAAGGTATTCCAGATGGATGTCAAGTCATCCTTCTTAAATGCAGATTGGAAGGAAGTGGTTTATGTAAAGCAGCCTCCAGGTTTTATTGACTCTAACTCTCCTACTACCGTATATAGACTTAAGAAAGCTCTTTATGGGCTTAAGCAAGCCCCAAGAGCATGGTATTAGACATTATCTACCTTCCTCATTAAGAACAAATTCTCAAGGGGGAAGATAGACAAGACCTTATTCCTAAGGGAATCTAAGGACAAGATCATCCTAGTCCATATTTATGTTGATGACATAATATTTAGCTCTACTGATGACAACCTTTGCAGGAAGTTTGCAAAATTTATGCAGGGGAAGTTTGAGATGAGTAGTGTGGGTGAATTGAAGTTTTTCTTAGGACTCTAAGTAAAACAGACTGATGATGCTTTATCCATATCCCAGACAAAATTCACCAGGGAGATAATCAAGAAATATGGCATGGAGAATGCTTCCACCATAATAACTCCCATGAGCTCAAGTATGCTTATAGGCAAAGATGATCCAAGGAAGCCTGTTGATCAAACTCTGTATAAAGGTATAGTTGTCTCCCTTCTCTACCTCACAACAAGTAGGCCTGACATTATGTATGCAATATGTGTTTGTGCTAGGTATCAGGCCTGCCCTAAAGAGTCTCACTATACTACTATGAAAGGAATCTTGAGATATCTTAAGGGCACCCCCGATCTTGGCCTATGGTATCGCAGGAATGAGGAATTTGAACTAAATGGTTATTCAGATGCAGATTCTGCAGGTTGCAAGGAGGACAGGAAGAGCACTTCAGGCTCCTGTCAATTTCTAGGTGGAAGACTTGTCTCTTGGAGCACCAAGAAATAGACAAATGTAGCAATCTCAATAGCAGAGTCATAGTATATTTCAGCTGGAAGCTGTTGTGCTGAGTTGTTGTGGATTCAGCATCAACTTCAAGACTATAATGTTAAGATAAGTAGAACTCCACTCTTTTGTGATTCTACTAGTTCAATTTATATAGCTAGGAATCCTGTCTCCCATAGCAGGACTAAGCATATAAAAATTAGGTATCATTTCATCAGAGAACATGTGGAAAGGGAAGACATCTTCCTTGAGTTTGTCTCCACATACAAGCAAGTGGCTGTTACCTTCGCTAAGCCACTAGCTGAAGCTAAGTTCAACACCATCAAATTTGAATTGGGCATGTTGAATCTTGTGTAGCTTCAATTCTCTCTTCTATCATATGCTGCATTGCTTATTTTTCAAGTAGAACAAGCTCTTCCTCCAGATACTGAAGATGGTGTGCAACTGTTGAGGGGGAGCTAGACCAACAGCTGAGATAGATAGGGGGAGAACAACCTATCAGTATACTCCCTATTATAGAAGTCAAAAAGGGGGAGGAAAGAAGTCAAGGGCTGAGAAGCATAGCCAAGTGGAACTGTAAGGATGGTAGCAAGCCAGGGGGATTAAGTAACTCTCCACGGGCTGGAGAAATGGTAACACTTCCACTGTTAAATTTTGTTATGATGAAATGTTGTGTTGTCAATGACCTGTATTGTTTTGACTTCTTCGAATAGGGGTAGATTATTGGGTCTATTGATCCCAATTTCCCAAATTTGTAAGAAGTCAAAGGAGTCAATGACATACACACATAATGTATTTGATGTGTGATTTAGTTCATGCATGCAGGTAGTCCATGATTGGACAAGTAAAGAAAAATGAGTTGGGCAGTAAACTCAAATTTCATCGAACTAAGCTCAGAGTTCGTCAAAATCAGCTTGCTGATCGTCGAGCTCAACTCAACATAAGCTTAAGAAATCAGGATACAAAATTCGTCGAGCTTGGGTTACAATTCGTTGAGCTCATCCCAACGCTTGTCAAGCCGAAGCAAGAGAAAAGTTGACGAAGGCAAAAAAGCGGTGAGTGCGCTGAGAAGATCAAAGTTCGTCGAGCTCAGTTTGCGGTTCGTAGAGCTCAGCTCAAAGCTTGTCAAGCTGAAGCCAAAAAATCTGTCTAATGCATAAGAACTGAGACCGCTGAGAAGAAGGCGTTGAGACCGCTGAGATATCTGAGACAGCTAGGAAGATAGCATTGAGATAGCTAGAGACAACTGAGAAGATGGCGTTGAGACAGCTGAGACAACTGAGAAGATGGCATTGAGAAAGCTGAGACAGCTGAGAATATGGCGTTGAGATAGCTGAGACAGCAGAAACAAAGTTAGCTGGAAATCTTCTAAGTCCAGAAGCATTGAATGAAGCAAGTTCACTCAACGCTTCTAAATAAAGCAGGAAGCGCGAAGACATTCAAGAGGTAAACAGCTGAGAACAAAATTAGATGGAATTTTTCTAAGTCCAGAAGCGTTGAGTGAAGCAGGTTCACTCAACGCTTCTAATGAAGAGGAAAGCTCTAAAAAAAAAAATATCTCAGCTGATAAATGAAAAATTGCTGAGACTGCTGAGACAGTTAAAGTGCAAAAACTACTGAGATAGTAGATATGAAGAAAGCACTGAGACAAAGGCTTGTCTCAGCTGATAATGAAAAACCGCTGAGACCGCTGATACAAAACCGCTGAGACAAAGCCAAGGAATTTTCTAAGTCCAAAGGAGCTGAAAGCCAAGGCTGATGGCATTGTGTGTCTTAACACCACTCAACGCTTAATGGGATTCAGGAAAATTTTCTAAGTCCAGATGTTGATGACCACTGCTGATGTCATCAAAGTCAAAATTGCAGGAAGCCGTTACGAGAAAGCTATTACAGCATCGAAAGATGTTTTGTCTCTTTCTGATGGAGATGGCGCTCACCAATCCTTGGTGGTCCCACATACTATGGTGTCGTTGATTCAAATCAACACATATAAAAGCGAAAACAGTAAAGGATTAGGGTTAACGAACCAAAGGAATGGAAATAAAAACTGATAGAGGCGGCTAGACATTTATTTCCGATCAAGCTTGAAAGCTGAAGTCCAGACAAGATAGCCTGAAGGAAAAGAAGGATAGCACTTACTATGGTGCCGTTGCGGGAAAGCACGTTACTCTTATTTAATGATGCGTAAGTCTTGGACTTATGATGTGTAAGGCCCTAAGGCCATTTTGATACTCTTCGTTTTTGTGGATAACTTTTAGTATTGATTATATGTTTCTACTGTTGATGTCTGAGTTTTGAGTTTGGGTAGTTTACATATCTTCTTGTGATGCTAAAGTTGTGGAGTTTGTATGTTGTGGGACCCCGGCCGGACCCATATTATACTGTCATTTCAGGGGAGGTGTTACAATTTGGTATCAAAGGGAGGTTAGCTTCTAAGATATGTCTTCGTGGATAAATGTCCTAAATGAATTACGTTAAGAAGTTATCCACATAGGAGTATCAAGGGACCGTGAGTGTCCTAGTGTCTAAGTCTTACATATAGAGGCTGATTCTTATTTTACCTTGCTTTTGCTAAGGGTGCAAGCGATGGGGCGGGGACGTCGAGGCCACCAGAAGAGCCTTCGGCGAGCAGTGTTACTGCTCCAGGTCCGTTGGGCATGGGGGTAACCCCGACCGATTTCTATCGCATGCTCGCAGAAGCATTGGTGGCAGCCCAAGCTACCTCAGTAGCCCAAGATGTGACCCCTGTTGCACAGGTAGCAACCCCTGCTACCCCAGATGCGACAACTATCATGCTAGGTGGAGGAGCCAGGCAAGCAGAGCCGTTAGCTGAACGAGTTGTTGTCGGGCATGGAGACCGGTAAATGAAGTATTTATTAAGCTTCCACCCTCCAACATTTAAGTGAGTTAGCACGTCGACCGTGCAGAGGATTGGTGGGCAAGGATTCAAGAACTTCTGAGGGCGGTAGAGACGCTAGAGGAAAAGAAATCTGAGTTTGCGACCTTCATGTTGGAAGGAGACGCTAAGTTGTGGTGGGTGAGCCATAGTGGCCGCCAGTTTCCCGGACTCATCCCATCCATTGAATAATTCGGGAATGCTTTCTTAAAGAAATACATTCCTGTGTCGACAAGGCTATCCCTTCAGAGGTGGTTTCAGCACTTCGTGCAGCGGGACAAAACGATGGACGAGTATGTTCAGGAGTTTACTCTGTTGGGTCGTTATGCTGGAACGACCATGGCTGACGATGTGGAGAGGTACAACCTCTTCTACCGCGGACTAAGGGAGAATCTGAGGTAACCCCTCATATCTATAAAGAATGTTGGTTCAATGAGCTGGTTGAGGCTGCCAGAATATTGGAGAGCGATTTGGAGTGAACCCAAAGTCAAAAGGGTTTTACGGCCAAGCAGGGAGAAGGAAAGTTTTCTCAATCTCAAGGAAGAGCTGATGGGAGTAAGTGGAAGAAGAAGTCTCATCCCTACAAGAATTGGGAGAAGGATAGTGCGACGCCGGGGGGTCTCGCTTCAAGGGACCACGATCGTGCTACTAGTGTTGCAAACCGGGCCACATAGCTCATTTCTGTACTGAGGGTGGCGTGGAGCAGGAGCCGAGATAAGAACAGTCTGTGCGCTCCGGACACAGTGCAGCAGAGAAAGGAAAGATGGCGGAGTCTAGCGCTTCTCGTTTCCAACCCGTGCAACCAAGGGCGTATAACCTTGGGCAGCAGGAAGCGATCCGCCAACCCGATGTGGTGACAGGTATGAAAGTTTGAATTAATATTTTATATTAGACTTTCAAGATCATTTATGCATGTGCTTATATTGTAGGCTTTGTGTTGGTTTCTAGATACCCCGCTAGGATATTGTTTGATACGGGAGCATCACAATCCTTCCTCACGGAAAGCTTTATCCGGAGGATTGGAGTTGAGCCATTCTCCGCGGACGCAGAGCTGAAAGTGTGCATGCCCAATGGGTCATCCTTGACTACCAGGGCGAAGGGGTGTATTTGTTGGAGTTTGGACGGAGTTGACTTCACATTGGTAGCAGCGGTTCTACCGTTGGTTGAGTTCAATTTAATATTGGGAATGGACTGGCTTACAGATCAGCGTGCCAGTATTGACTGCCAATCTAAGGTGGTGACCCTGAGAAGTAAAGGGCAAGCAGAAATTAAGTTCGAGGGCCTTAGTGGAGTGGTATGCTCCCTGATTTCGGCCATGCAGTTGGTGTGGGCAGTTAACCGGGGAGGACTAGCTCTTGTAGCATTGTTGGAGGTTCTCCTTTCCAGGCTGTCACTTGGAGATGTGTCGGTAGTGGCAGAGTTCAAGGATGTGTTTCCTGATGAGCTTCCTGGGGCACCTCCTCGACTGGAGATCAATTTCTCGATTGAGTTAGTGCTAGAGGCTAGGTCGGTGTCACATCCTCCTTTTAGGATGGCACCAAAAGAGTTGGTTGAACTCAAAGTTCAGTTGTAGTAACTTTTGGAGCAGGGGTATTTTAGACCCAGTTCTTCACCTTGGAGCGCTCCAGTGTTGTTTGTGAAGAAGAAAGACGGTAGTATGCGGTTGTGCATAGACTATCGAGAGTTGAATAAACTGACTATCAAGAATAAGTATCTGATTCCTCGGATAGATGACCTGTTCGAATAGTTGGTGGGGTCAGTGGTGTATTCTAATTTGTAATTGAAGTCAGGATACTATCAGTTGCAGATTCGAGATGAGAACATACCCAAGACAGCTTTTGGAACAAGTTATGGTCATTTCGAGTTCTCAGTGATGTCGTTCGGGTTGACGAACGCAGCATCAGTATTCATGGATCTGATGAATCGAGTATTTGGTGAGTACTTGGACTCTTTTGTTGTCGTCTTTATCGTCGATATTTTTGTATACTCCAAATCGGAGGCGGAGCATGAGACTCATTTGAGATCAGTGTTGCAAGTGTTGAGAGAGAACCAGCTTTATGCAAAGTTCTCAAAGTGTGAGTTCTGGTTGGAGAAGGTGTCACAACCCGCATTTTCACCACATAAATAGCTTATCAGAGTAAGGGAAAATGCGTGTCATGATGCCACGTCAGTAGGGGATAACTGCGGACGCTCAGGCAAAAACCTACTTAATCGTGGAGAAAGATCCTTTAAGTTATTTTAAGGAAAATCAGTTAAGTGCAACAGTTAGCCGTATACCTCGGCTTAGTGGCTCATTTAGTCCACGAATCAAAATATGGTTATACGCTACGGAAAAAAACTTGTTTAGATTGACTCAAACATCCTACATGAGAATAAACGTCCCCAAAGGACAACTCATGGCATGCAGAACTCTAAATTTATTATAGTAGGAAAGATAGCTTTTACGGTCGCTAAAAATAACGGGTTAGAGTTTCAAATCATGTAATGTATGAAGTAATAGTAGTAGATTTTATAGTTTAAAATACCTAACATGCATTCCTAGCATAAATCCTCCCAAAGAGCAAGTAAACCACATCCACTTTTAAATAAATGAGCAGCTAGCAAGTATCAACAACTAACAAAATCAGTGGGCGCCAACAAACCGACACGAACCCACGAACAAAATTATGTTCGAACTAGTAAAACTAAAAAAAACCAACAAACTACCTCGCTAAGACGAGGCAACAACCACGGCCAACACTGCCGCCAGAAAACTCCAAAACCAGCACTGCTACCTGCTACAACTCTGAACCTGGGGCATTCCAAAGACAGAACATCTCAGCAAGAAGGTACAAGTAGTGGCAGGAAAAAGTAATAAGCCAAAATAAACAAAGGTCAACAGGGGTACCAGCCCAAGACCAAAAGTACTAAAGCAAAGTACAAAAGAAATAGGGCATCAACAGGAAGAGAACTCCTACGTGACTTGCCACGTTCCACAAGAGTACACCAGATGCACAAGGCTATAAGGTGACTACATAAATATTTCCCCAGAAAGAAAAAAAACAAAACCTTCATTAGGCACCTGTGGTCAACCCTACCCAAAATCACGGCGAAGTGGTCACTCTTGGACACACCACCCAAAAAACGCAGGTGAAGTGGTCACTCTTGGACACACCACCCAAAACAACGGATATACAACCTGTCTAACTGCGAGGGAGTCTCATGCTCTCCACCATACAGCGCAGATATCCAAAAACCAGGTAGACTTCCACAGGGTACTAATGAAGGTAACAAACACTGCGGAGGTGGAATCGTCCACTAACACCCGCATTCAAGAAACCCAAAAAAAACACAACACAAATACCTCGGGATTTGGCTCGACAAACTCTACTTAACATTACTAGATTTCGGACATGGGTGATCAACCCTTAGGACCGATTTACAACCCTAATTAAACTCTAATACGTTTGATAACGAGAGCTAAGACACTTAAGTCATCGATAAGACACTTCAAGGACGATTAAACATAAATAGACAAGTTCAAGTTTATCATGGCAAAACAACATAACAACATGTGATCAACAAAGCGGTTAATCATAGCAATAATTTGGAAGAATAAGTGTAGAAACGTTTAGGGAACATGAAAACATAGTCGTTACCATCAAATCAGACAAGGAGAAAAGAGGAGAAACCACCACTTGCCTTGGTTTTTACCGGAAAAATCCACCGAATCACTGCACGTCGTAGGTCGGGGCAAAAAGGATGCGGGAGAAGTTGAAATCTAGACAAAAATGGCCAAAATAGAGGTTAGGGCCGAAAAACCCTAATGAGAAATCTCAAGAAACGGGGAAGAAATTACCATGAGGGCGTAGCTCTCGGCGAGAGCTTTCCGGATCTATGTTTGGATGAAGATTTCGAGCACCGGAGCACCGTCGGCGGCCACCGGAAGAATCACGAAAAAGAACTCTCTCTCTCTCTTGCTCGCCACTCTGGTTCGGGAGGAAAGAATTGGAGAAGATGAAGTTCGGTTCTTAAACCTAAGTCAAAATATATATATTTATATATATGTTTATAAAAAGTTTTGTCAAAAACGGTTTATTTCGAGCAGTTTTGCGGGAACCCAAAATAGAGGTCTAGAATGACTTCAAATCAAACCGTCGTCAACATGAATGTTGTAGATCTCGTCGAGACGAACAAATTTTCATTTTGACCATTTTTTGATACAATGCCGTTTTGACCCTCAAAACGGCCACTGAACACAGACAGAAACAGCCTACTCGAGTGGCAGCATACCTACTCGAGTAGCAGCATACCTACTCGAGTAACAGCATATCTACTCGAGTAGTAACATACCTACTCGAGTAATAACATACATACTCGAGTAGTAACATAATATACTCGAGTAGAGGCTCATTACTCGAGTAAAAACATGAATTACTCGAGTAGAAGCAGCATATACTCGAGTAGCAGCTCACCACTAGAGTTATCGCGGAAAAAATGAAATTAGCGGTTTAAAACGACTTTAAATCGAAACGTGGTCAACATGAAAGTTGTAGATCTCGTCGAGACGAACATATTTCATGTTGACCATTTTGTTGATACGACGCAGTTTTGACCCTCAAAAATGATGTCTGAATGTAAAACGAAACAGCCTACTCGAGTGGCAGCATACCTACTCGAGTAACAGCATACCTACTCGAGTAACAGCATACCTACTCGAGTAGTAACATACCTACTCGAGAAGTAACATAATATACACGAGTAGAGGCTCATTACTCGAGTTAAAACATGAATTACTCGAGTAGAAGTAGCATATACTCGAGTAGCAGCTCACCACTCGAGTTATTGCAGAAACAACAGAATTAGGGGTTCAAAACGGCTTCAATTCAAAAATTGGTCAACATGAAAGTTGTAGATATCGTCGAGACGAACGAATTCCATGTTGACCATGTTTTGATACAATGCCGTTTTGACCCTCAAAACGGCGCCCGAGTAAAATATAAAACGGGCTAATCGAGTAGAACCATAGCTTCTCGAGAAAACTCAGCACGGAAGCCCAAACGAGCGCCGAATTAAACGAAACTTGCACCGAAGGCGAACACTAATGCTACAAATCTAACAGCAAAATCAAAACCAGAATCCGACGAGCCATTCCCGAGATATTAATCTTCGAAGTATACGACGAACATAAACAATCCAAAACTTCAATCGCGCGCCGAGACTCCAAAAATGCTCGGATTGCAATGAAACTTGACGAGCAAGTCCAAAATTACTTAACTTAAATTCCAAATGCAAAATCTTCCCGTTACAACAAGAATTCGGCCTACTCGACCGCACGGACGCGAAATTTCCTTAACGGCATTGCGCCGTCAAATCGACGTTAAAAGTAACGCTACGACGTCATAAATCTGACGTTGCCCAAACAAATAAAATCATCGAAAAAAAAATCGGGGGCGTTACAGTCACTCCCCCTAAAAATAAGTTTCATCCCGAAACTTAACACAACTCCAAAACCAATCAAAACGATAAAATCAAACATAACTGAAAACATAACGACATACCTGAAACTAAGAGAAGAGGTGCGGGTGAGATCCCCTCATCACCGATTCCAATTCCCATGTCGCGCTCTCGACGTCTTGATTTCTCCAAAGAATCTTGACCATAGGGATGGCCTTTCTCCGCAACACCCGCTCTTGAAAATCTAGAACACGAACAGGTTCTTCCACATAAGTAAGGTTGGGTTGAATCTGGGGTATCGAGTCGAGGACTTGACGATCATTACGAACACATTTCCGCAACTGGCTCACATGGAACACATCATGGACACCAGGTTAGGTCGCAGGAAATTCCAACCTATAAGCCGACACTCCGATGCGCTCAAGAATCTGGAAAGGTCCCACATACCGGGGGTCTAACTTGTGGTTCCTACCAAATCTTTTAACACCGGACATCGGAGAAACCTTCAGAAACACCAAGTCTCCAGCCGAAAACTCCAGATCGACCCTTCGAAGATTAGCATACTTCTCATAGCGCTCTTTAGCCACACGAAGCCTTTCTCGAATATGAGTCACAGCACAATTCATCTCTTCAAGAGCTTCCGGACCTAACAACAGCCTCTCACTAACTTCAGCCCAAAACAGTGGGGTTCTACAACGCCTCCCATACAAGGCCTCAAATGGAGCCATCTGCAGACTCTCTTGATAACTGTTATTGTAAGCAAACTCCATGAGTCTGAGACGCTCATCCCAAGCACCACCATGATCCAAAATATAACACCTGATCATATCTTCTACGATTTGATTTACTCTTTCCGTCTGACCATTAGTCTGCGGATGATAGGCGGTGGAATACCTTAAATCGGTACCCAACCCCTCCTGTAAACTCTTCCAAAAACGAGACGTAAATCTAGAGTCCCGATCTGATACGATGCTAATAGGCACACCATACAACCTGATGATCTCTTCAAGATATAACGCAGCTATCTTCTTCATCGAGTACCCAATCTTAAATGGCACAAAGTGAGCACACTTTGTCAATCTGTCGACTATCACCCAAACAGAGTCATGCCCACGGGGAGATTTTGGCAGACCGGTGATGAAATTCATTGAAATACTTTCCCATTTCCAACTTGGAATATCAAGCGGTGTCAGCTTACCACCAGGCCTTCTGTGATCAGCCTTAACACGCTGACATGTATAACATTCCGATACAAACCTGACGATGTCATTCTTCATCCCTGACCACCAAACAATTTGCTTTAGATCTTTATATATCTTTGTGAAACTAGGGTGGTAGGCCACACTAGAACCATGAGCTTCAGCACAGATCTTAGCTCGAATATCGCCAAAGGCGGGGACGCAAAATCTACCCCGATACTTCAGGGTGTCCAACTCGTCCACAGAGAAATCGGGTAGCTCTCCCTTCACCGTTCTATTCCGGAGATGTAACAAATCTGGATCATCCTTCTGATGTGCTCGAGTAAGGGAAATCCAAGAGGGTTCTTCTGCTTCTAGACTAGCAGGCACAGTACTACTCCCAACCTCAATATCCATCAACAAAAATTCTTCTATCAAGGACTGCACCGATAGATTAAAAATCTTAGCGGTCTTCCTACTCAAGGCATCGGCTACTACATTAGCCTTTCCTGGATGATAGAGAATTTCCACTTCATAATCCGCCACATATTCAAACCACCGACGCTGGCGCAGATTTAGTTCTTTCTGAGTGAAGATGTACTTCAAACTCTTATGGTCAGTATAGATCTTGCACATCGCGCCATATAATAAGTGTCTCCATAGCTTCAGTGCATAAATTACGGCAGCAAACTCCAAATCGTGTGTTGCATAGTTTCTCTCGTGTATCTTTAGTTGTCTCGATCCATACGCAATCACCTTACCATCTTGCATTAAAACGCAACCAAGTCCGATATGTGACGCATCGACATACACAACATACTCAACTCCTTCAGTAGGTAAGGTTAAAATCGGAGCAGTACATAATCTCTTCTTTAGCTCTTGGAAAGCCTCTTGACATTTATCACTCCAAATGAAAGCAGTATTCTTCTGAGTAAGTCTAGTTAGAGGAGCAGACAACACCAAAAATCCTTCCACGAATCTTCTGTAAAAGCCAGCTAGGCCTAAGAAACTCCTAATCTCCTTCGGCGTAGAAGGTCTCTCCCACTCCAGTACCGTATAAATCTTGGTCGGGTCTACAGAAATACCATCCTTGCTTACCACATGACCCAGAAAGGACACCTGAGGTAGCCAAAACTCACACTTGCTCAACTTCGCATATAACTTATGCTCCCTTAGGGTCGACAAAACCAGACGCAAATGCTGAGTATGCTCCTCAACATTGCGAGAATACACCAAGACATCATCTATGAACACAATAACAAATCGGTCCAAGAAATCCTTAAACACCCGATTCATCAAATCCATGGAGGCAGAAGGTGCATTGGTTAAACCAAAAGACATCACCAGAAACTCATAATGTCCATGTCGTGAACGAAAAGCGGTTCGAGGAATATCTGCCTCTCGAATCCTCAACTGGTGGTAGTCTGAGCGAAGATCGATCTTTGAAAATACCGAGCTACCACGCAATTGGTCAAACAAATCATCAATCCTTGGCAGGGGATATCTATTCTTAATTGTTACCTTGTTCAATTCCCTATAATCGATGCAAAGTCTCATCGATCCATCTTTCTTCTTGACGAACAAAACAGGAGCACCCCATGGAGAAGTACTTGGCCTAATAAAACCACACCTCAGCAACTCATCGAGCTGAGTACGCAACTCGTCCAACTCATGCGGAGCCATACGGTACGGTGCTTTAGCAATGGGACGAGTGCCCGGTTCGAGGTCTATCACAAACTCTATCTCCCTTTCAGGAGGAAGTCCTGAAAGACTATTAGGAAAGACATCTGGAAACTCTCGCACCACCGAGACATCCTCAAGACGTGGCTTAACAAAAGCTGTTTCCAGAGCAGAAATAGAAACCAAAAACACCTCTCAACCAGACTCTATAGCACGATAAGCACGTACCGCAGAAATGACAGGAGAAACTCTGTCCTGAAATCCATAGACACTCATAGGTTGTCTGTCGTCCCTTCTGAAATCCAATCACTTAGCTTTGCACTGGATGACCGCATCATATTTGGACAGCCAGTCAATGCCCAGAATCACGTCAAAATAAGACAGATCCAAAATCATCAGATCCGCATATGCCAGAAAATTGCCAAGACGAATAGGGCATCTCAGAACTCCTTGGTTAGATATCACCGAATCACCGGAAGGGAGCTTGACATTGAAGGAGCCTCCTAATTTGTCGACACTCAGACGGTGCTTATCAACAAATCTTCGGGCCACAAAGGAATGGGTGGCACCCGAGTCAAAAAGGACGCGAGCACACCTATTCCGCACCTTAAACTCCCCTAAAACCGTAACATACGTAACTAAACGAACAATAACTAGGGCAACAAGGAAAATTAATAAGGATAAATTAAACTGAGGCTAACCTGATATCACTTGCGTAGAAGTTTGGGCTTCCTCACTGGTCATCACGTTCAGCTTTCCCTTTCCTTTATCCAGGCTTGGCGGCGGTGGCAGAGCTCGAAGTGGGGCAGGCTGCAGTGGGGGCTGAGCCTGGGGGCACAAAGACTTCTGGTGTCCCTTCTGCCCACACTGGAAGCAAACCCTTTCTTTCATCCAGCAACGAGTCACATCATGACCCTTCCTTGCACAGAACGAGCACACAAGCTCTCCCTTGGGTGCACCTTGGATGGCATGCACCTGCTGCTGCTTTAAGGTTGCAGTCCTCTTGAAGCACCTTTCGTAGGGGTGACCAGGTCG
This sequence comes from Platanthera guangdongensis, assembly GCA_039583875.1. Lineage (NCBI taxonomy): Eukaryota > Viridiplantae > Streptophyta > Magnoliopsida > Asparagales > Orchidaceae > Platanthera > Platanthera guangdongensis. The sequence continues at coordinate 55,721,857 of CM077147.1, forward strand.
ACCACAGAAGCTACACATATCCTTACTTTTCTTCTTCGAAGAAGGGCCAAATGCCCTGGAGCTACCATCCTCAACACCTTTTCTTTTCTCATTCCTTGCCGCAGCACCGCGATTCTTGGCGTTTTCAATCGCCTCCACTTTTAAAGCGGCTTCCACTGCTTCAGCATAACTTTCAGCTTGGTAAGCGCATGCCAACTGCTGGACATCGCTTCTTAGTCCTCCCAAGAAACGTTTCACTCTACCCTCCTCAGAAGCTACCAAATCCGGAGCAAACCTGCTCAGTTTGCTAAACTCAATCTCGTACTCGCTCACGGTGAGCTGTCTCTCCTTTAGATGCAGGAAGTTATTCATCAGGCGGTCTTGCTCAACCGAGGGTAGAAACTTTTTCAGCAACATTTTCTTAAAAGATTCCCAAGTACAGCCTTCCTTCAGGCTCTCTCTTTCCCAAATCCACCAACTCTTCGCCACACCTTTTAACTGATAGGCTGCAATCATCACTCGCTGGGCTTCTAGAATTCCGGAATATGAAAACATCTCCTCGATGGAGATGATCCAATCATCTAAAATCATAAAGTCAGCACTCCCGTCATAGGTGGGAGGTCCCAATTGTTGGAAGTGCGATATGAAATTCATATCTGGGGGTATCACCATAGGGGCCACCAAAGGTGTAGGGGAATCGGTCACAGCTTGTCCCAAGGCAGGCTCTTGCACTAAGGGTTGCTGCGCGGGAGAGGCAGACAACAAGGACTCAATTTGCGATTGCATTACCTGAGTAAACCTGCATGGAGGTGAACTTTGATTTGAGTGACAACAAGGACTCAATAGCTTCATTACCTGAGTAAGCCTGCATGGAGGTGAACTTCGATTTGTCTCCGGTGAGGTGATGACCACACCCGGAGTCCACGATCCACTCGCTGTTGAAGTCCTCAGCAGACAAGGCCCGGACACAAGTGCCCGTCATGAAAGCTCCGCCCCATTCTGCTTCTTCACTTCTCGAGCAAGCCTCCTCCTTTCCCGCAGCATACCCAGGCTGCAGTTTGACCTTGCAGTCCCGCTTGAAGTTCCCTCGCTGATGACACCGGTAGTACTTCAAGTTCTTCTTCCAGTCCTTAGGAGCATTGCTCCTCTACGGTGGATATGAAGTTGAAGTCTCCTTCTCACCAGCGGCCTGCACCTTCTTCTTCTTCTTCCCTTCCCATCCTTTCTTCTTGCCTGAGAAGAGAGCTTCGCTGCCTTCCTGATTCAGGTTCACTCCAGCCATCTGCCTTGCTAAGCTCTCCTGCGAGGCAAGCAGATTCTCCAGCTCCAGCAAAGACGGCTGAGTAGCCCCCCTTGAACAGATGTGACAAAGGCCACATACTCCTTCCGCAAGTCGCGGATAATGTGTCTTTTTATCTTTGCCTCAGAGATAGGCTCATCAGGATCCAGTGCCGACAGATCAACACACAAGCTCTTCATCTTTAAGAAGTACTTGGAGATGGAAAGGTCTCCCTGAGTTGGCCTGGCCAACTCATTCTCCAGGAACTGAAGTCGCGCCACATTCTTCCTATTGAACAACTCATCAATGGTTGTCCAAATATCAGCAGCCGACTCACATCCAACGATGTGATCAAACAGTTCTGGAGATACGGCTCTCTTCAGAATGAACTCCGCCTTAGCATTTGTTCTTCTCTAGAGCCTAACCTGCTCAGCAGTACCGAAAGCAGCAGTGACTTCCTGCCTGTCGTCACCACCGACGACTTCCCACAGCTCCTCGCCAAGAAGATAACTCTTCATGCACGACTTCCACTTCTTGAAGTTAGTCGGCGTTAAGAGTTCAATACCCAGACCTCTTGCAAAACTCCCTTCCATTGCAACACCTGTTGGCTACCTTTCAGAAGCTCCGAGCAACAACGCAGGTTGATCACCACTCAATCACTGAGTAACAACACTGGCTGACTTCCGCTCACGCAACTGAACCTGGCTCTGATACCATGTTAAATTTTCTCAACGTGGTCAGCAAGATAGCCCAAACGCCAAATTAATATCTTCGGAACTACCCAGTTCTCACGTTGAACCAGCGGAAAAACCAAGGAACAAAGGTTAATCCCAACAAACAATGGAAGCACAAGCAGGTCTGTTATTCATTCACTTCTTTACAATACGAGCCATACATAGCGAGACATGATTTCGCTAGTATAACAGCTGTAAACAGAAAGTACCAAAAAACAAGCCGGGCGGACAGCACCGGAGTCCGCCGAGACCGCCGAGGTCGCCGAGTCCGCTGAGATCGCCCGAACTTAGCTGCAATCCGCCGAATAGCACGGAGTCCGCCGAAGCCGCGAGGCCGCGCGGACACACCGTTATTCGTCTCCTGCTGAAGCTGAACTGAGGAACACCCCCAACCCGCCTGAGGCCGGCGGACAGGTTATTGAAGCTGGCAAAGATGAAACAGAACTGACAAGCCGCAGAGCGACCTCCTGCTGAGTCCGCAGAGACCGCACACTTCCAAGTACTTGACCGAAGTCACAGCCAAACTCCTGGCTCCTTGAAGCAACCCGCGCGACCTGCACACAGCAAACGTTAGCACTGAAACAATCCGCGCGGACCGACGAACTCAGACCACAGCTCCTTGCCCACCCAACTTACTGTTCACTCAAGTTACTGTAGACCTGCCAGGGGGGTCCTATTTATAGGCGATGTGAGGAGTGTGGTCACCGCCCAAGAGATAGAGACACCGCCCCAGCTCGCGCGATAGCAAAACACCGTCCGCCGAGTCCGCAAGAACTTAGCCGGATACCAAGGAAAACCGCCAGGAGCAAGGCAACATTGGCGAACCCTTTCCAGTCCGCCCAAGCGATGCGGACAAGGCATCAGCCCGCAAAGCTCCAACCACTGCAGGACAGCAACCCCCTTTAATGGCTGTCCGCTCCAACCCGAGGCAGTCCGCAAGACTCACACCTCAATCCGCCACAAATCCACGACCAAAGGCAGACAGCAACAGTCCGCCCGGTCACAGCGGACTTGACGGATACGGCGGACACCATGGTCTTGGCACAGAGTGTGACCAAGTCCAAAATCATCAAAGGCTAATGCGAGCATGACGAACTCAAACTCTCGTCCGCCAAACACCTTAGCACAGACCGCCAGCAGTCCGCAGGTTCCTCGCACTCCTGCCCAACGCAGCAGCCACCTCCAGGACTTCATAATCCAGTCCGCCAAAGACCTCCACAGTAAAGCACCTGCTGTGCCACCAGAGCTCGACAAGGCCTCAGCCAAGCTCTAAGCACAGTCCGCAACAGCCCACACCGCGGACACACCAGTCCGCAAGCTTCCCGCGGACATGAGCCAAACCGCCTATCAGCACAAGCTTGCACCCGCGGCCACTGAGCAATGCACCAGTCCGCAAGCCTCTATCCGCTCAGGCCGCTCCTTGCCTAAACCAAAGCCAACGTCCTATCCGCAGATACCAGGCCGCACAGTCCGCGGACTCCATGCAACAACCCGCTCAGACGACAGCCGGCTTTCCACTAGACTTTCCACCAGGCCACACATCACAGTCCGCCCAGTTTTCCTAGTCCGCCAAAGCTGTCCGCCCAGGCCGCCCGGCCTGACCCGTCAACCACTTCCACTTCACAAAATTCAACACTCCCCCTTGAAGTGGGAAGTGGTGACCAAGCCCAGCAAGCTGCGCAAGCACTCAAAAGGCACCTTCGACAGTGGCTTTGTGAAGATGTCAGCAAGATTATCTTCACTCCGAACATGCCCGACCAGCAGAGATCCTTCCAACACCTTCTCCCTGATGAAATGGTGATCAATCTCTATATGCTTGGTCCTGGCGTGACACACTAGATTGTTTACCAGTTTGAGAGCACTCTCATTGTCACCCCGGAGTAAAGTAGGCCCTTGCACTTCTTCATGAACATCCTCTATAAGCCTCCTCACCCAAACGGCTTCCCGAGCAGCCAAGGCCGAAGCCTTATACTCCGCCTCCGTGGTTGAAACCGACACTGAGTCATGCTTCTTGCTACACCACGAGATGCTAGCTGAACCGCAAGTGAACACATAACCTGAAGTGGACCTTCGATCATCCGAATCACCGCCATAGTCAGCATCCGTGTACCCGAGCAACGCAAACTCCGAGTCCCTTCTATAGAGAAGTCCCATGTCAGAAGAAGCCTTGACATACTTCAGAATACTCTTCGCTGCCACTAGATGAGATAGCATTGGTTCAGCCATATACCGACTTACTCGGCCAACAGCATAAGCAATGTCCGGCCTTGTAATCGTCAGGTAAATCAAGCTCCCAACAAGAGCCCTGAACACCAAAGGATCAAGGAGAACCCTTCCCTCATCTCGTCGAAGCTTCAGCCCAGGTTCCAGTAGAGTAGAGCACTTCTTCCCTTCGCCCATGCCGAACCGCTTCACAATGCGATCAGCATACCCTTTCTGGCAAATGAGAACCCCGCACTCCTTCCTCTCCACTTCAAGACCGAGAAAGTGATGCAACTCTCCCAAGTCTTTCATCTTGAAGCGTATAGCAAGCTCAGCCCCGAGCCTTGCTACTTCCCCCTCCGAGTTCCCTGTGACGATCATGTCATCCACATACAGTAGGACCAAGACTTGCAGCTCCCCCTTCTTCTTGACGAACAAGCTTGAATCCGAGTTGGAAGCAAGGTATCCACAGAATTGCAAGTACTCTGCAATCTTTCCATACCACGCTCTAGGAGCTTGCTTCAACCCATAGAGAGTCTTCCTGAGTTTACAGACATAGTCCGGATGCTTTTCAGAGACAAAACCAAGCGGCTGATCCATGAAGATGTCCTTGTCAATCTCTCCGTAAAGAAAAGCATTCTTCACATCGAGTTGCCACAACCTCCATCCCTTGCTTGCAGCCAAGGCGATCACCACTCTTACTGAAGTCATCTTCGCAACTGGACTGAATGTCTCCTCATAGTCTTCTCCATACTGCTGTGAGAATCCTCTAGCGACCAGGCGAGCCTTGAACCGATCAATGCTCCCATCAGCCTTCTTCTTCAACTTGTACACCCACTTGCAAGTAACCGGAGTAATGTCATCAACCTTGGGCACAAGGTCCCAGGTTTCATTCATCTTCAGAGCATCAATCTCTTCTTCATGGCACTTTCCCACTCCTTCACCCCAGTGGCCTCGTTGAGGTTTACAGGCTCTCGCTCATCCAGAGGACCTGCAAAGAAGCAGGAGACAAAGCTCACTGCATTCCCATCACAGTACCGAGTCGGTGGCTTAACCACCCTCTTCGATCTCCGAAGAAACGGCTCCTTGCTCACTTCTTCTGTTGCTTCTTCGGGCTCCACTCCTACCTGGGGCAAGCATTGAGCAGTGCTCCCCCTGCTTCCTGAGCCAGAAGGCTCGGCCTCGGAGTTAGAAGCAACAGGAGCTGCTGGTGAAACAGCAAGCTCCTCTTCCAAGCCTTCAGCAGCCGCCACCGGTGCTTCATCAACCTTGCTACTTCCGGTTAGCTCAACCGAGCCACCTCCATATGACGTCAGCTCGTCAAAGACAACGTCTCTTGATACCACGAACTTCTTTGTCACAGGGTCCATGCATTTCCATCCCTTCTTCCGCTCATCGTATCCAACAAAGACAAGCTTCATTGTCTTCGCATCTAGCTTTGTCCGTGAAGCATCCGGGACATGCACATAGCAAGTTGAACCGAACACCCGAAGGTGTCCCACACTCGGCTTCTCCTTCAGCAACAGCTCAATAGGAGTCTTCATGTTGATAGGGCTGAGTGGCATTTGGTTGATAACATAAGCAGTATAAGACATCCCTTCCGCCCAAAAGGACCTTGGGACATCTTTCGCATGAAGCCAGCATTTGCAGGTCTCCGTCAGATGACGGATCTTCCGCTCCGCTACCCCATTTTGTTGTGGAGTGTGAGCACAAGTAAGCTCCCGTTGGATCCCGTGCTTCCTGCAGAAGTTAGAAAACTCGGAGGAGACATACTCACCCCCGTTATCAGTTCTAAACTTCTTGATCCGCAAGCCAAGCTGGCCTTCTAACAACTCCTTAAACTCCACAAACAACCGGAAGGCTTCCGACTTCTCCTTTAAGAAGTACACCCAAGTATACCTTGAGTAGTCATCAACCAAGACAAGCATGTATCTGATTCCACCAAGGCTGGCAGTAACCGTCGGTCCCATCAGGTCACCATGAATACACTCCAATGGTGTCTTGCTCCTTGTTTGTGATTTATCAAACGGAAGGCGATGTGCCTTGCCGTATTGACAGCCCGCGCAAACATGCCCGTCACCAAAGGAGGACAACTTCGGCAACCCCTTCACCAGACTTCTACTCGCCATCGCCTTCAGCTTGTCCATGCCAACATGCCCCAGCCTCTCATGTCAGATAGCAGCGCTATCATTGGCCCTCATTCTATCAACATAAGAATTGGTGGCAAGAACAAACAAGTTCTTCACTCTAATCCCTACATGAGCAACATCATCCTTCACCGCTGATACGTTGCGAAGGAACCTCACGTCTGTTGGCCCAAACAGAACGTGATAACCAGCGTCCACCGCATTGGTCACCGAGAAGAGGTTTTTCTTCATGCCCGGCACGTGATACACACTCCTTAACATGAGTGGCCCCTGATCACTACCCAAAGACACGACCCCCTCTTTCTCTACTGCATAAATAGTATTATCAGCAGTGATAATAGCTTCATTACCTGAGTAAGCCTGCATGGAGGTGAACTTTGATTTGTCTCCGATGAGGTGATGACCACACCCGGAGTCTACGATCCACTCGTTGTTGAAGTCCTCAGCAGACAAGGCCCGGACACAAGTGCCCGTCATGAAAGCTTCACCCCATTCTGCTTCTTCACTTCTCGAGCAAGCCTCCACCTTTCCCGCAGCATGCCCAGGCTGCAGTTTGACCTTGCAGTCCCGCTTGAAGTGCCCTCGCTGATGACACCGGTAGTACTTAAAGTTCTTCTTCCAGTCCTTAGGAGCATTGCTCCTCTCCGGTGGATATGAAGTTGAAGTCTCCTTCTCACCAGCGGACTACACCTTCTTCTTCTTCTTCCCTTCCCATCCTTTCTTCTTGCCTGAGAAGAGAGCTTCACTGCCTTCCTGATTCAGGTTCACTCCAGCCATCTGCCTTGCTAAGCTCTCCTGCGAGGCAAGCAGATTCTCCAGCTCCAGCAAAGACGGCTGAGTAGCCCACCCTTGAATAGATGTGACAAAGGCCACATACTCCTTCCGCAAGCCGCGGATAATGTGTCTTTTCATCTTTGCCTCAGAGATATGCTCATCAGGATCCAGTGCCGACAGCTCAGCACACAAGCTCTTCATCTTTAAGAAGTACTTGGAGATGGAAAGGTCTCCCTGAGTTGCCCTGGCCAACTCATTCTCTAGGAACTGAAGTTGCGCCACATTCTTCCTATTGAACAACTCATCAATGGTTGTCCAAATATCAGCAGCCGACTCACATCCAATGATGTGATCAAACAGTTCCGGAGACACGGCTCTCTTCAGAATGAACTGCGCCTTAGCATTTGTTCTTCTCCAGAGCCTAACTTGCGCAGAGTACCGAAAGCGTCAGTGACTTCCTGCCTATCGTCACCACCGACGACTTCCCACAGCTCATCGCCATGAAGATAACTCTTCATGCACGACTTCCACTTCTTGAAGTTAGTCGGCGTTAAGAGTTCAATACCCAGACCTCTTGCAAAACTCCATTCCATTGCAACACCTGTTGGCTACCTTTCAGAAGCTCCGAGCAACAACACAGGTTGATCACCACTCAATCACTGAGTAACAACACTGGCTGACTTCCGCTCACGCAACTGAACCTGGCTCTGATACCATGTTAAATTTTCTCAACGTGGTCAGCAAGATAGCCTAAACGCCAAATTAATATCTTCGGAACTACCCAGTTCTCACGTTGAACCAGCGGAAAAACCAAGGAACAAAGGTTAATCCCAACAAACAATGGAAGCACAAGCAGGTCTGTTATTCATTCACTTCTTTACAACACGAGACATACATAGCAAGACATGATTTCGCTAGTATAACAGTTGTAAACAGAAAGTACCAAAAAACAAGCCGGGCGGACATCACCGGAGTCCGCCGAGACCGTCGAGGTTGCCGAGGTCGCCGAGTCCGCTGAGATAGCCCGAACTTAGCTGCAATACGCCGAATAGCACGGAGTCTGCCGAAGCCGCGAGGCCGCGCGGACACACCGTTATTCGTCTCCTGCTGAAGCTGAACTGAGGAACACCCCTACCCGCCTGAGGCCGGCGGACAGTTTATTGAAGCTGGCAAAGATGAAACAGAACTGACAAGCCGCAGAGCGACCTCCTGCTGAGTCCGCAGAGACCGCACACTTCCAAGTACTTGACCGAAGTCACAGCCAAACTCCTGGCTCCTTGAAGCAACCCGCGTGACCTGCACACAGCAAACGTCAGCACTGAAATAATCCACGCGGACAGACGAACTCAGACCGCAGCTCCTTGCCCACCCAACTTACTGTTCACTCAAGTTACTGTAGACCTGCCAGGGGGGGTCCTATTTATAGGCGAGGTGAGGAGTGTGGTCACCGCCCAAGAGATAGAGACACCGCCCAGCCCGCGCGATAGCAAAACACCGTCCGCCGAGTACGCAAGGACTTAGCCGGATACCAAGGAAAACCGCCAGGAGCAAGGCAACATTGGCGAACCGTTTCCAGTCCGCCCAAGCGATGCAGACAAGGCATCAGCCCACAAAGCTCCAACCACTGCAGGACAGCAACCCCCTTCAATGGCTGTCCGCACCAACCCGAGGCAGTCCACAAGACTCACACCTCAATCCGCCACAAATCCACGACCAAAGGCAGACAACAACAGTCCGCCTGGTCACATCGGACTTGACGGATACGGCGGACACCATGGTCTTGGCACAGAGTGTGACCAAGTCCAAAATCATCAAAGGCCAATGCGAGCATGGCGAACTCAAACTCCCGTCCGCCAAACACCTTAGCACAGACCGCCAGCAGTCCGCAGGTTCCTCGCACTCCTGCCCAACGCAGCAGCCACCTCCCGGACTACATAATCCAGTCCGCTAAATACCTCCACAGTAAAGCACCTGCTGTGCCACCAGAACTCGACAAGGCCTCAGCCAAGCTCTAAGCACAGTCCGTAACAGCCCACACTGCGGACACACCAGTCCGCAAGCTTCCCGCGGACATGAGCCAAACTGCCTATCAGCATAAGCTTGCACCCGCGGCCACTGAGCAATGCACCAGTCCGTAAGCCTCTATCCGCTCAGGCAGCTCCTTGGCTAAACCATAGCCAACGTCCTATCCGCAGATACCAGGCCGCACAGTCCGCGGACTCCATGCAACAACCCGCTCAGACGACAGCCGGCTTTCCACTAGACTTTCCACCAGGCCGCACATCACAGTCCGCCCAGTCCGCCTAGTCCGCCAAAGCTGTCCTCCCAGGCCGCCCGGCCTGACCCGTCAACCACCTCTACTTCACAAAATTCAACAGCAACTACTTGCCTTGACAGAGCCTCATTGCTCTGACGCAGACTCTCGATAAGTGCATCGCTTTGCGCACCTGATGAATCACCCTCCGACTGGGGAGTCGACCTCGTCGCAGGACGCTTTGGCGGTATTTCTAAAAAAAATCAAATGAACAACTCATCAAAATTCTCGCTTACAACAAAGACACATAACTAGTTCAGACCATACTTAAAAGACACTTGCTTATGCTGCAACTTGCTCTGGAATTTTATAATGATGCTATGTCCTACTTAGGATGATATCCTCTCATCCTATTGACTCTTGTGCCTATGACATGAATGCATGTATTCATATTCATTTTTTGATTTAAAATCATGTGTGTACATATGTCATCCCGCAAATCTTTAGCTTGACACGTTGTGCTTATGCAATGTTATGTTATGCATGATGGTGTTATGCATTCTAAAAAAGGCCCTAATGCATGTCATGAGCGGCGTAAGCATGAAAATGTTATGCATCCCATACTACATAACATTCTCATGCAACGAAAAAGAAACGTGCTAGTCGCATTCATGTGGTGAGGTTATGCATCTCATACTACATAACCCTCACATGTTGCCCCTAAGGTGGATCCATATACAAACACATGTTATGCATCCCATACTACATAATATGCCCCATATACTTCATGTTATGCTATGAGTGTAGTGTTCGTGCTTCAGCCGAGACGTGCTGATGACATATCGGTGTGTGGTATGATATGATGTTAAACACCTAATACCAACAAGGAAAGGTTGCCCGACAAATTGTCAAGCAACCTCCCTCTGATACCAACTGTCACAACCCGCATTTTCACCACATAAATAGCTTATCAGAGTAAGGGAAAATGTGTGTCATGATGCCACGTCAGCAGGGGATAACTGCGGACGCTCAGGCAAAAACCTACTTAATCATGGAGAAATATCCTTTAAGTTATTTTAAGGAAAATCAGTTAAGTGCAACAGTTAGCTGTATCCCTCGGCTTAGTGGCTCATTTAGTCCACGAATCAAAATATGGTTATACGCTGCAGAAAAAAACTTTTTTAGATTGACTCAAACATCCTATATGAGAATAAACGTCCCCAACGGACAACTCATGCCATGTAGAACTCTAAATTTATTATAGTAGGAAAGATAGCTTTTACAGTCGCTAAAAATAACGGGTTAGAGTTTCAAATCATGTAATGTATGAAGTAATAGTAGTAGATTTTATAGTTGAAAATACCTAACATGCATTCCTAGCATAAATCCTCCCAGAGAGCAAGTAAACCACATCCACTTTTAAATAAATGAGCAACTAGCAAGTATCAACAACTAACAAAATCAGTGGGCGCCAACAAACTGACACGAACCCACAAACAAAATTATGTCTGAACTAGTAAAACTAAAAAAAACAAACAAACTACCTCGCTAAGACGAGGCAACAACCACGGCCAACACTGCCGCCAGAAAACTCCAAAACCAGCACTGCTACCTGCTACAACTCTGAACCTGAGACATTCCAAAAACAGAACATCTCAGCAAGAAGGTACAAGTAGTGGCAGGAAAAAGTAATAAGCCAAAATAAACAAAGGTCAACAGGGGTACTAGCCCAAGACCAAAAGTACTAAAGCAAAATACAAAAGAAATAGGGCATCAACAGGAAGAGAACTCCTACGTGACTTGCCACGTTCCACAAGAGTACACCAGACGCACAAGGCTATAAGGTGACTACATAAATATTTCCCCAGAAAAAAAAAAAAACAAAACCTTCATTAGGCACTTGTGGTCGACCCTACCCAAAATCACGGCGAAGTGGTCACTCTTGGACTGTTGGGTATTGTATCCACAACGGATCTGATTTGAAGAAGCCCCTATACAAGCTAAGGTAAATAGGCAATGTATTTGATAAAATATTTCAAGTTGTGCTTGCAGTTATTCCACGCTAAGTGCACACCAATGTCAGGGTGCAGTAGGTCAATATACACGGGTCTGCACGACGTAATCCCTCGTTGAGCAGATCAGTGTGTTAGCCTACGTGTACTCTCTCTATTGGAGTGTACTTATTTTCAAGTACATGGCTGTGATCATGCAAGAGCAGACAAGGAGTAAGGATGGGTCAAAGAGCAGCTCATGGGCGGAAAGACGAAAAATCGTCCAAGTGTTAATCGACGAGAATCACCAAGTGATTCTCGCCGATTCGGTGAGAATCACCAAGTGATTCTCGCCGATTCGGGGAGAATCACTCGTGATTCTCGCCGAATCGTCGAGAATCACTCGATGATTCTCGCCGTCTCTTTCCTGCTACCTCATAGCGTGCAAACAAGTCTACATCGACGAGAATCACCTTTGATTCTCGCCGAATCGACGAGAATCATCCTTGACTATCGCTGAATCGACGAGAATCACCTATTGATTCTCGCCGAATCGGTGAGAATCACCTTCGATTCTCGCCGATTTTTACTTAGACAATTCTCTGGATCCCGCTGGACCGGATCAAATGTTAAGGCGCTGATCTTGAACCGGTGTTAGGGTTTCTTCTGGTGGGACCCACAACGGTCATAAAGAGGTATACGACTGTATAAATACTCACGTATTTTGAACAGTAGAGAGACACAGAAAAATATACGAAGCCGAGCCGCCGACGTGACCTAGATCGTGATACCTGCTCCGCCGCCGTCGCCGCTCGTGCTAGTCGATCGCCGGCAGTTTGATCGTGATTCTTCTAGATCTTCCGGCGACAGAAGCTTAGCCAAGCGTAGCGTCTCACGCGTCTAACCAGAGATCCTTTGTCTCTTGATTCGTTGATCAGGAAAACCTTCCTCTTCCGAATCGATCGAGATAATCGATCCTAGTGTGACCGTTGGTAGACCTTGCTAGCTTTGCTACGAAGTTTGAATCTCCAAAGTACTGCAGCCACATACCGTTGTCGCCGCCGATTTCGAGTACCGTGCTTCTGCCCTTCTTGCCGCCGCCGATTTCGGGGAGATTCTCTCCAAGAGAGATCTAGGGTTGTGGACTCTTCGTTGACCGTCATCGAACGAAGAGGCACATCTTAGTCTCCAAAAGTAGTTTGTATTTCTTGTACATTCTAGTTTCATTTTTGTTGTAAAGGAACGTTGGTTCCTAGTTGTAAGGGTTGGGTGCAACCCGTGTTGTGGGAGTGTTGTCTCCTACGTGTGGAAGGGTTCCTTCCGATAGTGCAAGGATTGGATTTCAATCCTGTTGGTGAAGTGACCGAGTCGTCCCTTGTTGGGAGATAGGTCAAAGGGGGAAAGTGGATGTACCCAAATCGGGGAACCACTATAAATTGCTTGCGTACTTTCTTTGCTGTGTTGTTTTGTTTTCTTGTGCAGGTACAATTTTAAATTCCGCAAAAACGCTGCACGTCACCTATTCCCCCCCCCCCCATAGGTGAAGGTTGTTGACACTAGGTGGACTTTCAAGTGGTATCAGAGCGAGATTACTCATCAAAAAGGTTCACACCTTGAGTAGAATCCTGCCGCTAGTGTCAAGAAGAAGGCAAACATCTACTATGGACGGGCTCAAGTACACAGGCAAGATCCTAGTGTGCACCAGGCTCAACTTTCCTATCTGGAAGGAAAGGATCAGGTTCTACATGGAAGCAGTTGATGCTCGACTCTTCATGATCATGGAGGAGGGACCCTATGTCCCCACTAAGGTCTCCACCATTGATCCTACAAAGAAAGTGCCAAAGAAAATTTCTGAAATGGACAAGGACGAGATGGTGCTGGTGGGACTTGACAAGAAGGCGCAGAACATTCTGGTCAGCGCGGTCGATGACTCAATGATGCAGAACTTCTGCAACTGCAGGACAGCAAAGGAAATCTGGCACTGCCTGATTATCCTAATGGAGGGCACTGATGAAGTGAGAGATGATCGGAGATCCCACCTGAACCAGAAATATGAGGCCTTCAGACAAGGGCCTAAGGAAGAGATCGGAGTCACCTTCGAGAACTTCCTCAAGATTGTCAATGCCCTCAAAGGATATGGAAGAGTGTTCACTGATGGTGAACTTAATGATAAATTCCTTAGGTCCCTTACTAAGGAATGAGACACAAAGATCTGCGCCATCCGGGAGTTTGACAGACTTGCTAAAATAGACCCGCAAATTCTGTTTGGGAAGCTGATGTCCTATGAGCTTCAACTGAACACCAGGAAAGCAGAAGAAGCAGAGAAGGCGGCAGCCAAGGAAAAGACTGTGGCCCTAAAAGCCATTCACTCCAGAAAGGGCAAGGGTGCGGTTTCATACCGTGCCAGGAAAAAGGATGAGGAGGAGGACTCCGAGCCATGCTCCTCCAGTTCAGAGCTATCTGAGGAGGATTTCTCCCTCATCACACGAGAATTCAAGAAGTTCCTCAAGATGAGGAATCAAAGAAAGAGAGACGGCTCCTCCTCCAGGCATCAGAAGAAAAATTACTCTTCTGACAGGTATGCTTCTAAACCGAACAAACATCGCTCCTCTGACATTATTTGTTTTGGATGCAATAAGCCAGGACACGTCGTGGCCGACTGCCACCAAGGCAAGAGAGAAAAGGGGAAGGGAGAGGAGCACAAGTCTTCTAGAGATAAGAAGAATGAGAGGAGCTACATCGCCAAAAAGCCAAAGACACTAAGTGAATCTGACTCCTCAGACACCAGTGATGATGAGGAAGCCTACTTCGGACTGGTGGGTCGCTCCGACTCAGAAGGAGAATGCCCCCCATTTACTGGGAAGGTAAAAGCTCACACCCCTCTCTCCGACTCTGACTCTGATCCTGAGTCTCAGGATGATCACCTTGAGGATAGCCTGTCGTCCCGTGAAGCGGAGCTCCTCGAGAAGTATGAGCTTCTGCTCAACACTTTCGAGGAGTGTCGTAAGAGATTGAACGCTGAGAAAAAGGAAGTGAAATTCCTTAAGGGTGAGAGTGTCTCCATAAGGGAAGAGATAACCAGTTTGATCTCTCTCCGACAGGAGCACCTAGACCTGACTTCAAAGCATTCAGAGTCTCTTAAGCTCCTTGATCTTAAGCAGGAGGAAGTCGACAAGTTGGAAGAACAACTTGCGGCAGAAAGGAAGATCGTCAAGAGCTTCTCTATGCCAAAAACAGTTCTTCATGTGGTTGATACCTTCTCTGCTCAGGCCAAAGGAGCTGGCTTGGGGCATGTAGGGGTATCTGGTTCCTCATCCAGGAGAAACAGGAACCAGAGGAAGAATAAGGCCGCCAAGAAGGCCTCTGCTGCTGAAAAGGGAAATGCTCCGCTCAGTCCTGTTGCGTTCAGAAAGCCTAGCTTTCCTTGCAACCAACATGACTTGAATCAACTTTTGGTCATCATTTCCGGCCCTCGGTTGCAAAGCCAAAGAGCAGATATGATGGTTGGACTTTTCCCCGGAACTTCGGTGAGAGTGCCTTCAAGGCACCTTATGAGGAAATCCACATAGGAAATTATGGTCAACTCTCTAGCGGCCATAATGGAAAGCAGGCACCAAGAGTCAAGCCTGTTATACTGACGAAACAGAAGATGAAGAAGTCATGTGACTGCAATCACTATGAGGCCTCCACCTCCAGATCCAAGGCCCCGGTTGTACCCACCATTCCTTGGGTAAAGCAGGAGCTTAGGAAGAGGTACAACAGATTTGACTGTTGGTGTTGTGGCAAAGTCGGTCACTTTGCCATGGATTGTTGGTTTAATCCGAGGTATAACGAGACTCCCTATGTTAGCACTGCGAGGCCGACCACTCGTAAGGTTAACCAACCGAGGGGGAGTATGCTAACCAAGAATCTAGGACCCAAGTTCGATTGGGTTCCTAAGGGAAATTAATTTTGTTTTGCAGGAATGTCCAAAGGCCACCAAAACGCCAATATGGTACTTGGATAGTGGATGCTCCCGGCATATGACTGGGACAAGAAGCCTGCTGCGTGATTACACTCCAGTCGAGAATGGACCCAAAGTCATCTTTGGAGGGTCAGATCGAGGAGTCACCAGAGGTTACGGTATGATTTCCAACGGTATAATCTCTATCACCGACGTGGCTTATGTTGAAGGGTTAAACCATAACCTGATCAGTGTAAGTCAGTTATGTGACAAAGGTTATGACGTTAAGTTCTGCAAGGATAAATGTCTGATAATATCATGTGCCTCGTCTGAGACAGTATTAACAGGCATTAGGAGCAGAAATATCTTCTGCTTAAATTTTCTCAGTTTAGATTCATCTACCCCCGTATGCCTTGTGGCAACAGGCAGTGCATCTCTTTGTGAACAATGGCACAAGAGATTGGCACATATTAATTTCAAAACAATTAGTATGTTGTTTTTTAAAAACTTAGTAAGGGATGCTCCCGTTATCAAGTGCATCAAAGATAGCCCCTGTCCTGCATGCCAGATGGGCAAACAGACTCGGGCTACCTTTAAGAGCATTGCAGACAAAGACTCTTCTCGATGTCTTTACCTTCTACATATGGACTTGTTTGGTCCAATGCAAGTTCATAGCTTGGGATGCAAGTCCTATACGCTAGTGATAGTTGATGATCATTCTCGGTTTACATGGGTGTTCTTCTTAAAACGAAAGTCGGATACGTTTGACATCTTTACTAGTTTTGTCAAGCAGGTTCAGAACGAATTTAACTGCTCAGTGGTCAAAATCAGAAGTGACCATGGAACAGAATTCGAATCTGGTGCCATGACAGAGTTTTGTGAAGAACAAGGTATCTTTCATGAGTTTTCCTCCCCGCGCACTCCTCAGCAAAATGGAGTTGCGGAGAGGAGAAATAGAACTCTCATTGAAGCCTGCACGACAATGTTGAAAGACGCTTCTCTCCCAGAATACTTCTGGGCTGAGGCGGTCAATACAGCTTGTCATGTACAAAACCGAGCATTGATCAACAAGCATCATCGTAAGACGCCTTATGAGCTACTGAGAGGCAGGAAACCAACCATGTCCTACTTGAGGATCTTTGGTTACAGATGCTATGTACTGAATAATGGGAAGTACCCGCGTACTAAATTTGGTGAAAAATGCTTCGAAGGCATATTCATGGGCTATAGTTCCCACAGTCGGGCATATAAGGTCTTCAATAAGAAAACCCTAGTGGTAGAAGAATCAATTAATGTTGTATTTGATGAAGGAAGTTTGCTAAACAGAAATTCTTCCAGTGGTATTATTGAAGATGCAGGTGCACGACTTGAACAGCTGAGTCTCGATGAGACCGCTAAAGGTGAAACTCCTAAGTACGTCAAAGTTTCCACCTCAACGTCAACTGGGAATGTTGAATATCAAAATGGAACAAATCTCCTAGAAGAAGGAGAAGCCCAAGAATTAGTCGAAGCTCCAGACGCCAGACTTCTAGAGCTCCGGCACGTGAGGGATCATCCTAGAGATCAGATCATCGGAGATCCTCGTGACGGTGTCAGAACTCGAAGAGGTACTATTAATGAGATTTTGCATCTTAGCTTCCTGTCACAGGTTGAGCCAAAGAAGTTCGACGAGGCGAACAAAGATGCGGCATGGATTTTGGCCATGCAAGATGAACTACATCAATTCGAATGATGCAACGTTTGGATGCTGGTTCCCAGACCACACAAGCAGAATGTGATTGGCACCAAGTGGATCTTCAGAAACAAACTGGATGAACATGGTGTCATCATAAAGAACAAGGCCAGGCTGGTGGCTCAAGGTTACAGACAGGAGGAGGGGATTGACTTCGACTAGACCTTTGCACCAGTGGCAAGGCTCGAGGCAATCACATTGTTCCTGGCGTATGCTTCGCACAAAGGATTCACAGTCTACCAAATGGATGTGAAATTAGCATTCTTGAATGGAGACCTGAAAGAGGAAGTATACGTCGCTCAACCCCCAGGTTTTGTCAATCCTACTTAATCCAATCATGTATATTTTCTCAATAAAGCTCTATATGGTTTAAAATAAGCTCCACGAGCTTGGTATGAGACTTTATCTAGTTTTCTTCTTGAGAACAAGTTCTCTAGAGGTAAAATAGATAAGACATTGTTTCTCAGGGAAGTCAAAGGCAAGATTTTGCTGGTGCAAATTTATGTCGATGACATTATATTCGGCTCTACGGACAACAATCTTTGCAGAAAGTTTTCTAAACTTATGCAAGGGAAGTTTGAAATGAGCAGTATGGGAGAGCTAAAGTATTTCTTGGGACTTCAAGTGAAATAGTCTGAGGATGGAATCTTCATCTCTCAGACGAAGTTCATAAATGAACTCCTCAAGAAATTCGGCATGGAGAGTGCAACCTCTATGAGGACTCCAATGGGATCCACTATGTCTCTGGATAAGGATGAGAAAGGTAAACCTTTCGATGAAACCAAATACAGAAGCATCATAGGATTCCTGCTCTACCTTACTGCTAGTAGACCGGATATCATGTTCTCCACATGTGTCTGTGCCAGATATCAGGTGAACACTAAGGAATCTCACTATGTCGCTGCAAAGCGAATTCTAAGATACATTAAATGTACTCCCAATCTTGGCTTGTGGTACCCGAGAAACAATGATGTCGAGCGAATAGGTTTTTCAGATGCTGATTTTGCAGGGAGTAGGGATGACAGGAAAAGCACTTTCGGGACGTGTCAATTCCTCGGAAGAAGGCTTATCTCATGGAACAGCAAGAAGCAGAATTGTGTAGCTACCTGCACAGTAGAGTCTGAGTACATCTCGGCAGGCAGCTGTTGCGCACAACTCCTATGGATCAGAAACCAGTTAGCCGACTACGACCTTCAGTTCAAGGAAGTACCAATGTACTGCGACTCCTCTAGTGCAATTGCAATTGCCAACAATCCGGTATCGCAGAGCAGAACGAAGCATATTGAAATGCGCTACCACTTCATTCGGGAGCACGTGGAGAACAAGGACATCTCTCTCTGTTATGTCCCCACGGACAAGCAGATTGTTGATATTTTCACAAAGCCCTTAGACGAAGCCAAGTTCAGTCTTTTCAAAACTAAATTGGGGATGCTAAACTATGAGGAATGATGACTACAGAAGCTCCAGGCTCGTGCATCTAGGGGGAGCCTCTGCCAGGAACTCAAGTGTGAGCACAGGTGCAAGAACTGAGGGGGGGCAAGGGGTCAAATGCAATAAACCCAGATTTGCAGAAGCCGAAAAGGGGGAGATTACCCTCTCGGCTAAGGCTAAGGTGGCTCCAAGTTTGCTCTCTGGTATTGGTAATGAATATCTCTCTCAACTCAATTTCCAGTTTATGATTTTCATTCTCATACGCTCTATTCACCTTAGCTTGTAGGGTTTAGGCTTCTTCAAATAGGGGGAGATTGTTGGGTATTGTATCCACAATGGACCTGATTTGAAGAAGCCCTTGTACAAGCTAAGGTAAATAGACAATGTATTTGATAAAATATTTCAAGTTGTGCTTGCAGTTATTCCACGCTTAAGTGCACACCAATGTCAGGCTGCAGTAGGTCAATATACACGGGTCTGCACGACGTAATCCCTCGTTGAGCAGATCAGTGTGTTGGCCTACGTGTACTCTCTCTATTGGAGTGTACTTATTTTCAAGTACAGGGCTGTGATCATGCAAGAGCAGACAAGGAGCAAGGATGGGTCAAAGAGCAGCTCATGGGCGGAAAGGCGAAAAATCGTCCAAGTGTTAATCGACGAGAATCACCAAGTGATTCTCGCCGATTCGGTGAGAATCACTCGTGATTCTTGCCGGAGTGATTCTCGCCGAATCGTCGAGAATCACTTGATGATTCTCGCCGTCTCTTTCCTGCTACCTCAGAGCGTGCAAACAAGTCTACATCGACGAGAATCACCTTTGATTCTCGCCGAATCGACGAGAATCATCCTTGACTCTCGCTTAATCGACGAGAATCACCTATTGATTCTCGCCGAATCGGCGAGAATCACCTTCGATTCTCGCCGATTTTGACTTAGACAATTCTCTGGATCCCGCTGGACCGGATCAAATGTTAAGGCGCTGATCTTGAACCGGTGTTAGGGTTTCTTCTGGTGGGACCCACAACGGTCATAAAGAGGTATACTACTGTATAAATACTCGCGTATTTTGAACAGTAGAGAGACACAGAAAAATATACGAAGCCGAGCCGCCGACGTGACCTAGATCGCGATACCTGCTCCGCCGCCGTCGCCGCTCGTGCTAGTCGATCGCCGGTAGTTTGATCGTGATTCTTCTAGATCTTCCGGCGACAGAAGCTTAGCCAAGCGTAGCATCTCACGCGTCTAACCAGAGATCCTTTGTCTCTTGATTCGTTGATTGGGAAAACCTTCCCCTTCCAAATCGATCGAGACAATCGATCCTAGTGTGACCGTTGGTAGACCTTGCTAGCTTTGCTACGAAGTTTGAATCTCCAAAGTACTGCAGCCACACACCGTTGTCGCCGCCGATTCCGAGTACTGTGATGCTGCCCTTCTTGCCGCCGCCGATTTCGGGGAGATTCTCTCCAAGAGAGATCTAGGGTTGTGGACTCTTCGTTGACCGTCATCGAACGAAGAGGCACATCTTAGTCTCCAAAAGTAGTTTGTATTTCTTGTACATTCTAGTTTCATTTTTGTTGTAAAGGAACGTTGGTTCCTAGTTGTAAGGGTTGGGTGCAACCCGTGTTGTGGGAGTATTGTCTCCTACGTGTGGAAGGGTTCCTTCCGATAGTGCAAGGATTGGATTTCAATCCTGTTGGTGAAGTGACCGAGTCGTCCCTTGTTGGGAGATAGGTCGAAGGGGGAAAGTGGATGTACCCAAATCGGGGAACCACTATAAATTGCTTGCGTACTTTCTTTGCTGTGCTGTTTTGTTTTCTTGTGCAGGTACAATTTTAAATTCCGCAAAAACGCTACACGTCACCTATTCCCCCCCCCCCCCATAGGTGAAGGTTGTTCACACTAGGTGGACTTTCATGGACACACCACCCAAAAAACGCATGCGAAGTGGTCACTCTTGGACACACCACCCAAAACAACGGATATACAATCCGTCTAACTGCGAGGGAGTCTCATGCTCTCCACCATACAGCGCAGACATCCAAAAACCAGGTAGACTTCCACAGGGAACTAATGAAGGTAACAAACACTACGGAGGTGGAATCGTCCACTAACACCCGCATTCAAGAAACCCAAAAAAAAACACAACACAAATACCTCGAGATTTGGCTCGACAAACTCTACTTGACATTACTAGATTCCGGACTCTACTTGACATTACTAGATTCCGGACATGGTTGATCAACCCTTAGGACCGATTTACAACCCTAATTAAACTCTAATACGTTTGATAACGAGAGCTAAGGCACTTAAGCCATCGATAAGACACTTCAAGGACGATTAAACATAAATAGACAAGTTCAAGTTTATCATGGCAAAACAACATAACAACATGTGATCAACAAAGCGGTTAATCATAACAATAATTTGGAAGAATAAGTGTCGAAAATTTTAGAGAACATGAAAACATAGTCGTTACCATCGAATCAGACAAGGAGAAAATAGGAGAAACCACCACTTGCCTTGGTTTTTACCAGAAAAATCCACTGAATCACTCCACGTCGTAGGTCGGGGCAAAAAGGATGCGGGAGAAGTTGAAATCTAGACAAAAATGGCCAAAATAGAGGTTAGGGCCGAAAAACCCTAATGAGAAATCTTAAGAAACGGGGAAGAAATTACCACGAGGGCGTAGCTCTCGGCGAGAGCTTTCCGGATCTATGTTTGGATGAAGATTTCGAGCAACGGAGCATCGTCGGCGGCCACCGGAAGATTCACGAAAAAGAACTCTCTCTCTCTCTCGCTCGCCACTCTGGTTCGGGAGGAAAGAATCAGAGAAGATGAAGTTCGGTTATAAAACATAAGTCAATATATATATATTTATATATATATGTTTATAAAAAGTTTTGTCAAAAACGATTTATTTCGAGCGGTTTTGCGGGAACCTAAAATAGAAGTCTAGGATGACTTCAAATCAAAACATCGTCAACATGAAAGTTGTAGATCTCGTCGAGACGAACAAATTTAATGTTGACCAGTTTTTGATACGATGCCGTTTTGACCCTATAAACGGCCTCTGAACGCAGACAGAAACAGCCTACTCGAGTGGCAGCATACCTACTCGAGTAGCAGCATACCTACTCGAGTAACAGCATATCTACTCGAGTAGTAACATACCTACTCGAGTAATAACATACCTACTCGAGTAGTAACATAATATACTCGAGTAAAAACATGAATTACTCGAGTAGAAGCAGCATATAGTCGAGTAGCAGCTCACCACTCGAGTTATAGTGAAAAAAACGAAATTAGGGGTTTACAACGACTTCAAATCGAAAAGTGGTCAACCTTAAAGTTGTAGATCTCATCGAGACGAACAAATTTTATGTTGACCAGTTTTTTATACGACACCGTTTTGACCCTCAAAACGATGTCTGAACGTAAAACAAAACAGCCTACTCGAGTGGCAGCATACCTACTCGAGTAACAGCATACCTACTCGAGTAACAGCATACCTACTCGAGTATTAACATACCTAATCGCGTAGTAACATAATATACTCGAGTAGAGGCTCATTACTCGAGTTAAAACATGAATTACTCGAGTAGAAGAAGCATATACTCGAGTAGCAGCTCACCACTCGAGTTATTGCAGAAACAACGGAATTAGGGGTTCAAAACGGATTCAAATCGAAAAGTGCTCAACATGACAGTTGTAGATATTGTCGAGACGAACGAATTTGATGTTGGCCATTTTTTGATACAACGCCGTTTTGACTCTCAAAATGGCGCCCGAGTAAAATGTAAAACGGGCTAATCGAGTAGAACCATAGCTTCTCGAGAAGACTCAACACGGAAGCCCAAACGAGCGCCGAATTAAACGAAACTTGCACCGAAGGCGAACACTAATGCTACAAATCTAACGGCGAAATCAAAGCCAGAATCCGACGAGCCATTCCCGAGATATTAATCTTCGAAGTATACGGCGAACATAAACAATCCAAAACTTCAATCGCGCGCCGAGACTCCAAAAATGCTCAGATTGCGATGAAACTTGACGAGCAAGTCCAAAATTACTTAACTTAAATTCCAAATGCAAAATCTTTCCGTTACAATAAGAATTCGGCCTACTCGACCGCACGGACGCGAAATTGCATTAACGGCATTGCGCCGTCAAATCGACGTTAAAAGTAACGCTACGACGTCATAAATCTGACGTTGCCCAAACAAATAAAATCATCGAAAAAAAAATCGGGGGCGTTACAAGAAGGTGGCATTTATGGGCCATGTGATTAGAGGTGATGGGGTGGCGGTGGATCCTGCAAAAGTGGAGGCCATCAGAGATTGGCCGGTTTTGAGAACCGTGGCGGAAGTCCGAACTTTCCTTTAACTAACCGGGTACTATAGAAGGTTTGTGGAAAACTTTTCGAGGATAGCTCTACCCCTCTCTTCTCTAACTCGTAAGGATCAGAAGTTTGTGTGGACTCAAGAGTGCAATCAGGCGTTTGACACCCTGAAGGAAAGACCGATGACAACTCCAATCCTAAGTCTGCCTAAAGGGACTGAAGGATTTCAGATTTTCAGTGACACATGAGGATGTGGGTTGGGTTGCATGTTGGTTCGACATGGAAGTGTCATAGCTTTTGGGTCTAGGCAGTTGAAGACTCACGAGAGGAATTACCCATTCAATGACTTGGAATTGGCGGCGGTAATTTTTGCACTAAAGTTTTGGCAGCACTATGTGTACGGTGCGAAGGTGGAGATCCTCACGGAACACAAAAGCCTGAAGTATCTTCTAGATCAAAAGGACTTGAATATATGGCAGCGTAGATGGTTTGAATTCCTTGGTGACTACGAAGTGGCAATTCAGTATACGCCAGGAAAATCCAACGTGGTGGCGGATGCCTTGAGTAGGAAATACTCTAGTCACGGGAGTTGGATCGAAGCTCATGATGAGAGGTTGATGCGGGATTGTGAGTCCCTTGGCATTCAGTGCATAGAAAGAGGCGAATCAAGCATGGCTCGATTGAACTGGATCGAGTTACAAAACTACTTATCTGATCGTATACGGGAAGCAACTAGTTTGGATGAAGAGTTGCAGCCATTTGTGGTGGAAGCGCAAACGGGCGATGGTAGCGCCTGGGAGATGATTAACGGGATCATGAGGAAGGAAGAAAGGAATTGTGTACCGCAGTTCGGCAATCTCTGTGAGAAGTTGATGTTTGAGTCTCACTTTACGAAGTACTCCATTCACTCGGGCAGTACGAAGATGTATTTGGATATGAATAAATACTTTAGTGGCCTTGTTTGAAGCGTGATATAGCTTTGTACGTGAGTCGGTGTCAAACATGCTCCTTAGTGAAGGCTGAGTGTCAGAAGTCAGGCGGGTTCCTGAAGCCTCTTCCGATTCCTGAACGGAAGTCTGATGACATCTCCATGGATTTTGTGCATGGCTTACCTCGATCGCAGCAGGGAAACGACGCGATTTGGGTGATTGTGGACGGCTTGACCAAAGTGGCCCATTTCATCCCAAACCGGAAAGATGACAGCGTAAAGAAGCTGGTAGAGTTATATGTTCGCAACATTGTACGACTACATGGGATTCCTAAGAGTATAATTATTGATTACGACGGACGATTCACGTACAAAGACTGGAGGTTGGTTCTGAAAAGTCTGGGCACGAAGCTTAAGTTCAGTACAATGTTTCTTCCTCAAATTGATGGACAAACAGAAAGAACGCGCCGTACAATGGAGGATATGCTGAGAACATGTATTGTTGACTTTGTAAAGAAGTGGTAAGATCACCTCTTCAAGGTAGAGTTCACCTATAATAATAGTTACCAAGCAAGTATAAAGATGGCGTCATACGAAGCTTTGTATGGAAGGTGGTGTCGAACGCCAATGTCCTGGATAGAGGCGGGAGACACCAAACTGTTGGGAAAAGAAGTGGTGGTCGATGCATACGAGTTGGTGCGAACCATTCATGAGCGCATGAAGGTTGCCTAGGACCAGCAAGCAAAGTATTTTAATACTATCCATAGGAATGTGGATTTTGTGGTAGGCGACAGGGTCTATCTCAAGATCAAGTCGTTCAAAGGCGTTTCACGAATTTGCCGACTGAAGAAGTTGAGTCCGAGGTTTTTGGGACTGTTCTAAGTTATAGAACACATTGGAGAATCAGCTTACCGATTGGCATTGTCCACAGAGCTGAGTGGATTACAGTTTATTTTCCATGTCTCCATCTTGAGGAAATCCTTGGTGGATGTAACGCCCATGATTTTTCGATGATCTTATTTGTTTTGGAAACGTCAGATTTATGACGTCGCGGCGTTACTTTTAGCATCGAGTGTTGGATTTGAGTAGTTTTGGACGTGCTCGTCTAGTTTCGTCGCAACCCGAGCGTTTTCTGGAGTCTCGGTGCGCGATCGAAGTTTTGGGTTATGTTTTTGTTCGCCGTATGTTTTGGCGGTTAATATCTCGAGAATGGCTCATAGGATTTTGGTTTTGACTTCGCCATTGTGTCCATAGCTGCAGTTTTCTCCTACGGCGTGAGTTTCGTTTAATTCGGCGCGTTTGAGCCTTTGTTTTGATCTCTTATTCCATGTTCGACTATCTGAGCACGTTAATTTCTATATTAATGCTTTGGGCTTGTGTGATTCTCGGGAAGCCCTCCTAGGTGTGTGTTTTCATCGAACCGAGTTTTCTTCGGTTTTTCTTGGCGCTGCGTCGGGTTCGACGATCGTCGAGCGGAGCTAGACGATTGTGTTCCTTTTCTTGGCGCTGTGTCGGGTTCGACGATCGTCGAGCGAAAGCTCGACGATTGTCATGTTTTTCTGGGTACAGGGCTGAGGTCGACGGTCATCGAGCGGAGCTTGACGATTGTCGTTTCTTTTCTGGGCCCTGTCTGAGGTCGATGATAGTCGAGCGGAGCTCGACGATTGCAGCTTCTTTTCTGGGCCCTGTCTGAGGTCGACGATCGTCGAGCGGAGCTCGACGATTGTAGCTTCTTTTCTGGGCACTGTCTGAGGTCGACGATTGTCGTGCTGAGCTCGACGAATCGTCGAGCGGAGCATGTTGTAGGTCTAGCAGAATTCCGACTTTGAGTTCAATGATTTTCGAACTGAGTTCGATGATCGGGCCTTGCTTTCTGCGTTCGACGATATTTTTCTTGGCACTGTTTTGTCCCCTTATAGTACTCGGGTAAGTCACGTGCTGTACCCGTGTAATGCCCTGAGTTCTCGAGTACTCCTCTGCTACTCGAGTAGTTGTAATGAACTACTCGGGTAGGTCTCTGCTACTCGAGTAGTTGCAATGAACAACTCGGGTAGATTTCTGTTACTCGAGTAGTTGGAGTGAACTACACGAGTAGGTCTCTGTTGGTTGAGTAGTTGTAATGAACTACTCGAGTAGGTCTCTGTTACTCGAGTGGTCGTAGTGAGCTACACGAGTAGGTCTTCTGTTACTCGAGTAACTCTTTCCCTCCTGTCTCGGGAAATCTGGTTCAGCCAAACCCGGTTTATTTTGTTGTTCTTCCTGTTATCACCTTTGTTATAAATACCTTATTCATCTTCCTCTCCGATTCTTTTTCCACCCGAATCAGAGCGGCGTGAGCGAGATAGAGGTTGTTCGTCCTTATTCCTTCTGGTGGCAGTTGGCGGTGCTCCGGTGCTCGGAATTTCAAACCGGTTGTAGATCTGAAAAGCTCTCGTCGAGAGTTGCGCCCTCGTGGTAATTTCTTCCCCGTTCCTTGAGATTTTCTCGTTAGGGTTTTTCGGCCTTAATCCCCTTTCGACCTTTTTGTCTAGATTTTAACGATCCTTGTTGTCGTAAATTTTTGTCTTGGAAAGCCCGATTTTTGCCTAGTTTTGGTTAGTTATTCCTGGTGCGTCTTAGTGATTGGCTGTGCAAGTTTAGTTTTTGTTATTTAGCGCGTTAGAATTTATCTAGCACTGTAAATTGCTCCTAGATGTTGATCAACCGCGTCTTGAGTTCGGTAATGTCAAGTAGAATCTGTCGAGTCAAATCTCGAGATATTTGTGTTGTGGATTCTTTGGATTTCCTGAATGCGGGAGTTAGTGGATGATTCCACCTCCGCAATGTTTGTTACCTTCATTAGCACCCTGTGGAAGTCTACCTGGTTTTTGAATGTCTGTGGTGTATGGTGGAGAGTATGAGACTCCCTCGCAGTTAGACGTATTACATATTCGTTCTGTTTTTGGGTGATGTGTCCAAGAGTGACCACTTCTCCAGTGTTTTTGGGTGGTGTGTCCAAGAGTGACCACTTTGCCAATATTTTTGGGTGGTGTGTCCAAAAGTGACAACCTCACCGTGTTTTTGGGTAGAGTCGACCACAGGTGTCTAATAAAGGTTTGTATTCTCTTTATTGTGAGATATTCTTGTAGTCACCTTATAGCCTCGTGCATCTGGTTTACTCTTGTGGAACATGATATATCACGTATGAGTTCTTTTCCTGTTGATGTCATGTTTACTTTTGTACTTTACTTCAGTGTTTTTTGTCTTGGGTTGGTACCCCTGTTGACATCGGCTTACTTTGGCTTATTACTTTTCCTGCCACCGTTTCTACCTTCTTGCTGAGGTGTTCTGTCTTTAGAATCCCTCAGGTTCAGAGCAGTAGCAGTTAGCGGTGCTGGTTTTGGAGTTTCTAGACGGTAATGTTGACCGTGGTTGTTGCCTCGTCATAGCGAGGTAGTTTTGCTGTTTGTTTGGTTTTACTAGTTCAAACGTACTTTTGTTCGTGGGTTCGTGTCAGCTTGTTGGTGCCCACTGAATTGTTAGTTGTTGATACTTGCTAGCTACTCATTTCTTTTAATGTGGATGTGGATTACTTGTTCTCTGGGAGGATTTATGTTAGGAATGCACGTTAGGTATTTTCAACTATAAAATCGACTACTAATACTTCATGCAACGCATAATTTTGAAACTCTAACATGTTATTTTTTGCGACCGTAAAAGCTATTTTTCCTACTATAATAAATTTAGAGTCTTGCATGACATGAGTTGTCCTTTAGGGACGTTTTTAGTCATGTAGGATGTTTGAGTTAATCTAATCAAGTATTTCCCCGTAGCGTATAATATATTTTGATTCGTGGACAGATGAGCCACTAAGTCGAGGGATACGGCTAACTTTTGCACATAACTGATTTTCCTTAAAATAACTTAAAAAAGGAAACTTTCTTCAAGATTAGTTTGGTGTCTGCCTGAGCGTCCGCAGTTATCCGTTGTTGATGTGGCATCATGACGCGCATTTTTCCTTACTCTGATAAGCCTTATTTGCGGTGAAAATGTGGGTTGTGACAATTGGTATCAGAGGGAGGTTGCTTGACAATTTGTCGGGCAACCTTTCCTTGTTGGTATTAGGTGTTTAACATCATATCATAAACACACCGATATGTCATCAGCACGAACACTACACTCATAGCATAACATGAAGTATACGGGGCATATTATGTAGTATGGGATGCATAATATGTGTCTGTATATGGATCCACCATAGGGGCAATATATGAGGGTTATGTAGTATGGGATATATAACCTCACCACATGAATGCGACTAGCACGTTTCTTTTTTGTTGCATGAGAATGTCATGTAGTATGGGATGCATAATATTTTCATGCGTACGCCGCTCATAACATGCATTAGGGCCTTTTTAGAATGCATAGCACAATCATGCATAGCATAACATTGCATAAGCACAACGTGCCAAGCTAAAGATTTGCGGGATGACATATGTACACACATGGTTTTAAATCAGAAAATGAATATAAATACATGCATTCATGTCATAGGCACAAGAGTCAATAGGATGAGAGGATATCATCATAAGTAGGACATAACATCATTATAAAATCTCAGAGCAAGTTGCAGCGTAAGCAAGTGTCTTTTAAGTATGGTCTGAACTAGTTGTGTGGCTTTGTTGTAAGCTAGGATTTTGATGAGTTGTTCGTTTGCTTTTAAAAATGCCGCCAAAGTGTCCTGCATGAGGTCGACTCCCCAGTCGGAGGGTGAGTCATCAGGTGCGCAAAGTGACGTGATTATCGAGAGTCTGTGTTAGAGTAATGAGGCTCTGTCGAGACAAGTGGTAGCGATGCAATCGCAAATTGAGTCCTTGTTGTCTGCCACTCCCGCGCAGCAACCTTCAGCATAAGAGCCCGCCTTGGGCTAAGCCGTGCCCGATACCCCTGCTCCTCTGGTGCCCCCGATGGCGATACCACCAGAAATGAATTTCATATCTCACTTCCAGCAGTTGGGACCTCCCATCTTTGACGGGAGTGCTGACTTTGTGGTTATAGATGATTGGATCATCTCCATCGAGGAGATGTTTTCGTATTCTGGAATTCTAGAAGCCCAGAAGGTGATGATTGCAGCCTATCAGTTAAAAGGTCTGGCAAGGAGTTGGTGGATTCGGGAAAGAGAGAGCCTGAAGGAAGGCTGTACTTGGGAATCTTTTAAGAAGATGCTGCTGAAAAAGTTTCTCCCCTCGGTCGAGCAAGACCCCCTGATGAATAACTTCCTGCATCTAAAGCAGAGACAGCTCACCGTGAGCGAGTACGAGATTGAGTCTAGCAAACTGAGCAGGTTTGCTCCTGATTTGGTAGCTTCTGAGGAGGGAAGAGTGAAACGTTTCTTGGGAGGATTAAGAAGCGATGTCCAGCAGTTGGCATGCGCTTTCCAAGATGGAAGTTATGCTGAAGCAGTGGAAGCCGCTTTAAAAGTGGAGGCGATTGAAAATGCCAAAAACCGCGGTGATGTTGCAAGGAAGGAGAAATGAAAAGGTGTTGAGGATGGTAGCTCTAGGTCATCTGGCCCTTCTTCGAAGAAGAAAAGTAAGGAAGTGTGTAGCTTCTGTGGTCGTCCTGGCCACCCCTATGAAAGGTGCTTCAAGAGGACTGCCACCCTGAAGCAACAGCATGTGCATGCCATACAAGGTGCACCTAAGGGAGAGCTTATGTGCTTGCTATGTGCAAGGAAGGGTTATGACGTGACTCGCTACTGGACGAAGGAAAGGATTTGCTTCTAGTGTGGGCAGAAGGGACACCAGAAGTCTGCGTGCCCCCAGGCTCAGTCCCCGCTGTAGCCTGCCCCGCTTCGAGCTCTGCTGCCGCCACCAAACCTGGATAAAGGAAAGGGAAAGCTGAATGTGATGACCAGCGAGGAAGCTCAAACCTCTACGCAAGTGATATCACGTTAGCCTCAGTTTAATTTATCCTTGTTAGTTATCGTTGTTGCCCTAGTTATTGTTCGTTTAGTTATGTATGTTACAGTTTTAGGGGAGTTTAAGGTGCGGAATAGGTGGGCCCACGTTCTTTTCGATTCGGGTGCCACCCATTCCTTTGTGGCCCGGAGGTTTGTCGATAAACATCGCCTGAGTGTGGACCACTTGGGAGGCTCGTTCAATGTCAAGCTCTATTCCGGTGATTCTGTGATATCTAACCAAGGAGTTCTGAGATGCCCTATTTGTCTTGGCAATTTTTTGGCGTATGCGGATCTGATGATTTTGGATCTGTCTGATTTTGGTGTGATTCTGGCCATGGACTGGCTGTCCAAGTTTGATGCGGTCATCCAGTGCAAGGCTAAGCGATTGGATTTCAGAATGGACGACAGACAACCTATGAGCGTCTATGGATTTCAGGACAGAGTTTCTCCTATCATTTCTGCGGTACGTGCTTATCGTGCTATAGAGTCTGGTTGCGAGGCATTTTTGGTTTCTATTTCTACTCTGGGGACAGCTTTTGTTACACCACGTCTTGAGGATGTCTTGGTGGTGCGAGAGTTTCCAGATGTCTTTCCTGATAGTCTTCCAGGACTTCCTCCTAAAAGGGAGATAGAGTTTGTGATAGACCTCGAACCAGGTACTCGTCCTATTGCTAAAGCACCGTACCGTATGGCACCGCGTGAGCTGGATGAGTTGCGTACTCAGCTCGATGAGTTGCTCATGTGTGGTTTTATTAGACCAAGTACTTCTCCATGGGGTTCTCCTGTTTTGTTCGTCAAGAAGAAAGATGGATCGATGAGACTTTGCATCGATTATAGGGAATTGAACAAGGTAATAATTAAGAATAGATATCCCCTGCCAAGGATTGATGATTTGTTTGACCAACTGCGTGGTAGCTCGGTATTTTCAAAGATCGATCTTCGCTCAGGCTACCACCAGTTGAGGATTCGAGAGGCAGATATTCCCCGAACCGCTTTCCGTTCTCGGCATGGACATTATGAGCTTTTGGTGATGTCTTTTGGTTTAACCAATGCACCCTCTGCTTTCATGGATTTGATGAATCAGGTGCTTAAAGATTTCTTGAACCGATTTGTTATTGTATTCATAGATGATGTCTTGGTGTATTCCCGTAATGTTGAGGAGCATACTTATCATTTGCGTCTGGTTTTGTCGACCCTGAGGGAGCATAAGTTATATGCGAAGTTGAGCAAGTGTGAGTTCTGGTTACCTCAGGTGTCCTTTCTGGGTCATGTTGTAAGCAAGGATGGTATTTCTGTAGACCCGACCAAGATTTCCGCGGTGATGGAATGAGAGAGACCTTCTACACCTAAGGAGATTAGGAGTTTCTTAGGCCTAGCCGGCTATTATAGAAGATTCGTGGAAGGATTTTCGGTGTTGTCTGCTCCTCTAACTAGACTTACTCAGAAGAATACTGCTTTCATTTGGAGTGATAAGTGTGAAAAGGCTTTTCAAGAGCTGAAAGAAAAGATTATGTACTGCTCCGATTTTAACCTTACCTACTAAAGGAGTTGAGTATGCGGTGTATGTTGATGCGTCACACATTGGACTTGGTTGTGTTTTAATGCAAGATGGCAAGGTGATCGCGTATGGATCGAGGCAACTAAAGATCCACGAGAGAAACTATCCTACGTACGATTTGGAGTTTGGTGCCGTAATTTATGCGTTGAAGCTTTGGAGACACTTATTATATGGCGCGTTGTGAAAGATCTATACAGACCATAAGAGTTTGAAGTACGTCTTCACTCAGAAAGAACTAAATCTGCGCCAGCGTCGGTGGTTAGAATATGTGGCGGATTATGAAGTGGAAATTCTTTATCATCCAGGAAAGGCTAATGTAGTAGCCAATGCCTTGAATAGAAAGACCGCAAATATTTTTAATCTGTCGGTGCAGTCCTTGATAGAATAATTTTGTTGATGGATATTGAGGTTGGGAGTAGTACTGTGCCTGCAAGTCTAGAAGCATATGAACCCTCTTGGATTTTCCTTACTCGAGCACATCAGAAGGATGATCCTGATTTGTTGTACCTCTGGAATAGGACTTTGAATGGAGAGCTACCCGATTTCTCTGTGGATGAGTTGGATACCCTAAAGTATTGGGGTAGATTTTGCGTCCCTGCCTTTGGCGATATTCGAGCTAAGATCTGTGCTGAAGCTCATTATTCCAGTGTGGCCTACCACCCTGGTTCCACAAAGATGTATAAAGATCTAAAGCAAATTCTTTGGTGGTCAGGGATGAAAAATGACATCGCCAAGTTTGTATTGGAATGTTTTACTTGTCAGCGTGTTAAAGCTGATCACAAAAGGCTTGTAGGTAAATTGACACCGCTTGATATTCCAAGTTGGAAATGAGAGAGTATTTCAATGGATTTTATCAACGGTCTGCCAAAATCTCCCCGTGGGCACGACTCTGTTTGGGTGATAGTCGACAGATTGACAATGTGTGCTCACTTTGTTCCATTTAAGATTGGGTACTCGATGAAGAAGATAGCTGAGTTATATCTTGAAGAGGTCATCAGGTTACATGGTGTGCCTGTTAGCATTGTATCAGATCAGGACTCTAGATTTACATTTCATTTTTGGAAGAGTTTACAGGAGGGGTTGGGTACCGATTTAAGGTATTCCACCGCCTATCATCCGCAGACTAATGGTCAGACGGAAAGGGTAATCAGATCATAGAAGATATGATCAGATGTTATATTTTGGATCATGGTGGTGCTTGGGATGAGTGTCTTAGACTCATGGAGTTTGCTTACAATAATAGTTATCAAGAGAGTCTGTAGATGGCCCCGTTTGAGGCCTTGTATGGGAGGCATTGTAGAACTCCTTTGTTTTGGGCTGAAGTTGGTGAGAGACCGTTGTTAGGTCCGGAAGCTCTTCAAGAGATGAATTGTGCCTTGACCCATATTCTAGAAAAGCTTCAAGTGGCTCAAGAGCGCTATGAGAAGTATGCTAATCTTCGAAGGGTCGATCTGGAGTTTGCGGTTGGAGATTTGGTTTTTTTGAAGGTTTCTCCGATGCCTGGTGTTAAAAGGTTTGGAAGGAACCACAAGTTAGACCCCCGGTATGTGGGACCTTTCCAGATTCTTGAGCGCATCGGAGTGTCAGCTTATATGCTGGATTTGCCTGCGACCTTCCCTGGTGTCCATGAAAGGTCCCACATACCGGGGGTCTAACTTGTGAGCCAGTTGCGGAAGTGTGTTCGTAGTGATCGTCAAGTCCTCGACTCGATATCCCAGATTCAGCCCAACCTTACTTATATGGAAGAACCTATTCGTGTTCTGGATTTTCAAGAGCATGTGTTACGGAGAATGACCATCCATATGGTCAAGATTTTTTGGAGAAATCAAGACGTTTAGAGCGCGACGTGGGAATTGAAATCAGCCATGAGAGAATCTCATCCGCACCTCTTCTCTTAGTTTCGGGTATGTTGCTATATTTTCAGTTATGCATGGTTTTAGCGATTTTGTTTGGTTTTTGGATTGTGATAAGTTTCGGGACGAAACTTCTTTTTAGGGGGAGTGACTGTAATGCCCCCGATTTTTCGATGATCTTATTTGTTTGGGCAACGTCAGATTTATGACGTCGTGGCATTTCTTTTAGCGTCGAGTGTTGGATTTGAGTATTTTTGGACGTGCCCGTCCAGTTTCGTCGCAACCCGAGCGTTTTTTGGAGTATCGGCGCGAGATTGAAGTTTTGGGTTATGTTTTTGTTCGCCGCATGTTTTGGCGATTAATATCTCGAGAATGGCTCGTAGGATTTTGGTTTTGACTTCGTCGTTGTGTCCGTAGCTGCAGTTTTCGCCTACAGCGTGAGTTTCATTTAATTCGGCGCGTTTGAGCCTTTGTTTTGATCTCTTATTCCTTGTTCGACTATCTGAGCACGTTAATTTCTATATTAATGCTTTGGGCTTGTGTGATTCTTGGGAAGCCCTCCCATGTGTGGGTTTTCGTCGAATCGAGTTTTCTTCGGTTTTTCTTGGCGCTGCGTCGGGTTCGACGATCGTCGAGCGGAGCTCGACGATTGTGTTCCTTTTCTTGGCGCTGTATCGGGTTTGATGATCGTCGAGCGAAGCTCGACGATTGTCATGTTTTTTTGGGCACTGGGCTGAGGTCGACGGTCGTCGAGTGGAGCTCGACGATTGTCGTTTCATTTCTGGGCCCTGTCTGAGGTCGACGATCGTCGAGCGGAGCTCGACGATTGTAGCTTCTTTTTTGGGCCCTGTCTGAGGTCGATGATCGTCGAGCGGAGCTCGACGATTGTAGCTTCTTTTATGGGCACTGTCTGAGGTCGACGATCGTCGAGCTCGACGATTGTCGTGTTGATCTCGACGAATCGTCGAGCGGAGCTTGTTGTAGGTCTAGCGGATTTCCGACCTTGAGTTCGACGATTTTCGAACTGAGTTCGACGATCGGGACTTGCTTTCTGCATTCGACGATATCTTTCTGGGCACTGTTTTGTCCCCTTGTAGGACTCGGGTATGTCCCATGATGTACCCGTGTAATGCCCTGAGTGCTCAAGTACTCCTCTGGTACTCGAGTAGTTGTAATGAACTACTCGGGTAGGTCTCTGCTACTCGAGTAGTTGCAATGAACTACTCGGGTAGATTTTTGTTACTCGAGTAGTTGGAGTGAACTACACGAGTAGGTCTCTGTTACTCGAGTAGTTGTAATGAACTACTCGAGTAGGTCTCTGTTACTCGAGTGGTCGTAGTGAGCTACACGAGTAGGTCTTCTGTTACTCGAGTAACTCTTTCCCTCCTGTCTCGGGAAATCTGTTTCAGCCAAACCCGGTTTATTTTGTTGTTCTTCCTGTTATCACCTTTGGTATAAATACCTTCTTCATCTTCCTCTCTGATTCTTTTTCCTCTCGAACCAGAGCGGCGTGAGCGAGATAGAGGTTGTTCGTCCTTATTCCTTCTGGTGGTCGTTGGCGGTGCTCCGGTGCTCGGAATTTCAAACCGGTTGTAGATCTGGAAAGCTCTCGTCGAGAGCTGCGCCCTCGTGGTAATTTCTTCCCCGTTCCTTGAGATTTTCTCGTAAGGGTTTTTCGGCCCTAATCCCCTTTTCGACCTTTTTGTCTAGATTTCAACTCCTCCTGCAGTCTTTTGCCCCGATCTACGACGTGGAGCGATTCAGAGCACTTTTCCGGTAAAACCAAGGCAAGTGGTGGTTTCCCCTCGTTTCTCTTTGTTTGATCTGATGGTAACGACTATACTTTCATGTTCTTTAAATTTTCTGCGCTTATTCTTCCAAATCATTGTTGTGATTAATCGTTTCAGCGATCCTTGTTGTCGTAAAGTTTTGTCTTGGAAAGCCTGATTTTTGCCTAGTTTTGGTTAATTGTTCCTGGTGCGTCTTAGTGATTGGCTATGCAAGTATAGTTTTCATTATTTAGCGCGTTAGAATTTATCTAGGACTGTAAATTGCTCCTAGAGGTTGATCAACCGCGTCTTGAGTTTGGTAATGTCAAGTAGAATCTGTCGAGCCAAATCTCGAGATATTTGTGTTGTGGTTTCTTTGGGTTTCCTGAATGCTGGAGTTAGTGGACGATTCCACCTCCGCAATGTTTGTTACCTTCATTGATGCAGACTACGTCTCCTGACGAGGCGCAACGGACAAAGACACTGAATTGTTCTCACTCGTTTTAATTCTACGCTCGCACAATTTAAACGCAGCGCACCCGATTCAAAATAATATCAATCTAATGCTAACGCACGGGTTCACTACACCCTTATAAATCAAATAGAGGCGATGAACCAATATTCTCTCAAGCGAAATGGATCGACCCGATCCGTTCGAGCGTGTGTTGTACCAAAAGAGATCCACCAAAAGTAAACGATTCGGAAATGGTAGATCTCTCCCAACAAAAAGAAAACGAGGTCCGTCAATCCTCACGAACTTAAAATAGATCAAAAGAAGATAACAATATCGTTCGGATCAAAACCACGATGAATTAAAAAGTTCGGAAGCAACGCCAAAGAAAACCACCACAAGATCTATCTAAGAGGGAATCACACAAGAGTAATAATTTTTGTTACCCCAATCGGAATAGATGATTCCGATGAAAAATGGTTCGCTCTTACACGGCTCCACCGGAGTCACGCCAAATGGAGAGAAACTTGTCCACCTTCCTTGCTTCACGTCGGAGAAGGCTCGTCGTCGCCGAAGTTGTTGTCCTTGACTGAAATCACCCAAGGAGGGGGAAAGGATGTTAGCCGAATTCTTCAAGGGGAGGAGTTCTTTGATTTGTTACTCGTAGTGGAGAGGAGAAAGGATTTTGTGGAGAAGACGAGAGGAGGGAGGAGAGGGGAAGAAGATGAGGCCGGCGGCCAAGAGAGGAGGAGAAACAAGGAGGGGCCAAAATTTGTCTTAGAGGGGAAGAGGAAAGAGGGGGAAAATTCAAAACTTGAATTCTAGATTTTTTATTTTCATTCTTCCCTTAAATCCTTCATAAACATGGCCTTTTATAGCCTACACCACTCAATCTCCTCCATTCAAATAAAATAAACACATGATGCTTATATGCACCCATCATAAACATGATATAACAAATACAATAACTAAATGCATGAAATAAAAACTCTCAAATTAAAACAATGCAACAAGAAAATTAATAAATATAATATAATACTATAATTATTAGATTATTGTCACGGCGATGGCGTTGTAGCGGCGATGACATTGTAACGAAATTATTGTCGCAACGATGGCGTTGTAGCGGCGATGGTATTGTAGCAAAATAATTGTCACGGTGATGGCATTGTAGCGGCGATGGCGTGCATTGAAATTATTGTTGCGGCATCGTCCATCCGAGTCTTCAAACGTACGATTGCGGCGACGATCAGCATATTGCATGTACCCGGCGTCACCATGGAGCTCGCCAAAGAACTCGTCAGCACCATCTGCAACGACATCATGAACAAATGGCGGGACATCATCGCCACAAATCAAACGGTCACGATCATCACGAGCAAATGGTGGAACAACGTCGCCATCAATCCTCCCCCACTCAAAATTACTCTTCACCGATGAGTGGCCCGTGAGGGGAGAACAGTCGAAAACAGCAGCAACATGGGGCAAATCTGGCCCCATAATCCAAGTTGTAATAGCGTGATCATGCCACATCAAATAACACCTGTCAGGCGAAAAGAAGGTCTTCGGGAACCTTGGAAAAGCATTAGTCAAAGAAGGTGGAAAAGTTTCGACATCAACATTCAACATACCTACAGTGGAAACCGTAAGAGAGCGCGATCCAGGACCCAGCTCACCCCTCAACCCATTAGAAAACATAGTGGACGAAATAAAGGAGAGGCAGATAATTCAAGTGGTGGAGAAACATAAGGCGTTAAATACAAAACATTGAAAATAGCGTATATACCCCAATCGGTGGGTATCTCCAAAAGATATGCATTTTCTCCTAACCTCTTTAAAATTCGGAAAGGACTAGCTCGCCGATTCGCTAACTTTTTTAGGGAGCCCGAAGGCAACCGTTTAGGGATGAGATGCGCCAAGACCAAATCATCAACATTAAAGTGAGATACTCTTCTATGTACGTTAGCATTAGATTTATAAAATGCATGTTGGGCGACTAACGTTTCATGAATGTGCTTATGTAAATTGTGAATTTGGAGACCGAATTCTTGTGCAAAATCACTTGAGTTATACGCTGTACGTAACGAAACTAAATCAGGTGGCATCAGTGCTAAATAGTTTAATTGATTTAATTTATATTGAAAGTTTAGCGGACACAAATCAATGGGCACACCCATAACGAAATCTGAAATGGGCACAATAGACGACCTCATCGTAAGCATAAAATCAGAGAATTGATTATTCATAGGAAGTCTGAAGGATACAAAACTACAAAAATTTGTGACAAGACTGAACACGAATTCTATCAACTCACTAATACCTATCTTACGAGACCTGCCCAACGGAGGGGTTACTAGCGTAGACAATACCAAATGTCTTGGACTAGATATAATAAATTTGTGTCCTAAAATATGTGCTAGTTGGGTCAATGGAGCGGGAGGGCGGATTGGTAATATCACACCCGGGAGAGAATCAAAATCATCATGAACTTCATGCAATGGAGACAACATCAAAGGATGCTCATCCGGGTCTACATCAATAACGTCATCCAAAAGGACAACTCCTTCGCTAGGAAATTCTTCCAACACACTAGATACGTCATCCAAATCAGAATCAGTAAAGGTCTCAGAAATGGGAGCATCGATAGATTCTGGAGGAGGGGCTAAGTCATGCTCAATGTCAAAATACGGATTTATCGTCCAAGTAAAATCCTCCGGGTGCAAACCATTAAAGTCATATGAAAATTCAAACAATGGATTCACCCTTACAGAAAATTCGTCTGACATGTCTACCAATTCATTAGATATATCATGTAATTCAGAATCAGTGGTCGGGTCATAGGTCGGCAATAATGATACGAGATCTGGGGGCACTAGCGAGACCTCATCTGGGGGAACTGGCAGAATGAACCCAGGGGGCACTGTAGAACTCCTGAAATTAATCGTACCACACTCATGTCCCAAATGATCAGTACGTCGAGTCAACGGGTCAGGGGGACGAGTCGGTAAAATCAAACTCGGGGTACAATCCAAAAAGTCATCCAATAATGCAACTTCTTTGCTTACAATTTCTTCTGACACACTATCCAAGTTATTTAATTTAGAATCAATTATGGTCTCAGACAAGGGTAGAATTGAGCCCGACGGAAGCTTTAAATCGGGAACGTCAGATAAAGGTGTTTGCATTAAAGAAATATCGTTCGGGCTCATAGTACTAAAATCATTCAAGCATAACTCGTTCACTAACGGTAAGACTTCCCAATCAGTCGGAACGTCCAATATATCAGGATCATCAGAACAGTCCTCAATATATCTCGGTGTAAGAGGATCCAGCTCGAGTCCGAATAGATCATCTCCTAAGTCACTACTAAGTAAACTCTCATCATCGGGTAAAATGCCTACCGACTCAGGTGTAATCTCAGCTGGAGTAACCTCAGGCTTCAAAATGTCATCGACGGGGAGTGGGGATTATTCCTCAATGGTGGAATCCTCATCTAGGTCACTAGGGTAACCAATATCCTCATCGTCGCTATAAGCGTCAAGGACATGAGCCTCGTCCTCAGTGGCGGGCACCATCCTAAGCCTTTCCTTTGACTCGTCAGAGGAGTCAATAACTAGAGCAGGCAACTCACGAGATGACTCAAAAGGTTTTATGGACGTAATCATGGGAGGACACGCAATAGAACCAAGATTAGATACGTCACTAGACTCAAAGGTAATAATCTTCTGACGTGAGTGAACCTTTCTCCTAGGAGATCGGCGCTTCTCAATCTCCAAAGCCGTACTAAAGGTGAGGTCTAGGTCGGTGTGACAATAATGTAGTAAGCTGTACTCACTCACAGGCTCGGTGTTGGTAGTACGGAGATAGGCGGGATCAAATTGATCTGAAAGGAGGCTACGCATCGCCTGCCAATTATATTGATAACCACCAACACGACGCTCTTCGTTCAGCCAAAATAACTGGGCCTGACCGATTAAACATTCTCGGGCAAAGTGAATCTTTTGGGGGTCATCCCATCCGTAACACTTAAAATGAAGTTCGATACCCTTAAGCCAATCCCTAAAAATTTTAGAACACCCTAAACCGTCATAAGTAGGACAAGTGTGGCATTGCCTAGGGGGAAACTTAGTCATGACTTTATCATACCAAAAGTCTAACCGGGAAACGTGAACGTCATAGGCCATAATTTTGGTTTTTTTTGAAATTGGAAATTTGAAATTTGAATTTTAAATTTTGAAATTTGAAATTTGAAATTTTTAAATTTGAAATTTGAAATTTGAAATTTAAATTTTGAATTTTGAAATTTGAAATTTGAAATTT
Organism: Platanthera guangdongensis; assembly: GCA_039583875.1. NCBI lineage: Eukaryota > Viridiplantae > Streptophyta > Magnoliopsida > Asparagales > Orchidaceae > Platanthera > Platanthera guangdongensis. The sequence goes on from CM077147.1 coordinate 55,761,482, forward strand.
TGAAATTTAAATTTTGAATTTTGAAATTTGAAATTTGAAATTTAAAATTTGAATTTTGAAATTTGAAATTTGAAATTTTGAAATCTGAAATTTGAAATTTTGAAATTTGAAATTTGAAATTTGAAATTTAAAGTTTGAATATTGAAATTTGAAATTTGAAATTTGAAATTTGAAATTTTGAAATTTGAAATTTGAAATTTTGAAATTTGAAATTTGAAATTTTGAATTTTGAATTTTGAATTTTGAAATTTGAAATTTGAAATTTTGAAATTTGAAATTTGAAATTTGAAATTCGAAATTTAAATTTTGAAATTTGAAATTTGAAATTTGAAAATTTGAAATTTGAAATTCGAAATTTAAATTTTGAAATTTAAAATTTGAAATTTGAAATTTATTTATTTTTAATTTGAATAGGGGGAGGAGTGTCAATTAGGAAATTGACGAAAACCTCCCTCTGATACCAAATTGATGCAGACTACGTCTCCTGACGAGCCGCAACGGACAAAGACACCGAATTGTTCTCACTCGTTTCAATTCTACGCTCGCACAATTTAAATGCAGCGCACCTGATTCACAATAATATCAATCTAATGCTAACGCACGAGTTCACTACACCCTTATAGATCAAATAGAGGCGATGAACCAATATTCTCTCAAGCGAAATGGATCGACCCGATCCGTTCGAGCGTGTGTTTTACCAAAAGAGATCCACCAAAAGTAAACGATTCGGAAATGGTAGATCTCTCCCAACAAAAAGAAAACGAGGTCCGTCAATCCTCACGAACTTGAAATAGATCAAAAGAAGATAACAATATCGTTCGGATCAAAACCACGATGAATTAAAAAGTTCGGAAGCAACGCCAAAGAAAACCACCACAAGATCTATCTAAGAGGGAATCACACAAGAGTAGTAATTTTCGTTACCCCAATCGGAATAGATGATTCCGATGAAAAATGGTTCGCTCTTCCACGGCTCCGTCGGAGTCACGTCGAACGGAGAGAAACTAGTCCACCTTCCTTGCTTCACGTCAGAGAAGGTTCGTCGTCGCCGAAGTTGTTGTCCTTGACCGAAATCACCCAAGGAGGGGGAAAGGATGTTGGCAGAATTCTTCAAGGGGAGGAGTTCTTTGATTTGTTACTCGTAGTGGAGAGGAGAAAGGATTTTGTGGAGAAGACGAGAGGAGGGAGGAGAGGGGAAGAAGATGAGGCCGGCGGCCAAGAGAGGAGGAGAAACAAGGAGGGGCCAAAATTTGCCTTAGAGGGAAAGAGGAAAGAGGGGGAAAATTCAAAACTTGAATTCTAGATTTTTTCTTTTCATTCTTCCCTTAAATCCTTCATAAACATGGCCTTTTATAGCCTACACCACTCAATTGACATCGCTCCTCCGTTGAAAGTCCACGGGAAGCGCGCTACGGATGACGAACGTGCTAATCTCCTTCACTTCACGCCGTGGAGAAAACCCCTATCTTCTTCCTTGCAAACAACCTCTCATGCATGGTGTAACACCCTCTATCCGTTGCATAGCATATAGCAGTAGGTCCGGCCGGGGCCCGACGCCATATACCACATACAGACCGGGTGGTTACTTATGGAAACCATCCAACCAATCTCAACGTCCTACACAGAGCATTCTAGCGGAAGCAGTTTATAAAAGTTGTAAACAAAGAACCCAGCATTAGAGCACGAATGTCCACTAGTACAAAACAGGAGTGTTATTACAAAATACTCAAAACAAGCCTTAAGTCCTTACAAAATGTTTCACTTGAATATTACATGATTTACACACCACGGCACGCAGGCCGGTCATACATGAATAAAGAAATAAACATTTCCATTTGGGCCTTCGAGGGCCGGCTTCGCAAAAAGGGCTTTAGCCCGCTATTGACCGCTTGGTCCAGCTGCACCTGCAAGCAACAAACCACCGCACAGTGGCAAAACAAGGCAACGGTCAGCAATGCTGACCAAATTATAACGATCCCGCCCCCAACTCGGGGCGGCGATGCTCCTTCCCTGCATTTCATTACCATAAGCGAGCCATATAAATAACCATAGCCATGTCATCACAGACGTTGGCTCGTACGGCCACACGCCCCGTGCACTCAGGGCACATTCTCGGTGAACCGGTCGATGTCACGTCAATTAAAGCCATTAACATTCCGGTCTCACCACCGCCACTTAGACGGCCAAACCTATGAGCAATTTGTATTCCTGGCCTGGGTCACGACAATTTAAGCCATTAACCGCCGAAGACCCTACTCTATGCCAACGGTAAGTGCCACGTGCCTTTAGGTCTCTTTAACCGAACGACATAGAATGGGTACGGTTCCATCTAACCCGTGCTCACATCGCAACGGCAATTTAAGCCATTTTTGCGGGTCAAACTTCCACCGAGTTCCATTTCCATCACAAGTCACATAACCCCGTTATGTTCAAGTTGGCTCTCAAGCCACCAAGTTGGCAAGATCTCGTATCCGCCTAGTTTTCCGGGTGCACCTTTGGGTTAGTCCCCAAGGCTCCCTGCTGCAATCTACCGCGTAGAAAACCCGAAAAACAACCAATAGCACGGAGTCTTCTCCGGCCTTATGCAATGCAACATCACCGATCCAGACTAACATGTCCGGGTAGGCTTCACACATCATGCCTACGTCCGTTCTCGCATACGGACTCTAAACAACGGGGACTTTACATATCTACCCGAAGGAACGCCTCCAACTCTCCGCAAACTCGCGAGAGCGGGCTTCCTATGCTAGGAAAGAGAGCTATTCATGCTCAAGATGAGGATCGTTACCCTTGAGTTCCTCTTTGGCGCCATTGAAAAGTAATCGGAAGGAAATCACCGCACTAGCGTTGCCTCCGTGGATCCGTAGTCGGCTTGCGATTCGGAGCTCCGAAGCTCCTCCAATGGCAGATCTAGCTCCTTCTTCTTCCCTTAGCTCTCCTCTCTCTCCAAGTATTTAGAAAGAGAACAAGGTATGAAAAGTGATGGATTTCTAAGTCAACCCACGGGTATATCCCTTCAGGAACATCCCCCAGCCGTTGGATCTCAAAACAAGGAAACGAACGGCTTTGATTCGGGGCTGAAATGCCCAATCTGGACCGAACACGGCCTGGCACACGCCCGTGTCCAGGGCCGTGTGTCGCATTCGCCATCAAAATCGAATCTCCTGGAACCTCACACGGGTATCGACCACGCGCGTGTTCGAGCTGACACGCCCGTGTTCCACTTCACACGGCCGTGTAGCCGGCCGTGTACCCCATGATTTTTCCCCATTTTCAACCCGAGCACTGTACGGGTTATAGGACACGCCCGTGTCCTTGCCCGTGTCCCCTTGACACACCTGGGCCCCAGGCCGTGTACACGGGACACTTCGTCGAGTGAAGATCGACGACTTGATGACACGGCCTTGGACACGCCCGTGTCCTAGGCCGTGTGCCATGCCTCGACGATCGTCGAGTGAATCTCGACGACTCTCCGGGATGATCGTCGACACGGGTCGACACGCCCTGCGACACGCCCGTGTCGCAGGCCGTGTGCCCATTCTCGACGAATCGTCAAGTAAAACTCGACAACTTCACGGCTAAGTGTCGACACGGGTCGACACGCCGGTGTCGCAGGCCGTGTGCCCATTCTCAGCGAATCGTTGAGAAAATCTCGACGACTTCGCGGCTAAGTGTCGACACACGCTTGACACGCCCTGGGACACGCCCGTGTCCCAGGCCGTGTGCCTGCTGCCAGAACCCAAACTGGCCCAAAACGTCCCCCTTCGCTCCTTTGAGTTTCGGGGCGTTACAACTCTACCCCTCTTAAAAGAATTTCTCCCACGAAATTACATAAAGGAAAGACATGTACAAAACCAAAATTTGTACCTGAGCAGAACAACTCCGGATATTCGTCAAGCATAGTCTGCTCTCTCTCCCAAGAGAGCTCCTCACGACCGCAATTGTCCCACCGGACTTTGACCATCCTGATCTCTTTATTGCGTAGCCGCTTGACCTCCGAGTCCTCAATCCGCACGGGCTTGACCTTTGTTGTTAGCGCACTATCCACCGGTACTTGATCAACCACGATCACTTGCGTAGGCTCTTGCACCGCCTTCCGAAGCACCGAAATATGGAATACATCATGTAAACCACTTAACTCCACTGAAAGCTTCAGCCGATAGGCCGCTTCCCCAACTCGGTCCAGAACCTCAAATGGTCCAAGGTATCTTGGGCTTAGCTTTTTCAATCGCCGCACCAGCGCGACACCCTTGAACGGCTTGATCTTCAAGTATACATAATCGCCCACAGCGAACTCCACGTTCCTGTGCTTGGCATTATAGTACTTTGCTTGCCGGTCCTGAGCGATAAGCAACCTCTCCCGAATGGTTCTCACCAAAGAAGTAGCACCCTCTACTTCCGATCGCTTATACAACTTTGACTCACCCGTTTCTATCCAAGACAACGGCGTGCGACATCTTCTACCATATAGGGCCTTGAAAGGCGTCATCTGAATACTTGCTTGGTAGCTGTTGTTGTATGCGAACTCCACCAAATAAAGGTGGTATTCCCATTGCTTTACAAAATCCAAGACACACATGCGAAGCATGTCTTCCATGGTTCTATTAACCCTCTCGGTCTGCCCATCCGTTTGTGGATGGAAGGCTGTGCTAAACTTCAGCTTTGTTCCCAACATTTGCTGCACCAGCCTCCAATCATTGGACGTGAACCGCCCATCTCGGTCACTCACGATGCTACGGGGCACACCATGAAGCCGTACTATGTTATCCACATAAAGCTTTGCCAGCTTCTCCACCGGATCCTCCTTCATATGCGGAATAAAATGCGACACCTTCGTTAATCGATCAACAACCACCCAAATGGCGTCGTTTCCCTTTTGCGACCTTGGCAAACCGTGCACAAAGTCCATAGAGATGTCGTCAAATTTCCACTCCGGAATAGGCAAGGACTTAAGAAATCCTCCCGGCTTTTGGCACTCCGCCTTTACCAAGGCGTAGGTTTGGCACTTCGCTACATATAGCGCAACATCCTTCTTCAAACCCGGCCACCAAAATAGTTTCTTCACATCACGGTACATCTTCGTGCTCCCCGGGTGAATCGAGTACTTGGTATGGTGCGCCTCGTACAACAACTCCACCCGTAAATTGCCCACACTTGGGACGCACAGACGACCGTCTTTCCAAAGCAATCCGTCCTCCACGACGAATTGGGAATTTGACCCATCCAGAGCCTCTACCATGAACTGCTTCATATGAGAATCCATATCCAAAGCCTGCCGAATCCGATCAGCCAGGTCATATTGGACTTCAGTCCAATTTAGAACTGCTTCAGCACTTGATTGTCTGTCCACACAAACAATCTCCAACGCCTCCAACTCTCGCACCAACCGCTCATCGTGCACCGATAGCCAATTGGCTTGAGCTGGGGCTCGGCGACTCAGCGCATCCGCAACCGCATTCCCTTTGCCAGGCACGTAGTGGATCATGAATGTATAGTCCCCCAGGAACTCCATCCATCTACGTTGCCGCATATTCAGATCCTTCTGATCAATCAGGTACTTTAGGCTCTTGTGATCGGTGTAGATATCAATCTTCACACCGTACAAATAGTGTCTCCACAGCTTCAAGGCGAAAATCACGGCCGCTAACTCCAAGTCATGGACCGGATAGTTCCTCTCGTGCACTTTTAGCTGTCTCGAGCCATAAGCTATCACGCTTCCGTGCTGCAGTAGCACGCAACCCAAACCGCTGCCTGAAGCATCGCTATATATCTCATAGCCTTCGGTTCCACATGGCGAACTCAGCACAGGCGCCGTGGTCAACCGACACTTCAATTCCTCAAAAGCTCGCGCGCACTCCGGCGTCCAAACGAACTTCTGCTCCTTCCTCGTCAAAGTAGTGAGAGGTAACGCTAACCGCGAGAAGTTCTCTACGAAGCACCTATAATAGCCGGCAAGCCCCAAAAAGCTCCGGACTTCTGCAACCGTAGCAAGCTCAGGCCACTCCCGTATCGCAACAATCTTCGCCGGATCCACAGCAATACCCTCTCCACTCACTATATGACCGAGGAACGCCACTGAGGATAGCCAAAACTCGCACTTCGAGAACTTTGCATACAACTGGTTTCTCCTTAGCGTCTCCAACACCAAATGAAGATGCTTGAAGTGATCTTCCTCACTTTGCGAGTACACCAAAATATCGTCGATGAAGACGATCACAAAATGGTCCAAGTACTCCCTGAACGTCCTGTTCATCAAATCCATGAACACTGACGGCGCATTAGTCAGCCCAAATGGCATGACCGTAAACTCATAATGCCCGTATCTCGTACTAAACGCTGTCTTCGGGATATCACTCTCCCTTATTCGCAGCTGATAGTACCCAGCCTTGAGATCCAACTTCGAGTACACCGTCGACCCGACTAACTGATCAAAGATATCATCAATCCGGGGGATCGGGTACTTGTTCTTCTCAGTCAGCTTGTTGAGCTCTCGATAATCAATACACAACCTCAAGCTTCCGTCCTTCTTCTTAACAAAGAGGACCGGTGCGCTCCAAGGCAAAGAACTCGGGCTCACATATCCTTGCTCCAGCAACTCTTTCAGTTGAACTTTCAGCTCTGCCATTTCCTTAGGCGCTAGCCGATACGGAGATCGTGACACAGGCTTTGCACCTGGCACTAGCTCGATCGTAAAATCTATCTCCCGCTGAGGCGGGGCTCCAGGAAGATCTGCGGGGAACACATCAGGGTATTCCGATACCACTGAAATACAATCCAACGCGGGCTTCGGCTTTGCAACCTCCACTAGTGTAAAGAACAGTTCTGCTCCAGCACGAACCGCCTTCACCACCTGAAGAGCAGACATCAACGTCTTGCTCGACCCCTTTAAGCCCGTAAACGTCGTCTCACGACTCGTTCCCAGCTTAACTTCCTTGCTACCGCAATCTATATGGGCCTGCTGCTCCGAGAGCCAGTCCATGCCAAATATGACGTCGAACTCCACTAACGGAAGTAAATACGCCCGCAGGTCAAACACCTGCTCCCCAATACGAATCTTAACATCGCAGATCCTATCCGCTCGCATCGAACACCCATTGGGCAACAACACATCCAACTTATCCTTCGCCATCGAAGAAGGGACTCCGATGCGTGATATAAATCCTTCGGACAAGAAGGAGTGTGAAGCTCCCGTATCGAAGAGTGCTCGTGCCGGATTTTCACAGATCAATACAAATCCTAAACAAGTAGTGGTAAGGTAACATGTGCATAACAAGTATTTAAATAAATTGACTTGCTATAAATTAAACCGTACATGTCACCACATCAGCTTGTTTAATGGCCTCCTGTTGGCCAAGATTGTAGACCCTTGGTTGGGCCGGAGCATAATGGGATGCGGTCGACTCCACTGCCTTTCCCTTTTCTTCATAAGTAGCTCCCGACTTTCTCTCGGACTTAGGACGTCCGCTCCAACAGTCACGGGCGAAATGCCCCATCTTTCCACATGTAAAACACGCACCCGGGGTACGACTCGTAGTCGCCCCAGAAGCACCAGAAGGAGCTGGACCCAAAGTCCTATGCTTCTTGAAAGCCCTCCGATAGCCGGACTTTGAAGTAGTCTGCACTTTAAACTCAGATTTCTTCTCACTCAAGCTTTTCTTCGCTTGTACATTTTTCATGTCCTTCTCCAAGGACTGGGCAGTATTGACCAAGGTTAAGAAACCCTGCGTCATCGGCCCCGAGAGTAGTAATCTCAACTCATCTCTCAATCCTTCATAGAAACGATTAGTCTTGCGCTCCTCATCCATAATGGTGGAGCAAGCATAACGACTCAGACGAGTAAACTCGTGGAGATATTCATCCACGCTCCTCTCACCCTGTACCAACTTCAGGAACTCATTCTCCAACGCTATCTTCTGCGTCGAAGGGAGGTATCTAGCCAAAAATAATCTCGAGAACTCCTCCATCGAGACCTCACCAAGTTGTCTACCTCTCAGTAAGTGCAGCTCCAATCCTTCCCACCACATCCTCGCTTCACCGTCCAAAAGGAACGTAGCGATGGTGGTCATTTGCCACTCCTCCGTCTCCATCGCTGTCATGACTCTCTTCACCTTGGAGAGCCAGTCTTCAGCCTGCGATGGGGTTCCCAACCCCGAGAATAACGGAGGGTTAAAGCTCATTACATGCTTCAGCTGCCTCTCAGTTGCCCTCCTTGGCACTACCGGTTCTACAACCACTTGCTCCACCCTCCTCGGCTCAGCCTCTTGCAGAGGTTCTTGCTCCATCACGGGAGCGGGCTGCTGCGCTTGCCTTCCAGGCTGCGCATTAATCACGGCCAACACCGCTTCAGCCACCAATCGTATTTTTTCAGCCGATAGAGGTGTTGCAGGAGCTACATCCGGTGCACTACTAGCCTCAGAAACTCGGCGTTCTGACGGCCCAACACCACTTCTGGTCACCTATAGTGGTACAAAACACCGTTAAGCGACCAAATAAATTGCAAACAGCAATTATAGGAACACGCAGGTTCCTCAAACACGAGTATTTTCATTCCTAAGTGGGCATTCATGGGTTCTTTTTACCATTATAACGATGACGCACACAATGTGCTCACCACCCCTTAAAAAGAATTCGCCCACGAATTCACTTTAAGACCGACCAAAACCAGTAGTCTGATACCAAATTGTAACACCCCCTATCCGTCGCATAGCATATAGCAGTAGGTCCGGCCGGGGCCCGACGCCATATACCACAGACAGACCGGGTGGTTACTTATGGAAACCATCCAACCAATCTCAACGTCCTACACAGAGCATTCTAGCGGAAGCAGTTTATAAAAGTTGTAAACAAAGAACCCAGCATTAGAGCACGAATGTCCACTAGTACAAAACAGGAATGTTATTACAAAATACTCAAAACAAGCCTTAAGGCCTTACAAAATGTTTCACTTGAATATTACATGATTTACAAACCACGGCACGCAGGCCGGTCATACATGAATAAAGCAATAAACATTTCCATTTGGGCCTTCGAGGGCCGGCTTCGCAAAAAGGGCTTTAGCCCGCTATTGACCGCTTGGTCCAGCTGCACCTGCAAGCAACAAACCACCGCACTGTGGCAAAACAAGGCAACGGTCAGCAATGCTGACCAAATTATAACGATCCCGCCCCCAACTCGGGGCGGCGATGCTCCTTCCCTGCATTTCATTAGTATAAGCGAGCCATATAAATAACCATAGCCATGTCATCACAGACGTTGGCTCGTACGGCCACACGCCCCGTGCACTCAGGGCACATTCTCGGTGAACCGGTCGATGTCACGTCAATTAAAGCCATTAACATTCCGGACTCACCACCGCCACTTAGACGGCCAAACCTATGAGCAATTTGTCTTCCTGGCCTGGGTCACGACAATTTAAGCCATTAACCGCCGAAGACCCTACTTTATGCCAACGGTAAGTGCCACGTGCCTTTAGGTCTCTTTAACCGAACGACATAGAACGGGTACGGTTCCATCTAACCCGTGCTCACATCGCAACGGCAATTTAAGCCATTTGCGTGGGTCAAACTTCCACCGAGTCCCATTTCCATCACAAGTCACATAACCCCGTTATATTCAAGTTGGCTCTCAAGCCACCAAGTTGGCAAGATCTCGTATCCGCCCAGTTTTCCGGGTGCACCTTTGGGTTAGTCCCCAAGGCTCCCTGCTGTAATCTACCGCGTAGAAAACCCGAAAAACAACCAATAACACGGAGTCTTCTCCGGCCTTATGCAATGCAACATCACCGATCCAGAATAACATGTCCGGGTAGGCTTCACACATCATGTCTACGTCCGTTCTCGCATACGGACTCTAAACAACGGGGACTTTACATATCTACCCGAAGGAACGCCTCCAACTCTCCGCAAACTCGTGAGAGCGGGCTTCCTATGCTAGGAAAGAGAGCTATTCGTGCTCAAGATGAGGATCGTTACCCTTGAGTTCCTCTTTGGCGCCATTGAAAAGTAATCGGATGGAAATCACCGCACTAGCGTTGCCTCCGTGGATCCGGAGTCGGCTTGCGATTCGGAGCTCCGAAGCTCCTCCAATGGCGGGTCTAGCTCCTTCTTCTTCCCTTAGCTCTCCTCTCTCTCCAAGTATTTAGAAAGAGAACAAGGTATGAAAAGTGATGGATTTCTAAGTCAACCCACGGGTATATCCCTTCAGGAACATCCCCCAGCTGTTGGATCTCAAAACAAGGAAACGAACGGCTTTGATTCGGGGCTGAAATGCCCAATCTGGACCGAACACGGCCTGGCACACGCCCGTGTCTAGGGCCGTGTGCCGCATTTGCCGTCAAAATCGAATCTCCTGGAACCTCACACGGGTATCGACCACGCCCGTGTTCGAGCTGACACGCCCGTGTTCCACTTCACACGGCCGTGTAGCCGGCCGTGTACCCCATGATTTTTCCCCATTTTCAACCCGAGCACTACACGGGTTATAGGACACGCCCGTGTCCTTGCCCGTGTCCCCTTGACACGCCTGGGCCCCAGGCCGTGTACACGGGACACTTCGTCGAGTGAAGATCGACGACTTGATGACACGGCCTTGGACATGCCCGTGTCCTAGGCCGTGTGCCATGCCTCGACGATCGTCGAGTGAATCTCGACGACTCTCCGGGATGATCGTCGACACGGGTCGACACGTCCTGTGACACGCCCGTGTCGCAGGCCGTGTGCCCATTCTCGACGAATCGTCAAGTAAAACTCGACAACTTCACGGCTAAGTGTCGACACGGGTCGACACGCCTTGCGACACGCCCGTGTCGCAGGCTGTGTGCCCATTCTCAGCGAATCGTCGAGAAAATCTCGACGACTTCGCGGCTAAGTGTCGACACACGCTTGACACGCCCTGGGACACGCCCGTGTCCCAGGCCGTGTGCCTGCTGCCAGAACCCAAACTGGCCCAAAACGTCCCCCTTCGCTCCTTTGAGTTTCGGAGCGTTACACATGGCCAAAGTATCCTTGGAGAGAGAGGATCTCGGGTGGCCGTGAGCAAGAGGGAGAGGAGAGTCGTCGAGCGCTAAAGAGAAGGGGGCGACCGAGAGCAAGGGGGAGAGAGGAGATGGCCGAACTCTTGAAAGAGGGAGCCTTGAGGCCGGCGGTTTGGAGGAAGGAAGAAAGAGGGGGCGGCTAGGAGAAGAAGAGAGGGAAAAATTAGGGTTGGCAAAATTCAAGTTTTGATTTCAATTTCATTCTTCCCTTAAATCCTTCATAAACATGGCCTTTTATAGCCTACATCACTCAATCTCCTCCATTCAAATAAAATAAACGCATGATGCTTATATGCACCCATCATAAACATGATATAACAAATACAATAACTAAATGCATGAAATAAAAAATCTCAAATTAAAACAATGCAACAAGAAAATTAATAAATATAATATAATACTATAATTATTAGATTATTGTCGCGGCGATGGCGTTGTAGCGGCGATGACATTATAACGAAATTATTGTCGCGACGATGGCGTTGTAGCGGCGATGGTATTGTAGCAAAATAATTGTCACGGTGATGGCATTGTAGCGACGATGGCGTGCATTGAAATTATTGTTGCGGCATCGTCCATCCGAGTCTTCAAACGTACGGTTGCCGCGACGATCAGCATATTGCATGTACCCGGCGTCACCATGGAGCTCGCCAAAGAACTCGTCAGCACCATCTGCAACGACATCATGAACAAATGGCGGGACATCATCGCCACAAATCAAACGGTCACGATCATCACGAGCAAATGGTGGAACAACGTCGCCATCATTCATTAGAACCCTGTGGAAGTCTACCTGGTTTTTGGATTGTTAGAAAGTAGCGAAAAAGAGAGAACAAGCGGATAAACTTTTGAATAATTGAAATTTTATTATCCAAAAAAAGATATCATTTACAAAAGTATGGCCTCCCTTATATAGAATGGAGGAGATAAGAAAGAGAGTATACAAATAATGTGGGACTAAACATTTACAATACTGAGCGGCTAGAATAAAGGTGACCGCACAGGCCGCGCGGTTAAACAGATGGGTTAACCGCTCGGCAACTCCAGCAGGATAGAACAGGCCGCAATGGTAGACCGATAGACCGCCCGGTCTCCAGGCTTCAGAGTGAGATCGCCAGACCGCTCGGTCAACAAACCGCTGGATCAGACCGCTAAGCCGCCCGGTCTAATACTTCAACACTCCCCCTCAAGCTGGAGCATAGATATCAATCATGCCCAGCTTGTCACAAATGCGGAAGAAGGAAGTAGAAACCGGCTTGGTGAAGATATCTGTCAATTCCTTGTCAGAGGTGACAAAAGGAGTACAAATCTGTTTCTTCAAAATCTCTTCCCGAATGAAGTGACAGTCAACCTCTATATGCTTTGTTCTCTCATGGAAGACCGGATTTCTGGATATGTGTATAGCGGCCTTGTTGTCACAGAACATAGGGAGAGGACAGTCATATACCTCGCCCAGGTCAAGCATGAGAGCCCGCAACCACTTTAACTCACACGTGGTTGACGCCATACTCCGGTATTCGGCTTCGGCACTGGATCTGGAGACAACAGACTGTTTCTTGCTCTTCCAACTCACGAGATTACCTCCAACAAAGGTACAAAAACCTGATGTGGATTTACGATCGCCTTTGTCATCCGTGTAACTTGAATCTGAGTAGGCCTCAACCCTCAGATGACCATTCTTCTGAAAGAGTAACCCTCTGCCCGGTGCTGCTTTGATATACTCTAAAATCTTCAGGGCAGACTAAAGATGGCACTCCCTGGGAGCTTGCATAAACTGACTGACCATGCCTACAGCATAGGCGATGTCGGGTCTAGTCACCGTGAGATAGATGAGTTTGCCTACCAAACGTCTGTACCTTGTGACATCAGATAGAAGAGGCGAGTCATCCGTCCACGTTTTGTCTTCTCCAACAGCCATGGGAAAACGAGCTGGTTTGGCACCTGTCAATCCTGCTTCTCGTAGAAGATCAAGGGCATACTTCCGTTGAGAGAGAACCAAGGAGTCAAGTTTCCGAGAGATTTCTATCACCAAAAAGTATTTTGGGGAGCCCATATCCTTCGTGACCAAGTGCTGGCGGAGGTGCTTCTTCGTCAAGTCCACCCCATCTCGGTCATCGCCAGTAAGGATAATATCATCCACATATACGGCCAAAACCACCAGTCCCGAGGCCGTTTTGCGAATGAATAAGGAGTGATCGGCCGAACTCCTTTGAAAGCCGATGGTAGCCACAATACCACTGAATTTGTCAAACCATGCCCGAGGGCTCTGCTTTAGGCCATAAATGGCCTTCTTCAAATGACATACACGTGTCTCCCCTGAGCAACATACCCAGGAGGTTGCTCCATATAGACGTCCTCCTGAAGATCGCCATAGAGAAAGGCATTCTTCACATCAAGCTGGGAAATGGCCCAAGCCCGGTTAACAGCCACAGAAAAGAGAACCTGGATGGTGCTGAGGCGAGCAACCGGAGAGAAGGTATCAAAGTAATCAACGCCGTAAGTCTGAGTGAAGCCCTTGGCCACCAGCCGGGCTTTGTAGCGATCCACAGTGCCGTCGGGGCGAAACTTCACAACGAAGACCCAGCGACAGCCAACCACATCAGTGCCCACGGGAGGAGGAACCAGGGTACAGGTACCCTGTTCAGTAAGAGTAGTCATCTCCTCATCCATGGCAGACTTCCAATGAGGGAGAGCAAGAGCCTCCTGGTAGGTACGGGGAGTAGAAGTAGCAGAGATAGCCAAGGCAAAACACCTGCGAGATGGAGAAAGCTGATCATAGGAAACAACAGCCGTGAGGGGGTGTTGAGTACACGCCCGCACCCCTTTGCAAAGGGCAATGGGAACATCGAGGTCAACGGGAGCGTCGCCGACGGGAGCGTCAGCGACCGGAGCGTCCGTGGCGGAGAAGGCTGGCCCGGGACTAGAGAGACGGCAGCGGAGAGGAGGGTGGAGGGGTGGGTGGGGAGACGGACTGGGAAGGAGTGGGTGGAGGAGGAGACGATGGTGGGAAAACGTGGAGAGGTGTGGAAGGAACGGAGATATCAGAAGGAAGAGAAGAGGGAGGAGAGAAATAGGAAGCATTTTTGAAAAAAGTCACATCCGCGGAGACAAACTGCTTGCGGAGAAGGGGGTCAAAGCAGCAATAGCCTTTTTGAGTGGTAGAGTACCCCAAAAAGACACACTTGGTGGAACGGGGAGAAAGCTTGTCGCGGGTAGCGGAGGGAGCGTGAACAAAGGCCGTACAGCCAAAGACATAGAGAGGAAGAGGAAAAGGTTCCTGGTGGGGGTAGAGAAGGGAGAAGGGAGTCTGGCCGTGGAGAACTGCGGAGGGAAGGCGATTGATGAGATAACAGGCGAGGAGCACAGTGTAGCCCCAGTAGGAGCGAGGGACGTGCATCTGCATCATGAGAGTACACGCAACATCAAGCAGGTGACGGTTTTTATGCTCCGCCACCCCATTCTGCTGGGAGGTGTAAACACAAGTCGTTTGATGAAGGAGGCCATGTTGGTGAAAGAATGCGGAAAACTCATGAGTCAGATATTCTTTGCCATTATCAGAATGTAAGACTTTAATAGAAATAGCAAATTGAGTCTGAATCATAAAGTAAAATGATTGCCAAACAGAAAATAGTTCAGAGCGATCTTTTAACAGATACACCCAGGTACATCGAGAAAAATCATCGATAAAAGTGACAAAATAGGAACTGGCCCGACCAACTGTGAGGGTAGGAGCAGGACCCCATACATCAGAATGAATAAGATCAAATATGCGAGAGGAGCCACGGCCTTGCTTCGGTGGGAAGGAGGAGCGATGATGTTTGCCAAGCTGACACGCATCACAGTTGAGCGGAGAACTGGTAGGAGGTAAGTGGGGCAGAAGCTGGCGAATAAGCTGAGGAGGAGGATGTCCAAGATGAAGATGCCACTGAAGGAGATCGGTGGAGGAGGAGTAGGCAGATAGAGCGGAAACATCATCGAGGAAGTAGAGGCCACCGCTCTCAGTCCCAGTAGCAATCGTCCGCTGGGTCCTCGGGTCCTGAAAAGAACAAGTAGTGGGAGTGAATAAGACGGAGCACTGAAGTTGTCGGCATAAAGTAGTAACTGATAACAAATTGTACGGGAACTTCGGGACATAGAGGGTATCCTCCAAGCAAAGCGATGGGGTGAGTTGAACCATGCCCGTCCCATGAACCGGGGATGGGGAACCATCCGCCACACGAATCGGGGGTAAGCGGTCATGGGTCTCAAGACGGGAGAAGTAATGAGGGTTGCCCGTCATATGATTTGTGGCACCGGAGTCAATCATCCATTTACCTTGGGTAACGACGTGGGCACTACCTGACGTCGTGGCCACAGAGGCAGACGGCCGAGAAGAGGCGGAGGCCAAAGAAGGAGCATCACCGGAAGGGCGAAGATGAGGATGTTTCTGCCAGCAGCGGTCAACAGTATGGCCAGTACGACCACAGTGAGAGCAGAGGAACCGGGAGGAACCTCGTCCGCCAGAGGAGCCGCAGCTACTAGGGCCCCCCCTCTGAGCTTGGTGAGCAAAGGAGTCCTGGGAAGGGGGGAGGCCAACAGAGGCCGCTGGAGTAGCGAAGTAACAGCGGCAATGCGAGCCGCAGTGGCATCCAAAGTAGGAGATTCCGCCTCACCCAAGATCTGCTGGCGGATCATATCATAAGAGTCGGGAAGACGAAGAAGATAACAAACAACCAGGAGTTCCTGGAAGTGTTTGTGCTGGTCGGCCAAGTCCGCGGAGAAGGGGTGATTCTGGAGGATTTCAGCACCAAGAGCCTGAACCTGCTGATAAGCCGCAGCCGGTGACATGGAAGGGCGGGCGAAGAGGTCCGCATAGAGAGTATAAATGCGGGACGTCTGCCCCCCCTTAGAATAGAGAGCAGCGAGGTGAAGCCAGGCGGCCTTGACCGTCTCATCATGGCGAATGACGGGAAGGCACTCATCAGAAAGGATGTTGGCCAGCCAGGTGCGGACAAGAGCATCACTCGCATCCCAGTCATCAAACTCAGGAGAGGTGCGAGGAGGAGGGTCATCGGTGAGGTGATGACGCTTGCGTTGAGAACGAAGGAGAAAGGTGAAAGAAACGCTCCAATCGGGATAGTTGGAGCCAACAAGCTTGGAAAGGGTGCCAAGGTTGCCCGAAGGAGGAGGAGGAGAAGGAGCTGCAGGAGTAGTGGTGAGACCGGAGGTAGTCATAGAACCCGGCAAGCAGAAGAAGCCACGCGAACAGAAGCGGTTAGAAAATAGAAGAAGCCGCGCGAACAGTAGTGGCTAGAAAGAGGTCAAAGGCACAACGGGGAAGAGGTCGCGCGGACTGAAAAGTCCGAGCGAACAGAAGAGAGGAGAAGAGCAGGTGACCGCGACCAAGATGCATGTGAGATAGGAACAACCCGCATGGTCAGGCAGATCACAGTAGCAAACCGCGAGTATAGAGACAAGCGGAAATGGGGAAAGCAGAAGCGGACAGGGAGAAGAAGTCTACAGCAGGTAGAGACAAGGCACGCGGACAGAGACAGGCCGCAACGACTAGGAAGTCGGAGAGGCAAGAAAGAACAAGGAGCGCGGCGACAAGGAAACAGGTCGCTGCGACGAATAGCAGTAGGAGAAGAGAACCAAGAAGAAGCAAGCCGCGCGAACAGGGCAGCGGACAAAAACAAGCCGCGCGAATAGGGTAGCGGACAGAAGAGAAGGCAAGTCGCGAGACAGGTCGCAGAAAGCGGAAAACAAGCCGCGAACAATAGAGAGCGCACAGAATCAGGAGGAAATGACCGTGTCCTCTGATACCATGTTAGAAAGTAGCGAAAAAGAGAGAACAAGCGGATAAACTTTTGAATAATTGAAATTTTATTATCCAAAAAAAGATATCATTTACAAAGGTATGGCCTCCCTTATATAGAATGGAGGAGATAAGAAAGAGAGTATACAAACAATGTGGGACTAAACATTTACAATACTGAGCGGCTAGAATAAAGGTGACCGCACAGGCCGCGCGGTTAGACAGATGGGTTAACCGCTCGGCAACTCCAGCAGGATAAAACAGGCCGCAATGGTAGACCGATAGACCGCCCAGTCTCCAGGCTTCAGAGTGAGATCGCCAGACCGCTCGGTCAACAAACCGCTGGATCAGACCGCTAAGCCGCCCGGTCTAATACTTCAACATAGATGTCTGCGGTGTATGGTGGAGAGTATGAGACTCCCTCGCAGTTAGACGAATTATATATCCGTTCTGTTTTGGGGTGGTGTGTCCAAGAGTGACCACTTCGTCAGTGTTTTTGGGTGGTGTGTCCAAGAGTGACCACTTTGCCAGTATTTTTGGGTGGTGTGTCCAAGAGTGACCACCTCGCCGTGTTTTTGGGTAGAGTCGACCACAGGTGCCTAATAAAGGTTTGTATTCTCTTTCTTGTGAGATATTCTTGTAGTCACCTTATAGCCTCGTGCATCTGGTGTACTCTTGTGGAACGTGATATATCACGTAGGAGTTCTTTTCCTGTTGATGCCCTGTTTACTTTTGTACTTTACTTCAGTGTTTTTGGTCTTGGGTTGGTACCCCTTTTGACCTCGGCTTACTTTGGCTTATTACTTTTCCTGCCACCGTTTGTACCTTCTTGCTGAGGTGTTTTGTCTTTAGAATGCCTCAGGTTCAGAGCAGTTGCAGTTAGCGGTGCTGGTTTTGGAGTTTCTGGACGGTAGTGTTGACCGTGGTTGTTGCCTCGTAATAGCAAGGTAGTTTTGCTGTTTGTTTGGTTTTACTAGTTCAGACATACTTTTGTTCGTGGGTTTGTGTCAGCTTGTTGGCGCCCACTGAATTGTTAGTTTTTGATACTTTATAGTTGCTCATTTCTTTTAATGTGGATATGGATTACTTGTTCTCTGGGATGATTTATGTCAGGAATGCACGTTAGGTATTTTCAACTATAAAATCTACTACTAATACTTCATTCATCACATAATTTTGAAACTCTAACATGTTATTTTTTGCGACCGTAAAAGCTATTTTTCCTACTATAATAAATTTAGAGTCTTGCATGACATGAGTTGTCATTTAGGGACGTTTTTACTCATGTAGGATGTTTGAGTTAATCTAATCAAGTTTTTTCCCGCAGCGTATAATATATTTTGATTCGTGGACTAGATGAACCACTAAGCCGAGGGATACGGCTAACTTTTGCACTTAACTGATTTTCCTTAAAATAACTTAAAAAGGAAACTTTCTTCATGATTAGTTTGGTGTCTGCCTAAGCGTCCGCAGTTATCCCCTGCTGACGTGGCATCATGACGCGCATTTTCCCTTACTCTGATAAGCCTTATTTGTGGTGAAAATGCGGGTTGTGACAGTGGAGGCTAGTGTGGTGATCGGACCGGCTACGATGTTGATAGAACAGGACCTGAGGATGAAAGTCCATCCGGTGGGCATATAGGACTCAGAAGTTTGACAGTTGCGGAACCAAGAAGTGTAGCTCGTAAAGGTGCGCTGGGACAACTGCGGGCGTGATGAGTTCTCTTGGGAGCGCGTGCAAGCAATGCGTGAGTACTATCCGGAGTTGTTTGCATAGTGTTGATGGAACAGTGTTAGGTGTGTTACAACTGTATTTTAAGGCGTTGCAACATTTGTTTTACTGTTTGCCTGAATGACAATGAGTGTGTAAAGTTGTTATAATAATGTTTAAATTTGTTACAACAATTTTCTTGTTGTCTTCATGTATGAAGATTAATTTCGAGGACGAAATTTTTTTAAGGGGGGAGGAGTTGTAACACCCCCAGTTTTCAGAACGAGTCTTTGGAAGCTATCGCCCGACGATAGTAGTTGTCGCCCGACGATAGCGTAGCGTTGAGTGGCCAGGCGCTGAGAGCGTTAAGTGGCCAGGCCCTGAGAGCGTTGAGTGGTCAGGCATTAAGTGCTAGCGCACGACGTTGGATTGGTACCGATCGGCGATAGCTCTGATTCATCGAGCGTCGATCGAAAGATCTATTCGTCAAGCGCTGGAGGATTACTGCCCGACGATAGTAGCTATCGCCCGGCGAAGTCCCTGTTTCGTCGAACGTAGGGCCCCGTTCGTCGAGCGTAGAGTTCTCAATAAAGACGATACTACGCGACGTTATCCTTATCGCCGGCGCTAATGTGACATTACTTTCTGGCCGAGCGCTCGGAAACCTACCGCTCGGTGATAGGTATCTACCGCCTGGCGGTAATGGACAAAAGCAGTTCCGTCGTTTGGCTTTATAGTCATTCGATTTTATTTAGGATTCGATTCTAAGGCCCAAGACTCTCGTCCAGAGTGCTTATATAGGCTGAACGGTTGCTTCTCTTCATTTTCTCATTTGGGGAAGTAAGAGTTAAGGTTTGGAAGAGAAAGGTGAGAGGAGGAAGAAGAGAGCTTTCTTCCGCCATTGACGGAGCTTCAGACCTCCGATCATCGTTCCGAGGCCAGATCCAGGTAGAGGACTTGGAGGCGCTCATTTTCATTCGTGCAAGACAAGGGTTTCATGTCAAAGTAGAGGAGTTGTAAGGTAACGACACTTTCCTCTCAGTTATAGAATGCGTGCATGGCATCTTTTTTTTTCTTGATTTTATTTCAAGCATATTGGCACCAGATCTCTCAAATGAGAGGGATTTGGGTTGCCATGGTTCAAAATGAGCCACCGGGTCAATTGTGTCCGTCCTTGGCATGATATTGCATTAGAAATCCGCTCCGTTAATTGATTAGGCATTGAGGGTGAAGCCGCAGTCGCGACCTTTAGTCCTGACCTGGTGATGATGCATAGCGGCAAGACACCATTGGTGATGTTGTATGCCCCCCTCATTTCGCGTGAGTATGCATATGTGGAACCGGACAAGGTTAGATTCATTGTGACAGAAGATGGTTTCCTTGGGGCATGGTAACGTTCATCGGAACCGAACAAGGTTAGCTCCGTTGTGACAGTAGATGGTTTTCTTGGGGCACGGGGATGCTACGGTATGAACGGTGGATTTGGGAGGGAAAGGCGTGGGATTGTGATGTGTTAAGGCGTGATTTGTCTCTGCGGTCGGCTGGCTAGCCCGTGACGTTGCAAAGTCATGTGTGGAGAGTGTCCCGGCGAGACAAGTCCCCCTTCTGTGGAACTGACGAGAATGCCGAGCTTTGGGCAAGCCCGGACGATTCCAGCTGGGTCCCGTTGGGTCTCCTTCGGTGGACTTGATCCCAATATTGGAGCAGGGCCTGGGTCGTTGCGAATGGGTGGGGTCTAGCAAGGTTTCTTATTAGTTTGTTTGTGTTTGGAGTTTTTATGCCGTTTGGGGGATTTTAGAGTACCCTTTTGTTTGTTGCTTGAACTCCGATGGGAAAATTTGAAGTACCCGATGTGATGATGTGTTAGATGCCTACGCTTTAGGGTGCCTTGGGTGAAACCTGGGATTGCATTCATGCTGCATTGTAGGCCCCTTTTATTCTATGCTCGACATAGAAACGTGTTTGCTGAATGAGACATCCAAACATGTTTTATAGCTTTACATGTTATTGTATTTTTCATACGAAGTGCTGACCTGCAGGGTGATGGAGTGCCTGGGGTCCGCTAGGGACGGCCAGGAGGAGATGTGTTGGTTACACAGTTGAGGTCAGTCTTTGCTGACCCACGTTACAACCAAATTTTTACAGGGCAAGCAGGAGCAAGCTCGCCGGCCAAAAAGGCCTCAGCCGCATGAAGTGATCTTTTTATTATTTGCATGTATTCTGATTGAATGCTATGCTCCATGAAATGTAATCTGGCTTGCATGCCCAGGTAGTTTAGGAGTGCATGTGCACGTTACTATTGTTTAATGATGCTTAAGTTTTGGACTTATGATGTGTAAGGCCCTAAGGCCATTTTGATACTCTTGGTTTGGTGGATAACTTCTAGTCTTCATTGTATGTTTCGCTGTTGATGTCTGAGTTTTGAGTTTGGGTAGTTTACATATCATCTTTTAATGCTGAAGCTGTGGAGTCTGTATGTTGTGGGGCCCCGAACGGACCTATATTATACGGTCATTACAAGGGAGGTGTTACATCAAGTCACTTTTATTGGGCCCACTAGGGTTCTAATGCCCCTAAAAAAGTCGGGATGTTAAAAAACTCCCCAGGATTCCTTGGTGAATCAGGCGTTCGATCACACCTTTCAGCATTACACATTATTTAGTGGTGTGCTCGGTTCTCTTGTGGAACTTGCAATACTTTGGCTAGTCCCCTCTCCCTTCTGGGATTTCCCTAGGCCTTGGCAGTGCTGGATCATCTCGAATAGTATATAATACATTTGTACATGAGGAATTAAGTGGTGTATACTCTGGATAGGCTCTGGGACGGAAGTCCCTGTGGCGCTCTTACGGTCGCGCATTGTTCTGGCGCTCTTCCTATCGCTGCAGGGCTGGCTTCTCGCTTCCTCTTTAGTCCTCCCTCAAACTATTGGTGATGAGCGTCTATGGCCTCATCCACCGTAATTTAGGTCTTTACTTTTTGTAATAGATCAAGATAGCTAGGGATCGTATGCTTCATTAATATCGAATAAAACCCACTGGGGCGGAGCCCTCCCTAGAAGGCTCCCCATAAAATATCGGGGTTTACTCCCATTATCTGTCTTACCTCAGATGTAAATTTGTGAGAGAACGCTCTAAGAATCTCCCCTTCATTTTGACGGATGCCTGAATGGTGAGAAGGATCCTTCAAAATATTTTGATTAGTCACGAACTGGTCTAGGAAATACTGAGTTAATTCTGCAAAGCCACAAATCGTTTATTCCCTAATGGAGTGAAACCATGTTCGGGCTTGGCCTTTTAACATGACCAGAAAACTTGGCATTTAAAGGAGCTAGTTAGGAGCATTGTAAATCCGTAAAATTGAGGTGAAGTGGTTGATGTGTTCCAATGGGTGTCGGTCATATCGTAAGACTCAATGTATGGCAGTTTAAAACCGGATGGGGCTGGAAGCGTGAAAATTTCAGGTGCCAGCGAGAACCAGGTCCGAACAGGTCGATTCAAATATGCGCCCCTCCGGCCAATCCGACCATATTCTTCTGCCATAAACCCTTTGAATTCTTCCCAGATGGGTCTTCTAGTGGGATTCTCAGGAGCGACTGCCCGTTGGCGCTGTTGTTGTTGTTCAGCTTCAGCAACTCTAGTCAAACGGCGGGGTGTGAAGTGTTAATCTTCTTCTGAGTATTCCATAGAGTTTTCTTCTAGACAGTTCTCTAGAACAGTGATTGAAGGTAGAGGCGCTTGATTTACAGGTACAGGAGGTGTGTTGATAGCCCGTGCCATCTCAAAATTTTTTGAGGAGTGTATCACTTCAGCATGTTGTTCTTCCGTGCGGGTGATCCGTCCGGCGAGCACGTTGACTGATGTGATAATGCTTTCCTCTTGTCGGGGGCATGTTAATTAAAGATCCTTGCCGGGCAGATCCTTGGGTACTCCTCCTGGTCATCACTGTCAGTCATGAGTAACGCTGGATGGTGGATACAAACTTCAAGCTTTGGGGGAACTTTGCTTCCCACAGACGACGTCAAAATATTGCAGACAACTCAACGTTTCTGGTAGACAGGACTAAACTAGGCCGCATTAGCCCGTGGAGTGGTCGAGCTCACAAATAGTCACAAAATAAATACGGAAGTACACATGATGATTTTTACGTGAAAAAATCACTCAACTGGGTAAAAAAAACCACATGCCTGGTTTGGTTCCTGCCAAACTTCACTATTAGTAGCGGTTTACAAATTGTCGAAGGAATTAAGAGCAACAGGCTGTTTCTCGTTACAGCTTCGAGATGAGAGAGATTACAGGCACGCTCGGTGGGCGACAGACTGTCTCACGCGAAGCTCAGTTTCTATAATATTCTGACGGTGGCGGACACGCTTGGATGCTTCACAGATATTGAACACTGTTGCAGGTCGTGTAAAGATGTGTTGGCGGGGGATTGCAGAATGCTGCGCACATAGGAGACTCCTTGTAATGGCTGGAGTGACGTCTACTTCCCTTGAGTGTAGTGGTCAAAGAAAAATTTTCGGATAGCTTGACAGGAGGCGATGACTTGTAGGAGGATTTCAGCAGAACTTCGATCAAAGAATGAAGAAACCTGGGTGAAGGAAAGGTTAGAAATGAGAGGGACCTAGAGAACTTTGTATAGGCTGCAGGCAGTGGTTACGGTAGTTATGCGGCTATCCGCACACCGTAATCACCAAAATTATTGGGTGCATTATTTAGCATAATTTTCGATGAATATTAATTAATATATTTTTTACATGCATATTATGATTAATTTATTAAATATTCTCTCCACTAACCATGGTGGTTATGCGGATACCTATGAAATAGACGACGACGATCGTGTCAGGAGGATCAGACGGCGGAGAGGGCTCCCCTTTGAATAGCGGACATCTTGGCGTTGGACGGCCATCGGAGAAGGAGCCGTTGTGCGACATTGTGGACGCGGGAGGCGACCGCGCCTTGCCACCGGGGCACGGGGGCGGCCACGACCTTGCCGCCGGGGCGCGTAGGTGGCCGGCCGCGGGTGGCAGGCATGTGTTGTGCCGGTAGTGGGAACGGACCCGTGTGGTTCGCACATACTAATCGCGTGTGCGGTAGTTGTTTTCATGAAACCCACCAAGTCAGTGGGGATTATAGGTGATTTGGTACTCGCACCCTAATTTGTCTGCAAATTTAACTTGACCTCATCAATAACCATCACGTATCGCCACCCCAATCCCAAATGGAGCCTGTTTTTTAAAAAAGCAAATAATGAAAAGTTAAGAACCTATTCACATTTTTGGTGTCAATTATAAACTTTGCACAAGAATATAATTATTTGAAGCTCAATGAAGTAAACAGGCCAGCAAATCCAGCAAGGAGTACTACTGCAGTAAAATTTATTTGTATTACTCTCAGTTCGTTCCATCCGAGGAGAAATATTTTGATACATATATGATCTAACACATATATTTGCTCATATGTGAGATCAAATACAGCTTTATGATTTTAACATTGCAGATGCTCCACTAAAATATATTATCATATTTCCTTAAGGGCGCTGATAATTGCAGGCCTATAATCGATATTTGCAGGGCTTATATTTTAAAATTTACAGAATTTATAATCTAAATTAAACCTTATATTTGCCGCCCCTCACATCCAGCCCAAATCTTACGATTTCCCTCTCTGCACGCTCGAAGGGACGACCCACCGCCGTCTGGACTGCTCGCAGGCCCCGCCGGTGCCATCCGCCACCGGTGCATGCCCGAACGAACCATCTGCCGCCGTGTTCTTCTTCCCACCCCTCCGATTCATCCCACTCCGCCGGTGCCCTGTTCCTCCTCCAGCGCCGCCGTGTTCTTCCTCCCAAGCTGCAATTATCGTGGGTGTCCTCAAATCGTGGATTTCTGAATTCAAATCGTCCGAGGAGAAGAGCTAACAATAAAGCTTGCTCCCGCAATTTAGACAAATTAATAGTAAGTTGTAATATTTTTATCTTGAAGATCTTCACTTGAATGACCATTTCTCGTTTCAAGTCACCCAAAAAATAACTAATAGCATAGTTTTCATATTGATCCACAAAATCCTGTAATTCAACAAGCATATCAAAGTATTCTTCTAGATTTTCTATCTACTTCAACCAAAGGATCTTCAAGCTTTTGTCATTTTGATTTGGTTAGGATGATAAAATTTATATATATAATTTATATTTGTTTTAAATGATATATGTGTAGTTTTGTGTTTTCTTAAATTTATCAATCAGTAGAGGAAAAAAGATTTTAAAAAATTAAATATAATTTTTAAAAAAGGGTTGCAAATATCTGGCGGGAGTGCAAATATTTATTTGTGGGTTGCAAATATCCATGCACTGCAAATATCGATTATAGGCAAACCTATTTTGGATAAGTACAAACCAAAATTTTTAATACACATTATTTAATAATCGATATTTATTTTACCGGAAATTTTATAGGGGCAAACCACTCTTCCTCCCGTATCACTCGAACTGCTCTCCCGTTAACCGCGAATACCCTAGAATCGCGAAACCTTCGCTGGAGAGCCTCCTTCCTACGTCGTCCAGTGTCGGCGAGGCTCCAAATTTTTTCTGAAGCGCGAAACCTCCGGCGAGACTCCCCCCTTCGTCGTTCAACACTGGCGAGCCTCCTCCCCGCACGCAGTCCTTTTTCGTTGCCTCTTCCATTTCCGCCGCCTCAGCTCTTCGGTATATTTTTTTGGTGATTGTTATGGGCAAACCTATTTTGGATAGGTGCAAAGCAAATTTTTTAATACAAATTATTTAATAATCGATATTTATTTTACCGGAAATTTTATAGGGGCAAACCACTCTTCCTCGCGTATCACTCGAACTGCTCTCCCGTTAACCCCGAATACCCTAGAATCGCGAAACCTCCGCTGGCGAGCCTCCTTCCTACGTCGTCCAGTGTCGGCGAGGCTCCGAATTGTTTTCTGAAACGCGAAACCTCCGGCGAGACTCCTCCCTGCGTCGTTCAGCATTGGCGAGCCTCCTCTCTGCGCGCAGCTTTTTTCCGTCGCCTCTTCCGTTTCCGTCGGCTCTTCCGTAAATTTTTTTCCTTTTCCCAAATCTCGGGATTTGTTCGGAAACAGATGGAGATTGACCGATAATCTCCTTTGTTTTCTAAGCCCAATTTCGGAAGAGATGGAGTTAGGGTTCACATAACTATGCAGATCCTTCAATTTGTGCTTTTTATTATAACAGTGCTAGTTTTTCAAGACAGAAAGCATGCTTGAAAAGTGTTTTGCACTGGTTATCATCAAATGTTTAGGGCTCCAACTTTTCATCATCAGATTTTTGGATTCCTGACATTTGTTCTTTCATTCTGAAAAAATAGTGTCAAGACTTTAAAAATGAGAGGCCAAGGTGTTATTTCCTGGAAATGCAGTAGACAACAATTGGAGCAAACAATTGTCATTAAAAGATGATTTCTACAATGAATTAGAATTTTTTGTAATACGTTAAAGTTTGTAATATTGATGTTAAATTGTTAGTTTATATTTTGCTATCAGATTTAGAAAGTTTTTATTTTGGTTTGCTCGTAAGAATTTGATTTGCACATATAATTATTTAATTTGACCATAAAATTGGCTTGCAACTATCCAAAATATATTTGCCCATAACAATCACCAAAAATTATTGTATAGGACACAAAAAAATCCACCAAGTTGAAAACAACACGATCATACCACCTTATACTATACACACAAATAAATTCACCAGAAATATATAAATGGGAAGAGAAGGCAAAAAAAGGCTTCTCCTTTTCCCGAAAATGACTTGAATCATTCCCAACACGAATCGAGAAGCACCAAACAGCAGCAATGGCTACATGCACGCCGGTGGACCCACTCCCATGCGGCCGCACCATACCCAAAACCCTAAGCTTAAAAGTTAAAACTCCCAAACTAGGGTTTAAAAGTTGCAAGAAAACAGAGAAGAAACCAACGACAGTTCTTGCTTCCAAACAAATCTGAACAAACACCATATCCTGTGTATATAACTCCATTATGTGAACACGCTTCTCCATCGCCCTCCGCTAACGTTCCCCCCCCCCCCCCCCCCCCCCCCCCCCCCCCCCCCCCCCCCCATCAAGTTCAAAATCATGGTAATTTCTCTCCTCTATACAGCCGCATGCACATAAATGCACTCTTCCTCCTCCATTTAATATGAGAGAGAGCGAGAGAGAGCATTCACTTCACCCAAGTAGCTGACTTTAGAGAAGACCCAAGAATAAATGCTCCCTGCTGTCTTCTTCTGACTTTATAGCCTCTCTCTCTCTCTCTCTCTCTCTTGCTTGATCCCCCTCTTTCCCCCTCTGTTTTCTCCTTTCTCTTCTCTATTCTCCCATGGCTATTCCTCTTTTAAGGTCAGCGTAGGAAAAAGCACACACCCTTTCCCAAGGGTCACTTGTGTATATATACCTAAGGAAAAAACCCCCCGCATCCCACCCTTCTCTCTGACTCTCTCCCCCAACAAAGAAGAAAGGAAGAGGAAGAGTTGATCCTAAAGTACCAAGATAAAAAAAACAAAACCAGAATCACAACCCTAGCTACTTGCTAGCCCATATTTATATACATAAATATATAAATATATGTATATATATATAGTTGTGTGAGTAGGAAGGGGTGAAGAAGGGGATATAGAAAGGAAGAGCTTGGATCGCCATGGGAAGACCTCCTTGCTGTGAGAAGGAAGGGGTGAAGAAGGGGCCATGGACACCTGAAGAAGACATCATCCTAGTGTCCTACATCCAAGAGCACGGCCCTGGAAATTGGAGGGCAGTTCCTACAAACACCGGTTAGCTACTTCTCTTTGCCTTTAATCTCCAGATCTGATTCATTCAACCAATACAGGTTAATTTCATTTATATATAGTAGTTAATAGCTCATGATCCATCCATATTCTCTTCATCTGCCCTGCTACTTTAGCGCTTAAGATCTAGCTTCCCATTCCACTGCCATTATTAGGTTTACTTGATTGCACTGCTGATGTCAGGACATGTCAAGAAGCTTTAAAGCACCTTCTTTTCCATAATATAACTAGAAATTACGATGAAAAAAGATATACAGTAAAAAATCTACAATTTAATTCTATATATATTATATAATTTATAAAGCTGTGATGGTGTGGTAATTAATTTGGGGTGCAGGGCTGATGAGATGCAGCAAGAGCTGCAGACTGAGATGGACAAATTATCTCAGGCCAGGCATAAAACGTGGCAACTTCACAGATCAGGAAGAGAAGCTCATAATTCATCTTCAAGCCCTCCTTGGAAACAGGTTCTCCTTCTTCCCCCCCACTCCCCACTTTCTAAACCCTAATTTTATTAATTTACCTCTACATATTCCTTAATAAAATAATCCAATTAATTAACATAAACTGCCATAATTAGGATAAGAATGAATTGGGGCACATTCTATCTTATCTGCATTCCACCTTATTTTATTTTATGGTGATTATTATGTACAAAACTATTTTAAGCATCAAAATATTAATACTAAGTGTAAATCAAAATCAATTCATTCAAATGTTCACTTTTAATCCACTCAATGAAAATTGAATCTGAAAGCAGCAGTGGACAAAACTGCATAAGATAAACACATTAAATCGAAAATTTTGGTGAATTATTGATGGATAGTTTGGGAGTGTAAGATTTTAAGTTTTACAACTTTATTAAAAAAATTCATGAGTTTTATAGCTCCAATTATAGTACCGTTTTAAGTGATAGACCTCGGAGGATGAGGAGAATAATTCTGAGAATTTTCATTATAATTTTTATTTTTTTGAATTAATTTGCCCATATCTATCTTTAACTTTGAAGTTTTTTTTTTACATTTTTAATTACTATTTATTAAAATGATTTGCATATTTTCAAAATAAATTTGAGCATAGCATTCACTCATTTTAAAAGCTGTATAATCAAACTAGTAATTTTAATTTAATTTTACTGCTTTGTGAAGAAGCAGAGGGGTTGATTAATATGGTAATATTAATTAACTTACAAATAACTAGGCTTTGGAAATAGTAATCACCCAAACAACAGCTGTTAATTCCTTTAAATGAGTCAAAAGTATCGTTGGGCAGTAAATATTTAAGCAAAACCGACATATAATTTAAATAAATAATTAATCGTACTTATAATTGGATAATGTTGTAAGATAAAAGGTTAAGAATAAATCTTTTATTTATAATCAATTACTGAAAATTTAATTGGTTTTTTTGTTGATAAATTACATAGATGGGCAGCCATAGCCTCCTACCTCCCGGAGAGAACAGACAACGATATCAAAAACTATTGGAACACCCACCTGAAGAAGAAGCTCAAAAAACTTCAGCCCGGCGCCGATGACACCGCCGGAGTTCCCGCGAACGCCGCCGCTCACCATCACTCCATCTCCAAAGGACAGTGGGAAAGAAGGCTTCAAACGGATATCCACATGGCCAAACAAGCCCTCTCGGACGCTTTATCCCTTGACAAGATGAAGATGGAATCGCAGACATTGCCGCCGCACCGTCCGGCGAACACCCCCACCTACGCTTCCAGCACCGAAAACATCTCCCGGTTACTTGAGAACTGGATGAAGAGCCCCCCAAAATGCACGAGCAGGGAGAGTTCGCGGTCGGCGGGGCAACGCTCGGCCGGCAATATGTGCTCCGACTCGACCACCGCTGACTCGACGACGACGATGCGGAAGATCTCGACATCAAACGATATGCCATTCCGACCGGTGAAGTCGGAGCCCTGCTACGTGTGGCAAGAGGAGTGCAAGGTTATAAGCATTGCGGGGGCGGCGGCGCCTCCCCAGCTGTCATTCATAGAGAACTGGCTCTTCGACGATTTGAGCATGGGGAATGGGGGAGAAGATTTGGTGGACTTGCCGTTGAGTGATGCTTCAGAATTGTTTCAGGATTAATAACTATGTTCATAGGTCGATTTCTAGCTACAGCCATTAATTTAGAGAGTGTTTATTAACTCTTCTTGAGCAATGCCTATAATTAATTAATACTTGTTGATTAATTAAACCTGCTACCTTCACTATGCTGCAAGCTTCAATCAAAAAATTGTTGATTGGAAGCATGCTAATTAATTGATTACTTCATATATGGGAGCAGAGCGTTGCAGGTTTAATGTGAGTAGAGATGGAAATTAATTAAGCATTCTTGTTTTATTTCTTCTCTCTTAATTACTTACTTTGAGCCAGCCTTGAGGTGAGGGGGTGAATTGGAGACGTGATTTGAAAATAAAGATTTATTGTTAGAAGAGGTAAGGCCTGAAAGTAATGCATGAGTCTGTATGTTAAGGTTACTAACTGTACCTGGAATCTAAAAGAAGTGTATTTATATTCATCAGTGTATTTGCAGTCATTTATGAGTCATGGTGTGCAAGTAGCTAGAAAGCTTTTTTCAGTTGATTTTGATGATTAGTAAGGATATTTTGCTGAAGGATTTCTTTACATTGCCTTGTATAGAGTAGATGCCCGGCAGCCATCTATGGAACAGTTGTTTCGCCCCATTTTTCCTCCGCCGAGAGCTAGGCCTACCGTGTTGGGATGTGGAGAGCTCCGGCAGTGGTGTCTCTTGTGAAATTACTGCCTCTCCAATCTTTGACCTGGATTTTGGAAAAAAACAAGTGTTGTGGTTTAATATGGTATCAGGGGTAAGTTCACGGAGAGGGAGCGTGTTTGACGGTCGAGCATGAACCAAAAAAAATGAATGTCAAAATTAGTCTCACATCACCTATCCAGGCGGTCCACTCGTGCTTATAATAGACCTCGCCTCTCCAATCCTCGACACGGGTTTTGAATGTAAAATGGGTGTGATGTTTTAACATATCTTTGTTTACAAATATAATTTTGTTTGGCCACGATTCACCCATGAATAAGGCTCCCTTTGAGGTGATTATGCTCGGTTAAGTTTGGATAAAAATGTCGCGACTTTTTTGATCGAGTAAATATGCATAAAAATTGTAGTAATAAAATATATGTTTGATAGTTCATAATCATATTGTTCATAACAAGCAATAGCCAGTTAGCCACCATCATGCCAAAAGAAGCCTAGATATTTCAGGATGAGCATCCATCGAAAGGACCCGTGCAAAATAATGTCTTTATACTATTGATTTCATCAAGTCTAATCCATTTAATTGTGGGACCCATGTAATCATGTTCAAAAAGCTCGGGACCAGCTTGAGCCGGGCCAGATTTTTTCCAACCGGGCTCGGCCTGGGACCAGCTTGAGTCGGGCCGGGCCGGGCTCGGGTTTCCTCTCAATGAGAGGGCCCGATAAGGCCCTTCAGGCCGGCCCAGGCCGGCCTGATTTCCAGGCAGGATTAAAATCCCTCCTGGATTAGGCGGGATTAAAATCCTGCATGGATTAGGCGGGATTATCCCGCCTAATTGGGCCAAAACCCGCCAATTAGGCGGGATTTAATCCTGCCTAAATATAGGCGGGATTAAATCTAGCCTAATTGGCGGGATTTTCTGCCAGCCCGGGTGCCGGACCCAAGCTAGCCCGGCCCCCGGGCTTTGCCCGGCCCGTCCTCGGCCGGGTAGCCGGCTAAAATGGGGGCCCGATTGGGCCCCCAAGTCTGGTCTTGGCTCAGGACAGGCTTTTCCTGGGCGGGGACTAGCCGGGTTTTTCGGGATGGGCCCGGGCGGCTTTCCTGACCCGGACTTTTTGTACATGGCCTGACCCATGCGTACAACCCATATTCGTCGAGTATGGGTCTTACCACAGCCAGGTCAGCAGAAGTTAAGGTCAACAAGTTAAGACAGAAGTCAAAATCAACCCGCAAGACCGCAGAAGGCCTGCACGAGTATGGCGAGCTCCCCTCGCATACTCGGCAGGTAGGCGAGTAGTCGAGATACTTGGCCAGCCCGTGCGAGTTTCCCTTGAAAGTCGCCTAGTCGTTAGGGGGTGGGGTATAAATACGACCCCCCTCCCCTTGGATTTCCCAATAAATAGGACCCCAAAGGTACGAGGTGAGACACTGAAAATTCTCTGCAGGATACTCGCGAGCTCTCCTTTCAAGATACTAGCCGAGCCTTTGGATTCCTTTTCCTTAGAGACTAGATCGTGACCTTGCGACTTAGTCATCAGCTAGTTTCCCTCGTACCTAGTTCGGCCATTTTTGGTTGAGAAGGGGTTGCTCCTTTCGAGCATCCGGGTACGTGGTGGGACCTTCCTGCCACAACATCTGGGGTCTTGTTTGCCTTCGTTCTTCATCCTAGTCATCCTAGCCGTCTGGTCTTGCCCCTGAACCGGTAACCTTAGGCGGCCTTGGTCCGAATTCTGAGGTTGGGAATTTTCCTGGCTTCAACACTTGGTGCGGTGAGCGTGGAACACTACCAAGGAGGAAAGTTTGGTGGTTTAGTAAGATGGTCAATGGTGGCGAGCATGGAGAGTTGGCCGGCAACTCGGTGGGAGTTGGTGATCTCGCTTAAGGAGGCGAGTTCGTGACGGTTGCTGCGTTCGAGGAGTTCGCAAAGAGGATTTAGAAGAGCATCCTCGCAAGGTTTTCTCATCGCCCCGATGTCACGGCGACATCCCCTCGTCGTGTGACATTACTGGATGAGGAAGCACTGCCAAGGAGAGCTGGGAAGGAGCCCGCCAGGGCAAGAGAAGAGCGACCGATGTAGTCGCGACATCATCCGGCGGGCAGCCAAGGGGTCCGTTTTCGGTATCCGATGTCGCCGGCGAGATACCGTAATACTCGCCAGTGGACCGAGTATGATGTCTCTAGCGAGGATGAAACTCGCCACCGCCAGGGGGGAGGAGCCCTTTCTTTGTCGAGATCCTCGCCTCCCCCATTCTCAAAGGGTTCCGAGAGCCCATTCTCACCTACTACTCTAGCAGGGATGACACTATCAGGCATCTTCAGTGGTTTGAAAACTTCGTCTCCCTCCGCAACATGTCTGACACGTTCAAATGCCGGTTATTCTCCATCACCCTCAAAGGCAATACAAGAGACTGGTTTCACCAGCTGACAGCAGGTTCCGTCTATTATTTCTCTGATCTGTGTCGGGGCCTCATGGCGAGGTTCGCGACGTCCAAGACGAGAAAGAATGTTGGAACACCCTATTACTAATTTGGGTCAGGATCACTATGTCTCTAGGAAACCTGTTTCTGACCTCCTGTATAACTCTAAAGGTCAATTAGAATTGAGTGTAAGGGTTAGAAGTCTAGGTTTGAAAGCTGCCCTCAAGATCAAGAATTTTCAGTTTCAGACTAAGTCATATCGTCGAGCTCAGCACGACGATTCGTCGAACTCCAATCGACGATCGTCTAGCTCCACTTCGACAGATCGTCGAACTCCATTCGACGATCGCTGAGCTCAACTTCAACAAATCGTCGAACTCCATTCGACGATCTGCGAGCTCAGTTCGATGATCTTGACTCAGTATTGGATCTCTATCTCTGAGCTCAGTTCGACGATCTTTGAGCTCAGATCGACGATTTTTGTTGTTGTATAAGTCCAAATCGCTGAGCTAAGTTCGACGATAGCAGAGCTCAGTTCGACGTTTTTCTAATGAGTTAAAGGATTTTTCAAGATTCAAATTCAGGACAGTTAAGGAGTTATTCAACAATTAATTCAGAAGATTTTCTAGCCGTTTTCATTTATTCTGGACCAAGTTTCAAGGGATTATCAAGGAATGTTTCTTTGGACTTTCCTCCAGAAGACATTTGCGATTAAGGATGCAATTAATGACAGGCCAACGACTATTCTTGACAGAGGATGATTTTTTATTCAGTACCAGAGAATAAAATACAAGATTTTTGAATCTATCTATCACTCAGAACACAGACAAGAAGAACAAGAACAAAATATTCTCTGTCTCAAAGAATTCTCTCAAGAACACACATCCAAGGAGATCAAATCTTCTGAAATCTTCTGATCTCTCTTGTCTCAAGTGTTCAAGGCCAACATCTTTCAAAGACTCCAGACACCTACCATTTCAGTTGTTGCTGAAATCATCATTTGCTGGAGATCAACTTCTGAAGGCCTATCACCCTACAGCAAATCTTTATTTCCTGAACATCTCAAGAACTCAGGGGGAGCTTTGACAACATCAAATCCACATAGTCTTCTCAGCTGATCTGAGAAAGAGAAGACTTCCATCATTCTCTCATCCCCATCTCTGTAAAGGGTTTTTCAAACTCCCTTCAAAAGTTTGAGCTTGGTTTTTGAGCATCTTGTCAAAAGCTCATTGGTGGCAAGACACCTGATCAAAAAATCTGATTTGGTTTTTGAGCAGCTTATCAAAAGCTCATTGGTGCCCAGGACACCTGATCAACTCATCCTGCAGTGGATTCCTACCTAGGGTGGTAGAAGAGTGGTTGTAACCAAGTTTAGGGGAACCACTATAGCTCCTTGTGTCTTCTGGCTTGCTTGTCTTTATCTTTTGTTTCTGGCTGTGATTGTTTTGTGATTAGTTTAGATCTGTGATTAATTTCTGTTGTAGGTTATTTTGTGATTAGAATTAATAGTTGCTTCCCTGTTCACTCAGATTACAATAATTGTTGTAAAACGTTTTCAAGCACCATATACTCTATTCCCCCCCCCCTCTAGAGTATATCAGATCTAGCTGCACTTTCAATTGGTATCAAAGCGAGGTTGGTTAAACATACCACACCTTGGTGGTTGCACATGCTAACACCTGAAGTCAAAGATTCCCAGTTAGATCTGTTTTCTTTTGAGTTTATTATTAGATTTTGTTTTCACAAATCATGGCCCAAAACAAAGATTATGCTAGAACCAGACCTCTAGTGTGCAATCTATCCAAGTTTGCACTTTGGAAAGCAAGGATCAGATTATACATGAATTCTATTGACAAGGATATTTTTAATTCTGTTTTGACAGTCTGTCCAAGACCTCTAGAGAACTCAAGTACAAATGCTGTTCCACCTCCATCAGGAACATATGCTGATATCAAGAAATGGAAGGTAGCTGATGCCAAGGCTATGAACATCTTAGCCCAGACCATGTCTGATGACATCTTTCAAAAGGTGGCTGAATGCAATTCAGCAAAGGAAATCTGTGATAAACTCTCTGAAATAGTCTCAGTCTCAGCTGATGAGAGAAAGGACAGGAGATCCCACCTCATATCTCAATATGAAAATTTCAAGAAGGGAGAAACTGAATCAGTTGGAGATATGTATAATAGACTTAGTCTAATAGTCAGTGAACTCAGGACTTTGGATAAGGAGATATCACTGACTGAACTTAATGACAAAATTCTAATGTGCTTCCCTAGCACTTGGGATTCAAGAATCTGGCCAATCAAGGATGCCAGAAGTTTAAATGAAATCACCACAGAAGCTCTATTGGGTAAGCTCAAATCTTATGAGCTACTCATTAAGAATATAGAAGAAGAACAGAAGGCTGCCTCACCAGCCACAAGAAAAGAGAAGACAACAGCCTTCAAGGCAACTGAAGATCAGCCTGAAGACAAAGTCACAGGAAATGATGAACTGCTCAGTCTGTTGGCCAAAAGATTCTACAAGATGGCCAGAAAGGACTTCAGAAAGAGATCATACAAGGAGCATGATAAGCCAAGGTATGATAAGTTAATTAATAATAAGGAAATTGTCTACTTTGGTTGCATGAAACAAGGGCACATTGTACCTGACTGTCCAGAAAACAAAAACAAGGACAGAAGGGACAAGAAAGAAAGAAGAAAAGAGAAAGACTTCAAGAGGAATGGCAATGGGAAACCCTCCTCAAGCAAAAAACAAACACACTAGGAAGGGATTTGTTGCTGAATCCTGGAGTGAAACTGAAGAGGTGTCAGAAGCCTCATCCAGCTCTAGTGATGATGAAGATGATGCAGAAGAGAAGGAGTTCTGCATGATGGCAATCAATGCCTCTCAACATAATTCAGATGAAGAAGAGTCAGAGTCAGACTCAGAGACTCAACTTGAAGAAGATCAGGTAATTAGTTCATTTGATTTCAATTCAGAGGACTTTAAATCTAAGTTTAAAGCATTATGTTTAGACTTGCTAAAATCTGAGAAAGAAATTATCTCTCTCAGAAATCATTTATCTGAACATAATACCTTAAAGTCAGAAAACCTCAAACTCTCTCAGGAGTTGGAGTGCGGTAAGGAGCAGATAGCTTCACTGAAAGGTGAGCTATCTGAGACCAAGAAGCTTGAAGAATCCCTTAATGGGAGAAGTATCAAGCTGATGGACATCACAAGCACAGTGAACTCCAGATTTAATAGTACACTGGGCTTGGGTGCTTCATCCAGCCAACCCATAGTTCTAACAACTCCAATCAAGTTCATTTCTGATAAAGGAAAGGGAGTTGTAGAGGTAGCTAGGAAAAATTCTGATCTGCCCAAGAAAACTAAGTTCCAGCATAAATCGTCGAACGGAGCTCGACGATCGCCGAACGCAGATCGATGATCTCAGACAAAATCGTCGAACTCAGGTCAACGATCTCTAATTCCTGAACTCTGCCATAGTCGACCGTCGAATGGAGCTCGACGATCTGACCCAAGATCATCGAACGCAGCTCCACGATCGTCGAACTGAGATCAGAGCTCTGGAATCTCTTTCAAGGGCAAATCAAAATCCAATCCTAGGGGTCCTTCATCCCAAATCTTTAACCCTTATACTGAATGGATTATACCTCCAAGAAAATATCATCCTGAAGGTTATAAGAGTCAACCTGGGATGTCTTTTATTTCAGAGTTTAAAGGTTATCAACCTAGGCCCAAGGTAAACTGAGTCAAAAACAAATGAATTATTTTATGTGCAGGTGAAGACCTATCCAACATCAAACCAGCAATGGTACTTGGATAGTGGGTGCTCTAAGCACATGACAGGAAACAAGGACAACCTCACATCCTTTAGAGCCAAACTTGTACCCAAAGTTATCTTTGGTGATTCAAACTTTGGACAAACTAAAGGATATGATGCAGTCCAAATTGGATCAGTAACATTCAAGAAGGTAGCTTATGTGGAAGGACTGAAGCATAATTTGATAAGCATCAGTCAGCTGTGTGATGAAGGCTACCAGGTGACCTTCAGCAAAGTTTTATGCAAGATCAAGTCAGAGGACAACACAACTGTGTTGACAGGTAAAAGGAAAGGTAATATCTATTTAGTAGATTTTCTTTCAACAGATGTAGATATTTGCCTGTTCAATTCTGTTTGTAGACCAAACATTTTATAGCATAAGAGACTGGGACACTTAAACCTTAGAACTATTGCTAGGCTATCCAAGGACAACCTTGTTAGAGGACTACCTTCTGGCCCCTACAAGAAGGAAGGACTCTGCAGGGCTTGTCAATTAGGCAAGCAAACTAAAAATAGTTTTAAGTCACTTAATAAGAGTGATTCACCTAGGATATTGTATCTATTACACATGGATCTTTTTGGACTCATCACAGTACAAATCCTAGGAGGGAAATCTTACACTTTAGTAGTTGTAGATGACTTCTCTAGATTCACTTGGGTGTTCTTTCTGAGGAAGAAGTCTGATAACTTTAAGTGTTTGACAGAATTTCTCAAATGTATACAGATTGAGTTCAATACTCACATTGCCCTGATCAGAAGTGATCATGGGACAGAGTTTGATTCTCTTCTTATGCAAGAGTTCTGTCAGAGTGAAGGGATCAGGCATACTTTCTCAGCTCCTAAAACTTCTCAACAAAATGGGGTAGCTGAAAGGAAAAATAGAACCCTTATTGAATCTGCCACTACATTGTTGTCAGATGCTCACCTTCCTCTATCCTTTTGGGCAGAGGCAGTGAACACCTCCAACTATGTGCTGAATAGAAGTTTGATACATAAACTAAAGGGTAAGACTCCCTATGAATTACTCAAAGAGAAGAAACCTAAAGTTGATTATTTTAAAGTTTTTGGTTGTATTTGCTATATACATAATAATGACACGAAATATTTAGCAAAATTTCAATCTAAAACTGATGAAGGAGTGTTTCTGGGATACTCCATGATCAGTAAGGCTTATAGGGTTTATAATAAATCATCTCTTAAAATTGAGGAATCTGTTCATATACCATTTGATGAATCTAACATGTCTTTCAAGGAGAAGATCTCTTCTACCATAGAACCTTTGCAGGAACATTCTCTTGTTGAAGACATGAACAAGTTACAGGTTACTCAAAAAGAGGAAAGCAGTGAATATGAAGAAAGTATTCAACATATTGAAGAACAACTTGAAGAGCCAGTTGTTGTACCACAAGAGGAAACAACAACACATGTTGGTGAACAATCAACACCCCTTGTTGATCTAGTAACATCAAGAGACCATCCAATTTCCCAAATAATTGGAGACATCTCAGCTGGTGTGCAAACCAAAAATCAGGTCAACCAAAACCTGTTGCACACCTGCTTCCTATCTCAAATTGAACCTCAGTCCATTCAAGATGCAGAGCAAGATCCACACTGGATCATTGCAATGCAAGAAGAGTTGCATCAATTTGAAAGGAACAAAGTTTGGGAACTAGTGCCAAAGCCTAAGGATCACTCCATTGTTGAAACAAAGTGGGTGTTCAGAAACAAACTGGATGATCAAGGAGTAATTGTAAGGAACAAGGCAAGACTAGTTGCTCAAGGATATTCTCAAGAAGAAGGAATAGACTATGACCAGACTTTTGCACCAGTTGCAAGATTGGAAGCCATCAGAATATTTTTAGCTTATGCAGCACATAAAGGATTCAAGGTATATCAGATGGATGTGAAAAGTGCATTTCTAAATGTAGACATCAAAGAAGAAGTATATGTCAGACAACCACCAGGTTTTATCTCTCCAACTTATCCTGATTATGTTTTTAAGTTGAACAAAGCATTATATGATCTCAAGCAAGCTCCTAGAGCATGCTATGAGACCCTAACATGCTTCCTTTTGGAAAATGGATTTATAAGGGGTAGAGTAGACCAAACTATTTTCATTAGAACCCATAAGTCCCATACCCTACTAGTACAGATTTATGTAGACGATATTATTTTTGGTTCTACTGATTCAAAATTATGCAGAAGGTTTTCCAACCTAATGCATTCTAAATTTGAAATGTGTAGCATGAGTGAGCTATCCTTCTTCCTAGGATTACAAGTCAAACAACATGCTGAAGGCATCTTTATTTCTCAAACCAAGTATGCAAATGAATTGGTTAAGAAATTTGGCATGTCTGAAGCATCTTGTATGAAAACACCTATGCCTACTAATGCTGTATTGGATGCTGATGAACATGGGAAACCTGTTGATCAGACAACATATAGAGCAATGATTGGCTCTTTACTGTACCTTACAGCCAGTAGAGCAGATATAATGTTTGCTACATGTATATGTGCTAGGTTCCAAGTAAGCCCTAGAGAGTCACATCTAATACTAGTAAAGAGGATTCTCAGGTATGTTAAAAGTTGTCCAAATCTAGGTCTCTGGTATCCAAAAGATTCAGCATTTGATTTAACTGGATTTTCTGATGCTGATTATGCTGGATGCAGAATTGACAAGAAAAGCACCAGTGGAACTTGTCAGTTCCTTGGTGACAGACTTGTCTCTTGGTTTTGTAAGAAACAAACTTCTGTGTCAACTTCAACTGCTGAAGCTGAATATATAGCTGCAGGCAGTTGTTGTTCACAAATCTTGTGGATTCAAAACCAACTTCTAGACTATGTCTACAACTTAGATAAGTCTAAAATCTTTTGTGATAACACCAGTGTTATTTCTATAGCTCAAAATGCAGTCCTCCATAGTAGGACAAAACACATAGAAATTAGACATTACTTCTTAAGGGATAATGTTGAGAAAAATAAAATTGAACTGCAATATATCCCAACTGAGTTACAAAGGGGAGATATTTTAACCAAGCCCTTGGATGAAAAGAAATACACCTTCTTCCTAAATCAGTTAGGAATGTTAGATGGAGGAAGTCTAAAATAATATCCAAGATTTTAAAAGTTTAAAAATTGACCAAGACTAGGCAAACATCTTGATTTTTCTTAGTGTGTAGAGTTTTTCTGGTCTCTGAACTGCGCTCGACGATTTTCCCCCAGATCGTCGAACAGAGATCGACGATTTCTGAAATCGTCGACCTGAGTTCAACGTTTCTCAGATAGTATGAACTATCTCTTCCGGTCAGCGATCGTCGAACGGCGCTCGACGATTTTGTTCTCTGAACGATCGTCGAACAGAGCTCGATGCTCTCGAATATCGTCGAACGGCGATCGACGATGTTGAAGACTCTTCAGATTCCTTTAGAAGCCCCGATCGTCGAACTGAGTTCAACAATCTTTCCATTTCTGCGTCGAACCCTAATATAAAATTCATTTTTCGCCGTCGTTCTCCTTTTGCGCTTTCGATTTCTCTACAAAGACTTTCTTTCCCTCCAAACATTTCTACACTTGGTCGTTTTATTTGTTGATTCTTTGCAGGTAACCATGGCCGTTTCTGTTGCTGTTCTTGCTGCAATGAAATTTTATTCCGGCTTTGACATTGACATGGAGTCCTTCAGCACAACAGATCAAGTTTTCCAGGATATTTTGGAGTTGTTCAAGGAGCAGAAACTTGCTACAATCATGACCACCAGGATTAAACTTGCTGCTGATGAGATTAAGGAATGAGTTTACACTGCCCACAACCAGGATCAAAACACCATAGTTGGATAGATTTCTGGCACCCAGGTACCCTTGACCCCAACTATTTTGACAGAAGTTTTTGAGTTAAGCTCTGGAAGGGATTCTGCTGATTTATCTGGAGAGGAATTTGCTGATTTGCTTGCAAGAATGAGTCATTCTGAGGCTAACCCTAGCAAGCTGCGGAAGAAAAACCTGTCTGTGGAATATAGATTCTTGGCTGATGTAGTTGGGAAAGTTTTGTTGGCTAAGCACTCAGCACATGATACCATTTCTAGGTATCAGCTATGCTTAATGGGAGCCATAGTGGACAAGAAGAATTTGGGCTGGGGAGAGGTCTTCTTTTACCTAATTAAAAAGAAAATTAATAAGAGTTTTGTGAATTTTGGAAGGATTTTAGGCCTTTTTCTGCAGAACAGATGCCTTGCATTGCTAGTATCTTCTAGGATCCACATTAATGCTTCAAAGAGATTGTCCTGTGCCCTATTTGGTAAATGGGACCGACAGATCATCAAGCCCAGAAGGCCTTCTGCAAGCACACCTTCAGGCACCAGGACTGTCATAGTCACTTCCCCCCAAGTCTCTGCCCCTGCAGATGACTTGCCTGCTGCTGCCTCTCCTCCTACTCTAATTCCATCTTCTCCAGTTCCATCCACCATTCAAACTTCATCCACTATCATCATCTCCAGCCCTTCTACAACATCAATACCATCTCCAATTCCAACTGTCACAGAAGAACCATTCCATCTATTATATTCCTACCCTCCACCAGATATTGAAACATCCACAATTCTATCCTTCAATCTTATTGATGATTCCTTCATGGATGACTCACCCTCATGTCCTCCTAAGCTACCCTCCTCATCAACATCTTACCAAGAACTTCTACAAGAGATCATTGATCAACCCACCTTCACACCCTCTCTCTCCATCCCATTGTCTTCCATCACCACTTTACCCACACCTCAACCATCTCTTCGCAAATACACCAGCTCTCCACTACCATCACCAATAGCTCCACCTCCATCCTCTACCTCTGCTCCAGTCACTGCTGAGCAAGTAGATCTTCCAGCCCTAGCTGACAGGATATATGAATTGCTAGCCCCCAGGCTATCTCTTCTATTGGAGACCTCCTTGGCTCCATTACTCCAGTCAGTGGCAGCTCTTTCTTCCAGGCTCTCCTCATTATTTCCTCAGGCAACCCCTTCATCAGTATGCCTTGATCCAGCCTTATCTGAATTTAGGCAGGGGGAGATGCCCTATGAAGTGAGCTTGCCTGCTGTTTCTTCAGTTTTTGTTGCTGCTGCTGCTGTTCTTCAAGCTCCAGTTCCACCTCCAGTTGTCTTCCCAGTGGACATCAGGTCCTTATTTTCAGCATTTGATTCAGCCTACTTCAGTTGTCTTCCAGAGAGAGTTGCTGTCCAGCCCCCAGAGGATCTCTCCAAGGCCCTTGTGCCCTTCTCATGTTGTGACCCCAGCATCATAACTTTTTTTGTCAATTCAGTATATGCTGCTTCTACTCCTGCTGAAAGCATGGTTGCTGTTTCTGATGCTGCTGCCCCTCCTGCTGAAGATATTGTTGATGTATCTGCTGCTGCTGCTGTCAATAATGAAGCTACTATTGTTCTAGTTTCTGATGATATCCTTATGACAGAGGCACATGATTTTGAGCCTTATGTGTTTTCTGATGATATTCCTGCTATTGCTGATATTGTTGTTTCTGAAAGTGAAACTGTTGCTGCCCCAACTGCTATTGTTATTACTGCTGCTACAACTTCTGTATCTGCTGTTGTTACTGCTTCTGCTT
Organism: Platanthera guangdongensis; assembly: GCA_039583875.1. NCBI lineage: Eukaryota > Viridiplantae > Streptophyta > Magnoliopsida > Asparagales > Orchidaceae > Platanthera > Platanthera guangdongensis. The sequence goes on from CM077147.1 coordinate 55,803,448, forward strand.
CAACTTCAATTGCTACCAGTGTTGTATCTGCTGCTCCAACCTCTGCTGCTTCATCTGCTTCAACCCAGCTCAAGAAAGAATTGATGAAAAAGATTGATGCTCTTTATGATGAGCAAAGTTCTGAAAGTGATGAGTTCAAGACAGATTCTGATGATTCTTCTGCCACTATTGCCAGGAAGAGAAAGGCAAGGAGCAAAGCTATGAAGAGAGTACCTCCAACCAAAGTCAAGGACAATAATGACATACCATATTACATTCTTCATGATTGTCCCATAACTGAGCACTGCATGCAGTATTCAAAGAACCAACTCAAAGCAATGAAGAAGAAGAGGAAGTGTGAGAAAGGATCTTCTCAATTTCAACATCCTCATCCTCCTCCACCACCTCCTCCTGATACAGGTGTAGGTGGAAGTTCAGCTGCTCAACCCTCTGCTAAAAGCCAAACCCCTATCAGCCTCATGCAAGATCTTATTATAGGGGAAGCCAGTCTAGGGTTCTCAATAGAGAAGAGGAAACTATAAAGGAAATCAAAGGGAATTCCAGGTTTATTCAAAAGGTTATTCAAGGCAACATCCTTACTCCAGGGAAGGACAAACCTCATCAGACACAACCTCAGGTCCTTTTCCCTATAAGCTAAAGGAAGTAGTTTCTTCCAGGCCTCCTCAGGATAATCCATCAAATAGATATGAGCCACCAGTGCCATTTGAAGATCCTGAAAACAATCCAACTGCTTGGACTGCCAGGATGAAAGAGCTTGCTGCACTGGACCAGATTAAGAAAGCTAGAGAGCAAGGCAGAGACTCCTCCAACATCACAACATTGTCTGAACAGAGAAAGAAAGAATTGGAAAGATATGGCTCAAGCAAATTCTTTGATTCTAATAGATATATAGAGCTGCATCCTGAAGCTGTGGTTCCAAGACCCAAACAGCAAACCTCTTTAGGTGCAGCAGATGATACAAGATCAAATAAGAAAGCTCTCAACCCCAATAGAGAAATCAAACTTATAAAGAGCAAGGAGAAGAAATAACTATGTAAGGCGACAATCATCTTGATTTCTGATTATTATCTGGGATGATATATATCTGTGATTCTGCAATGTCCAGCTTACTGCTTTTCTGTATTATTGCTTTGTATGTTGTTATTTAATTTTTTCCAAATTCTGTAAATAGTAATCCTAACCCAAATAGGGGGAGATTGTTGGAACACCCTATTACTAATTTGGGTCAGGATCACTATTTCTCTAGGAAACCTGTTTTTGACCTCCTGTATAGCACTAAAGGTCAATTAGAATTGAGTCTAAGGGTTAGAAGTTTAGGTTTGAAAGCTGCCCTCAAGACCAAGAATTTTCAGTTTGAGACTAAGTCATATCGTCGAGCTCAGCACGACGATTCGTCGAACTCCAATCGACGATCGTCTAGCTCAACTTCGACAGATCATCAAACTCCATTCGACGATCGCTGAGCTCAACTTCAACAAATCGTCAAACTCCATTCGACGATCTGCGAGCTCAGTTCGACGATCTTGACTCAGTATTGGATCTCTATCTCTGAGCTCAGTTCGACGATCTTTGAGCTCAGATTGACGATTTTTGTTGCTGTATAAGTCCAAATCGCTGAGCTCAGTTCGACGATAGCAGAGCTCAGTTCGACGTTTTTCTGATGAGTTAAAGGATTTTTCAAGATTCAAATTCAGGACAGTTAAGGAGTTATTCAGCAATTAATTCAGAAGATTTTCTAGCCGTTTTCAGTTATTCTGGACCAAGTTTCAAGGGATTATCAAGGAATGTTTCTTTGGACTTTCCTCCAGAAGACATTTGCAATTAAGGATGCAATTAATGACAGGCCAACGACTATTCTTGATAGAGGATGATTTTCTATTCAGTACCAGAGAATAAAATACAATATTTTTGAATCTCTCTATCACTCAGAACACAGACAAGAAGAACAAGAACAAAATATTCTCTGTCTCAAAGAATTCTCTCAAGAACACACATCCAAGGAGATCAAACCTTCTGAAATCTTCTGATCTCTCTTATCTCAAGTGTTCAAGGCCAACATCTTTCAAAGACTCCAGACACCTAACATTTCAGCTATTGCAGAAATCATCATTTGCTGGAGATCAACTTCTGAAGGCCTATCACCCTACAACAAAGCTTCATTTCCTGAACATCTCAAGAACTCAGGGAGAGCTTTGACAACATCAAATCCACATAGTCTTCTCAGCTGATCTGAGAAAGAGAAGACTTCCATCATTCTCTCATCCCCATATCTGTAAAGGGTTTTTCAAACTCCCTTCAAAAGTTTGAGCTTGGTTTTTGAGCACCTTGTCAAAAGCTCATTGGTGGCAAGACACTTGATCAAAAAATCTGATTTTGTTTTTGAGCACCTTATCAAAAGCTCATTGGTGCCCAGGACACCTGATCAACTCATCCTGCAGTGGATTCCTACCTAGGGTGGTAGAAGAGTGGATGTACCCAAGTTTAGGGGAACCACTATAGCTCCTTGTGTCTTCTGGCTTGCTTGTCTTTATCTTTTGTTTCTGGCTGTGATTGTTTTGTGATTAGTTTAGATCTGTGATTAATTTCTGTTGTAGGTTATTTTGTGATTAGAATTAATAGTTGCTTCCCTGTTCACTCAGATTACAACAATTGTTGTAAAAAGTTTTCAAGCACCATATACTCGATTACCCCCCTCTAGAGTATATCAGATCTAGCTGCACTTTTAAAGAAGGAGGCAACAAACCTCTTCAAGATTACCCAAGGACATCATGAGAGACTAGGACATTACATTGATCGCTTCCAGGAAGAGATATTGGAGGTGGATGAGGTGGATAACTTCACTTTGATTGTGGCCCTGAAGTTCGGGTTGAAGCAGGGTCTGTTCAACAAGTAGATGTGGTGCAATCCCCCGAGTTATTTTGAGGAGATGATAGAGAGGGCGAATACCCTTGTACGAGGAGAGGAGAAGAATAAAGATTTCTTGGCATGGCTGGACGGAGATGATCCGATGGAAAGGGAGAGAACAGGACCTTCGGGGGCAAAGGCTAGGAGGATGCCAAAGAGGCAGGTCGAGAGGAGGAAGGAAGAGCCGAGGAGAAGAGAGGAGAGGAGGACGAGAGAAGAGCCCAGGAGGGTGGAAGAGATGAGGCAGGAGATGCCTCGAAGGCAAGAGGAGAGGAGGCCGGCAGAGGCCCAGGCAAGAAGAGGGGAAGATAGGTGGTTCCAGTATCCCGAGAATTGCCCCCAGTGGAGGCCACCAGTGAGGCCGCGTTTTCAAGAGGAGAGAAGGAATGACAACCGACAGGGGGGAGGCCGAGGAGGATGAAGAAGGGAGGCAATGGCCATCGCCCGTCAAGATAACAAGCATCGCCGAAGGGAGCAACGGGCGATGCGTCAGGAGGTGGATATTCCCCTCTACTGTGACATCCATCGAGTAGAGGGGCATATGATGTTGGCTTTCCCGGAGTTCTGCGAAGCGAGGAGGAGGTTGGAGATAGGAGTAGCAGAGAGGGATCAGCAGAGACAGGAGGTCCCGGTCGATCAAGTAGCATTCCAAGCTCTAGTGAGAAGGAGGAACGATGATCGTGTCGACCTGGGAGGTCGCGGAGAGGTGACACATGGCCTAGGTGGGCATGTCAGAGTAATAAACAGAGGAGCCAGGCTCGGAGCTTCCTACAAGCGAAGTTTCCATCAGATCTACAAGAAGAATGTCGCCTCGACGTCGTAGAACCCGCCGCCGTTAGAAGAGATAAACTTCTCAGAGGAGGACATGCTGGGGAATGAGAACCCCTTCCACGACGCCTTAGTTATTCAGGTTGCCATCGAAGACTTCACTATCGACCAAATCGTCGCGGATAACGGGAGTTCGGCGAACGTCATCTTCAAGAGAACTTTCGTAGGGCTTCAGGTGGAAGCGTCTCGGGTCCAGGATGCGGATGGACCCCTCTTTGGCTTCTCAGGAGAGAAGAAAGAAGTGGAAGGGGCAGTGGAGCTTCTAGTTACTCTCGGCGGGACTTCGATCTGATGCCGCTTCATCGTCGTCGATGCGCCAAGTGGATACAACGCTATCTTCGGGCGGCCCCTCATCAATTATTTCAAGGTCGTTCTGTCGTCATACCATCAATGCTTGAAGTACTGCTGGGGAGATGTCTAGATCAGGATCAGGGGAGATCTCATGGCCTCTAGGGAGTGCTACATGAATGCCGTCAGTACCATCAACTGGATGAGGTATGTAGAGAAGTTAGAGGAGCTACTGGAGAAGGAGAAGAGTTTGTATGCTGCTGAGGAGGTATAAGAGATGGAAGTGATCTCTCGAGGAGGAGAGTCTGGTCTGCTGAAGGTTGGAGGATCCCTGCCGCTGGAGGGAAAGATAGAGATGGTCGCTTGCCTGCAGAAGAACATCGACGTTTTCGCTTGGAGCGCCACCGAGATGTCAGGGGTTGATGCTGATGTTGCCTGCCATCGCCTCAACATGGATCCCGTGGTGGCTCCCGTTCGTCAAAAGCAGAGGAAGAGCGCTGCCGTGCTGGCTGTACCAATCAGGGAGGTAGTGGAGAAGCTGTTGAGGGTAGGTTTTATTCCAGAGATCCCGTATCCAGGATGGGTCTCTAATATTGTAATGGTGAAGAATACTGGAGGGGGCTGGCGTCTTTGTATTGATTTTTTTATGCTGAATAAAGCTTGCCCGAAGGATTGCCACCACTTGCCTCAAATCGACGCGCTGGTTGATTCCGCCGTCGGGTTTCCTGTGATGAATTTTCTTGATGCTTTTTTATGGGTATCACCAGATCCGGATGCATCCCCCCGACTGCCGCAACATCTCCTTCATAACCAGTGATGGTTGTTATAGCTACAAAATGAGGCCCTTTGGGCTCAAGAATGTAGGGGAGACTTACCAGAGAATGATGGATCAAATCTTCAAGGAGCAGAAGGGGCGGAACTTGGAAGTTTATGTGGACGATCTCCTTATCAAGAGAAAAAGAATTGCGGAGCACATAGCGGATCTGGTGGAGACCTTCGCTACCCTGAGGAAGTACAAGATGCGGCTCAACCCGGCCAATTGCGTCTTCGGTGCTGGAAGAGGGAAGTTCTTAGGTCACCTTCGCACTCCCATGGGGGGGTGGAACCTAATCCAGACAAAGTGAAGGACATTCTGGAGATGGCGTCCCGAAGAGATCCCCAGGAAGTCCAAAGGTTGACAGGAAGGCTGGCAGGCCTTAGCCGTTTCCTATCCAAGGCGGGAAAAAAGTGTTCTCCATTCTTTAAAACTCTTTGGGGGAATCAGAAGTTTGAGTGGACCGCGAAGTGTGAGGAGGCCTTCGGAAAGCTCAAGCAACAACTAACCCAATCTCCTCTCCTCCAAGGCCCGCAGGAAGATAAAGACCTCTTACTCTATTTGGGAGTAGGAGCGGATGCAGTTAGCTCGATGTTCATCTGAGAAGAGGGCAAGAAGCAGCTCCCTGTCTACTATGTGAGTAGAGTGCTGCGACAGGCGAAAACGAGATATCCTATTCTGGAGAAGTTGGTGTTTGCTCTGGTGGTTTCGGCTCGGAGGCTCCGTCCTTATTTTCAGGCTCATTCCATCAGGGTCATCTCTGATTACCCTCTGCATAGTATCCTGGATGGAGTGGAGTATTCAGTCAGGTTGGCAAAATTGGCGGTGGAGTTTAGAGAGTTCGACATTTCTTACCTTCTGAGGGTAGCGATCAAGGCGCAGGTTGTAGCAGATTTCCTGGCTGACTTCTCAGCCGAGGTGGAAGGAGATGAAGGCTCTTCTATCCCAGTCTCTTGGAAGATGTTCATGGACCGGGCTTCGGGTAGGTATTCCGTGGGTGCCGGATTCGTGCTAGTAAGCCCCCAGGAAACTACGATCGACAAGCAGTCGAGATCCTCTTCCCCGTTACAAATAATCAGGCGGAGTACGAAGCTATGGTGGCTGGCTTGCGTCTCGCCAAGGAGTTATCTATTCGAGATATCAGGGTCTTCACCGACTCGATGGTAGTTGCGTCCCAGATCAGAGGTAAGTTTGAAGTGAATGATCCGGTCCTGCAGTAGTATTTAGTCAAGGTGAAAGGTTTGATCAGAGGATTTCAATCTTTCTTCGTTAAGCATGTACCCCGAGAGGAGAATACAAGGTCCAACTACCTCTCCAAGTACGGTCCCCGGGCTGGGGGGACCATGACCGAACTATTCCGACCGTCCATCGAAGAGGGGGAGAGGATGGAGATCGAGCAAAGGGCATCCTAGAGGGATCCGTTCATTTCTTTCTTGGCAACAGGTCAGGTTCCTGCCAGCGAGGGGGATCAGAGGAAGTTCCACTACAAAGCTGCATATTACTTACTGCAGGAAGGAGAGCTCTATCGTAAGACTATCTCAGGACCTCTGGCCCGGTGTCTGTCGGAGGTAGAAGTCTCTCATGTACTGGAGGAGATTCATTCGGGAGAGTGTGGCATTCACTCGGGGACTCATACTCTAGAACAGAGAATTCTAAGGCATGGATAATTCTGTCCCACCATTCGAAAGGACGCGGAAGCCTTCTCTAAGAAATGTCCAGAATGTCAGCTCTTCATGTCTCTTCAACCAGCTCAACAACTTTGCTCGATCACTGCTCCACGCCCTTCTCCATCTGTGGAATGGACTTGATTGACCCTTTCCATTAGGCCAGTGGACAGAGGAAGTTCGTCCTCGTCATGATCGATTACTTCTCCAAATGGATCCAGGAGAAAGCTCTGGCCAAGACCACTTCTCACATTGTGAATAATTTCATCTGGAGAGAGATTGCATGCAGGTTCGGGATCCCTCTTGCCATCGTCACCAACAATGGTCCACAGTTCGCCATCTTAGAGTTAGAGGAATTCTGCAAGCATCTAGGGACGGATCTTCAATTTGCCTCTGTGCATCATCCTCGCAGCAATAGACAAGTGGAGGTCGCCAACAAGTTGATCATCAACCTCCTGAAGAAGAAAATCACCAACTTGAAGGGTAATTGGGCAGAGCAGCTCCCCTCAGCCCTTTGGGCTCTGAGAATGACTCTAAACTCGGCTACGGGGGAAACTCCCTTCAAGTTGTCCCATGGGTTTGAGACACTCATACCAGTGGAGTTTGAGGTTCAGAGCCCAAGAGTCATAACAGCGGGAGACGGTAGCGAAGAATGGCGCTTGGAGAATGAAGACGTTCAAAGGCACTCACTGGATTTTGTTGGAGAGCTTTGTGACTTAGCCTCCATCCGACAGGAGGAGATCAAGCGGCGCATGGCAAAGCACTTCGACAAAACGTCTGCCTAAAACATTTCCTCGCAGGGGATCTGGTCATGAAAAAGGTAGACTCCGCAGGAAGGGGAGCAACTGTTGGCAATCTACATCCAAATTGGGAAGGTCCATTCATCATCCAAGAAGCCTTGGCTAATGGGGGCTACTACCATCAAGATCAAGTCAGAGAGCAGCTGGGAGGTACTTGGAGCAGGGATGACCTGAAAAGGTTCTATCCCTAGCAGTAACATTGTGTTTTCCTTGTAAATCTTGATTATATTTATATATATATATATATATATATATATATATATATATATATATATATATATATATATATATATATATATATGAAAGTCCACCTAGTGTCAGCTATGTGCACCTATGGGGGGGGGGAATAGGTGACGAGTAGCGCTTTTGCGGAATTTACGAACGTACCTGCACAATAAAAATAGAAAGCACAGCACACAGAATACACAGGCAAATTATAGTGGTTCCCCGACTTGGGTACATCCACTTTCCCCCTTCGACCTATCTCCCCAACAAGGGACGACTCGGTCACTTCTCCAACGGGATTGAAATCCAATCCCTGCACTAACGGAAGGAACCCTTCCACACGTGAGAGTCAACACTCCCACAAAACGGGTTGCACCCAACCCTTACAACACGGAACAATCGTTCCTTTACAACAAAAGTAAATATGGAATGTACACGAGATACAAACTTCGTTTGGAGACTACGGTGTTCCTCTTCGTTCGACGACGTGTTCGTGAAGTCAACGAAAAGTCTACAACCTTGGTCTCTCTTGGAAAGGATCTTCCCGAAGCCGGCGGCGGCAATCCGAGCGGCGGCTTGGTTCGGGATCGACGGCAACTACGATGCGCGGCAGCAGTACTTCTGAGATCCAATCTTCGTTGCAAAGCAAACTTGGTCTACCAACGGTCACTCTAAGATCGGTCGTCTCGATCGATTCGGACGGGGGAGTTTTTCCCGGTCAACAAATCGAGAGACAAGGGATCTCTGGATAGACACGTGAGACTCAAGCTTTGCTAAGCTTCTATCGCCGGAGATCACTAAGGAATCTCGATTGTTGACGGCGACCAACTTGCCAGAGCACGACGGCGGCGGCGGAGAGGAATCGCGATATTAGGGTTTCGTCGTGCCTCGGTTTCTTTCTCTTTTCTCCGTCGTTTTACTGTTCAAAATACTGGAATATATATACTGTAGATAACTCCAATATGACCGTTTGTGGGACCCACACTAGAAATCCCTAAGTCCGGTTCAAACTAGTCCAGAGGCAGAATCTGGTCCAGCAGCATCCTGAGAAAACGCTAAGTGAAAATCGGCGAGAATCACCAAGTGATTCTCGACGATTCGTCGAGAATCGTTAGTGATTCTCGCCGAATCACTTATTGATTCTCAACGAATTTCACTTTGTATACATGAGCTGCTTGGCCACCGGTTCGGCGAGAATCACTAGTGATTCTCGCCGAATCTTACTTGGTACCATTTTGAGGTAGCCAGAAGGAGTCGGCGAGAATCACTAATGATTCTCGTCGATTCGGCGAGAATCACTAGTGATTCTCGCCGAATCGGCGAGAATCACTTGGTGATTCTCGTCGAATTTTCCTTGGACGAATTTTCGTCTTCCACCCAGGAGCTGCTCTTTGATCCATCCATGCTCCTTGTCTTCTCTTGCATATGAACGGCCCTGTACTTGAAAGTAAGTGCACTCCAATAGAGAGAGTACACGTAGGCCAACACACTGATCTGCTCAACGAGGGATTACGTCGTGCAGACCCGCGTATATTGACCTACTGCACCATGACATTGGTGTGCACTTAGCGTGGAGGAGCTGCAAGTACAACTTAAGATGTTTCATCAAATACATTGTGAATTCATCTTAGCTTGACAGGTGGCTTCCTCAAATCTAGGTAATCGTGGATACAATACCCAACAATCTCCCCCTATTTGACGAAGCCAAAACCCTACTAGCTAAGATGAATAACACATATCAAATAATAAACATAGCATTCAGAAATTAAACATGCAGCACAAGAGAATATATGCAATCAGATCAGGACTTGAGTCATTCACAAATTCAAATATATATACCAATATAAATATATACACATATAATCCAGAATTGTTTCTATGACAACAATAATCATTAAATATTCTTAAGACAAAGTGACAAGCTATAAGTTTTTGACTATTTTTCCTTAGCTAAGTCACCATTAGGATTTTGAGCCAAGTACTTCTTGCTTTGCCTCTCCATGTATTCTTTGGGCTTCGGGTAATACCTAGGAGGAGGAACTTTATCTGCATCCTTGTTGTTTCTGAAATAGATGTTGCGTTTCGCTTCAAACGTTTTGTGCGTTTCCCACTCATACTGGCTATATACTTCGTTTCAATTGATCTCTCCTCTTTCTTGCAGCCAGAAGGTGTCTAAGATGATGTTCCTTGAAACTGGACTCCACCTTTCGTTTCGTACATCCTCCTCATTCATTCTCGTTCTCTTTGCAGCCTGTGTCTCCTTGGAGGTCCCTTCTTGAACTTTTCTCTTTCCCCTGGCTTTTGCTAAGGCCTCTTGGTCAAGCATGCTCCTCAGTTTAGCTTTGGAGAGATCCCTAGCATCAGCGTCATTTGTGGGAATATCTGCAGCACTTGCACTTACATCCTCAGCAACACTTACTTCCTCAGCGGCCTTAGATGTCTCAGGGACATGAATACCGGCAGGATTGTCAGGCAGAACGATGCCTAACGTACCTAGCGCCTGTTGGAGCATCCACCAGCAGCTCTCATAGACATATTTGCTTGATTGGGCGAAGTGTGTGCTCATGCTTACTTGAAGCTCGACCAACTTAGCTATATACTCTTTCTCCCCTTTTTGGCTTCGACAGCTATGCAGTTGGCATATGAGTGCAGGGAGTCATCAATATGCTTCGTGGTATTGGAGAATTCAGTGATCAGGGCCTGTTGATTGGCATTTAAAGTGACCATATTACCATCAAATTTCTGAATGTTGTTGGCTACAACGTGTGCGTTCTGATTTACGACAGCCAGAGTATCAATATTCTTTTTCAAGCCGGCCATTAAGAGTGTGACAGCTTTGCCGGCCGCGGTATACTTCTCTTCAAATTTCTTCTCCATCACGTCCAGCTTATGGTTGATTTCGACCATATTCTTGAGCATCAGATTTTCCGAAGTCTTAATCCTGTTCAGCAGTTTATTCTGGGCTTCATCAAATGAGACTTTAAGTTCATTCACAATGCCCTGAATGATATTGACAGTGTGAGTGGCTAGCTCATCTCGTAACGGAATAGCCGAAGGCACTTGTGGGCCTTGCATTTCAGCAGACGCATCTGTAGAGCTGGATACAATCACAGTCTCTAATGGAGGAATGCTGGCTGCCTCTGTAGATTTATCTAACTCCCCCTCCACTGGCACAGACTTGTCAGATGGAGGTTCAACAGGATCCAGAGTCTCAAATGCTTCATGTCCCTCATTCTCATCTTCCTCTCCGTCCTCATCCAAGAATTCATCTATATCAGCAGCCTCTTCCAATTCTCGGTCAGCAGTCTCCAGTGCTTCAGCTTCGGTTCCTTGAGTGTTTCTGTTCAGGACCTCCTCATCCTCCAGCTCAGGTTCACTTACTTCATGAATTTCGGCCACCGCATCCCTGGCCACCTGGGCAATTTCAGAAACTACATCTGTATGAGGGGGTAGAGTCTCCCCCTCGATTCCTGCAGTCAGGGTATCAGGAATTTCACGGGGGGTGACTGCTGGAGATACTTCCTGTCGCTCTTCCACGGCAGGCTGCCCGATCCGCCTCTCCCATCGATCAAACACACTTGCATCCATCTTCTTCAAGTAGTGGAGAGGGACACCTTTGCTCATGTCGAACTTGTCTCCGTTTAGCTGGTTTAGATATAGACTTATGATGCAGCCAAAACTAGGAGTGCCCAGGGTGTCCTTGATCTTCTCGAACAGCAACTCCCCCCAGTTGAACCTCTTGCGGCAGACAACAGCTATGAGGATCTTGAACATATCTCCTGAGATATGGTCATGCGAGCCCGGCTTGCAGATGAGCACTTTTCCAATAATATCAGATAGGAGCTTCCCTTCTTCATTCATCTCCTTTCTCTTTATTGATTGAGTTCCTCGTGGAAGACCGCAGAACAAGAGAGTTCTGGTTTTGTCCTCGTCCTCCAAATAGTCCTCCTGCTCCGAACTAGAAAGCTGCAGGTAGCAAGTCAGCTTGCTGGCAGACATCTTTACTTTTGCCCCCGCCACCTTGCTCTTGATTATGGAGTCTCCATCTCGGAGTCTTGCGGTAGCGAAGAACTCCAGCACCTCTTTGTCCAGGATTTTGCAAGGGTGCTCCAAGACGAAGGTTAGCCCAGCCTCTTCCATCATTAGGATGATGTTGCGGAATTCGTCTGAGGCGTGAGAAAACCCAGTTCGAACCAGCTCGCAGCCAGAGACCAACCCTGCAGTTGTCCTTGGAGCCATTGTAGATCTAGAGATAGAAGCCCTACTCTAAGAATTAATGAACATTCAAAAAGAAAGCATCACTAGTGAGCGCGTCCAAGTACGGGTGAGGAAGAGGTTACCTAAGGGCATATACGGTGAGTTAGTTCGAGTGGAGAAGAATCGAAACTAGAAGAGTTCGTCGGTGAAGGCTTCGGCGGGATGCTTGCGGGAAACCTTTGATGGAGACGGATTAGAAGAGCTTTCCAGCAGGAGTCGGCGTGGTGTCCTTCCGGTAAGCGTCCCTTGCGGCGATTAGAGGCCCCTCGGCGAGTGTCCAGCGGAGGAGAGTCGGCGAGGTTTGGCGTAGATGGTGCGACGAGCTTGTTGCGGGTCGTCGGGAGATCTCTTGCGGGTTTCGGCAAGGCTGCGGAAGAACTCGGGAGAGCTCTTGCGGGTCGTAGGGAGAGCTCTTGCGGGATTCGAGAAGAAGGCGAGGGGTCGGCGGGTATTTGACTAGTTCGGTGAGATTTGTCTAATTTGGCGGGATTCGTGAAGAATGTGAAGGGTCGGCGGGATTTGTCTGACAGGAGATTTATTTAATTCGGTTTTTGATACCATTTGTCTAATTCAAAATTGAGAGGTCTCTTGACTAGAAATTTTCACGTTGAGAAGCTTGCAACATTTTTGAAATTTTCTGATGTCAAGTCAATATAAAGATGATAAACACATGTATATTTCAAAGTCAATCTATTTGGATTTGAACGAGGCGTTTCCAAAAACTTCTTGATGTCAATTGTGAGTTGTCGAGAATCACGATGACATATCTTCGTTAACCCTTTACATGCATGAGCGTGATGTAGGCCATCATTTTGGCCCGGTTGAGCTTTGTACCATTCCTAACGTCTTGTCCTCGCTAGCCCCGTTGTGCCTACCCTCCTTTTGATTCAGCTCCACTATGATTTCACCAAAGCCTCATATCCAATCCTAATCGCACACCCAAGTTGAGCTTTAGTGTTTACATTTTCATGTTGGGATGTGATGTGGTGTTATTATTTGTGAAAATGTGGAAGTGCTCCCAAGTTTATATCTGTTGAATTGTGAAAATAAAATGAAAAAGAAAAAAAAGAGAAAAAGAAAAATATTTGTAAAGAAAAAGAAAAGGAAAAAAAGTGAAAAGAAAAAGTTTAATTGAAAAACTTTTTGGGAAATGTGATTATTTTTGGAGTAGGCGGTGCACACACCCATATGTAAAAGTTAAGTCTGGGGGTGTGGTGTACCCGCGTGTATTTTGCTTAGTCGAGGGATTACTTTTATATTAGCTCATTTGGGTTTGGTGCTTAGCCATTCTTATTTATCATTGTTTACCTCACCAAAACCCAAGCCCCATCTCTTCACCTAAAGTCCTACTGATTCGTGTGTGAACCAAACCAGTGCCGTGGAGAGAATGCGAAAAGGCAAGCATATGGTCACCGACATTGGTGGATTCCTTTGGAGGTTATCCTGAGCCCTGATCTTTGGCAATGCTCGCCTAGCGATTAGTCTACTTTCTCCCTACGCATGACCGGATGATTCACCGTGATTCTATTTTTGAGTAATAATAAAATTTTGATACGCATTGTGAAAAGTATAAACTATTTTGTATACTTAGAAATTTCTTCTATTATATTTTTACGTGCGCGAGCATGCCACTTCGCATGGTACTCTGTATCGCAATTTCCTTGTCAGCTAAATCATTTTCCCTATCTGCTTAGATTTTGTTTGCTCGGGACGCGCAAACAGTTAAGTCTGGGGGTGTGATGAGTCCACTTTATATATCTATTTTCGGACTCATCTGGGCTAGTTTTCACGAGGTTGCACTTCACTTTTAGTTCTTTATCGTTCCTATTTCATCTAATCTTTATTTCCATAGAAAGTGCACATTTATGCCCATGGTTGTGTATTTTGTTATTTTTATAGTTTGTACTCCCTTTTGTGATTGTTTGGAATGTCTGCACAGATTAGTGATTGGTTTTTCCTTTCGTTACAGGGGTCGTGTGCGTGTTCCGGGATGGTGGTGAAACAGGAATACTGCGCACGATCATGGGATCTAATGCGCACGACCACTGGTCGTGCTCCCCTGATCGTGCGCACTACTCTACGTTTTCTAGAATCAGCCTGGGGTATGCGCACGACCACTGGACATACTGCGCACGACCACTGGTCGTGCGCCACTGATCGTGTGCATTGATTCCTCATTTTTGGAGTCCTGTCTGGGTAATCGGACGACCATTGGACTTAGTGTGCACGGCCACTAGTCGTGCGCCACTACTCGTGCGCATTATCCCAGTTCTTCTTCCTGTTATTCCATGCCAGTGTGCACGAGCATAGGACATAGTGCGCACGACCACTGGTCGTGTGCCTGTGATCGTGCACATTGTTCATTTCTGCTTTTGTATAAATAGTGCAGGTCTCGCCCTAATCAAAGGATCCGGAGATCGCTCGTTTTCCTCCGCCGTTTTCTGCCTTCTCCGTCGTTCCCCTTCATCTTCCACCCTAGGGAGGTGCTCCGGGCAAGCTTTCACCACCAAATCCGAGCCGGAGCTTCCTCTCGGCCTTCTCCTTCATCCACGAGCTTCAAGTAGGGTTTGACGCCATAGCCATCAAGCAAAGGAAAGCTAGCAAACTTCGTCCGCTATCGTGAGACGAAGAAGACGGGCCATTAGAAGGTGGTGACAGCCCTTCTCTATCCCGGAAGCAGTTGAGGACCGAGCTTGGACGCGGATTGACAACCCGACGATTCCAACCGTGAATCCTCAGCAAGACTTCGGATTCGGTCGATCTCTTGACTTGTACTTGCTTTCTTGTTGAATATTGGTGTTTAACTTTTTTTATATTGATGAAGTATGTTTAGTTTGTAAAACGATTTTATACAATCATGTCTATGTGATTTTGTATGTTTTCGGTATTTGCTTGAGTTGCGCCATATTCCATCCACCACCATCCACCCTTGCCACACTAGCAATTGCTAGTGGCGTGCGTTGCGAAGAGGTGCTCACGACCCTCATTCTGCCATTCTCACCACCTCATCTGCGAGCCTACTCTTCCATCCGCCTAGCGATTCGGTGCATAGCAGCCCGACTAGTCTTTCATCCCGCCTGGCGAAGCATCGCATAGCGGCGTTGCATAGGAGTAGTTGTTAGCCTTTTATTTTCTTTATCCGCAATCCAAAACCCCCCTTAGTTAGCTCCTACTTCAGGACTTCAATCTCAAGCCCTCCTCAAAATTAACTCCACCTTATTGTGTTCCTTGTGAGATCGATACTTGGGAAAACCCCCATTTTATATTACTTGTGCGACCGGTTCACTGCCGTGATCTATAGCATCAATGGTGCTTGCTAAAAACTTTTACAACAGTTGTTGTATTCTTATGTGAACAGGGAAGCAAATAATAAAGAGTAAATCTAATCACAGAAACTATCTAATCACAAAACAACCTAGTCATAAACCACAGCCAGAAACAAAAGAAAAACAAGCAACCAGTAGACACAAGGAGCTATAGTGGTTCCCCAATCAACCTGGGTACATCCACTCTTCTACAACCCTAGGTAGGAATCCACTGCAGGATGAGTTGATCAGGTGTCCTGGGCACCAATGAGCTTTTTATAAGGTGCTCAAAAACCAAACCAGATTTTTTGATCAGGTGTCTTGCCACCAATGAGCTTTTGATAAGGTGCTCAAAAACCAAACCAGATTTTTTGATCAGGTGTCTTGCCACCAATGAGCTTTTGATAAGGTGTTCAAAAACCACAAACAAACTTTTGAAGGGAGTTTGAAAAACCCTTTACAGTAGAGAGAGAGAGGGATAAGAAGATCTTCTCTGTCAACAGTCAGAGAGAAGATTGTGGATGTTGTCAAAGCTCCCCCTGAGATCTTGAGTTGTTCAGGAAATGAAGCTTTGCAGTAGGGTGATAGGCCTTCAGAAAATTAATCTCCAACAAATGATGATTTCAGCAACAACTGAAATGTGAGGTGCCTGGAGTCTTGAATGATGATGGTCTTAAACACTTGAAAAAGAGATCTGAAAATTTCAGATGATTGATCTCCTTTGGTGATGTGTTTTATATGAATTCTTGAGACAGAGAATGTCTGCAACTCTTTCTCTTTCTCTTGTGTAATTGATGTTGATGTTGTAAGAGTTGTTGCAAAAGAAGTTTTTGCAGAGAATGAATATTTCAGAATATGTGTCTCTCCTTGTTCTTCTTTTTCAGTTCTGAAAAATCTTATCTTTTATTCTCTTGATGTCTGCATAGAAATGATCCATTGTCAAGATAGTCATTGGTCTATCATTAATGATTTCCTGAATTGCATTTGTCTTCTGGAGGAAAGTCCAATAAAACATTCCTTGATAATTCCTTGAAACTTGCTCCAGAATAAATGAAAACGGCTACAAGATCCCTGAATTAAATGCTGACAATAATTCCTCAACTGTCTGAATTTGAATTTGAAAATCGTTGAACTCTTCAAAAAAAATATCGAACTGAGCTCCACTATCGTCGAACTGAGCTCAGAGATTTGGACTTTGATAGAAACAGAGATCGTCGATCTGAGCTCAACTATCGTCGAACTGAGCTCAGAGATTGAGAAATAAACTGGAGTCAAGATCGTCGAACTGAGCTCGAAGATCGTCGAATGGCGTTCGACGACTTTGATGAAGTTGAGCTCAGAGATCGTCGAATGGAGTTCGATGACTCATCGAAGTGAGCTCAACGATCGTCGAATGGAATTCTACGATTCGTCGTACTGAGCTCGACGAAATGACTTAGTTTCCAGACTGAAAAACCTTGGTCTTGAGGGCAGCTTCCAAACCTAACTACTAACCCTTAGACTCAATTCTAATTGACCTTTAGATCTATACAATGAGGTCAAAACAGGTTTCCTAAGAGACATAGTGATCCTGACCCAAATTAGTAATATGGTGTTCCAACAATCTCCCCCTATTTGGGTTAGGATTACTATTTACAGACATTTGAAAATAAAAGCAACAATACAGAACAACAATATAGAAATGCAATCAAACAAAGCATTGCAGAATCACAGATAATATCTCAGACATATCATAAAACAGCATATATTGTCACCTTACATGGTTACTCCTTCTCCTTGCTCTTTATAAGTTTAATTTCCCTGTTTTGATTAAGAGCTTCCTTCTTTGATCTTCTGTCATCAGCTGCACCTAGAGATGTTTGTTGTTTTGGCCTTGGTACTACAACTTCAGGGTGCAGCTTCATGTAGCTTTCAGAATCAAAGAACTTGCTGGAGGAGTATCTTTCCAGTTTCTTTTTCCTTTGTTTTGACAAAGTAGTAATGCTGGCGGTGTATTTGCCTTGCTCTCTGGCTTTCTTGATCTGGTCCAGAGCAGCTTACTCTTTCATCCTAGCTGTCCAAGAAGTTGTATTATTCTCTGGATCCTCAAAGGGAACTGGAGGCTCATATCTGTTAGAGGGATTTTCTGGAGGAACTCTGGAGGAGACTAATTCTTTCAATTTATAAGGAAATGGACCTGAAGTAGTATTAGATGAACCTGGTCCCTCCCTTGAGTATGGGTGTTGCCTAGAATAACCTTTAGAATATACTTGAAGTTCTCTTTGGTTGCCTCTGTAGTTTCCTCTCCTTGACTGATAGCCTCTGGATTGGCTTCCCCTATGTTGAGATCTTCCTTGAGGCTGATAGGCGGTTTGACTTCCGGCAGAGGGATGAGATGCAGAGCTACCACTTGCACATGCACCAGGTGAAGGAGGAGGAGGAGGAGGATGATGGAACTGAGAGGAACCTTTGTCATATTTCCTTTTCTTCTTCACAGCCTTTAATTGATTCTTGGAGTATTGCATCCAATGTTCTGTTATAGGGCAGTCATGCAGAATATAATAAGGAATGTCATTTGTATCTTTTACTTTAGCTGGAGGAACTCTTTTCATTGCCTTGCTTCTTGCTTTTCTTTTCCTTGCTATAGTAGCTGAAGAATCATCAGAATCAGTTCTGAACTGATCATTTTCAGAGCTTTGTTCATCATATAAAGCATCAATCTTTTTAAGGTAGTCTTTTTGAAGTTGTGATTGAGCACATGAAATAGTAGTGACAGCAGTTGTGGCAGCAACAGTAGAGGGAGAAATAGAAGCATCACTAGCAGAAGAAGTTGTAGCAGCAACAGTAGATACAGCAGCAATTTCAGATACAGTAGTTTCAGTAATAGCAATATCATCAGTAATGACAGTAGGCTCAAGATCAAATGCCTCTGTCATAAATATATCCTTAGAGACTAACTCATCAGCAGTATCAGAAGTGTCAGACAAAACAACATTTGCAGCAGTAGGAGCAGCATCAGTACTTTCAACAGCAACAGAAACAGCAGGGGTAGCAGCAGAAAGGGACTTTATAAAAGAATTAATGAGACTGGTGTCACAGTTGGAAAAGGGCACAATGGCCTTGGAGAGATCCTCAGATGGCTGGACTGCATTCTGCTCTGGAAGACAGCTGATATAAATATAATCAAACTCTGATAAAAGGGACCTGAGGTCCACTGAGAAAACTGCAACCTGTGGTGTTGAGGCTGGAGCTTCAGTTGAAGATACAGCAACTTGAACTGAGGAAATAGCAGCAGCAGGCAATCTAACACCTTCATGAGGCATCTCCCCCTGCCTAGATTCAGAGACAGCTAGATCAAGGCACCTAAAGGAAGGGATTTCCTGAGTAATGAGAGAAGAGAGCCTGGCAGAAAGGGCTACAATTGACTGTAGAAGTGGAGCCAAGGAGGTCTCCAACAAGAGTGATAGCCTGGGAGCTATCAGCTCATACAGTCTGTCTGCTAAGGCTGGAATATCTACATGCTCAGTAGGGACTTGAGCAGAGGTAGAGAATGAAGGTGGAGCAGCTGGAGATGTTGGTGGAGAGCTGGTGTATGGGGGAAAGGAAGGTTGAGGTGTGGGGATTGTGGAAATGGAAGATAGTGGAATGGAAATAGAAGGTGTGAAGGAGGGTTAAGCAATGATGTCTTGCAGTAACTGTTGGTAGGATGTGGATGAAGAGGGTAGATCAGGAGGGGATGAAGGTGAATCATTCATAAAGGAATCATCTAGAAGTGTGAAGGATGGAAGTTGAGATGATGTGTCAAGATCTGGTGGAGGGTAGTGATGTAGAGGATGGAATAGTTCTTCTGTTAGAGGTGGAGTTGGTGAAACTGAAGTTGGAGATGGGGTTGAAATAATGATGGTGGATGAAATTGTAATGGTGGATGAAATTTGAATGGTAGAGGTGACTGGTGGAGATGAAATAAGAGGTGGAGGAGGAGAAGAAGCAGTAGGCAAGTCTTCTGCAGGGGAAGAGACTTGAGGGGAAGAGACTGTAACAGTCCTTGTGCCTGAAGTTGCAGCTGTAGAGGGCCTGCTAGGCTTCACAATCTGTCTGTCCCACTTGCCAAAGAGGGCACAGGAGATCCTCTTAGAGGCATTGATGTGCATCCCAGTTGAGACAAGCAGGGCAGGGCATCTTATTTGAAGAAACAGCCCTAGTATCCTTCCAAAATTCACAAAATTCTTATTTATCTTCTTCTTAATTAGATCAAAGAAGATCTCTCCCCAGTTTAATTGTTTCTTATCCACTAGAGTACCCATCAAACACAGCTGATACCTGGAGATGGTATCATGGGCTGAATGTTTGGCCAAAAGAACTTTTCCCACAACATCAGCTAAAAACATGTACTCAACAGCCAAATTCTTTTTCAGCAGCTTGCTAGGGTTTGCATCAGAATGACCCATTCTTTCAAGCATAGTAGAAAATTCTTCTCCAGACATTTTAACAGAATCTCTTCCACAATTTAATTGAAAAACCTCTGTCAGAATAGTAGGTGTCAGAGGTACCTGGGTTCCAGAAATTGATCCAACAACTGTATTTTAGTCTTGGTTGTGGGCAGTATATACCCACTACTTGATTTCATCAGCAGGCAACTTGATTCTGGTGGACATGATAGTAACTAATTTTTGCTCCTTGAAAAGTTCTAGAATGTCTTGGAAAACCGGATCACTGGTGCTGAAAGAATCCATATCAATATCGAATCCTGCATCAAATTTCATGGCGGCCAGAACGGCGACGGAGACGGCCATGGTTTCCTGCAAAAAAAAACCAACCAAACGACCAAGTGTAGAGATGTTTGGAGGGAAAGAGAAAATTTGCAGAGAGATTGAAAGCGCAAAAGAAGAACGACGGCCGAAAAATGAATTTTATATTAGGGTTCGACGCAGAAAAGGAAAGATCATTGAACTCAGTTCGACGATCGGGGCTTCTAAAGGAATCTGAAAGGTCTTCAATATCATCGATCTCCGTGCGACGATATTGGAGAGCGTCGATCTCCGTTCGACGATAATTCAGAAAACAAAATCGTCGAGCTTCGTTCGACGAGCGCTGACCTGGAGAGATAGTTAAGCACTATCTGAGAAGCGCTGAACTCTGGTCGACGATTTTGGAAAGCGTCGATCTCCGCTCGACGATCGGGGGGAAAATCGTCGAGCGTAGTACAGAGACCAAAAACACTCTATACACTAGAAAAATTGAGAGGTTTGCCTAGTCTTGGTCATTTTTAGAGTTTTAAAATCTTGGACATTATTTTAAACTCCCTCCATCTAACATTCCTAACTGATTTAGGAAGAAGGTGTGTTTCTTTTCATTCAAGGGTTTGGTGAAAATATCTCCCCTTTGCAAATCAGTTGGGATATATTGAAGTTCAATTTTATTTTTCTCAATATTATCCCTTAAAAAGTGATGTCTAATTTCTATGTGTTTTGTCCTACTATGGAGGACTGGATTTTGAGCTATAGAAATAGCACTGGTATTATCACAAAAAATTTTAGACTTCTCTAAGTTGTAGTCATTGTCTAGGAGTTGGTTTTGAATCCACAATATTTGTGAACAACAACTACCTACAGCCATATATTCAGCTTCAGCAGTTGAAGTTGACATAGATGTTTGTTTCTTGCAAAACCAAGAGACAAGTCTATCACCAAGAAACTAACAAGTTCCACTGGTGCTTTTCCTGTCAATTCTGCATCCAGCATAATCAGCATCAGAAAATCCAGTTAAGTCAAATGCTGAATCTTTTGGATACCAGAGACCTATATTTGGACAACTTTTAACATACCTGAGAATCCTTTTAACTAATGTTAGGTGTGACTCTCTAGGTCTAACTTGGAATCTAGCACATATGCATGTAGCAAACATTATGTTAGGTCTACTAGCTGTAAGGTACAGTAAAGAGCCAATCATTGCTCTATATATTGTCTGATCAACAGGTTTCCCATGTTCATTAGCATCCAATACAGCATTAGTAGGCATAGGTGTTTTCATACAAGATGCTTCAGACATACCAAATTTCTTAACCAATTCTTTTGCATACTTGGTTTGAGAAATGAATATGCCTTCAGCATGTTGTTTGACTTGCAATCCTAGAAAGAAGGATAGCTCACTCATGCTACTCATTTCAAATTTAGAATGCATTAGATTGGAGAACCTTCTGCACAAATTTGAATCTGTAGAACCAAAGATAATATCATCTACATAGATTTGTACTAGTAGGGTATGGGACTTATGGGTTCTAATAAAAAGAGTTTGATCTACTCTACCCCTTATAAATTCATTTTTCAGGAGAAAGCATGCTAGGGTCTCATACCATGCTCTAGGAGCTTGCTTGAGACCATATAATGCTTTGTTCAGCTTAAAAACATAATCAGGATGAGATGGAGAGATGAAACCTGGAGGTTGTCTGACATAGACTTCTTCTTTGATATCTCCATTGAGAAAAGCACTTTTTACGTCCATCTAGTATACTTTGAAGCCTTTGTGTGCTGCATATGCTAAGAAGATTCTAATAGCCTCCAACCTTGCAACTGGTGCAAAAGTCTGTTCATAATCTATGCCTTCTTCTTGAGAGTACCCTTGATCAACTAGCCTTGCCTTATTCCTTACAATTACTCCTTGATCATCCAATTTGTTTCTGAACACCCACTTTGTTCCAACAATGGAGTGATCCTTAGGCCTTGGTACTAGTTCCCAAACTTTGTTCCATTCAAATTGATGCAACTCTTCTTGCATTGCCATGATCCAGTGTGGATCTTGCTCTGCATCTTGAATGGATTGAGGTTCAATTTGAGATAGGAAGCAAGTGTGCAACAGGTTTTGGTTGACCTAATTTCTGGTTTGCACACCAGCTGAGATGTCTCCAATTACTTGGGAAATTGGATGGTCTCTTGATGTTACTAAATCAACAGGGGGTGTTGATTGTTCACCAACCTGTGTTGTTGTTTCCTCTTGTGGTACAACAACTGGCTCTTCAAGAAGTTTCTCTTCAAGGTGTTGATTGTCTTCTTCATCTTCACTGCTTTCCTCTTTTTGAGTAATTTGTATTCTGTCCAAGTCTTCAGATAGAGAATGTACCTGTAAAGGTTCTATGGTAGAAGTATTCTTCTCCTTGAAAGACATGTTAGTTTCATCAAAAGATATGTGAACAGATTCTTCAATTTTAAGAGTTAATTTATTATAAACCCTATAAGCCTTACTGATCATGTAGTATCCCAGAAACACTCCTTCATCAACTTTAGCTTGAAATTTTGCTAAATATCTCTTGTCATTATTATGCATATAACACATACAGCCAAAAATTCTAAAGTAATCTACTTTAGGTTTCTTCTCTTTGAGCAATTCATAGAGAGTCTTGCCCTTCAGTTTATGTATTAAACTTCTGTTTAGCATATAGTTGGAGGTGTTCACTGCCTCTGCCCAAAAAGATAGAGGAAGGTGAGCATCCGACAACAATGTAGTGGCAGATTCAATAAAGGTTCTATTTTTCCTTTCAGCTACCCCATTTTGTTGAGGAGTTCTAGGAGCTGAGAAAGTGTGTCTGATACCTTCACTCTGACAGAACTCTTGCATAAGAAGAGAATCAAACTCTATCCCATGATCACTTCTGATCAGGGCAATGTGAGTATTGAACTCAGTCTGTATGCATTTGAGAAACTCTGTCAAACACTTAAAGTTATCAGACTTCTTCCTCAGAAAGAAAACCCATGTGAATCTTGAGAAGTCATCTACAACTACTAAAGTGTAAGATTTCCCTCTTAAGCTTTTGTACTGTAATGGGTCCAAAAAGGTCCATGTGTAACAGATACAAAATCCTAGGTGAATCACTCTTATTAAGTGACTTGAAACTATTTTTAGTTTGCTTGCCTAATTGACAAGCCCTGCAGAGTCCTTCCTTCTTGTAGGGGCCAGAAGGTAGTCCTATAACAAGGTTGTCCTTGGATAGCCTAGCAATGGTTCTAAGGTTTATATGCCCTAGTCTCTTATGCCATAAAACATTAGGTCTACTAATAGAATTAAACAGGCAAATGTCTACATTCGTTGAAAGAAAATATACTAAGTAGATGTTACCTTTCCTTTTACCTGTCAACATAGTTATGTTGTCCTCTGACTTGATCTTGCATAAGGCTTTGCTGAAAGTCACCTGGTAGCCTTCATCACATAGCTGACTGATACTGATCAAATTGTGCTTCAGTCCTTCCACATAGGCTACTTTCTTCAATGTGACTATGCCAATTTGAACTGCACCATATCCTTTTGTTTGTCCAAAGTTTGAATCACCAAATATGACTTTGGGTCCAAGCTTGGCTTTAAAGGATGTGAGATTGTCCTTGTTTCCTGTCATGTGCTTTGAGCACCCACTATCCAAATACCATTACTGGTTTGATGTTGGATAGGTCTTCACCTGCACATAAAATAATTCACTTGTTTTTGACCCAGTTTACCTTGGGCATAGGTTGATAACCTTTAAATTCAGAAATAAATGACATCCCTGGTTGACTCTTATAACCTTCAGGATGATATCTCCTTGGAGGTATTATTCATTCAGTATAAGGGTTAAATCTTTGGGATTAGGGACCCCTAGGATTGGATTTTGATTTACCCTTGAAAGAATTTCCAAAGCTCTGATCTCTGTTCGACGATCGTTGAGCTGCGTTCGACGATCTTGGGTTAGATCGTCGAGCTCCGTTCAACGGTCGACTGTGGCAGAGTTCAGGAATTAGAGATCGTCGACCTGAGTTCAACGATTTTTCCTGAGATCATCGATCTGCGTTCGACGATCGTCTAGCTCCGTTCGACGATTTCTGCTGGATCTTGGTTTTCTTAGGTAAATCAGAATTTTTCCTAGCTACCTCTACAACTCCCTTCCCTTTATCAGAGATAAACTTGATTGGGGTTGTTAGAACTATAGGTTGGCTGGATGAAACACCCAAGCCCAGTGTACTATTGAATCTGGAGTTCATTATGCTTATGATGTCCATTAGCTTGATGCTTCTCCCATTAAGGGATTCTTCAAGCTTTTTGGCCTCTGATAGCTCACTTTTCAGTGAAGCTATCTGCTCCCTACAGCACTCCAACTCCTCAGAGAGTTTGAGGTTTTCTGAATTTAAGGAACTGTGTTCAGACAATTGATTTCTGAGAGAGATAATTTCCTTCTCAGATTTTAATAAGTCTAAGCACAGTGCTTTAAATTCATACTTAAAGTCATCAGAGTTGAAATCAAATGAGTCTATTACCTGGTCTTCTTCAGGTTGAGTCTCTGAGTTTGACTCTGACTCTTCTGCATCTGAATTGTGTTGAGAGGCATTGATTGCCATCATGCAGAACTCCTTCTCTTCAGCATCATCTTCATCATCACTTGAGCTGGATGAAGCTTCTGATTCCTCTTCAGTCTCACTCCAAGATTTAGCAACAAATCACTTCCTTGTGTGTTTGTTCTTGCTTGAGGAGGGTTTGTCATTGCTGTTCTTCTTGTAGTCCTTGTCTTTTCTTCTTTCTCTCTTATCCTTTCTGTCCTTGTTTTTGTTCTCTGGACAGTCAGGCACAATGTGGCCTGGTTTCCTGCAACCAAAGCAGACAATTTTTTTATTGTTTGATTTATTATACCTTGGCTTATCATGCTCTTTGTATGATCACTTCCTGAAGTCCTTTCTGGCCATCTTGTAAAATCATTTGGCTAGCAGACTAAGTAGCTCATCATTGCCTGCGATTTTATCTTCAGGCTGATCTTCAGTGGCTTTGAAAGCTATAGACTTCTCTTTTCTTGTGGCTGGTGAGGCAGCCTTCTGCTCTTCTTCTCTATTTTTGATGAGCAGCTCATAAGATTTGAGCTTGCCCAAGAGAGCTTCTGTGGTGATCTCATTCAGACTTCTGGCATCCTTGATTGGCCAGATTCTTAAGTCCCAAGTGCTTGGGAAGCACATTAAGATTTTGTCATTTAGCTCAGTCAATGAGATCTCTTTATCCAGAGTCTTCAGTTCATTGACTATCAGACTGAGTCTGTTATACATTTCATCTACTAACTCAGCTTCTCCTTTCTTGAAATTCTCATATTGGGATATGAGGTGGGATCTCCTGTCCTTTCTTTCATCAGCTGATCCTGAGACTATTTCAGATAGCTTGTCCCAGATCTCCTTTGCTGAGTTGCATTCAGCTATCTTTTGGAAAATGTCATCAGACATAGTCTGGGCTAAGATGTTCATAGCCTTTGCATCTGCTACCTTCCACTTCTTGATCTCTGCATCTGTTCCTGAGGGAGGTCGAACAGCATTTGTGCTTGTGTTCTCTAGAGGTCTTGGACACACTGTCAAAACAGAATTAAAAATTTCCTCATCAATAGAATTCATGTAGAGTCTAATCCTTGCCTTCCAAAGTGCAAACTTGGATAGATTGCACACTGTAGGTCTGGTGCTAGCATAATCTTTGTTTTGGGTCATGATTTGTGAAGAAATAATTCTAATAACAAAATCTACAACAAGCAAATCTAACTATAGGGATCTTTGGGTTCAGGTGTTAGCCTGTGCAACCACTAAGATGTGGTATTTATAACCAACCTGCCTCTGATACCAATTGAAAGTGAGAGTTAGATCTGATATACTCTAGAGGGGGGGAGGGGTGAATAGAGTATGGTGCTTGCTAAAAACTTTTACAACAGTTGTTGTATTCTTATGTGAACATGGAAGCAAATAATAAAGAGTAAATCTAATCACAGAAACTATCTAATCATAAAACAACCTAGTCACAAACCACAGCCAGAAATAAAAGAAAAACAAGCAAACAGAAGACACAAGGAGCTATAGTGGTTCCCCAATCAACCTGGGTACATCCACTCTTCTACCACACTAGGTAGGAATCCACTGCAGGATGAGTTGATCAGGTGTCCTGGGCACCAATGAGCTTTTGATAAGGTGCTCAAAAACCAAACCAAATTTTTTGATCAGGTGTCTTGCCACCAATGAGTTTTTGATAAGGTGCTCAAAAACCAAACCAGATTTTTTGATCAGGTGTCTTGCCACCAATGAGCTGTTGATAAGGTGCTCAAAAACCACACACAAACTTTTGAAGGGAGTTTGAAAAACCCTTTACAGCAGAGAGAGAGAGAGGGATAAGAAGATCTTCTCTGTCAACAGTCAAAGAGAAGATTGTGGATGTTGTCAAAGCTCCCCCTGAGATCTTAAGTTGTTCAGGAAATGAAGCTTTATAGTAGGGTGATAGGCCTTCAGAAAATTGATCTCTAGCAAATGATGATTTCAGCAACAACTGAAATGTGAGGTGTCTAGAGTCTTGAATGATGATGGCCTTAAACACTTGAAAAAGAGATCTGAAAATTTCAGATGATTGATCTCCTTTGGTGATGTGTTCTGTATGAATTCTTGAGACAGAGAATGTCTACAACTCTTTCTCTTTCTCTTGTGTAATTGATGTTGATGTTGTAAGAGTTGTTGCAGAAGAAGTTTTTGCAGAGAATGAATATTTCAGAATATGTGTCTCTCGTTGTTCTTCTTTTTCAGTTCTGAAAAATCTTATCTTTTATTATCTTGATGTCTGCATAGAAATGATCCACTGTCAAGATAGTCGTTGGTCTGTCATCAATGATTTCCTTAATTGCATTTGTCTTCTGGAGGAAAGTCTAATAAAACATTCCTTGATAATTCCTTGAAACTTGCTTCAGAATAAATGAAAACGGCTACAAGATCTCTGAATTAAATGCTGACAATAATTCCTCAACTGTCTGAATTTGAATTTGAAAATCGTTGAACTCTTCAAAAAAAACATCAAAATGAGCTCCACTATTCTCGAACTGAGCTCAGAGATTTGGACTTTGACAGAAACAGAGATCGTCGATCTGGGCTCAACTATCGTCGAACTGAGCTCCGAGATTGAGAAATAAACTGGAGTCAAGATCATCGAACTGAGCTCGAAGATCGTCGAATGGAGTTCGACGACTTTGATGAAGTTGAGCTCAGAGATCGTCGAATGGAGTTCGATGACTCGTCGAAGTGAGCTCAACGATCGTCGAATGGAGTTCGACGATTCGTCGTACTGAGCTCGACGAAATGACTTAGTTTCCAGACTGAAAAACCTTGGTCTTGAGGGCAGCTTCTAAACCTAACTACTAACCCTTAGACTCAATTCTAATTGACCTTTAGATCTATACAATGAGGTCAAAACAGGTTTCCTAAGAGACATAGTGATCCTGACCCAAATTAGTAATAGGGTGTTCCAACACTAAGTTTGCCGTCAAATCCCAAGATGGGATATTTGTTGGGTACAGCAACAATAGTAAGCCTTATAGGGTCTACAATTTGTCTACTCAAGTTATAGAAGAGTCAGTCATGTCATATTTGATGAATCTAGACTTATTAACAGTGAGTTACCTAGTAGTTCTTATAGCTCCACAGGTATACAACAGAAGATGGACCAGCTTATTATCAGAGAAGATCCAACTGCAAAACAGGATGAGGAAAATGATAGTTGTTGTCCAGGGGGAGTACAAGACACTCAAGAGGCTGATGAAGAACATGAGGTGCAGCATAATGAAGAGATTGAAGAAGGTCAAACTGTTGATAGATTACCTCTAGCAGTTAGATATTTAAAGGATCATCCTGCACACCAGATCATTGGTGATCAGAGACATGGAGTACAAACAAGAAGCACGAACTCAAATATAGTTCTTTGCTCAAGCTTCTTATCTCAACTGGAACCCAAGAGATTTGAAGAAGCTATTCAAGACCCACACTGGATTAATGCTATGCAGGAGGAGTTAAATCAATTCAGAAGGTGCAAGGTCTGGGAGTTGGTTTCAAAACCAAAGGGCCACAATGTCATCGGGACAAAGTGGATTTATAAAACAAGCTTGATGAGAGTGGGATCATAGTGAAGAACAAGGCAAGACTAGTTGCCAAAGGATACAGGCTGGAAGAGGGCATAGACTTTGATCAGACTTTTGCTCCAGTGGCAAGGTTGGAAGCAATAAGGCTATTCCTTGCCTATGCAGCATATCAAGGCTTCAAAGTGTTCCAAATGGATGTTAAGTCAGCATTCTTAAATGGAGACTTAAAAGAGGAGGTCTATGTAGAACAGCCCTCAGGTTTTGTTGATCCACTCAAACCTAATTATGTTTATAGACTTAGGAAAGCTTTATATGGGTTGAAACAAGCCCCAAAGGATTGGTATAAAACCCTGTCTACTTTCCTCATTGAGAACAAATTCTCAAGGGGGAAAATAGACAAGACTCTATTCCTTAGAGAATCCAAAGGAAAGATCATCCTAGTCCAAATATATGTTGATGACATAATATTTGATTCTACTGAAAACAACCTTTGTAGAAAGTTTGCAAAACTTATGCAAGAGAAGTTTGAAATGAGCAGCATGGGATAACTTAAGTTCTTCTTGGGACTCCAAGTAAGACAGACTGATGATGGCCTGTCCATATCCCAGTCTAAGTTCACCCAGGAGTTAATTAAGAAGTATGGTATGGAGTCATCCACTACCATGAGAACTCTAATGGGGACAAGTATGTCTCTAAGCAAAGATGATGCAGGGAAACCTGTAGATGAGTCTTTGTATATAGGGATAGTTGGCTCACTCCTTTATCTGACTGCTAGTAGACCAGACATCATGTATGCCACATGTGTTTGTGCTATGTACCAATCCTGCCCTAAAGAATCTTATTATACTGCTGTCAAAAGGATTTTTAGATATCTTAAGGGCACTCCTAATCTAGGACTTTGGTATCCTAAGAATAGAGATTTTCTACTAATGGGTTATTCATATGCAGACTTTGTAGGATGCAAAGTAGATAGGAAAAAGAACAACAGGCACCTGTCAATTTTTAGGAGGAAGATTGGTGTCATGGAGCTGTTAGAAGCAGACTTATGTGGCAATTTCCATAGCTGAGTCTGAGTATGTTGCTGTAGGAAGTTGCTGTGCACAACTGTTGTGGATACAACATCAGTTAGAAGATTATGGTATTCAGGTAAGTAGAACTCCATTATTATGTGATTCTACTAGTGTTATTTCTATTGCTCATAATCATATTTCTCATAGTAGAACAAAGCATATAGAAATAATGTTAGAAAGTAGCGAAAAAGAGAGAACAAGCGGATAAACTTTTGAATAATTGAAATTTTATTATCCAAAAAAAGGTAACTATTACAAAGGTATGCCCTCCCTTATATAGAATGGAGGAGAGATGAGAGAATATAAATAAGAGATGTGGGACTAAAAATTTACAAGCTAAGCGGACTATACAAAGTAAACCGCACAAGCCGCGTGGTTAGACAGAAGGGCTAACCGCACGGCTATAATAAGAGAAGCAGAGAGGTCGCCTGTGAAGATCGCTAGACCACCCGATTTACAAGCCGGTGAGTCAAACCGCCAGACCGCGCGGTCTTCAACCCGCCAAGACAGACCGCCCGGTCACCAACTTCAACACTCCCCCTCAAGCTGGAGCATATATATCAATCATGCCCAGCTTGTCGCAAACATGCAGAAATGAGGCGGAAACTGGCTTGGTGAAGATGTCAGCCAGCTCTTTATCAGACGTGACAAACGGAGTGCAAATTTGTTCTTTTAAAATCTCTTCACGAATGAAATGGCAGTCAACCTCAATGTGCTTTGTTCTTTCATGGAATACCGGATTTTTGGAGATGTATATGGCGGCCTTGTTATCACAGAACATAGGTAGAGGATGGTTGTACACCTCTCCTAAATCTAGCATGAGAGCCCGCAACCATTTCAACTCACATGTGGTTGACGCCATACTGCGATACTCAGCTTCTGCACTGGACCTGGAGACAACAGACTGCTTCTTGCTCTTCCAGCTCACCAGATTTCCCCCAACAAAGGTGCAAAAACCTGAGGTTGACTTGCGATCCCATTTGTCATCAGCATAACTTGCATCTGAGTAGGCTTCAATCCTCAGATGACCATTCTTCTGAAAAAGTAATCCTTTCCCAGGCGCTGCTTTGACATACTCCAAGATCCGCAAGGCGGACTGTAGATGACACTCCCTAGGCGCTTACATGAATTGACTCACCTTGCCCATAGCATAGGAAATGTCGGGTCTTGTCACTGTGAGATATATGAGCTTACCAACCAGACGCCTGTATCGCGAACTATCTGAAAGAGGAGGCGAATCATCTGTCCAGGTTTTGTCCTCCCTAGTAGCCATGGGGCATCGGGCAGGTTTTGCTGCAGTTAATCCTGCCTCTTTTAAAAGATCAAGGGAATACTTACGCTGAGAGAGAACTAAGGAGTCGGGCTTCCGAGAGAGTTCGATCCCCAGAAAGTACTTTGGAGAGCCCATATCTTTAGTGATCAGATGTTGGCGAAGATGTCGCTTTGTCAGGGCTACCCCTTCCTGGTCATCGCCAGTGAGAAGAATATCATCGACGTACACAGCAAGAACAACCAGCCCAGATGGAGTTTTGCGAATAAAGAGAGAGTGATCAGCAGAGCTTCGCACAAAATCAACAACCGCCACAATGCCGCTAAACTTGTCAAACCAAGCTCGAGGACTCTGCTTGAGGCCATAAATTGCCTTCTGCAGCCGGCATACTCGTGTCTCCCCCTGAGCAACATACCCAGGAGGTTGCTCCATGTAAACGGCCTCGTGAAGATCACCATAAAGGAAGGCATTCTTGACGTCCAGCTGAGAAATCGGCCAATCCCGATTGACGGCCACAGAGAGAAGGACCCGGATAGTGCTGAGACGAGCCACAGGGGAGAAGGTGTCAAAGTAATCAACCCCATAGGTCTGAGTAAAGCCCTTAGCAACAAGGCGAGCCTTATACCGATCCACAGTGCCGTCTGGGCTAAATTTGACCACAAAGACCCAGCGACAGCCAACAACATCAGTACCGAAGGGAGGAGGAACAAGAGTCCATGTACCCCGCTCTGTGAGGGTCGCCATTTCCTCATCCATGGCCAGCTTCCAGTGGGGAATAGCAAGGGCCTCCTGATAGGAACGAGGGGTGGCAGTGGCCGAGATAGCTAGTGCAAAAGCTCTGCGAGCAGGGGTAAGACGATCGTAGGAAACAACTGCAGCAAGCGGGTGTTGGGTACAGGCCCGAACCCCTTTGCGAAGAGCAATCGGGAGATCCAGGTCAGCAGGTGCCTCAGTATCCGGAGTATCCGTGGTGGAGAGAGCTGGCCCGGGAGTAGAGAGAGATGGCAGCGGAGTGGAGGGAGAAAGCGGAGTAGAGGGTGGAGATGATGAGGATGGGGAAGACGGTGGAGTGGGTGGAGAGGGCGGAACATCAGTGGGAGCAGAGGGAATGGATGGGTTGGTATGAGAAGTAGGATCAGAAGGAGTAGAAGAGGAAGCGGGAGATAAGTAAGAGGCATTGGCAAAGAAGGTGACATCCGCAGAGACAAATTGCTTGCGGGTAACAGGGTCAAAGAAGCAATATCCTTTCTGAGTGGGAGAGTAGCCCAGAAAGACACATTTGGTGGCACGTGGTGAGAGTTTATCACGGGTGGCAGCGGGAGAGTGCACAAAAGCGGTGCACCCAAAGATGTGCAGAGGAAGAGGAAAGGGATCCTTGTCCGGATAAAGAATGGAGAAGGGGGTAGCACCGTGGAGAACTGTGGAGGGAAGGCGATTGATGAGATAGCAGGAGAGGAGGACAGCATAGCCCCAATAGGAGCGAGGAACATGTATTTGAGTCATCATAGTGCGAGCGACATCAAGGAGGTGATGGTTTTTGCGTTCCGCCACCCCATTTTGTTGTGAGGTGTAGACACAACTTGTTTGACGAAGAACACCATGGTGAATACAAAAGGAGGAGAAGTCGTGGCTAAGATACTCCTTAGCATTGTCTGAACGAAGGAGTTTAATAGACGTATCAAACTGAGTCTTAACCATAGAATAAAAGGAGGTCCAAACAGAGAACATCTCGGAGCGATCTTTGAGAAGATATACCCACGTACATCGAGCGAAATCATCAATGAAGGTGACAAAATAGTAACTACCCCGACCGATGGTGAGGTTAGGAGCGGGACCCCATATGTCAGAGTGAACGAGGTCGAATGGACGGGAAGAGCCCCGACTTTGCGTTGGTGGGAAGGATGAGCGGTGATGTTTGCCAAGTTGACATGCATCACAGTTTAGAGGAGGATGATGAGGAGGGAGGTGCGGCAGGAGCTGGCGGAGAATTCGGGGAGGAGCATGTCCAAGGCGAAGATGCCATTGGAGAAGATCTGTAGAGGGGGAGGAGAAGGCGGATAGAGCAGAAACGTTGTCGAGGAAGTAGAGGCCACCACTCTCAGTCCCGGTAGCAATCGTCCGTTGGGAGTCCGGATCCTGAAAATCACAAGAGCTAGGGGTGAATATGACAGAACACCGTAGTTGCTTGCATAAAGAAGTAATCGATAATAAATTGCACGGAAACTTGGGCACATAGAGGGTATCAGCCAGGCAGAGAGATGGAGTGACTTGAACCATGCCCGTCCCATAGACCGGGGAGGGGGATCCATCAGCAACAATGACCGGGGGCAACTGAGCATGTGTGTCAAGAAGAGAGAAACATTGAGGATTGCTTGTCATATGATTGGTTGCACCAGAGTCGATTAGCCATCTTCCGCGAGTAACAACATGAGTACTACCAGAAGAGGTGACCACGGAGGCGGACAGGCTGGAGGAGGGGAAAGCCATGGAATCAAGAGAGGAGCAAGCCGCGACGATAAGAACAAGCCGCGAGAAGAGCACCAAGCCGGGCGAACAGAAAACAGGTCGGGCGGCTAGGAAGGCCGCTACCAAGAAGCAGAGCAAAGCAGAGGGAAAGAAGTCGCACGGCTTGAAAAAGTCGGGCGAACAGAGGAGAACAGGTCGCACGACAAAAGATGAGGCCGGCGCGACTAGCAAGCAGGAGCGGGTAGAAGGCAACAACAAGTAGAGCGCGAACAGTAGCGGCTAGCAAGAGGGCAAAGGCACAGCGGGGAAGAGGTCGCGCGGACTGAAAAGGCCGAGCGAACAGAAGAGAGGAGAAGAGCAGGTGACCGCGACCAAGATGCGGGTGAGAAAGGAACAACCCGCACGGTCATGCAGATCACAGCAGCAAACCGCGAGTATAGGGACAAGCGGATAAGGGGAAAGCAGAAGCGGACAGGGAGAAGAAGTCCGCAGCGGGTAGAGACAAGCCGCAAAGACTAGGAAGTCGGAGAGGCAAGAAAGAGCAAGGAGCGCGGCGACAAGGAAACAGGTCGCTGCGACGAATAGCAGTAGGAGAAGAGAACCAAGAAGAAGCAAGCCGCGCGAACAGGGCAGCGGACAGAAACAAGCCGCTCGAACAGGGTAGCGGACAGAAGAGAAGGCAAGCCGCGAGACAGGTCGCAGAAAGCGGAAAACAAGCCGCGAACAACAGAGAGTGCACAGAATCAGGAGGAAATGACCGTGTCCTCTGATACCATGTTAGAAAGTAGCGAAAAAGAGAGAACAAGCGGATAAACTTTTGAATAATTGAAATTTTATTATCCAAAAAAAGGTAACTATTACAAAGGTATGCCCTCCCTTATATAGAATGGAGGAGAGATGAGAGAATATAAATAAGAGATGTGGGACTAAAAATTTACAAGCTAAGCGGACTATACAAAGTAAACCGCACAAGCCGCGCGGTTAGACAGAAGGGCTAACCGCACGGCTACAACAAGAGAAGCAGAGAGGTCGCCTGTGAAGATCGCTAGACCGCCCGGTTTACAAGCCGGTGAGTCAAACCGCCAGACCGCGCGGTCTTCAACCCGCCAAGACAGACCGCCCGGTCACCAACTTCAACAAATAAGATACCATTTTCTTAGAGATCATGTATACAAAGAAGATATTTCTTTAGAATTTGTTAATACAGATTTACAAATTGCTGACATGTTCACTAAGTCATTAGATGAAACTAAATTCAATAATTTCAAAATTGAATTAGGAATGTTGAACATAAATTAGTTTAATAAATTTGGTTAAGTAAAATTGTGTCGACAGAAAAAGTTGTCTGTGTCGACACATAGTAGTTGGTGTCGACATTCCAGGAAAGTGATGTCGACACATCTAGAAAATCGGTGTCGACACTCCATGAAAGTGGCGTCAACACATCTAGAAAAAAGGTGTTGACTCTTCAGAGAAGTTTTGTCGACACATCTAGAAGTTGTGTCGACACTTAGAATCAACACACATATATCGTCGAGCGCAGATTCAACAACACTTCATCGACCTCAAATCGTCGACTTCACGGGCTCTTTGTCAAACGCAACCAAGACAAATAGAATTGGTGTCGACACATAGAATTCAACACTTCTGTCGAGACATTAGAAGTCCGTGTCGACACATTTCAACAGTTTCGACAAATTAAGAGAATTTTGACGTGCTTTTTGAACTTCATTATTTATAAGGGTATAAATAGGTCAACAACCTATTCTATCGACACACTCTCCATATTTTCGAGAACAAAACCTTGTGTCGACAACTTTTCTCTTCTCAATCCAAGATTTTTCTCAACCCCAATGGCGCCAAAGCTTGAAGATAACGTCAACGAAGGCTATGAGCTGGTTCACAATGCTTTTGATCATGCGGAACCCGAGATTAAAACAGTAGTTACCCTAATTGCAGAAAATGGTTTGGAATTTCTGGTATCTGAGCCTACAAAGATATGGAAGAAAGAAATACTGGAATTCTATGGCGCAGCTACTTTAGACTCGATTGGACTTAAGATCAAATCTACTGTTCAGGGAGCTAAAATTAAACTTATCTTAAAGAGCTTGAGGAAAACTCTTCACCTCCCAAGGATTCAAGAAGAAGAAGAAGTACCCATATTCAAGACTAGGGAAGCACTTCAGTGGTGTGGATTGGATCCCACCATGAAGATTGGATCTACAATGAACAGGAAAGGAATGAATCTGCAAGGAAAATTCCTTTCTGAAGTGTTTGGAAAGGTCATTCTCTGCAAGCTAGGGGGACATGATAGGGTTTCAGCTTATATGTTCAGCCTGATGACCAGGATTATCTTCAGACTGAACACAGATTGGTCTGCAGTAATCTTTGAAAAGATAAAGGAAGGCATTAAGAAGCCAAATCTGGGTAGAATCATGAGTCTCTACTTGGCTGGAACAATTCCAAAAGTAATGGAACAGACTATTGGTTATAAGATCAATCACATGAGAAGAATGGATATAAGGATAATCTCTAGATGGGATAGAGTACTAACAAAGGACATGTCTGATGAAGAGAGGCCAGAAATTCCTGAAAAATCTCCTGCACAAGACATTACAGATGGTGCTCAGGTGCAGGGGGCGCCTCATCTTGAGGAAGTGCCAACACACTTAGACAATGAAATGGCTACACAAACTATTCTTGAGGTAATCCAGGAAGTAAATCAATCAATTTTCAATAATGAGGATGAAACACTAACTATGCCCTTGGTTGATGTTGACCAGACCACTCAACTCAACAATCAAGCACAGGATGTTATCATGGAGGATACATCTACAGCTGCTGATGATCCAGAGTTAAGAGTGCCTCCAGTCCCAACTCAACAAGAGTTTACCCTAGAAGAGTTGTTCACTGATATGGAGCAAGTCAGGACTGAGGGGGGGGAGCAAGGGACTCAGGGGGAGAACACAAGAACTGAGGGGGAGCAAGCTAACACTGAGGGGGAGCAACCTAGGACTAAAAAAGAATTGCCTCCTAGTCCTAAGGAAAGAGTTGATATTGCAAGTACCTCAGCTTCTGAAGATGTAGCAGAAATACAAGCAAAGAAGAGAAAGGTGATGGTTTTCAAAAGAAGAAGCCAAAGCTATAAAATGGCATTGCAAACTACTCCACAACCTGCCCTAGCCACTGGTTATAGCTCTTTATTAGTATCTTTGCAAGTAAAGTTAGATGAACAAAGAATAGCCATGGAGAAATATATGGATGAGACCCATAAAGATCTGCAATTCTCCTTGACTCAAGATATCAAATCCATAAGATTTGAAGTAAATCAGAACAAGAAGAAAATGACAGATTGCTTCCACAAAGGAGGCAATGATGTAGTCTATCTTGCAAAACAACAAGAAGGAATAAAGACTCAAGTTGATGATATAGCTATTAAGGAAGGTTATGTCCTTGAAAATCAACTAAGGATGAATGACAATCTGACTGAATCACATAATGTGATTGTTACAGAATTAAAGAATACTGCTGCTGCCCAAACTGAGGCAAGGGCTAAAGCCAAGTCAGATTTTGATAAACAATTACAGGAAGAACTAGCTGCTGTACAAACATCTATTAAGAATTCTTAAAAGATCATCTCTGATCAGCTACTGAAATTAAGGTCATTTTATAAAGATGGTGTTAATTATCTAGATGAACAAGTAAGATTTTAGAAAGATGACCTCAGATATCATATTGAAAGAGAAGTCATAAAGGGGGAGAGAGTGTTAGTCAAAGCAGGCTCAGATCATGTTAAATGGATATCTAATAGCATCAGAGCCACCCTTGGATATCCACCCCTATGTGATGATGATAATGTAGCTGAGTCAGGTGTGCAACCTACTTATTTTGAAGGTGCTCAACCTGAAGTTGCTCAGGTCATTTACCCTCCAGCAGATTTTGATATGATTCAGCAAAAAGTACAATCAATGTTCAGCCCTCCAGAAGGTACTAAAATTATTATTATTGAGAAAGTAGAAATGTCAGAGGCAGCTTTGAATAAGGAGCAAGAAGCTCAACTTTCAAAGAAAAGATTCAGAGAACAGGCTGAGTTAAAGCTTGATTTTGAGCAGTGGAGTCCTACTTCTAGGAATATTATCTTGACTGCTTGGAAAGCTGTAAAGGACCAGACCCATGAAAGGGGTTAATGGTACACAAAGCAAAAATGGAACAAGCATGAAGCTAGGCAGGAAGCCATTCTACAATATAGAAGAAAGGCAAAAGCTGGGAAGCTACCTCCTAATGCTCAGGAGCCTAGAAAGTACTTTCCAAAGCCTTTTCATTATTTTGAAAGGCAAAAAATAAGGGCTGAAGAACAAAAGAAGAAAGATCTGAAGGGCAAGAAGCCAGCTGAAGAT
Organism: Platanthera guangdongensis; assembly: GCA_039583875.1. Classification (NCBI taxonomy): domain Eukaryota; kingdom Viridiplantae; phylum Streptophyta; class Magnoliopsida; order Asparagales; family Orchidaceae; genus Platanthera; species Platanthera guangdongensis. The sequence goes on from CM077147.1 coordinate 55,840,586, forward strand.
ACTGAAGCTCCAATACAAGCCAAGATCCAGTCAGGCAAAGGCATAGTCATCAAGGAGCCTGTTCAGCCTTAGAATAGATTGACTAGATTTTACAACATTGTAATCTTTAGTTTTAAGAATCTATGTAAACTATTATTAAGAAACTTTTGAAAGATTAAACAAAATAATGATTAATGCTCATTATGTTTGCATCATTATTCTGTGATGACATTTTATACATATTTTTTTATAAGTTACCCTATCATGTAGTGTTATTATACATCATAATGTGTGTTTATTATGAATGGTGTATATCATTAACTAAGGGTTATGACTTCTCCAAATAGGGGGAGATTGTTGGGTACATTAGAAAATGTGTACCAGATTTAAAGAAGCCTCACCTTACTCAATGATATGCATCAAGGTGTATTTGATGTTGTTTTGAGTTTATATGTGCAGGTTAAGAAAATGCAGGAATGCCAGAAAAGTTTCTAAGTCCATGAGTCGACACCAGAAGAAGTTGTGTCGACACTTATGAAGGCTTGTGTCGACACTAGAGAAAATCTATGTCGACGCCTGGAGTCAATTGTGTCGACACTTGGAAAGGCTTGTCGACACCAGAAGAAACTGTATCGACACACAGAGGCAGATTCGACACACAAAAAAGCTTAGTCGACAGCAACTGTGTCGACACACAGAGGCAGTGTCGACACACAGAAGACTTTGTTAACATCAACTATGTCGACACACAGGACTTGTGTCGACACATAGCAGAGTTTCAACAAAGTTAATTTTTGTGAAGAGAAGAAGTGACTGTGTCGACAAACAGAAGTAGTGTCGACACATTTTACAGAAGTTATGTCGAAAAGCAGTGTTAACACTAAGTGAGCTATGTTGACACAACCAAGGCTTGTGTCGACACTTAGTCTACTTGTGTCGACACATGATGAAGTTTAGTCTCGAAACTTTGCTGACAGAGACAGAGTTTCAAGAAGTTACTGAAAGACTTAACAGCTGCCATAACCAACCGCTCTACTGAAGCTGTCAGAGCTGTCAGAATTTTGTTAGAAACCAGATCAGCCGGTTAGCATGGAGAAATTCTATATAAATACATTCTCTATCCACAGCATATACACATATAATTTGAGATAAACAACACACGAAAAACAGAAGAAGATTTATAACAGAAGATCTAAGAAGACATTCTCAAGTGATGAGCTACTCAGAGTTTGTCAAGAGAATCCAAAGAAGAATGCAGAAGAATCTTCAGAAGAATTTGGAGAGAGAGAGCTCCATCTATTAAAGTGAAGAAAGGGACTTACATCAACAAGTCTCTTAAGTGCAGATTTTGTACCAGTCTGCCAAGAAGAATTCAGATTGATTTCTGAATTTCAAGAAAGAAGCTGATTGATGATCGACTTCAAAGGAGATCAACCCTACTGTGTTCAGATTCAAGAAGCCATAACCAACCTGTCTACTGAAGCTGTCAGAGCTGTCAGAATTTTGTTAGAAACCGGATCAGTCGGTTACATTGGAGAAAGTCTATATAAAGATATTCTCTATCAACAGCATATACACATATAATTTGACATAAACAACACACGAAAAACAGAAGAAGATTTACAACAGAAGATCTAAGAAGACATTCTCAAGTGGTGAGCTACTCAGAGTTTGTCAAGAGAATCCAAAGAAGAATTCAGAAGAATCTTCAGAAGAATTTGGAGAGAGAGAGCTTCATCTATTCAAGTGAAGAAAGGGACTTGCATCAACAAGTCTCTTAAGTGCAAATTCTGAACCAGTCTGCCAAGAAGAATTCAGATTGATTTCTGAATTTCAAGAAAGAAGCTGATTGAAGATCGAATTCAAAGGAGATCAACCCTACTGTGTTCAGATTTAAGAAGCTTTGAAGAAAGCTAAGACAGGTTGATCTCTATCATCAAATTTGTTCAAGAACTGATCATGAAACCTTCCATCCTTTCTCTCAACCAGGGTGGTGGTAGATTTATAATTAATATCTATTTTCTGTAGATCTTTTTAAGATCTGAGTTGTAAGCCTGATTTATAAAGGTTGAGTTGTAGGAGAGTAAGTTCTCTGAGTGGTAGGCCATGTTGAAGGATGAGGTAGGGCTGAGAGCCTGAGTTGTAGGAGATTTTCATCTCTGAGTTGTAGGCCTTGTTGAAGGCTGAGGTAGGGCAGATTGCCTGAGCTGTAGGAGTGTGGACTCACTCTGAATTGTAGGAGCCTTGTTTGGGTTCTGAGTTGTAAGATCTGTGGATATGAGGAGAAGGAAAGAAGTTAGGTTGAATCTAGAACACTACTAGATAGGCGAAGGGGGAAAGTGGGTGTACCCAGACCTTGGAGAACCACTATAACTCAGTGTGCAATCTGTGATTGTGTGTGGTATTATTATTTATATGCTGTGATAGCTGTAGAACTATCTGTTTTTTGTTAATTAACTGAATTAAAAGATCTGCCTTAGAAGAAATAGGAATTGCACCTATTCACCCCCCCCCCCCTTTAGGTGTTTAGGAAGCAATTCTTTCAATTTAGCTTCTTAAGGATGCCACCGCTCAAAACTCGAATCGGGAGTTGACACGTGGACGCGTCATAACTACTCTGCTACTGCTCCGCGGTAGGACTAATATTGTGCGGCAGCCAACCCGAGAACTTGGCCAAATAAATCGCCAAAGCTACTGCCCGTGCTAATACTACCGTCGCGCGGTAGGCACTAACGCCTAGCCGAAGGCGTTGAGTGCTATCGCCACGCGATAGTATACTACCGCCCCACGGTAGTCACTCAACGCTTTAAAGCATTGAGTGGTAGCGCCACGTGCTAGCTTACTACCGCTCCGCGTTAGGTTCCCGAGTCCTCTGGCAATTTAATTCAAAAACTAATGCCAGTGTTAACCCTACCACTGCGTATTAGCTCTCACTTCTTCCTTTTTACGATTTTTGGGGCATTACACTGGATCTATGGAGGGATAGACTATAGCCAGCTGGACCTTGGGAGAAGAACCGGTAAAATCATAAAAAGAAGATTTTCATTATAGCCTCGATTTCAAGTTTTATTGGAATCACTTGTTCATGTTGTTCAAGATTTTCATCACGTATAAAATAAAAGTTCATTCCATTTATCTTATAAATTTCTAAGTGATCATTATGTATTTCTGAATGTATGAAAAATCTACTTAAATTTCCATTCGTTTTTTGCTAAGTGAAAAGGCTGAGGAAAATTTATTATTTGTTATTATTCACTAACTCCACCTTCTTTTGCTAATACCGAAAGGGGAAAATAACGAAAGAAACCTATTGTATCGGCTGTTTAGGGGGAGTCAAAAATGACGTTTTCAAAAGTTAAAATAAATTTACTACTATTTCAGATTTAGGGGGAGCATTCATTTTGGGGGAGCCTGTATATATTTATGTTCTTATTTTGCTTACATATTTTTATAAACATCACTATATGTCCTAGATGATTTCTTTCTTGGTGGGCTTGTTATTGTAAAAAGCGGGAGATTGTTGGAGTATGCATTCTACGCTACTTCGCTTAAAAATAACAAATCCTGAATGCATTTGATCATAGTGTGTTTATGATGTGCAGATATCACAGGTACAATACTCTAATGATTATGAATTGGCGTCGAGCAGCAAGAATTTCAAAGCAAAGATATCGCTGGTGATATTATCTATCACCAGGTGATAGCATGATGTCGTCAACCACGACGTAGGTTATGTTCTCAATGATCTACACTATACGCATAATTCAACGATATCGTCGGGTGATATCCATCTATCGCGACGCGATAGGCCCGCGATCGTACACGTTCTCCATCTTCCTAGCGCGATTATTGTAGAGTAGGACACGTGGCAGCAGGCGGAGATATCGCAGGCAATATCTACTTATCACTGGGCGATAGAGCAAAAAATATAAAAGGGTTGGACTTTGGGAAATTGATGTTACGTACCTCTAGAAGTCTTCATCATGTGCATCCCCAGCTTGTTACTCCGTGGAACCAGAAAAACACCTAAGTTCCTAAGCAAGTTCAAGAGTGAAGAAGAGAACGTTAGTGTTTTTCAATTTCAGTGACTTTTTCAAAGATTCATCGTCTTCTTCAGCGCTCAAGACCAGAGACAATTCTTCATTTCAGATTTCTTACTTATATTTTTTCATTATATTTTATAAACGGTAGAGAAATCGTCGCCTTGTGAGTGGTGACTACATCTTTTTGTGGTTTAGGGAAAATCGTCGCTTTGTGTGCCGCGACTCGCTCGTGGAGAGATCTAGGAGAGAATAGGAGTTGTATCTATGGATAAATAGGCTATAGTCGGCTGGACATTGGGAGAAGGACCAGTGAAATCATAAAAAAAAAAGATTTTCATCATAGCATCGATTTCAAGCTTTATTGGAATCACTTGTTCATGTTGTTCGAGATTTTCATCACTTATGAAATAAATGTTCATTTCATTCATCTTATAAATTTCTAAGTGATTGTTATGTATTTTTGATTGTACGAAAAATCTGCTTAAGTTTTAATTCATATTTTGCTAAATAAAAAAATTGAGAAAAATTTATTATTTGTCCTTATTCACCCCCCTCTCTCTAAGGGCGCCACAAGAACCAATACTTTTTAGCTCATTTCTTATTTCAGGAAAATGGTATTGCAACTAAGAAACTGTTTGGATTATCTACCGATGGGAAAACTCACAACCGAAAACTCTATTTTCTGCTCTTTTTGAAAACTACTTGTCTCCTACTTTTCAATCTTTTGGGAAATCAATTTCCATTTAAAAAAAAAAATTCCCATCCCAATAAACTCTTGCGCGCATTTTTTCGTTCGGGCTGAGCTTTTCCACCCGGGGTGCATTTTTTGCACGGGCGCGAATTTTTAGCCCGGGAGCGCACTTTACGCTTGGACTCGCATTATCCGCCCGGGCGCGTCTTTTATGCTCGGGCGCGCATTTTCCGTCCGGGCGCGCATTTTCCGCTCGTGGGCATATTTTCCTCCTAAGGCAGCATTTTTCACCTGGGCGCACCTTTTTCGCTCGACTTGCATTTTTTCACTCAAGCGCGCATTTTTTCATCTGGGCGCTCATTTTTCGCCCGAGCACGAATTTCGACCGGGCGACATTTTTTCTCCCGGTGCACATTTTTTCTCCCGGGGGCGCATTTTTCAACCAAGCGCGCATTTTCTGTCCGAGCGCGCATTTTTCGACCGGGCGCGCATTTTCCTCCTTGGCGCTCATTTTTCGCTCGGACAGGCATTTTTTGCCCGGTGCGAGTTATCCTTCCGCCCCGGGCGTGCATTTTCAGTTGGGCGCACAATTTCTATCGGGAGCTCATTTTTGGTTAGGCGCTCATTTTCCGCTTGAAAGCGCATTTTCCGCCTGAACGCTCATTTCCCCGGGGGCGCATTTTTCTGTCTGGGCGCGCTTTTTTAATAAAAGAATCACTACAACGTATATTTGTCAAACAGTTTATAAAGTGCTTCTCATTTCTAAAAATCTCTGTAAAATGAGTTTACCCAAACAAATCTTTTTTTCAATATACATTTTTAAAAACTCACTTTTGTACATTCCTTTTGTCATCACTCCTTTGTGAAAAACCCTCCCAAACAGAACCTAAATTGAATATCGTAATAAATATAATTTGACTGATTTTATCTTCTTCCATCAATATTTCTAATGAAACGTGTCTTTTGTAAACTGGGGAAGCTTGCTGGGGAGGTAAATGTAATTACAAAAGATGAAGGGGTGCAACCTGTAATTATGCAACTCCCAAGGGACGTCCTCGTAATTAACCCGATATATACAGACGACATCCCATAAGCTTTGAGTGACAGTAGGTTTGTTAAGGGTGGAGGTCTTGTGATTGCCATCAAAGTACGATCATAATTGATGAGAGCATTTACGAGCAGAATACGGACCCAAAATTGAAGAGGCCAGAGGTGAATTGTGTAAACAACACGGGGATCTGCATCGCTGCACATAAATAACCTTCCTGTAAAGCCTTCTCTTCCTTTTTTCCCGCTTTTCCTTTTGCAACCTGCAACATTAATAATACTATTAATTCTCTCTATCTTTCACTTTTATTTATTATCAGACCTCCCTTTTTTAATGCAAAACCCTAAATCTTATAAGCAGTTTTGGAGATTGTTTAGCTTCCTTATGGTGAAGCAAAAAAAAAATGATTTACGGACAGTTGCTGTATTCTTGTGCAATCTCCATTTGCCAACATCATGATTCAAATGACAAAAAGTTGCTGTTTTTAAGCTGTTGAATCAATTCGAATTCGTATTCAACCAAAAATTTTAGCTTCGAATTTGGATTCAGATTTGGATTCGAATACAAATCAGCTTGAAATGAAGGACCAGATTGATTTTTATTAGACGGCCAGGATCATCTTCATATATAATATAGATATATTATTATTCACAAACTATTCATGAATCTTGGCAATAGAGATAATACTATTCAAATTTGAATATCGAAAAATAGGAATCTTAATCTAATCTTCCCGAATCAATTATCGAATTATTCATGAACTATTTGGTCTTTCGACAGCCCTACTTGCTCTCCCCACCGTTCCGATGACTATCTGTGAAATGGCATATTGTCCCGGGTTTCTACAACGCTCTGCCAACACGAGGTGTAGGGACACGCGGTAGTATGGCTTATTAATCTTACACTGGATGGACAAAGCAACGTGTGAATGGCCTTCATTCATATAATTTTTTTTTTGGAAACAGGCAGTATCCAAAATTTGGATAGGGGCGGGAAAATGCTCGCCTTTTGCTCACCGTGTGCAGGAAAGTTTTTCCGTGCGCTTGACACACATGAGTTGTGTGCGCGGGGAGAAAATCAGGTCGTTTATCGTCTTCTTCTTTTAAGACCCTTTTTTTTCAAATCACTAGATCATAGATTGGATTCCACACTTGCACAACACCCACTCGAGCAATAAATCCCCGTCGGGGCATTGGACAGGGCCCTTATTCATATTCGAAGGCATGTTGGTCCCCAAAAATGTGACCACTTATGGACTACATTTTAGTCAAACATAACTTTGACCATTCTTATTTATATTTTATCGTCATTTCTTAATAATTATAACATAATATAATAGAGAGAGAGAGACTCTTCGGGAATCAGCTTCATAAGTATCTGACAGTTTGTTAGACCTTATGATCAATCCAAAAGCATGGACTAAAAAACTGCCCTTCGCCAGATATATTATAACGCGTTGACTAAGAATTCCTGCACTCTAACAGCACCAAGGGAATAGTACAGTTAGGCCTGCCCAAAAGGCCCGATCGGGCCGGCCCGGACCGGGCCTGATCGGGCCCGGGCTTTTGCAAACCGGGCCGAGCCCGGGCCCTTTCTTTATCGGGCTCGGGCCGGGCCCGGGCTTTGACCCCGGGAAGGGGCCCGAGCCGGCCCCCCGGGCCAAGCCGGGCCGGGCCGGGCCGGGCCGGGCCCAGGTCGGGCCCTCTTAAGAAAAAAAAATACTTAAAAAAATAAAAAAAAATGAAATAAAAATTAGAATAAAAAATTTTATTAATATTGAAATTTTAAAAAACAAAATTACACTTTAAAAAAAAATAGAAAAAAAAAGAAATTTATTATTTTAAATGATAATAAAAAAAATTACATTTTTATAAATTCAGATTGTCCATCTGCTCTTCAATTTCCTCGGAGCTCTCCTCCAACGCTGAAATGTGTTGCTTCCTATTCGTAGCATCCAAATAATATTTGTAGCAGATGCATAGTTCGAGTGATTCTTCATTTAGTCGGCTCCTTCGCGTGTTCAAAATCCTGTCACTAAGAGAAAAAGCGGACTCTGAAGCTACTGTACTAGCTTGAATTGTTAGTAAATCACGGGTCATATAGGCCAAAATAGGATAGGTATTAGCTTTACTTTTCCACCACTTTAAGATATCGAAGTTTTCGATCTCTTCCGTAGTCATAAAATCACGAAATTGTGTTTTCGTATACAGTCCTAATTCGTTTAAACTACTCGATGTGCGTGCTTTTTTTTTGGAAGCTAATTCTAAAATTTTATTTGTAAAAGAATCTTTTGTCCTAGGTTGTGTTATTTTTTCTCGTGGTCGTGAGCCATATAAGTTGTCGTAATAATTAAAACATTCGGTAAAAATAGAATTAAATTTAGTAGTACTAACGTCGTCAACGTCATCGAAACTTATATTTATGTCTAAGTTAACGTTAATTTCATCTATTAAATTTTCTACGCCGTCTACAGCGAATAACGAGTTTAAAGCGGCGGCGCATGAAAATGCAGGAGGCATTTCTCTATAATATTTTAAAAATTTTTCTTCTATTACTTCAATTAAAGGAAGCCATCCGGAGTGTTGCTTAAAATAGTTAAGTTTTTGTGCGATATTTACAAAATTTTCAATTAATAACGAGCTAGTGGGATAATAAACACCAGATAAAAAAACAGTCGCCCTATAAAAATATTTTAATAAATCCATGTAATGAAATAGTACGTCCCAATCGTTATCAGTTAAATTATGATTATTTGTCATAGTGTAATATTCCATAAGAAGTGTTTTTTGTTGAAACGCTCTTTTTAACATTTTATATGTGAAGTTCCATCTTACAGACATATCAAATTGAGGTTTCAAATATTTTTGACCTTGTGCGATCACAAATTTTCGAAAATCTTGACTTCGCTGTTTGGTACAATAAATAAATCTAAGCATAGTACGAATTTTCTCAACATATGGTTCCATAGCTTCTAAACTATCCTGTACCACTAAGTTTAAAACGTGACACACACATCGAGTGTGAAAAAACGCACCGTTGAGCATTGGTTTTAATTCACGTTTTAACCACTCTACTGCGGTGTTGTTATTACTAGCGTTATCAAAAGAAATACTCATTATTTTATCCTTTATTTTAAATTCACGCAAACATTTAATAATTACCGAATATATAGCCTTACCGGTGTGCGGAAATTCAAAACCTTCAAAACATATTACGCGCTTATTTAAATCCCATGAAACGGGATCGATCCAATGAGCCGTTATACAAATATAAGATAACCCTACCCTAACGCTACTACTCCAAACGTCGCTCGTTAAACTCACACGTCCCTCGAAAGTTTCAAAAATTTTTATTAAATCTTGTTTTGCGTCAAAATATAATTTAAGTGCGTCGCGTCTAATGGCAACCCACGTCTGATGACGTTTTTCACCTGTAGGTCTCGCTGTCTTGCTTGATCGTACGTCCAAATTTGTCCTGATGCTGATATTTGTCCCTGACTGGACTCGGGAGCTTGCTTTGCAAAACAGGACTTAGCGTGTCTCGCTAGTGTTGAGTTGCCGGTAAGAGTTAGCAACTGTGAGCACAACTTGCACCGCGCCTTGAATTCGTCGCCGACTTTAACCTTGTCGAAATGCTCCCAGACGGGCGCCCTCCGATTATGCTCCACCACTTCGGCCGTGCTTTGAGTCGACGACGCCGGCGTTGAGGACGACGATGCCATGCAACGAGAGAGAGTAAGAGAGTAAGAGAGGGAGAGAATAAGTGAGAGAGAGAGTGGAAGAGAGAGAGAGTGAGTGAGTGGAAGAGAGAGAGAGAGAGAGAGAGAGAGAGAGAGAGTGGAAGAGAGAGAGAGGGGATCGGGTAGGGGGGGGGGATTTTATAAAAAAAAAAATTTTTTTTTTAATAAAATATGGCCTAGGGCCTAGGCTTTTGCCTAGGCCCTAGGCCAAAACACTGCAGCCAGCAGGGCTGCTGCAGCCCTGCTGGCTGCAGTTCCAACGGCTCTAAGAGCCATTGGATTTCCAACGGCTCTTAGAGCCGTTGGCAGCAGGTCCGGACCGGCGTGCGGGCCCGGTCCGGGCTTCGCCTGGGCCCGGGTCCGGGCCCAGGCCGGCCCGATTTTCGGGCTTTGCCCGGCCCGGCCCGGGCCGGGCATCGGGCCGGGCTAGCCCCCAAAACCAGGGCCCTGTAAGGGCCCTGAGCCCGGTCTCGGCCCGGGCCGGGCTTTTTCCGGGCCGGGCCGAAAAAGGCTTTCGCCGGGCCGGGCTCGGGCCGGCCCACTGGGCCCGGGCCTTTTGTACAGGACTAATAGTACTTAAACTTATCCAGCTGTAAATAATACATCAAACATATTATTTGTGCAAGTTAAGTTGAATCGGCTCTAAAAAAACTTGACTCGAACTCGAGCCTGTAGATCTCGAACTCAAGCTCAATTACAAGTCGAGTTCAAGCTCAGATATTATTGTTCATCAGCCCGCGAGCCGCTTCGCGGGCTTTTGATTTCTACATTTTAAAAAATATATATATAATAAATAAGGATCATGAGCAAGTGAGCAACTAGCTTGAGCTTGACTCGTCCTCAATAAGTAAGCATTGAGCTCGAGCTCGAGACAGGATAAAATAAGCCTGTTGAGCTTGAATTTTTGTCAAACTTGACTGGTTTGCACACCTAAAACAAACACTCAATATATCATGAACATCATCATCAACACAAGCTCTCTCTCTCCCTTTCTCTCCGGTGCTCTCTTTAGAAACTTGTATGAATCATGCTTTCATTATAGGGAATTTGCATGGAAGGAAATGAATTGAGAGCAAACTCTGAAAAAGGTGGAGAAGAGGCAGAGCTACATGTTGAATAACAAAAAAAGGGCTCTGATATCCACACTGCAGTTTTGGCTAGTCGCACCGCACTTTCTCCTATTTTTTCTTGTCTTTTGGAAATATGCCTTGTACATCTATTTTTAGGAAAACTGTTCAACACAAAAGTTGTAGATCTCGACTAGATGTACAACTTTCGTGTTGATCACTTTTCCAAAAAATGCATGTACCGAGCCATATTTTCAAAAGACGCGAAACATGGACGTATTTGCAAAAGACGCCTTGTACATGCATTTTTAGGAAAAGTGTTCAACACGAGAGATCTACAACTTTAGTGTTGAACACTTTTCCTAAAAAAGCATGTACAATGCATATTTTCAAAAGGCGCAAAAAAATTAGTAGAAAACACGATGCGACTAGCCAAAACTGCGGTGCGGATATCAGCGCCCAAATAAAAGGGAGAATTAAGAACATTGAATGCCCGCAGCCCTACCTCGCATGTGAGCGGCATTGCTGTGTTAAGAACCAATGATTTCAAATCTTAGCTAGCTGTGATAGAGGAATAAGGTACCGCAATTCATGGTATATCTCAGTTTTAGGTATTTTCCTCCAGAATGAGGAATACATATGCATTAAGCAGCTGTCGCTGTCCCTTTTGCAATTAAGCCCTCATTATGCACATAGCTGGCTGGCTCATGCTGGCATGCATGATCATAGCAGATTATTATCAGACTACTACTGCTATTGTCAACAGGTTCTGACGAAAAGGTTTCAAGTGAAATATATGGAAGTTATGGATGGAGATCTCCCTCCATTTGAGATGGGTCTATTTCATGGTAAAAATCTAATCTTTAGTTATTCAAGGGTCCAAAAATCAAATCTTTAGTTATCTAAGGGTGCAAAAATCAAATATTGAAAGCTCTATAGTTATGTAAGGGTGCGGAAAGGAAAGCTCGATCTCGACGAAGAATAGGGAAGTCCTAAATTGTCTCGTTGGAAACTCTTCTCGCAGAAGAGGAATGATCCCTAAATCGTCTTGTTGGACACTCTTCTCGCAAAAACGCAAACCGCTTTAGTCTTCAGCTCTCTGGACTTCTAAGCCGTGACCCTTGACTAGCCAAACTCGGAAACGGGGAATAATGGAATGTCATGTATGATAAAATAAAATGTAAATATGTGATATGAAGCGTCCTACTGTTGTAGGAGAATATAATATAAATATGTCAACTCAGGCGTTATTAAATCGTATAAAATTATCGATTCATACTTAATATACTAAAATGTGATTCACATATTTATAAAAATTAAAAATGCCCTAATAGTTGTTCGGTGCAGTGTTTGTGATTTTTGTGCTTCAAAACCGCACCACACCTATACTATGCAGTATGGGTTAAAAGCGGTGTGATTTTGTGATGCGGGCGGTTTTTTATGATTTGCAGTTTTTGTGCCCACCCACAGAAGAAAAAATGTATATATTATGATTATAAAATTTATCTTTTTTATTTGGTTATAAATCAATGAAGATGATCCAAAGACATGCTCAGTGGCTATGCTTTTACTATATTGTAAATCTCTCTCTATATATTTATATTTAATATTAAGATATTTATCTTTTACTACAGAACATCTGTTACCACTATAATATATATTTAATAGGAATTCAAAATTACAAATATATATAGTTTAAGAGTAAAAAAATTACAAAAATAATATTTTACAAAAATAATAATATATATATATATACATATAATTATATAATTATATATATATACTAGCATTTTCGAACGATGGGCTTCACCCGTTCTCGATGCGTCGCTGCGGGCTTCGCCCGCTTGACAACGACAGTGGTCATGGACGGAAACATATGTCGTGGGCGGCGATATTGGTCGTTGGGGCGACATTGGTCGTGGGTGGCGACATTGGTCGTGGACGATATTGTTCGTGTGCGGCGACATTGTTCGTGGGCGTCGATATTGTTCGGGGGAGGCGACATTGTTCGTGGTCGGCGGGGTCGGCAACATTGTTCGGGGGCGGCGACATTTGTCGGGAGTGCCCGTTGTCATCTAAATATATAGGAGAAACAATAGGAATGGCTTTAGTAAGTAGAGGAACCTTTTAATTTTTTTCTCCTTCTTTTAAGTTTAGAATAGTAGATGCATGTAGCATTTTGTTATGTTTATGTCTCCAAACCAAGAAAAGATTGAGCTTGACGGAAACAATCGCCAAGATAAAATTGACTCAAAGAACTGAACATGGAGGAAGAACAACCATTCTATAGGTAAGTTACTACTTAATAAATGTGTTGATGAAAAAAAACAATTGTTGTCACTGATGAACGTGTTGATGAAATTACATATGAAGTGCGGATGAAATTACCTATTTAACACATGAATATTCTCATGAAAAAAACATTGCGCCTGCACCAAGGCGGGCTGCGCCCGCACCAAGGTGGGTTGCGCCCGCATTCAGGCGGGTTGCGCCCGCATCCTTGTGATGATTGGAACAAAGATGAGTGTGATTGTAAAATGAAAAATTATTGAAAACTTACTAATGCGAAGTACTTAAATTGAGCAAATGGCTGACTGCATTCAGTTTTGACACTAAAGCAAAAGAGAACCCAACTTCATTTTCTTATGTAGATCACACAACAAGACATACATTGGATAGAACTATAAAACATTCATTGAACATGCGGGAGGTAATGAAATTTTAGAAAAAAAAACACTCAATTTTTTTGAAAACTTGATGCTAAGTTATTTCTTTTAGGAATTCAGTCAAACACATGGAGGGTCACATAAAAATTCAGTTTTTTCTTATACCTGATTGATGTGATGAGAACACCTCATATAATAGTGATTCAAAATACTTGAATGGTGATACACCCACATGCTGAAATGAAAAATAATTTAATGGAAATAAACCTAAACACAACATTTACTTAGTAAAGAGACTTGATTACCTAGAGAGGCGAAGAAGGGCGGGGATAGAAGCAGCGCAGAGAAAAGGCAAGTGATGCCCTAGTTGTGTCATTGGAAAAAAGCTGAAGCACGGGGACGGAAGCGGCGTAGAGAAGAGGCACGCGATGCCCTAGTTGTGCCAATGGAAAAAAAACTGAAGACTGTAGGAGCGTGAATATGATTTGAGTAGAACATAGCAAGAAAAATGATTAAGTCATTTCTATATGTAGGACCGTTCATTAAAATACTGCAGAACATAAATGAAGCACATTCTCAAAGAGAGGTGCATTCAAAAAAGCCCTAACAATTTTATGCCTAAAAAAGATCAAAGAATCCTAGCATCCCTGTACCACTATTGAGTATATGAATGCAAACATCGCCTCTATGGAGAAGAAATGAATGTTGATGTATGGAGACCAGGCGCTCTGGAGTTCTGATTCTAGCGGTTTAGCGACCGCACGGTCTGTCGGTCTTTCTCCTGCGGTTTGATGGCTGGACTGTGGCTGTGGTTATCCGGGCGGTCTGATGGTTTGTCTCGGGCGGCTTAGAGATCGGGCGGTCTGGCGGTGTCCTATGGCGGCCTGTTCCCTATCTCTTGTGGTGGCCGGGCGGTTAGCCTATTCGTCTAACCGTGCGACCTGTTCGGCTTGTTTTTGTGTTAAACCGCTTACACCTGTAATTTTTTTTGTCTCACATTGCTTAATGGTATTCTCTCTCATCTCCTCAATTCTATAAAAGAGATGTTATACCTTTGTAATAGATACTTTTTTTGGATAATAAAGTTTACATTACTCCAAATATTCGGTCTGCTCTTTTCTGTTCGCACATGGTATCAGAGCCACTGATCTTTTCCTCCTGATTCTGTGAGCTTCCACTTTCCGCGTGACCTGTCCGCGCGGCTTTCTCCTTCTTCTCGCAACTTGTTTGCGCCTTCTTTCCTTCGCGTGACTTGTTTGCGACTTGCCTCCTCTTAGCCGCTGCCCTTTGTGTGCATGACCTTTGTTCTTCTTTCTTTGTCTCCGCGACCTATTTTCGCGGTTTCTTTGCCTCTTCTCTCCCCGCGATCTCCCTTTATTCGCGTGGTTAGTTTCTTTTCGTGCGGACTCTGCTTTGTTCGCACGACCTGTTTGCCTTTCTCGCGAACTCCTCCCAGTTCGCGAGAAATTCTCTCTCTCATGTTCGTGCGGCCTTCTCTCTAGCCGTGCGGCTTCGTTCCCTCTGCTTTGTTGTTCGCCTGGCTTGGGGTTTCTGCCCTTGTCGCCGCGAACTTTTTCCCTCTTCCTCCTGTTTGATCGCGCGGCCTCCTATTTGTTCGCGCGACCTCTCTCTTCTATGGCCTCCACCTCCTCCACACAATCCGCCTCGGTGGTCACATCTTCTGGTAGTGCCCATGTTATTACTCACGGGAGATGGTTGATCAACTCTGGTGCTACCAATCATATGACAGGCAATCATCAGTGTTTTTCTCTTCTAGAAACACATGATCGGTTGCCTCCAGTCTTCGTTGCGGACGGCTCTTCCTCACCGGTCAATGAGACGGGAGTGGTTCAAGTCACTCTGTCTCTTCGCCTGACAGATACCCTCTATGTGCCCAAGTGTCCTTGTAATTTATTATCGGTTACTTCTCTATGCAAGCATGAAAGTTTATAGTTGCCTACCTAAATCACCTACAGCGGGGTGAATAGGTGAATTGTGCGTCTTTTTGCGGAATAAAAATTACAAACCAATGCACAGATCTATCTACCAATCAAACACAGATGAGGCAAGATTTATAGTGGTTCCCCAACCTTGGGTACATCCACTTTCCCTCACCGATCTAGCAATACACTAGACTAGGTTACTCCACTATCTCGGATTGAGAATAAAACCTACCCTCGGAACAACGTTCCTATAATCTCGATCCACAAAACGGATCTGCACTCGGAAGATAAAGCTTACTGCAAACTTGGAGACAAAAGCTCCTACACTCACAGAAATTTCTCCTACAAGAATGAAATAAATTTTGTATAGAAATACAAACAGTGATTCCTTATTCAGATCTGCAACAGATGACCAAAAATTTCTTCTTCTAGGCTTTGCGGCTTTATCAGAATGATGAAGAGAAATCTCGACAAGATTGGATCTGAAACTTCTTGGCTTCACACGATCGATCGAATCAGAAGATTGAGGAGTTGATCAAATCTCGATCTAGAAACCCTTCTGGATCTGAATCCTCAAAAGATGAAACCCTAGCCGGTCGGGAATCAGTGACGGTGACGGCGACGATTTTCATTTCTTGGAGAGAGAAAGAGGAGACGGAAAACTTGAGAGTACGGCTGCAAAACTTCATAAAAATAATCTTCTTAGAAAAATTAGGGTTTGTCGGTTTATACAAGACTATATATAGGATAAAAAAATATTAGACATAATTGAGTCATTATGAGAGACACGTGCACCAATCATGTCAAAGTTCATTAAGAGAACCGTTATTCTGGACTTAATGAATTTTCGAAAAAGTCGAAGTAAAATACTCGATATATAAAAGACTACTCGAGTACATGTAGCACTACTCGAGTAGTTAGAAGATGACTACTCGAGTATATGAGGAGAACTACTCGAGAGGGAATGAGATAATTACTCGAGTACATGGAGTCAACTACTCGAGTAAATAAGAAGAAAAGGAATAGGCTACTCGAGTAACAAACATAACATACACGAGTGCTTTATTACTTACATGAGAGGTGGAGAAAATTACTCGAGTATAAGAAATACTAATCGAGTATATCTGAATGAACTACTCGAGTATATAAGAAATTACTCGAGACAAAGACTTAGAAAATTTCTAGAACTGGAATACAGGACTACTCGAGTATAGAAGTTGATCTACTCTAGACAAATAGAACTACTCGAGTATATGGAGATGACTACTCGAGTAATTCACTTAGAGAAATTTTCTGGAATGAAATTCTGGACTACACGAGTAAAAACACTAGACTACTCGAGTAGTATATGAACTACTCGAGTACATGACTGAGAATACTTGAGTAAGAAGGTAAAACTACTCGAGTACTATACAATATTACTCGAGTATTTAACTTAGAAAACTTTTGAGAAGAAAATTTCTGTAAACCCGAGAGGTGAAAGGAAAGTAATCGAGTAGTTGTTTTAACTACTCGAGAGCAATAATTGGACTACTCGGGATACATCTTAACTACTCGAGTAAGATTATTATTACTCGAGTATGAACTCAGTAACTTACTCGAGTAAGTATAGAACTACTCGAGTACTTTACTTAGGAAATTTTCTTGACTGAATTTTCTTTTCTTCTAAGGTGAAACCAGCATCAAGTCTTTTCACTTAGTCCTAAAGCTTGAATATGAAGTGTATCCCAATAGAGAGGCTACACATGAGTCAACACTTTGGAACACACAATGAGGGATTACATTGTATGGTCCTGTGTTTGGTGACCCATTGTAGACTAACATTGGTCTACACTTCCCATAGGATTCCTACAAACACATAACTTAAACCAAGCATCAAATACAACTTAATTCATCTTAGTTCAATGATGACTTTATCAAATCTAGGTTAGTATGGATACAATACCCAACAATCTCCCCCTATTTGTTGACGTCAGAATCCTTTATACTAAGGTGAATTATGGACATAAAAAGAATGATAAGTATATAAAGCAGAGTAAGCAAGCAAAGGACTATGAAAAAGATAATAAGATCAAAACGTAGAATTATATAAGTGTGAATATCCAAAAATATCATTAACAACAAAAATCATTTCCACAACTCATAAGTCCTTTTGGCTAGTTCTGATGATGTTGTCTGTCATGTTTCTCCTGTTGACTTTTTTGATAGCTGTAAGGCTTTGGATAATACTTGAGAGGTCTTGGAGGAGCAGCAGGATTGTTTCTTCCATATTCTCTGTCATATAATCTTCTCTTGGTCATTGATTTCTCATATAACTCCCATTCCTGGGAACTGTAGTGAATATTCCTCCTCTCCTGGTAGTCCATAACAAATTTGAGAGTATCCAAAATGAGGGACTTAGAAGTGGGAGACCATATCTCGGCAAATTCTGGAGATTTTCTTTTCTCAGGATCAGAGACTGGAATGGACTTGCTAGCAGAAGGACCTTCACCATACTTTCTTTTCTTCTTAGAAGTTTGGATCTCAGGAGGAGCATGCAAGAATATATCTACAGGATCATCTTCCCAACCCTGAGTGTAGGAATCAGGAGGAGAAACAGAGTCACCAGGCCTAGGAGAGAATGTGGGTTGTAGAGGAGGAGTAGGAGCATCAGCAGCAGGTAGAGGGTTTAGGTGATGAGGAATGATGTTAGGATTTGTAGCAAATTTAGGAAGGATCTGGTTGTGCATCCATACAGTAGTGTCATAGGTGTAGAATTTGACACTCTTAATTTGAGCTAGGACATCATCATGGATCTCTTTTACTTTGGCTTTCCAAAGCTTTTGCATGGCAGCATCTGATTGTTCTAAATACTCTTCCCCAATTTCTCCCCTTTCTGACTTCAACAGATAGCTTAGAGATGGCATCATCTTTGAAAGTGTCAACCTCTTCACAGATTTTCATCTTTGTAGCTTCAGCTCGTTTGTCCAATTCCATCCGATTATTAGCAAGAGTCAGACCTTGCTCCATGACTTGACCAACACTAGTAATGGTGTGGTCTAATGCTTTGCCACCAATTTGGAACAGATGCTTGAGCTGATCAGTATTATGTTGAATTTCAGCAAATCCTCTGCTCATCTCAGTTTCTAGAGCAGTGACCTTATCTGTGACAGTATTAATACAAGTATCAAAGTATGTTTTCTTCTCTTCAAGGAGAAGGACAATTTGTGGCAGCAAATCTGTGGAGGGAGTAGCAGTTGCAGCAGGAGGAGCAGAAGTAGATGGAACAGAAGGAAGAGGAGGAGCTAGCCAAGGTTCTATTTCTGTAAGGGTAACAGAGCTCTGAGCTCTTGTAGTTGGTATCATTACATTCCCTTCATCAGTGACTGTGGGAATGGAGAAATTCAAGTTCCTTAGAGGAGCTTCAACTGGCTCAGGTGATGTCTCATCTAAAATGAAGATGGTTTTTGTTTGCTCTTGGTGAGTATCAGGAAATTTAGCTGGAGATCTTACTGGAGATTGTGCTGGATACTGTGTTGGAGATTGCACTGGAGTGGGGTCTTTGGGTATATCAGTGGATGGAGCTTTTGGAGATAGAGGAGGAGGAGGAGGAGGAGGTAAATCTGCTGTCAATTCTACTATCATCTCACTGATGCCAGCATCTGTGTAGAGGAGTGAATCTTGAAGTTGTTGATCTTAGGGGATATCTCCTGGGATAACAGGTGGAGGTGTAAGAGCTGGAGGAGTTGGCATCCTGGCTAAAATAGTAGGAGCAGGCTCCCCCTCATTTGGTGTACCAGAGGAGCTGGGGACCAATCGGGTACTCGAGAAGACGGAAATGATTTCGTGTAGGACATTTCCGGATTTTCTTATTTATATAACCCTAATTTTTGGTATAATTAAATGAAAATGAATGAAATAAACCAAAGAAGAGGCGGCATAAGCCTTGGTTTGCGCATAAGAAAATTTGTAAAATAAACGACTCGGCATGTACACGAGTGAGGAAATTTCTCGAGTAGATAAATCTGGAATTACTCGAGTAGGGATACAGAAGTACTCGAGTAGGTCAGTGAGGTACTCGAGTATGTGAAGTTGACTACTTGAGTATGTCAGTCTGCTGCTCGAGTAGATCAAGTATACTACTCGAGTATGTCATTCTACTACTTGAGTAGGTCAAGTAGACTACTCGAGTATGTCATACTACTACTCGAGTAGGTCATATTCTTACTCGAGTAGGCTGTATCTTACTCGAGTCAAGGAGTTAAAATTTTGTAAAAATCGAATTGTTGACTAACCTTTGAACCTTGAGCATTCTTGAAAATCCATCTTCTCTAGTCTTCTTTGTTGAGCATCTCAATTTTTGTTTTGAAGAACGAGAACTTGGTCTCGTCCAGCGGCTTCGTAAAAATGTCTGCAATTTGCCTATCTGTATAGACATATTGAAGGTCTATGTCCCCATGCTCCACATGCTCCCGGATGAAGTGATACCTTAGCTCTATATGCTTTGTCCGGCTGTGCGAGACTAGGTTGTTGGCTATTGCTATTGCGCTGGAAGAGTCTCAAAACAATTGAATCTTGTCAAACTTCATGTTGTAGTCCTCAAACTGATTCTTTATCCAAAGTAACTGTGCACAGCAACTGCCTGTAGAGATGTACTCTGACTCAGTCATTGAGATTGCCACATAGTTTTGCTTCTTGCTACTCCAGGAGATAAGTCTTCTTCCAAAGAATTGACATGTCCTGGAAGTGATTTTCCTGTCTTCTTTGCTCCCTGCAAAATCTGCATCTCGAGGTTGTTCCACATACACCTCTTCCTTTATGTCACCATTAAGGAAGGCAGACTTCACGTCCATCTGGTAGACAGTGAAGCCTTTGAGTGCAGCATATGATAGGAATAACCTTATTGCCTCCAGCCTTGCCACGGAAGCGTACGTCTGGTCGTAGTCGATTCCTTCTTCTTGACGATAGCCTTTTGCGACAAGTCTGGCCTTGCTCTTTACTATCGTTACATCCTCGTCCATATTGTTCATGTAGACCCATTTTGTCCCAATGACGTTCTTACCTTTGGGTCTTGGAACAAGCTTCCATACTTTATAGCGCTTGAACTGGTTTAGTTCTTCTTCCATCGCCATTATCCACGATGTGTCTGAGTTTGCTTCCTCAAACTTCTTTTGTTCACCCTGTGAGAGAAAACTTAAATATAGATTCTCATTAGTTGAACCACTACGAGTTTTGACACCATCCCGGGGATCTCCTATGATCTGGTCCATGGGGTGATCCTTCAGATTTCTGAGCTCTAGAGTCCTTGCATTTGGATTATCTTCTATCACCGGAGTGACTTCTTCATCTTGGATGACTTCTTCATCTTGATCATCAGCCTCTCCAATAGGGGTTGGAGTGGTGATTTTGATGAACTTTTCACCTTTATCTTTGGATGGTCCATCCAAGCTAATTTCTTTCAGCTTTGCACCTGCATCTTCAATAAGCACACTAGAAGAGTTGCTTTGCAACAAACTCGTCTCATCAAATACAACATGTATCGATTTGTCCACGACCGGGGTTTTTCTATTAAAGTTCCTGTATGTCTTACTATGGCTACTATAACCTACAAAAATACCTTCAAAACTCTTTTCGCTAAACTTAGTAGTATGGTACTTGCCATTGTTGAGCACGAAGAATTTACAGCCAAAGATTCTAAAATATGAGACTGTCGATTTCCTGCCCTTCAGAAGTTCGTAAGGTTTCTTATTGTGGTTTTTTTTATGAGGGCTTGATTTTGCACATGACATGCAGTGTTGACGGCTTCAGCCCAAAAGTACTCCGGAAGTGAAGCATCACTCAACATGGTCCTGCAGGCCTCTATGAGCGTTCTATTCCTTATCTCGGCTACTCTGTTCTGTTAAGGAGTACGAGGAGAGGAAAACTCATGAAAGATACCTAGGCTTTCACAAAATTCTGTCATGGCCCCAGACTTGAACTCTGTTCTATTGTCACTTCTAATTTTGACTATGGAGCAGTTGTACTCATTCTGAACTTGCCTGACAAAATTAGTAAAGATGTCGAAGGTATCTGACGTGTGTTTCAGAAAGAACACCCACGCAAAGCGCGAGTAATCATCAACAATTACTAACGTATACTCCTTACCTCACAAACTTCTAATTTGCAGTGGACCGAATAAGTCCATATGCAGTAGATGAAGACATCTATTAGAGTCCTTGCCAGTAACGCTTTTAAACGTAGCCCTTATTTGCTTGCCTTTTACACATGCATGGCAAGATCTATCTTTGATGTACTTGACATTTGGGGCATCACGTACTAAGTTCATTGAAAATAATTTATTAATAGTTTTGAAATTAATATGTGCTAGTCTCTTGTGTCATTGGTCACCAAGTGACGTACTATCTTTTGCTAAAAAGCACACTGGTGTCGAAGAATCTATACAAATGAAATTCAAGCAAAATATGTTTCTGCTTCGAGTGCCGGATAGAATTGTTTCCATATTATCAATAGATTTTATCAAGCACTTATCAACGTAAAACTCAACTATGTATCCGTTATCGCAGAGTTGGTTTATTCTTATAAGGTTATGTTCCAAACCTTCAACGTAAGCCACATCTGAGAATGATACATTACCATTCGTAATCATACCGTAGCCTTTAGTGATTCCACGGTCTGAACCTCCAAAGATGACCTTCGGTCCGTTCATGACTGGAGTAAAGTTCTGTATTAGGCTTCTTATCCCGGTCATATGCCGAGAGCATCCACTGTCCAAATACCAGATTGGCGTTTTGGTGGCCTTTGGACATACCTGTAATCACAATCAGTTTGCCTTAGGAACCCAAATATGTTTGGGTCCTTGGTCTCGGGTTAGAACACTCTCCCTACGAATATTAGCATTAGGAGTGGTCTTCCTCATATTGCTAACATGTGGGATTGCATCATTTCTGGGATTAAACCAGCAATCAATGACAAAGTGACCAATTCTGCCACAACACCAACATTCAAATCTGTTGTATCTTTGACTTATGTTCTCCTGCTTGACCTTTTGGAATTGTGGTCTAGCAGGGGTAGCATTCTTATAGGAAGAAGCTTCATGATGATGGCAATCACATGTTTTCTTCTCCTTCATTGGCTTTTCTACAACAGGCTTTGCCTTTGGTGCCTTCTTGAAGTTATGACCATGATTGAAAGGGCCATAAATCTGAAGAATCACTTCTTCATAAGGTTCCTTCAAGACACTTTCATCAAAGTTTCTAGGGCGAGTCCATCCTTGATAACGGGACTTTAACTCTACATAAGTAGGCCTTGCAAAGTGTCCGTATGATGAGTCGAGATCAAACTCGTTTGAAGGAAATATAACCTTTTTGAACGAGGTCTGATCTTAAGGGGCTTTCCCCTTCTCTTTGGCTAAGGCCTTTTTGGCGACCTTATTCTTTCGTTGGGCCTTATTCCTGCTAGAAGATTTGCTAGGAGCTTCTTCATGGCCTAGTCCAGTACCTTTGGCCTTTGCTGATAATTCAGCAATGAATAGAAGAACTGTCTTGGGCTTCGAGTAACTTTCAACTAGTTTCTTTTCAGTAGCAAGTTGGGATTCCAGCTCTTTGATGATTTTCTCTTTAAGGTCGAGGTGCTCAGGAGCTTTGTTATATTCTTCAATAGTATTATTGAAGTTCTCTTCGAGCGAGTCAGTCTTTGCGAATTTCTCTCTCAAGATGCTCTCTTCAGCTTTGAGAGACTTTATCTCTTTATCCTGAGTTTTGACGACTCGACGACATTTGTCGTAAGCCATGATCAACTCCTTATATTGGGCCATGAGTTCTGACTCATCGTCAGAAGAGCTATCCTCACAATCATGTTCAGAAACTTCAGAATTAGAAAGAGGAGTGTGAGAGTTTAACTTCCCAGTGAACTGGGGCTCTTGTTCATTATCAATTGGAGCCATGAGCCCAAAATAGGCTTATTCTTCTTCACTCGACTCAGATAAGTTAGAGTCACTAAGAGTCTTGCCCTTTTGGCCATCAAGCTCTTCTCTGTCCTCTTCTTGTTGTACGAGGACTTCTTTTCCTCTCTTCTACCACCCTCCTTCTTATTGTGAGGGTAGTCAGCGATGACATGTCATGGCTTATTACAACAATAATAAATAATGTCAGTAGAAACATGTTTGTTCTGTTTAGAATTATACCTATTATGCCTGCTTCAGCCTTTTCGTTGACGATCACCATCATGCCGTGATGTTCTATAGGAGGCATCCTTGCCTTTCCATTGCTTCTTCTTGTTCAAGAAATTCTTGAACTCTCGAGAGAGTAGTGAGAACTCTCCTTCTGATAGTTCAGAGCCTAAGGTGCTTGTGAAAGGGCAACTAGATCTAATATACTCTAGAGGGGGGTGAATAGAGTATATGGTGCTTTAGTAACTTTTGCAAACTTTTACAACAATTGTTGTAATATGTGTGAGTAGGGAAGCAGAAATAAATCTAATTACAGAACTAAGCTATGCAAAAACTAAGCACAGAAAAATCAAGGCCAGAAACAAAAAGAAAACAAGCCAAAACCAGATGACACAAGGAAATATAGTGGTTCCCCAAACTTGGGTACATCCACTCTTCTACCACCCTAGGTAGGAATCCACTGCAGGATGAGTTGATCAGGTGTCCTGGGCACCAATGAGCTTTTGATAAGGTGCTCAAAAACCAAAGCAGATTTTTTGATCAGGTGTCTTGCCACCAATGAGCTTTTGACAAGGTGCTCAAAAACCAGATTCAAACTTTTGAAGGGAGTTTGAAAAACCCTTTACAGAGTGGGGGTGAGAGAGTGATGACAGTCTTCTCTTTCTCAAACAACTGAGAAGACTATGTGGATTGATGTCAAAGCTCCCCCTGAATCCTTGAAATCTTCAGGAAGAAAAGCTTTGCTGAGGGTGATAGGCCTTCAAAGGTAGAACTCCAGCAATAGATGGTTTCAGCAATGGCTGAAATGTTGAGTGTCTGGAGTCTTGAAATGATGTTGGCCTTGAACACTTTGAGAGCTGAAGAGATCTGAAGATTTTTGAAAGCTTGATCTCTTTGATGAGTGTTCTTCAGAATTCTTTTTGACAGAAAAAACTTTTTGAGTATCTTTCTATGTTCTGTATATTGTGTGTCCTTTCTTCTGGTTGATCTTTTGATTCAAAAACATTCTGTCTTTTATTCTCTGTTCCAGAATAGAATATTATTCTCTGTCAAAGATAGCCGTTGGTCTGCATTGATTGCATCCTTAATTGCATAGACTCTTCTGGAGGAAAGTCCACAGAATTATTCCTTGAAAGATCCCTTGAAACTTGGTCCAGAAGTAAATGAAAACGGCTAGCAAATCTCTGAATTAATTGCATAATAACTCCTGTCTGATTTGAATTCGAATTCTGGAAGTTAACTGAAATTGTCGAACTGAGCTCTGCTATCGTCGAGCTGAGCTCAGCGAACTGGAAAACTTAAGCAGCAAAATAATCGTCGATCTGAGCTCAAAGATCGTCGAACTGAGCTCAGAGATAAAGATCCAGTGCAGAGTCAAAATCGTCGACCTGAGCTCACCAATCGTCGAATGGAGTTCGACGATATTATGAAGTTGAGCTCAGCGATCGTCGAGTGGAGCTCGACGATCTGTCGGAGTTGAGCTAGACGATCGTCGATCGGAGTTCGACGAATCGTCGTGCTGAGCTCGACGATCTGACTTAGTCTCCAGACAGAAAAACTTGGTCTTCAGGGCAGCTTCCAATCCTAGACTTCTAACCCTTAGACTCAATCCTAATTGACCTATTAAGCTATACAGAAGGTCAAACAAAAGTTCCTAGAGACATAGTGATCCTGACCCAAATTAGTAATATGGTGTTCCAACAATCTCCCCCTATTTGGGTTAGGATTACTATTTACAGACTTTGGAAAATTCAAATAACAACAAATAATCAGAAAAGCATAAAAACAACAGCAGCTAGACATTGCAGAAACATCACAGAGATATATATATATATATATGTATCTGACATCCAGATAGCAGTCAGAATTCACAGAAATTGTCACCTTACACTGTCATTTCTTCTCTTTGCCTTTGACAAGTTTGATTTCTCTATTTGGATTAAGAGCTTCCTTGTTGGACCTGGTGTCATCTGCTGCACCCAAATAGGTTTGCTTTGAAGTCCTGGGAACCACAGCAGCAGGATGCAACTCCATATATCTCTCAGCATCAAAGAATTTGCTGGAGGCATATTTCTCTAGTTCCTTTTGTCTTTGCTCTAACATTGTAGAAATATTTGAAGAGTCTAAGCCTTGCTCTCTGGCCTTCTTGATCTGATCTAGTGCAGCCAGTTCCTTCATCCTGGCAGTCCAAGCAACTGGATTCTTTTCAGGGTCCTCAAATGGTACAGGTGGCTCATACCTGTTGGAAGAATTGTCTTGAGGAGGCCTAGCAGACACTGTCTCTTTTAGCTTGTAGGGGAATAGACCAGAAGTAGTATTAGATGAAACATGTCCTCCCCTGGAGTATGGGTGCTGCCTGGAATACCCTTTAGAATAAACCTGAAAATCTCTTTGACTACCCTGTATCCTCCTCTCCTAGAATAAGAACCCCTAGATTGGCTTTCCCTTTGGTAGGGTCTGACATGGGGTTGATAGGGAGCCTGGCTTCTAGCTGGGGCTTGACTTGCAGAGCTGCCACCTGCACCTGCATCAGGAGGAGGTGGTGGAGGAGGATGAGGGTGCTGGAACTGGGAGGATCCCTTCTCATACTTTCTCTTCTTCTTCATGGCTTTCAGCTGGTTTTTGGAATACTGCATCCAATGTTCAGTAATTTGGCAGTTATGCAGAATATAATAAGGAATATCATTATTATCCTTGACTTTTGCAGGAGGAACCCTTTTCATTGCCTTGCTCATTACCTTCCTTTTTCTGGCAATGGTAGCAGTTGAATCATCAGAGTCTGTTTTGAATTCATCAGTCTCAGAACTCTGGTCATCATATATAGCATCTATTTTCTTCATCAATTCTTTCTTCAGCTGAACAGCAGCAGATACAGGAGGTGAAACAGGAACAACAACAGCAGCAACTGTAACAGTCTCACTCACAGCAGTAACAACATCAAAATCTGCAGTAGGATCAAAAACAGTGGCCTCTATCATCAGAAGATCCTTGGATGTTTGCTCATCAGAAGCAATTGGGATTTCAGCAGCAGTGTGATCAATCTCAGCAGTATCAACAAGTTCAAAAGCAAAGTCAGTCTTTTCTTTATCAACAGCAGCAGCAGCAGCAACATCTTCAGAAGCAGCAATCACTGAATGTGCAAATGCAGAGAGAATGCTAGGGTCACAGCAAGAGACAGGCACCAGTGCCTTGGACAAATCTTCTGGGGGCTGGACAACATTAACCTCTGGGAGATAGCTGAAAAAGACAGTATCAAAGGCAGAAAGCAAAGACCTTAGGTCTATTGCAAGAACTGCAGTAGGAGCCTGACATTCTGGAGGCACAGCAACAGTAGCAGAAGAGGCAGCAGGCACAGAAACATCAGCAGCAGCAGCAGTAACATCAGCAGCAGCAGCAGAAGTAGCAGCAGCAACAGCATGAAGGCTTGCTTCATATGGCATCTCCCGCTGCCTGGATGCAGATGCATCTGTATCAAGACAAACTGCTGGTGGTGCTGCCTGGGGAAGGAGAGAGGAAAGCCTGGCAGAGAGGGCTGCCACTGACAAGTGTAGAGGAGTCAATGAGGTCTCCAAGAGTAGGGAGAGCCTGGGGGCAATTAGCTCATACAACTTGTCAGCTAGGGCTGAGAGGTGTACTTGCTCAAGAACAGGAGCAGAGGTAGAGGGAATAGGGATAGCTGAGGATGCTGGAAGTGGAGGGCTGGAGAGTGGAATGGATGGCTGAGGTGTTGGGATGGTGGATATGGAGGACAAGGGGATGGAGATGGATGGAGTGAATGTTGGTTGGTCAATGATGTGGTGTAGGAGATCTTGGAATGATGTGGAGGAGGAGGGTAACTCAGGAGGAGATGAGGGGGAATCATCCATGTAGGAGTCATCCAGAAGGGTGAAGGATGGTATGGATGGTGATGATGTGATATCTGGTGGAGGGTAGGAGAACAGTGGGTGGAAATGGTCTTCTGGTGGAGGTAGAATGGGGTCTGGAGATGGAATTGATGTTGGAGATGGGCTAGAGATGGTAATGGGGGATGGAGCTGGAATGGTGGATAGTAGAGGTGGGGTTGGACTTGGAGGAGGAGGAGAGGCAGCAACAGCAGCAGCCAGGTCTTCTGCAGGAGCAGAGACCTGTGGGAGAGTGACTCTTTGAGTCCTGGTGCCTGAAGGAGCACTAGAGGAGGGCCTGCATGGCTTGCTTATTTGCCTGTCCCACTTACCAAAGAGGGCACAGGTAAGTCTCTTGGAGGCATTAATGTGAACTCTAGAGGAGACCAGCAAGGCAGGGCACTTTGTCTGCAGAAAAACTCCAAGAATCCTGCCAAAGTTAACAAAGATTTTGTTGATTTTCTTCTTGATTAGGTCAAAGAAGACCTCTCCCCAGTTCAAAATTTTCTTATCCACCAGAGCTCCCATGAGGCAGAGCTGATGTCTGGATATAGTGTCATGAGCAGAGTGCTTTGCCAGCAGCACTTTTCATACTACATCTGCCAGGAATCTGTATTCAACAGATAGATTCCTCTTGAATAGCTTGTTAGGGTTTCCCTCTGGATGACCCATCCTGTGAAGTATGTCAGAAAACTCCTCCCCAGATAACTCAGTAGATTCTTCGCCATTTCTCAGTCCAAAAACCTCTGTTAAAACTGTGGGGGTCAAGGGTACCTGGTTTCCAGCAATAGACCCAACTATTGTGTTGTTGTCTAGATTATGAGCAGTGTAAACCCATTCCTTGATTTCATCTGAGGCCAGCTTTATCCTGGTGGTCATGAGGGCAGACAGATTCTGATCCTTGAATAAACTCAGAATATCTTGGAAAACTTGCTCAGTAGTGCTGAATGATTCCATATCAATGTCGAAGCCATTGTACCTGCAAAAACTTAACAAACAAAACGACCAAGCGTAGAACTGTTTGGAGGGAAGAAAATTCTTGCAGAGAAATCGAAAGCGCAAAAGAGAACGACGGCGAAAAATGAGTTTTATATTAGGGTTCGACGCAGAATTGGAAAGATCGTTGAACTCAGTTCGACGATCGAGGCTTCTAAAGGAATCTGAAGAGACTCCAACATCGTCGATCTCCATTCGACGATCTTGAAAGGCGTCGAGCTCCGTTCGACGATCGTTCAGTGAACAAAATCGTCGAGCGCCGTTCACGATCGTTGACCGGAAGAGATAGTTCATACTATCTGAGAGGCGCTGAACTCAGTTCGACGATTCTGGAAATCGTCGAACTCCGTTCGACGATCTTAGGGGAAATCGTCGAGCGCAGTTCAGAGATCAGAAAATTCTAGACACTAAGAAAAATCAGAATTTTTGCCTAGTCTTGGTCAATTTTTAGCTTTCAAAATCTTGGATATTATTTAAGGCTTCCTCCATCTAACATTCCTAACTGATTTAGGAAGAAGGTGTGTTTCTTTTCATCCAAAGGCTTGGTGAAAATATCTCCCCTTTGTAAATCAGTTGGGATATATTGCAATTCAATTTTATTCTTTTCAACATTGTCCCTTAAGAAGTGATGCCTAATCTCTATGTGTTTTGTCCTACTATGGAGGACTGGATTTTGAGCTATGGAAATAGCACTTGTATTATCACAAAAGATTTTTGACTTCTCTAAGTTGTAACCATAGTCTAGGAGTTGGTTTTGAATCCACAGTATTTGTGAACAACAACTGCTTGCAGACATATATTCAGCTTCAGCAGTTGAAGTTGACACAGATGTTTGTTTCTTACAAACCAAGAGACAAGTCTGTCACCAAGGAACTGACAAGTTCCACTGGTGCTTTTCCTGTCAATTCTGCATCCAGCATAATCAGCATCTGAGAATCCAGTTAAATCAAATGCTGAATCTTTTGGATACCAGAGACCTAGATTTTGACAACTTTTAACATACCTGAGAATCCTCTTTACTAAAGTGAGGTGTGACTCTCTAGGGCTAACCTGGAACCTAGCACATATACATGTAGCAAACATTATATCTGGTCTACTAGCTGTAAGATACAATAAAGAGCCAATCATTGCTCTATATGTGGTCTGATCAACAGGTTTCCCATGTTCATCAGCATCCAATACAGCATTGGTAGGCATGGGTGTTTTCATACAAGATGCCTCAGACATACCAAATTTCTTAACCAGTTCATTAGCATATTTGGTTTGAGAAATAAAGATGCCTTCAGCATGTTGTTTGACTTGCAATCCTAGGAAGAAGGATAGCTCACCCATGCTACTTATCTCAAATTTAGAATGCATCAGGTTAGAAAACCTTCTGCACAATTTTGAGTCAGTAGAACCAAAAATGATATCGTCTACATAAATTTGTACTAGTAGGGTATGGGACTTATGGGTTCTAATAAAAAGAGTTTGGTCTACTCTACCCCTTATAAAACTATTTTCCAAGGGAAAGCATGCTAGGGTCTCATACCATGCTTTAGGAGCTTGCTTGAGACCATATAATGCTTTATTTATTCTAAAAACATAATCAGGATAAGTTGGAGAGATAAAACCTGGAGGTTGTCTGACATAAACTTCCTCTTTGATGTCTCCATTCAAGAAAGCACTTTTGACATCCATCTGATAGACTTTGAAACCTTTGTGAGCTGCATAAGCTAGAAATATCCTGATGGCTTCCAATCTTGCAACTGGTGTAAAGGTCTGGTCGTAGTCAATTCCTTCTTCTTGAGAGTATCCCTGAGCAACTAGCCTTGCCTTGTTCCTTATTATTACTCCTTGATCATCCAGTTTGTTTCTGAATACCCATTTTGTTCCAACAATGGAATGATCCTTAGGCTTTGGCACTAGTTCCCATACTTTGTTCCTCTCAAATTGATGCAATTCCTCTTGCATTGCAATGATCCAATGTGGATCTTGCTCTGCATCTTGAATGGACTGAGGTTCAATTTGAGATAGGAAGCAGGTGTGCAACAGGTTTTAGTTGACCTGATTTCTGGTTTGCACACCAGCTGAGATTTCTCCAATTATTTGGGAAATTGGATGGTCTCTTGATGTTACTAAATCAACAGGGGGTGTTGATTGTTCACCAACCTGTGTTGTTGTTTCCTCTTGTGGTACAACAACTGGCTCTTCAGATTGTGCTTTAATATGTGAAGCATTCCCTTCATCTTCACTGCTTTCTTCTTCTTGAGCAACCTGTAACTTGTTCATATCTTCAACTAGAGAGTGTTCCTGCAAAGGTTCTATGGTAGAAGAAATCTTCTCCTTGAAAGACATGTTAGTTTCATCAAAAGAGATATGAACAGATTCCTCAATTTTCAAAGATGATTTATTATAAACCCTATAGGCCTTGCTGATCATGGAGTATCCCAGAAACACTCCTTCATCAGCTTTGGCTTGAAATTTTGCTAGATATTTCTTGTCATTATTGTGAATGTAGCAAATACAATCAAAAATTCTAAAATAGTCAATTTAGGTTTCTTCCCTTTGAGTAATTCATAGGGAGTCTTTCCCTTCAGTTTATGTATCAGACTTCTGTTCAGCACATAGTTGGACGTGTTCACTGCCTCTGCCCAAAAGGATAGAGGTAGATGAGCATCTGACAACAATGTAGTGGCAGATTCAATAAGGGTTCTATTTTTCCTTTCAGCTACCCCATTTTGTTGAGGAGTTCTAGGAGCTGAGAAAGTGTGCCTGATCCCTTCACTCTGACAGAACTCTTGCATAAGAAGAGAATCAAACTCTGTCCCATGATCACTTCTGATCAGGGCAATATGAGTATTGAACTCAATCTGTATACATTTGAGAAACTCTGTCAGACATTTAAAGTTATCAGACTTCTTCCTTAGAAAGAACACCCAAGTGAATCTAGAGAAGTCATCTACAACTACTAAAGTGTAGGATTTCCCTCCTAGGCTTTGTACTGTGATGGGTCCAAATAGATCCATGTGTAACAGATACAATATCCTAGGTGAATCACTCTTATTAAGTGACTTAAAACTGTTTTTAGTTTGCTTGCCTAATTGACAAGCCCTGCAGAGTCCTTCCTTCTTGTAGGGGCCAGAAGGTAGTCCTCTAACAAGGTTGTCCTTGGAGAGCCTAGCAATAGTTCTAAGGTTTAGGTGTCCTAGTCTCTTATGCCATAAAACATTTGGTCTACAGACAGAGTTAAACAGGCAAATATCTACATCAGTTGAAAGAAAATCTACTAGGTAGATGTTACCTTTCCTTTTACCTGTCAACACAGTTGTGTTGTCCTCTGACTTGATTTTGCATAAGGTTTTGCTGAAGGTCACCTGGTAGCCTTCATCACACAGCTGACTGATGCTGATCAGGTTGTGCTTCAGTCCTTCCACATATGCTACCTTCTTGAAGGTTACTGATCCAATCTGTACTGCACCATATCCCTTAGTTTGTCCAAAGTTAGAATCACCAAAGATAACTTTGGGTCCAAGCTTGGCTCTGAAGGATGTGAGGTTGTCCTTATTCCCTGTCATGTGCTTAGAGCACCCACTATCCAAATACCATTGCTGGTTAGATGTTGGATAGGTCTTCACCTGCACATAAAACAATTCATTTGTTTTTGACCCAGTTTACCTTGGGCCTAGGTTGATAACCTCTGAATTCTGAAATGAAAGACATCCCAGGTTGACTCTTATATCCTTCAGGATGATATATCCTTGGAGGTATAATCCATTCAGTATAAGGGTTAAAGGTTTGGGATGAAGAACCCTTAGGATTCAGTTTTGATTTACCTTTGAAAAAGTTTCCAGAGTTCTGACCTCTGTTCGACGATCTTGGAGCTGAGTTCGATGATCTTGGGTCAGATCGTCGAGCTCCGTTCGACGGTCGACTATGGGTGAGGTCAAGTATGTGTGATCGTCGACCTGCGTTCGACGACTTTGGCTGAGATCGTCGATCAGCGTTCGACGATTTTTCCTGAGATCGTCGAGCTGCGTTCGGCGATCGTCGATCTTCATTCGGCGATCGTCGATCTCCGTTCGACGATTTTTGCTGGGACTTAATTTTCTGAGGCAGATCAGAATTTTTCCTGGCAACCTCTACAACTCCCTTTCCCTTGTTAGAAATAAACTTGATGGGAGTTGTTAGGACTATAGGTTGGCTGGATGAAGCACCCAAGCCCAGTGTACTATTGAATCTAGAGTTCACTATGCTTGTGATGTCCATCAGCTTGATGCTTCTCCCATTAAGGGATTCTTCAAGCTTCTTGGCCTCAGAGAGCTCACTTTTCAGTGAAGCTATCTGTTCCCTACAGTTCTCCAACTCCTGAGAGAGTTTGAGGTTGTCTGACTTTAAAACATTGTGTTCAGATAATTGATTTCTGAGAGAGATAATCTCTTTCTCAGACTTTAGTAGGTCTAAACACAGTGCTTTAAATTCAGATTTAAAATCTTCTGAAGTAAAATCAAAAGAACCAATTACCTGATCTTCTTCAGGTTGAGTCTCTGAGTCTGACTCTGACTCCTCTTCCTCTGAATTGTGCTGTGAGGCATTAATTGCCATCATGCAGAACTCCTTTTCTTCTGCATCATCCTCATCATCACTGGAGCTGGAAGAGGCTTCTGACTCCTCTTCAGTCTCACTCCAGGATTCAGCAACAAACCCTTTCCTTGTATGCTTATTTTTGTTGGGAGAAGGTTTGCTATTGCCACTCTTTTTGGAGTCCTTCTCCTTTCTTTTTCTTTTCTGTCCCTTCTGTCCTTGTTCTTGTTCTCTGGACAGTCAGGAACTATGTGCCCTGGTTTCCTGCAACCAAAGCAAATAATGTCTTTGTTATTACCAATGGACTTGTCATACCTTGGCTTATCCTGCTCCTTATATGATCTTCTTCTGAAGTCCTTTCTGGCCATCTTGTAGAATCTTTTGGCCAACAGGCTGAGAAGTTCATCATTGCCTTTAGCTTTATCTTCAGGCAGATCCTCAGTTGCCTTGAATGCTATGGTCTTCTCTTTTCTTGTAGCTGGTGAAGCAGCCTTTTGTTCTTCCTCTCTATTCTTGATGAGCAGCTCATAAGATTTGAGCTTACCCAACAAGGCTTCAGTGGTGATCTCATTCAGACTTCTGGCATCTTTAATTGGCCAGATTCTTGAATCCCAAGTACTGGGGAAGCACATTAGGATCTTGTCATTAAGTTCTGTTAGAGAGATCTCTTTCTCTAATGTCCTCAGTTCACTGACAATTAGACTCAGTCTATTGTACATGTCTCCCACTGACTCAGTCTCTCCCTTCTTGAAGTTCTCATATTGAGTGATGAGATGGAATCTTCTGTCCTTTCTCTCATCTGCTGAGCCTGAGACTATTTCTGAGAGTCTATCCCAAATTTCCTTGGCTGAATTACATTCAGCTACCTTTTGAAAAATGTCATCTGACATTGTTTGGGCTAGGATGTTCATAGCCTTGGCATCAGCTACTTTCCATTTTTTGATGTCAGCATCTGTTCCTGATGGAGGTGGAACAGCATTTGTGTTTGTGCTCTCTGGGGGTCTTGGACACACTGTCAAAACAGAATTAAAAATATCTTCATCAATGGAATTCATGTAAAGTCTAATCCTTGCCTTCCAAAGTGGAAACTTGGAAAGATTGCACACTGGAGGTCTGGTGCTAGCATAATCTTTGTTTTGGGCCATGATTTGTGCAAACAAAATCTAATAATAAAATACAAAAGAAAAATAGATCTAGTTTAGGATCTTGGGGTTCAGGTGTTAGCCTGTACAACCAATCAGGTATGGTATGTTTAACCAACCTGCCTCTGATACCAATTGAAAGGGCAACTAGATCTGATATACTCTAGAGGGGGGTGAATAGAGTATATGGTGCTTTAGTAACTTTTGCAAACTTTTACAACAAATGTTGTAATATGTGTGAGCAGGGAAGCAAAAATAAATCTAATCACAGAACTAAGCTATGTAAAAACTAAGCACAAAAAAATCAAGGCCAGAAACAAAAAGAAAACAAGCCAAAACCAGATGACACAAGGAAATATAGTGGTTCCCCAAACTTGGGTACATCCACTCTTCTACCACCCTAGGTAGGAATCCACTGCATGATGAGTTGATCAGGTGTCCTGGGCACCAATGAGCTTTTGATAAGGTGCTCAAAAACCAAAGCAGATTTTTTGATCAGGTGTCTTGCCACCAATGAGCTTTTGACAAGGTGCTCAAAAACCAGATTCAAACTTTTGAAGGGAGTTTGAAAAACCCTTTACAGAGTGGGGGTGAGGGAGTGATGGCAGTCTTCTCTTTCTCAAACAACTGAGAAGACTATGTGGATTGATGTCAAAGCTCCCCCTGAATCCTTGAAATCTTCAGGAAGAAAAGCTTTGCTGAGGGTGATAGGCCTTCAAAGGTAGAACTCCAGCAATAGATGGTTTCAGCAATGGCTGAAATGTTGAGTGTCTGGAGTCTTGAAATGATGTTGGCCTTGAACACTTTGAGAGCTGAAGAGATCTGAAGATTTTTGAAAGCTTGATCTCTTTGATGAGTGTTCTTCAGAATTCTTTTTGACAGAAAAAACTTTTTGAGTATCTTTCTATGTTCTGTATATTGTGTGTCCTTTCTTCTGGTTGATCTTTTGATTCAAAAACATTCTGTCTTTTATTCTCTGTTCCAGAATAGAATATTATTCTCTGTCAAAGATAGCCGTTCGTCTGCATTGATTGCATCCTTAATTGCATAGACTCTTCTGGAGGAAAGTCCACAAAATTATTCCTTGAAAGATCCCTTGAAACTTGGTCCAGAAGTAAATGAAAACGGCTAGCAAATCTCTGAATTAATTGCATAATAACTCCTGTCTGATTTGAATTCGAATTCTGGAAGTTAACTGAAATCGTCGAACTGAGCTCTGCTATCGTCGAGCTGAGCTCAGCGAACTGGAAAACTTAAGCAGCAAAATAATCGTCGATCTGAGCTCAAAGATCGTCGAACTGAGCTCAGAGATAAAGATCCAGTGCAGAGTCAAAATCGTCGACCTGAGCTCACCGATCGTCGAATGGAGTTCGACGATATTATGAAGTTGAGCTAAGCGATCGTCGAGTGGAGCTCGGCGATCTGTCGGAGTTGAGCTAGACGATCGTCGATCGGAGTTCGACGAATCGTCGTGCTGAGCTCGACGATCAGACTTAGTCTCCAGACAGAAAAACTTGGTCTTCAGGGCAGCTTCCAATCCTAGACTTCTAACCCTTAGACTCAATCTTAATTGACCTATTAAGCTATACAGAAGGTCAAACAAAAGTTCCTAGAGACATAGTGATCCTGACCCAAATTAGTAATAGGGTGTTCCAACAGCTTGGCTCTGAGGTTTCTTCTTCACTAACTTCTTGTGCTGGAGTAGGAGGAACAACCTTTGTCTTCTTAGAGATGTCTAACTTTAAAGCAATAGACTTCTCTTTGAATGCAGACCTACTCTTCTCTACTTCAGCCTTTCTGGTGTTGAGTTGAAGCTCATATGACATAAGCTTCCCGAAGAGATTCTGAGGATCTATCTCGGCCAGTTTTCCAAACTCCCTTATAGCACAGACCTTGTTATCCCATTCTGAAAGAAAGTGTACCTAATCACCTAGAGGGGGGGGGGGGTGAATAGGTGACCTTATCTTTTTATACTTTTAGGCAGATTATATCACAGAATTATAAATAATTCTTCACATCAATTCAGCACAGCAATCACAGAATCACACACACACAGAGTACACACAGTTTTATAGTGGTTCCCCAAGGTCTGGGTACATCCACTTTCCCCTTCGCCTATCTAGTAGTGCACTAGATTCGGCCAAACTCCTCCACTATTCCTCAGATCCTTAGATCTTACACTCAGAACCCCAAACAGGTTCCTACAGCTCAGGCTCAAAGCCCTACTACTCAGTCTTCACCAAGACCTACACTCAGCCTTCAACAAGGCCTACACTCAGCCCTCAATAAGGCCTACACTCAGAGAAATGGATCTCCTACACTCAGGCACACAGGCCCTACCACTCAGCCTTTATAATTTCAGGCTTACAACTCAGATCCCTAAGGATCCTACAAGAAATTAAAATTACAATGTATATAACCTCAACTCAGAATAAGAGAGAAGAGTTGACAGGTTTCTTGATGAGTTCTTGGATGAACTTTACTGAGATCAACCTCCCTTGGCTTCCTTCAAAGCTTCTTGAATTTAGAACACAGTAGGGTTGATTCTCTATGCAGCTGATCTTCAATCACTGCAACTTAAGATTCAGATCTCAATCTGAAACTTCCTTCACAGCCTGGTTCAACAGCTGTCTTCTTAGAAGGAGCTCTCTCTCTCCAACTTCTTAGATCTTCTCTTGAAGGTCTTCTTCTAGATGTGTTGTACTTCAATGATTCATTGATCACTACCTTATGTTGACAGAATAAGCCTTTATATAGGCCTTCTTCATGGTGACCGGCTGATCCGGTTTCTAACAGCTTTCTGACATCTCTGACAGTTGCAGTAGACTGGCTGGAATGGTAGCTGTCAAGTCATCCAGTCACTTCTTGAATTTTCTGTAACTGTCTGAAAGTGTCGAGACAGTCAGTCTTTAAGTGTCGACATAAATAGACTAAGTGTCGACACAAGTTGACTAAGTGTCGACACTAGCCTTCATGGTGTCGACACAACTCCTTGTGTTGTAGAATCTGCTTCTCGACACTGCTACTTCAACATGTGTCGACACTGATCCTGTGTGTCGACACAAGTCTTTCTTCTTTGAAACTTAGTTGATTTCTTGTAAGTGTCGACACAACTCCTTTGTGTTGACACATTTTCTTGTGTTGAACTTGTTCAGTGTCGACACATCTTCTTGGTGTCGACATATGCCTTCTGTGTTGATTCTTTTGCTGAGTGTCGACACATCTCCTTTGTGTCGACACTTGTACTTAGACTTCATTGAAATTTGTTGAGTGTCGACACAGCCTCCTAGTGTCGACACTTTCTTCATGTGTTGAGACTTTTGTTGTGTGTCGACACATTCTTCATTATGTCGACACTTGTACTTAGACTCTGTTGACATTTTGTTGAGTGTCGACATAGCCTCCTAGTGTCGACACTTGTACTTGAGCTTTGTTGAACTTTTGCTGAGTGTCGACACATCCTCCAAGTGTCGACACTTTTGATGTCAAAAAAGTTTCTCTGGGTGTCGACACTGTTTCTAAGTGTCGACACAGCTTCTCTGGACATTTCTTCATTGAGTGTCGACACAACTTGTATGTGTCGACACTTTCCTTCTGGTGTCGACTCTGTATTCCTGGTGTCGACATAATTACTCCAAGTGTCGACACTACTTCTTTGGGTGTCGACACAAGTCTTCTTAAGTGTCAACACTTTTCTTCTAGGTGTCGTCACATGGACTTTAAAACTTTTCAGCTTTCCCTACAATTACTTAACCTGCACAAGGTAACTCAAAATACATCAAATACATTTTGATGTATATCATTGAGTAGGGTGAGGCTTCTTCAAATCAGGTACATTTATTCCAATGTACCCAACAATCTCCCCATATTTGGAGAAGTCATAACCCTTAGTCAATGATATACACCATACATAACAAATTCACAGTATGATGTAAAACAATATTAAATGACAGGGTAAGTACATAAACATGTATAAACAAAACGTGTATACACAAATTACTCAAAACATTAATGTAATAGATTTAACATATATCACATTGTTCTAACAACTTCAGCATATTCATTATTCAAAAGTTTACAGAGAGTTTAAAATCAAATGATTACAACTATAAACTAAAGAAAAATTCTATCCTATTGCTGCTCAGGCTCCTTGATCACAATGCCCTTCCCTGATTGTATCTTTGCTTGGACTAGGGCTTCAGTGTCTTCAGCAGCAGCAGGATTCTTTCCTTTAAGATCCTTCTTTTTCAAATCTTCAGCTTTGATCTTCTTCCTTTCAAAGTAATGATAAGGCTTTGGAAAGTACTTGCTAGACTCCTGGGCAGTAGGAGGTAGCTTTCCCATCTTAGCCTTTCTTCTATACTGCACAATGGCCTCTTGCCTACTCTCATGCTTCCTCCACTCCAGTTCAGAATACCACTTGTTTCTATCCTGGATATTATCCTTGGCAGTCTTCCATGCAATCAAGATAATATTCCTGGAAGTGGGGCTCCACTGTTCAAAATCAGGCCTCAATTCTGCTTGCTCCCTGAATCTCTTCTTAGACAATTGCGCTTCTTGTTCTTTATGCAAAGCCTCTTATTCTTTCAGTATAGCCTCTGGCACAGGCTGAACCACCTTCTCTATGATGACCTTCTGATTTCCCTCAAGAGGGCTATACATTGACTGTATATCTTGATGTATCATATCAAAGTCTGGTGGAGGGTATATTACTTGAGCCACTTCAGCTTGCTCTCCTCCAAGATATGCAGGATTAATTCCAGACTATGCAACATTGTCATCATCACATAATGGAGGATATCCAAGGGTGGCTCTAATGGAATTTGAAATCCACTTTGCATGATCAGAGCCTGCTTTGACTAACACCCTCTCCCCCTTTATGACTTCTCTTTCAATCTGATCTCTAAAATCATCTTTCTGAAACCTTATTTGTGCATTCAGATAGTTTACTCCATCCTTGTAGAAAGGTTTCAACCTTTGGAGCTTTTCAGTTATGAGCTTCTGGGAATCTTAAAGTGCAGAAGTAACAGCAGTGATACCTTCTTGTAATGCTTTATCAAATTCTGCCTTAGCTGTAGCACTTGCTGTAGTCTGACCAGTAGCTATATTCTTCATTTCTGTTACTATTGCATTGTGTGAAGCAGTGAGATTATCATTCATTCTCAGCTGGTTCTCCAGGACATAGCCTTGCTTCACTGCAATATCATCTACTTGTGTTTTGATCTTTTCCTGATGAGTGGCGAGATAGACTACTACATTTCCTCCCTTATGGAAGCAGTCAGTCATTTCTTTCTTGTTCAGATTCATTTCTAATCTGATTGACTTGATGTCTTGGGCAAGATCAAATTGCAATGACTTATGCCCTCATCTATGTATTTTTCTATAGCTTGTCTGTGCTCATCCCGCTTTATCTGTAATGCAACCATCAGTGAACTGTAGTCAGTAGATGGGGCAGGTTGTGGAGCAATTGTTTGCAGTGCCTTTTTATATGTCTGGCTCCTCCTCTTGAAGACTTGAAATTTCCTCTTCTTGGCTCTTGCAGCCTCTTCATCTTCTGAAGCAGATGTGCTAGCAATATCCACTCTATACTTAGGACAAGGATGTGAATCCTTCTCAGTCCTTGGTGGTTGCTCAGCATCCTTGGGCTTCTCAGTCTCTATGCCTGCAGTTTTCTCTATATTCTCCACTTGCTCCCCTCAATAATGACTTTCTCCCCCACAACAGCAGCTTTTCCACTTTAATGTCAGTTTGAAGAAGGTCAGGGAACAGTTCTTCCAAAGTAAATTCGTGTTGAGGATGGGGTGGAGATTCTCTTATCTCATCAACCACTTGATTAGCAACAGATGTGTCTTCCATGACAACATCCTGAGGTTGACTAAGAATCTGAGGTTGCTGATTTACATTAGATAATGTGTCAGTCATAACTTCATTCTCAATAAGGAAATTTAATTGGTTGATTTCAGTTATTACCTCAAGTATTGTTTGGGTAGCTTGTTCACTCTCTAGTGGAGTTGGATCTTCCACAAGTAA
Organism: Platanthera guangdongensis; assembly: GCA_039583875.1. Taxonomy (NCBI): domain Eukaryota; kingdom Viridiplantae; phylum Streptophyta; class Magnoliopsida; order Asparagales; family Orchidaceae; genus Platanthera; species Platanthera guangdongensis. The sequence goes on from CM077147.1 coordinate 55,880,520, forward strand.
AGGCTCCCCGTGGATTGAATGTAGGTGAATTGGGCTTGCTGATGGTAGCTCCCCCTGCCTTGGTGCATCTTCTTGTCTTGTTGGAGATTGTCCAGCATTTCTAGTTTCTTCCTCATCTGGAGTTAACACTACATGCTCTTCAGAGCTGCTTGATGATTCTTGAGCCACAGGGGCTGTTTTCTTCTTTTGGGGTATATCCTTAACTGGAGATGGAAGTTCTTTGGTCAGTACTCTGTCCCACCTAGAGAAGATTCTCATATCCATCTTCCTCATGTGGTTAATCTTTGAACTTGCAGCTTGGTTCATTACATCTAGAATACTTCCAGCAAGGTAAAGACTCAGAATTCTACCCAAATTTGTCTTCTTCATACTTTCTTTAATCTTATCAAACATAACTGTAGCCCAATCAGTATTTAGTTTGAATATTATCCTTGTCATGAGGCTAAACATATGAGCTGAGATTCTGTCATGGCCTCCAGGCTTGCTCAGGATGACGTTTCCAACAATTTCAGATAAGAATTTGCCTTGCATATTCATTCCCTTCCTATTGAAAACAGATCCTATTTTCAGATTTGAGTCCAAACCACACCATGTCAATGCTTCTCTAGTCTTAGAAGCTGAAACATCTTCTTCTTCCTTAGTCCTTGGTAGGTGTAGTACCATTCTCAGACTCTTAGGAGAGACCTTCACCTTTTTCCCATGAACTCTTGACTTAATCTTGAGTCCTGATTCATATAGTTTTGCTGCATTCAGAAACTCCAGGACCTCCTTCTTCCAGATCTTGATCGGCTCTAAAACAAGAAATTCTAACCCAGTCTCAGCTATTAGGGTTATCATGCCTTTGATATCGGGTTCCGCGTCATCAAATGCGTGTCGCACGAGTTCATATCCTTCATTCACATTCTCTTCTAGCTTGGGCGCCATTAAGGTTTGAAGAAATTTGAATCTAGAGAAGAGATATGTTGACACATAAGTTTGGTCTCGAAACTTTGGTGAGCGTGTCGACAGACAATGGCGAAAACCTATTTATACTTTTCTAGAATCGAAGATGAAAGGGCGCGTCAAAATACTTAAATTGTGTCAACACTGTTGAAAAGTGTCGACACTTACTTATAATGTCTCGACAACAATGTGTCGACACAAGTATAGTCGACAGAATATATGTGTCGACACTTGTTTATGTGTCGACACCGCTTTGCTCGACACTTAGTCGAAACTTTACTAGACTAATTCTAAGTAAAGCCTAAGTGTCGACACCACCTTGGATGTGTCGACACCTACACTGCATGTGTCGACACTAATTCTCTGAAGTGTCGACACAGACTTCCTAGATGTGTCGACACCATTTTTCTGAAATGTCGACACCACTTCTATGTGTCGACACAGACAACTCTGTGTGTCGACACTATTTTACTTAGCCAATTTTTTTTTGTAAACTATTCTAAGTTTATCATACCTAATTCAATTTTGAATCTATTGAATTTGGTTTCATCTAAGGGCTTAGTATACATGTCAGCTAACTAATTATCTGTATTAGCATACTCTAGTGAAATATCTCGTTTTTCCACATGTTCCCTTAGAAAATGATATTTTATTTCTATGTGCTTAGTCCTACTATGGGAGACAGGATTGTTTGCAATAGAAATAGCACTAGTAGAATCACAAAATAGAGGTGTTCTACTTACCTGAATACCATAATCTTCAAGATGATGTTGTATCCATAGAAGTTGAGCACAACAACTTCTTGCAGCCACATACTCTGATTCTGCTGTGGAGATAGCCACACTTGTTTGTTTGTTGCTACTCCGTGAAATCAGCCTTCCATGTAGGAATTGACAGGTTCCAGTTGTACTTTTCCTATCTTCCTTGCAGCCTGCAAAATCTGCATCTGAATAACCTGTCAGTTCAAAGTCTCCATTCCTAGGGTACCAAAGGCCTAGATAAGGTGTGCCCTTAAGATATCTCAGAATTATTTTGACTGCTGTCAAATGAGATTCTTTAGGGCAAGCTTGGTACCTAGCACAGACACATGTAGCATACATGATATCTGGTCTACTTGCAGTCAAATACAATAGGGAGCCAACTATCCCTCTATACAAATTCTCATCTACAGGTTTCCCTGCATCATCTTTGCTAAGAGACATACTTGACTCTATAGGAGTTTTCATGGTACTGGATGATTCCATACTATACTTCCTTATCAATTCTAGGGTGAACTTAGACTGGCATATGGATAAACCATTCTCAGTCTGTCTATCTTGGAGACCCAATAAGAACTTAAGTTTCCCCATACTGCTCATTTCAAATTGTCCTTGCATAAGTTTTGCAAACTTTCTGCAAAGACTATTTTCTGTAGACCCAAATATAATGTCACCTACATATATTTGGACTAAGATTATCTTACCTCTGGATTCCCTAAGGAATAGAGTCTTGTCTTTTTTCCACCTTGTGAATTTATTCTCAATGAGGAAACTAGACAGGGTTTCATACCAAGCCATAGGGGCTTGTTTTAACCCATACAAAGACTTCCTAAGTCTATAAACATAATTAGGTTTAGTTGAATCAACAAAACTTGGTGGCTATTCCACATAGACTTCTTCCTTCATATTTCGATTCAGAAAGGCTGACTTAACATCCATTTGGTATACTTTAAACCCTTGATAGGTTGCATAGGCCAGGAACATCCTTATGGCCTCCAGTCTGGCTACTGGAGCAAAGGTTTGATCAAAGTCAATACCTTCTTCCTGCCTATAACCTTTTACAACCAATCTTGCTTTGTTCTTCACAATAACTCCATGTTCATCCATCTTGTTCCTAAAGATCCACTTAGTTCCAATTATATTGTGGTCTTTTGGTTTAGGAACAAGCTCCCAGACTTTGCATCTTTTGAACTGATTCAGCTCCTCTTGTATAGACTCAATCCAATGAGGGTCTAGGATGGCTTCTTCAAATTTCTTTGGCTCTACTTGGGATAGAAAGCTGGAGTAGAGTACTGAACTTAGATTTCTGCTCCTTGTTTGTACCCCTTGACTTAGATCACCAATAATTTGATTGGCTGGATGATCTTTTAGATGCCTATTTGCTGGAGGCAGCCTGTATTCAGTTTGAACTCCTTCAGCTTCTTCAACTTGCTGCACCCCTTGGTCTTCTTCTGCATCAGGTGCATCTAGTACTCCTCCTGGACAGCAGCCACTATCATCCACATACTGACTTGCAGTAGACCCTTCTTCAATAGTAAGCTTGTCCATCTTCTTAGTCACACCTGTGGAGCTGCAAATACTTCTATACAATTCATTGTTAATGAGTCTAGCTTTATCAAACACTACATGTACTGACTCTTCTACAACTTGAGTAGTCAAGTTGTAGACCCTATAAGCCTTACTGTTGTTGTTGTACCCAACAAAGATCCCATCTTGGGATTTGGCAGCAAACTTGGTTAAATAAGACTTACCATTGTTAAGTATATAACATTTACAACCAAAGATCCTGAAATAGGATAGATTTGGTTTTCTGCCCTTCACAATCTCATAGGGGGTCTTATTGTGGCTCTTGGTGATAATGGCCCTATTGATCACATGACAAGCAATGTTTACTGCCTCAGCCTTGAAATATTCTGGGAGAGATGTGTCACTCAATAGGGTTCTACCAGCCTCTATTAAGGTTCTATTTTTCCTTTCAGCAATACCATTTTGCTGAGGTGTTCTTGGTGAAGAAAATTCCTGAAATATCTCAAACTCTTCACATAGCTTTGTCATACTATCAGACTGGAATTCAGTACCATGGTCACTTCTTATTTTGACCACTATACTGTCTAACTCATTCTGAATTTGTTTGACAAAACTATAAAAGATACTAGGTGTTTCAGATTTTTGCCTTAGGAAGAACACCCAAGAATACCTTGAGTAGTCATCAACTACCACAAATGTGTAGACCTTCCTACCTAGGCTGTGAACTGGCATAGGACCAAAAAGATCCATATGCAAGAGGTATAGGCATCTCACAGCATCTTTGTTCTCAATGTTATTAAAGGTGGATCTAGTCTGCTTGCCCTTTTGACAAGCTGAGCATATCTCATCTTTAATACACTTAACCTGAGGACCATTCCTCACTAACTCTTTGTTATAAAGTTGGCCAATTGTATTGTAGTTAAGATGGGCTAGCCTCTTATGCCATTTGAAATAATGAGAGACTTTCTCATCAGCTATAAGACACACAGGAGAAACATTGTTCTCACACATAATCTCTAGACAATAGACATTTCTCTTCCTATAACCTGTCAAAATAATCTTTTAATCATTTGACCTCCTGATATGACAACCATCTTTGACAAATGAGATGTCATATCCTAAATCACTCAGCTGACTTATACTAATGAGGTTGTGTTTCAAACCTTTAACATAAGCCACTTGAGTAATTGTTATAAGGTTGCTAGAAATATTACCAAAACCTTTGATGATTACTTTTTCAGAACCACCAAAGGTGACTTTAGGACCAACCTTGATTGGTGTGTAGTCCTTTAGCAATCCCCTAGTTCCAGTCATGTGCCTGGAACATCCACTGTCCAAGTACCATATTGGGGCATGGTCACTTGGACTCACCTGCAAAACAGATTAGTTAACCTTAGAACCCAAAGAATTCTTGGGTCCTTGGTGCTGGTTAGTTTGCCTCTTAAAAAAACTACCTGTAGCTTTTCTAGCAGGAAGATTGCTACTCACCTTGGCACTTGGATTGTGCCAACAGTCTATGGCAAAGTGGCCTACCTTGCCACAACACCAGCACTCAAATCTGTTGTACCTTTGCTTAGATACAACCCTGGATGTAGTATCTACAGCAGGCTTGTTGAGTATTGGGGCTTTGCCCTTAGACTTGGACTTTACAGTCCTGGCAGGTTTAGTAAACTCCAGTCCAGTTTTACCCTTTTGAGAAATGAACTCATCTATCAAGGGTAGAACAGACTTTGGTTTAGAAAACCTTGCTACAATATCTCTCTCTTTCTGAAGACTAATCTCCAGATTTCTGATTTGATCATTCTTAAATGTTATAGTCCCCATCTGAATAACAGTTATGTGCTTCAGTCTAGCTATTTCATTTAATTTTTGATCAATCAACTTATTAAAATCTGTTGCAGCAACTTTAAGATTAACAATCTCCTTAGCCTGACTCTTGGTCAAGGATTTGCTTTTCTTTAAATCTTGCAACACTACTCTATATTCATCAATTAATTGATGAATGTCTCCTTCAGATTCAGATCCACTCTCATCACTTGATGATGATGTATCTGAATCTGACTCAGTACTAGAAATTGAATCAGCAGAACAATTTTGTACCTGACTTGGTCCAGGCTGATCCTGGATTTTGTCTCCTTATGATAAGGCCATCAGTCCCTGACACTAATTGTCCTCTTGCTCATATATTGAGTTCATTAATTGGATGAACTCATCTTCTTCTTCTTCAGCAAACAGTCCAATGTAAGCTTCAGCTTCTGAATCAGTTTCTGAAGAAGACATATCTGACAGACTTCCGTCCTTCTTTGCAATAAAGGACCTTTCCTTTTTGCCCTTGATTTGAGTCTTCTTCTTATCAGTTGACTCTTTCCTTTTCTCTGGACAGTTAGCAACAACATGTCCTTGTCTGTTACAACAATAACAAACTATCTTTGAAGATGTAGTTCTACTTGACTTGGGCTTTCTCCTGTCATTCTTTGATGACTTCTGTGAAGTGGATGGCTTAGATATCCACTGTTTCTTCTTTAGGAACTTTTGAAAATGTCTTGTGAAAGCTGCAAAGTCCTCATCACTCTCACTGCTTTCAGAATTCTTACTTTCTGACTCATCTGTCTCAGTCTCAGCAACTTTTGGAGGTGGAGATGGAGACTTACTTTTATATTTCCTAATGGCTTCTGTCTTGAAAGCCACAGCTCTTTCTTTATGCTCAATTCTTGTAGTCTTCTCCTCCTCCTTCCTAACCATTAGCTGCATTTCATAGGATAACAGCTTTCCAAACAATGTTGGAGGAGGAATATCTGCTAACTTGTCCATTTCCCTTATGGCACAAATCTTAATATCCCAGTCTTTAGTTAGGGATCTCAAGAACTTATCATTCAACTCATAGTTGCTGAATTCTCTTCCATAAGACATCAACTCATTGACAATCCTATAGAATTTCTTGTAGCATTCTGTTATACTATCAGACCTGCCTTGTCTGAAACTTTCATACTCCTGATTTAGTAAAAACTTTCTGTCCTGTATAACTTCTTCAGAGCCCTCCATGTACACTATCAGTGTGTCCCACATTTCCTTTGATGTTTTACAGTGAATCAAATTCTGGAATGTGGCATCATCTATTGCACTCACAATAATATTTTGAGCCCTCTTGTCCATAGTGGCCAGAATAATCTCATCTTTAGTCATCTCTGAAAAGTCTTTAGGAGTTCTCTGATTTGCATCCAGGACTGATACTTTCATAGGCACATATGGCCCTTCTTTGACTGTGATATAGATTCTAGGGTCAGAGGCTTCCCTAAAGAGTCTAACCCTGTCTTTCCAGATGGCAAAAATCTCCTTTCTATAGATTGGCAACTTCATGGATCCTAGTTCTTTGTGATTCTCTGTTGAACCCATTTTCTCTATGTTCTTGATTATGTTGAATCTGCCAACAGGATCTTTACTCAGATAGTTATGTCCTTTTTGATGAACCTCGCTTTGATACCACTTGAAAGAAAGTGTACCTAATCACCTAGAGGGGGGGGGGTGAATAGGTGACCTTATCTTTTTATACTTTTAGGCAGATTATATCACAGAATTATAAATAATTCTTCACATCAATTCAGCACAGCAATCACAGAATCACACACACACAGAGTACACACAGTTTTATAGTGGTTCCCCAAGGTCTGGATACATCCACTTTCCCCTTCGCCTATCTAGTAGTGCACTAGATTCGGCCAAACTCCTCCACTATTCCTCAGATCCTTAGATCTTACACTCAGAACCCCAAACAGGTTCCTACAGCTCAGGCTCAAAGCCCTACTACTCAGTCTTCAACAAGACCTACACTCAGCCTTCAACAAGGCCTACACTCAGCCCTCAATAAGGCCTACACTCAGAGAAATGGATCTCCTACACTCAGGCACACAGGCCCTACCACTCAGCCTTTATAATTTCAGGCTTACAACTCAGATCCCTAAGGATCCTACAAGAAATTAAAATGATAATGTATATAACCTCAACTCAGAATAAGAGAGAAGAGTTGACAGGTTTCTTGATGAGTTCTTGGATGAACTTTGCTGAGATCAACCTCCCTTGGCTTTCTTCAAAGCTTCTTGAATTTAGAACACAGTAGGGTTGATTCTCTATGCAGCTGATCTTCAATCACTGCAACTTAAGATTCAGATCTCAATCTGAAACTTCCTTCACAGCCTGGTTTAACAGCTGTCTTCTTGGAAGGAGCTCTCTCTCTAACTTCTTAGATCTTCTCTTGAAGGTCTTCTTCTAGTTGTGTTGTACTTCAATTATTCATTGATCACTACCTTCTGTTGACAGAATAAGCCTTTATATAGGCCTTCTTCATGGTGACCGGCTGATCCAGTTTCTAACAGCTTTCTGACATCTCTGACAGTTGCAGTAGACCGGCTGGAATGGCAGCTGTCAAGTCATCCAGTCACTTCTTGAATTTTTTGTAACTGTCTGAAAGTGTCGAGACTGTCAGTCTTTAAGTGTCGACACAAATATACTAAGTGTCGACACAAGTTGACTAAGTGTCGACACTAGCCTTCATGGTGTCGACACAACTCCTTGTGTTGTAGAATCTGCTTCTCGACACTGCTACTTCAACATGTGTCGACACTGATCCTGTGTGTCGACACAAGTCTTTCTTCTTTGAAACTTAGTTGATTTCTTGTAAGTGTCGACACAACTCCTTTGTGTCGACACATTTTCTTGTGTTGAACTTGTTCAGTGTCGACACATCTTCTTGGTGTCGACACATGCCTTCTGTGTTGATTCTTTTGCTGAGTGTCGACACATCTCCTTTGTGTCGACACTTGTACTTAGACTTCATTGAAATTTGCCGAGTGTCGACACAGCCTCCTAGTGTCGACACTTTCTTCATGTGTTGAGACTTTTGTTGTGTGTCGACACATTCTTCATTATGTCGACACTTGTACTTAGACTCTGTTGACATTTTGCTGAGTGTCGACACAGCCTCCTAGTGTCGACACTTGTACTTGAGCTTTGTTGAACTTTTGCTGAGTGTCGACACAGCCTCCAAGTGTCGACACTTTTGATGTCGAAAAAGTTCCTCTGGGTGTCGACACTGCTTCTAAGTGTCGACACAGCTTCTCTGGACATTTTTTCATTGAGTGTCGACACAACCTGTATGTGTCGACACTTTCCTTCTGGTGTCGACTCTGCATTCCTGGTGTCGACACAATTACTCCAAGTGTCGACACTGCTTCTCTGGGTGTCGACACAAGTCTTCTTAAGTGTCGACACTTTTCTTCTAGGTGTCGACACATGGACTTTAAAACTTTTCAGCTTTCCCTGCAATTACTTAACCTGCACAAGGTAACTCAAAATACATCAAATACATTTTGATGTATATCATTGAGTAGGGTGAGGCTTCTTCAAATCAGGTACATTTATTCCAATGTACCCAACACATTCCTTAGTTAGGGATTTCAAGAACTTGTCGTTTAATTCTCCATTAGTGAAGACTCTGCCATAGACCCTTAGCTCATTCACTATCTTGAAGAAATTCTCAAAGGTGTCAGCAATGGTATCTTTGTTTCCTTGTCGGAAAGATTCATACTTCTGATTAAGAAGGGATCTTCTATCATACCTCACTTCTTCGATGCATTCCATTAAGGTAACTAGTGACTGCCACATCTCCTTCATAGACTAGCAGTGAATCAAGTTTTGCAGCATTGAATCATCGACTGCACTTGCTATAATATTTTTTTGTCTTTTTGTCCAATAAGACAAGTGCAATCTCATCCTTATCTAGATCCATAAGTTTCTTTGGATCTTTCTTTGTTGGATTTATAGTGGAGATGGTTATGGGAATGTAAGGACCTTCTTCAACTATCATGAAGATCCTTGGATCCACGGCTTCCATGAAGAACTTGATTCTCTCTTTCCACATGGGAAAATTATTTTTTGGTACATAAAGGAAGCTTGGCAAAATCTTTAGCCTTGTCCATCTTTGGTAGATCTCAAAGGACAACTATTGAAGGATCTGATCAAGGTGTTAACCTTTTAACGAACAACCTCCCTCTGATACCAATTGAAAGTTTATAGTTGCCTACCTA